>CAWUFW010005385.1:0-707500 GCA_963921515.1 Calotriton arnoldi | reverse complement strand
GTGCGCACCGCGAGACTGAGGGGACCCAAGGCTCAGACATGCTCGACCTCCTGGAGCCCTGGCTGGGATCGGGGAGGCAAACGAGCCCTCATCGGGACTTCCAGGGCAGCCCGGCCATCTGGTCGCCCCATTGGAAAGCATTGCGCGTGACCAGATGGCCGAGGGGAAAGGCGCAACCAGATGGCCAGGCCCGAAGGACGCCAATCTGCCCGCCCGAGTCTTCGCGGGAGGGCTCCCGCCTGCCCTTTGGAGGGCTCGGGGGCTCTGCGTCCCAGGGGCTCGGAGACCCCGGCTGGGCCTTGGGCCCGGGGCTGCAGACGGGGGACCCCGACGGATCACCGACCCGGGGTCCCCCAGGCACCTTGACAGGCGGGCAAAGAAGGAGGGAGGCCTGCCTGGGCCCGACGGACCCCCGTCCTGGGACCATGTTGGAGCAGGGGGACCGAGCTCGGTCCCCTGGGCCCGGCCGGAGGTCCCAGGCCGGCATGTGCAGGGGAGGCATCCCCAATGCCCGCGTCCCGGGCGCCCTGCCACTCAGCAGGACCAAGGACGGTGCCCGGGGTGGGGAGGGCACCCTCCACCCCGGGGCCACCAAGGGCCCCTGCCGGAGCTCCTGAACTCAAGCCGAGCTGGGGAACGCCCAAAGGGCCCCTGGGCCATGGCGGAGCGGAGGACGGAGCCCAGTGTAGGGAGCGCCCGGCCAAATCTCTCGGGCCCGGACGCCCAAGGGAGGACCGCCTGGGCCCGATGGAGCCCGTCCCGGGCATTTTGCCACGCGGCGGGCCGGAGGACAGAGCCCCGGACAGGCGGGGGAGGTTTTTGCCCGGCCCTAGCCCATCTGATCTCCGGCTAAAAGCCCCCAGCCCGCGAGGGGTTCCGGCGTACCCTGTCCCTAGTAATCCGGAGGAAGGGTACCCCCTTTTCCGGTAACCCGTGTGCACCGAGTGACAGAGGGGGCCCAAGGCGGGGACGTGCCCGACCTCCCGGAGCCCTGGCTGCGATTGGGGAGGCAAACGAGCCCTCATCGGGACTTCCAGGGCACCCCAGCCATCTGGTCGCCCCATTGGAATGCATTGCGCGCGACCAAATGGCCGAGGGGGAAAAGGCACGACCAGATGGCGGGACCCATAGGACGCCCGTCAGCCCTCCCTGCGCCTTAAAGGAAGGGCTCCCGCCTGCCCTTGGAGGGCTCGGGGGCTCTGCTTCCCGGGGGCTCATCAAAGCCCTTAGCTAGGTCTCGGGCACGGGGCTGCGATGGGGGCCCCCGACGGAACACTGACCCGGGGTCCGCAGACACCTGGACACGCAGGCAAAGTGGGAGAGGCCTGCCCTGGCCCGATGGACCCTCGTGACGGGCACCCAGACCCTTGGCTGGCTGTAGCACATGGGCTACCGCACCCCAGGGCCCGCCAGAGCCCAGGCCCCGGAACCGGTCCCCGCTTCTGAACCCAGCCAGGCCGGGGTGGGGGGAGCCTCCCCGGGCACCAGGGTCCCCCGTCCCAGGCAGACGGACCCTCGGCAGGCCGCAGGACGGGGGCTCCGGCACCCCAGGCCCTGCCCGAAGCCCAGGCCCCGGGCCCGGTCCCTGCTTCTCAACCCAGCCAGGCCGGGGGGATCTGTGAGCCTGCCCGGGCATGAGGGACCCCCGTCCCGAGCACACAGACCCTCGGCTATCCACAGGACATGGGCTCCTGCACCTCAGGGCCCGCCGGAGCCCAGGCCCCGGGCCCTGCTTCTGTGGAGGCGGGTGGCAGAGCGAAGCGGAGTTCAACTGATCTTTTTCATAACTCCCTGGAACTCCGCGTAGTGGCACTACGCCAGTCCGCCCAGAATCAGGCTTTGCCTGTATCAACAAGTTGAAAACTTCAAAATGTTCTTGTGAAACACCATTGACTTATAGATATAATTGAAATAAGTAATTACGGTACTGCTTAGTGACATTTCCTCTAAGAAATGCAGACACAACTAATATTCTCTAATTAGGTGCATGCTATGTAGCACATTGCAAGTAAGTGAAAAATATAATGGGACGATTATAGGGGCTATAACAGTATAGAAGATAAAGCATGGTGTAAACTGAGAATAAAATACAAGTGAAATTGTAAACATTAATGAGTCTTAAAATAGATATAGGAAGATATTGGATAGTTTTTAGCTTTTACTTTTCCCGATAACATATTTAACATTCAAAACATTTATATATGGACATTCCTATATATAAGTGTAATAGTCACAGTGAATCCATACAAAGATATTTAAAATAGTGTGAGTCTGGTATAGAGGATTAACAGGCATATCGAAGTGATGAAATTGAAGACTCATGTTCTATGTCTATTTCAAATATATACAGAACTACTCTTAATGGTCTGGAGGCAAAATATAATTTATTTCCATAAATTTCACAATTTCTTCTCAAATGTTAACAACAACATATTTTGCTGAAACAATCAAGATATATTGTGGCCTTCTTCAGGATCACAACACGAAAGCCATTGATATCTACAATATTTACATCAGCAAGGAAATAGTGCATTACTTAGGGGCCGATTACACTGAGTGTCGGAAAGCCTCCGAACTCAGGTCGGAGGTTTTGCGACACTCATCGTCGGTTTTACTTCCAACTGCCTAATTACAATCTAGGCGGTCAGAACTGAAACCGGCCGGTCATTCCAGCTGGATTCCGACGGTCTGCCAGTCGGAGACCGGCCCGTAATCCAAATGGATGACATTTCAGCTGTTAGTATTACAATGCTCGGTTTCCGACAGGCTTTCCATGCCAGGCTTTCTGACATGGAAAGGCTGTCGGAAAGTGAGTTTGGGAGCCCCTAGCAGGGACCTCTTTTCCTTGCGGCCTCTGGTTGGGGGCTGAGGTGCCTGCCACGTGGTGCAGGGATGAACATAATCTCCCATTTCCCTATGGAAGCTTGTGCTATGGCCGGTTTACGGCCATAGCACAAGCTCCCATTGAGGAATGGGAGTATGCGATCGTACCATGTGTGGTCGCATTGTAATTGTGGTGTGGGTCCAGAGACCGCGATGGTGTCGGTCGGAGGCAACTCCGACTGACATTGTAATAAGGCCCATAGTGTCAGGTCCTCTGGAGACCTCAGGATCACCAGGGTGCTCACAATGGTCTACCCTCAGGAAACATTGGCTATAACTACTGTCACAGTACAGGGTGTCAGAGTGGCCAGGCGTAAGAAGGATAGGGGCATTGATGGTAGTGATCAGACATGAAATGATAGAAAGAAATAGTAAACCATGTCTCTATGCTGGAGATATTGTGTGTCTAAATGAACTATTTTGTATATCTTAAAAACAGGACTTTCTTCTTTCTGTAGTCAGGAAGGAAGACCTTATCAATATAATACTGAAAAAGAAAACATATGGGTTACAGACAATCCATTCTCACATGTTAGCTGAGAGGACCATTACAAAGACTTTGATTTCAATACAAATGCAGTGGTTATATCACTCTACATTTAATCAAAGTCATTGCAAAGTTTGACTCATCACATGAGTTCCAAGAATATGCATAGGTTAAAAGCACCAAACACATACGTTTCAAGCATGTGCACAGGTTAAGAACACCTTACTCATGAAACTTGAAAAATTAAAAGTAAATTAAAGTTTTAGGTAAGTATAGCAACTAAAAGCTCAAAGCGCCACTTGCGGTCATCTGGTAATACTAGACCAGGAAAAAATGTCACCAGTTCAGACTAACCGTGATGAGAGTGGGCCAGATACAGGGACCAGGTTAGTCTTGGTGTAAAAGTTACCTTCACAAAGTCTGGCACGAACAGTTCAAAACTTCAGAATTTCTCTTTTTCTTGAAGACGAGTGCACTCAGATTCTGGCCTACGTTCAAGGCCATGTTGAAACACCTTTTGGGCTTCAAGGACTCACTATAGCAAAGGCCAACAGGACTCGGGCAGATCCAGTTGCATTTCCATGTGCATCCAGTGCAGCAGGCACCACCTGGGGACGGGAGACTGACTCTGGCAGAGGCCAGCAAGGCTCAGACAGGTCCAGTTACAGGTCCTGGCAAGTCCAGTGCAGCAGATCAGCTGAGCAGTTGCAGGGAGGCCTCTGGAGCTTGTTTGGTCCCTGTAGCTCAGAACTGGAGGTCAACCAACTGACTCTTGGAATCTCTTAGATAGCCTGGGATGAAGGAAGCAGGTCCAGTTCCAAGAATGTGTACTGATTAAAAACACCTTACTGAAGAAATTTGAAAAATTACAAGTACTCCCACCAGAAATAATGTTTGCATTGATTTAAACAAAAGTTGTTTACTTCAAGAAGTAAACTAAGTCTTGTGAAGCACCAAAACACCCCAGTCGCTCGATAAGTGTCCATCACAACTGACTCAAAAAAACATAAGCAAAATATGAGCTGTACAACACCAACCTAGCACCAGGCCCCCTGGACTTTCCTTGGTCACATTGCTTTTTGATCAGAGGGGACTCCTAGCAAATAGTCCTGGAGTCAGTGGCAGCAAACACTGAGATTCCTTTTTCCTTCTGCAATGAAAAGAAATACTGAGCACACACTCTCGCTCTCGTGGATGAGGCTTCCTTTTATATTAGGACTTGCTCAAGGTGGCTTATCTGCTCATCACGCTTTCACTTGTGGTCCTTTACTACACTGCATCTTATGACAATGCTACCAATATTTAGCATGACCACCTGTCACTATATGCTACATGCCACAAACATCTCATTGTCACAGAGTGGCGTAAATGCAGTATGGGGCAATACAAGGGCTCTGAGGTGAGAACAAGGTGGGAACAACACATATTTATTAGAAATTCACCTTGCAGCCTGAGGTGGAGGGGGTTAATGACCAACAAAGTCTCTGCTCCCTGTCACACGCTGCATGTATCTGGTGAAGCAGATGAGCAGGATGGGCACAAAAATATGTCTAAAAAGTATCCACGTGTCACTCTTAAGTCGAGTGGGCTGAATTTGGAGGAATGTAACAACACAAACAACTATTAATTAATATATTTATGTTATAAACAAATTTAATTAAAATACAGTGAACTGCATTAACTAATAGCTACAGCAGAATTCAAGAAAAAAATGAAAAAAAAAAGTCAGCTATTTTACTTTCTAGTTACTATGTCAAAAAAGGTTTACAATGTTTGAAAAAGTGATCTAAAAATGTACATACAAGAATGGTAATGCAACATAGAATTAGGATTAAGAGTAAGTGGTTGGAAATATATAACAACTATATTGCATGGACATTTTGATTTCACAGATATATAAGACCACTCTGCTAAACAAATACAACTTAAGTTGACCATTTAATTGGATGAATTCAATGGTATGGAGGATATTCAAGTGGTCCAATTACATTGTTTGAAAGCCAATATCAGGAATGAGTTTTTCTGGAGGAATTAGAAGGACATACTATACATCTATGCAAGAGATTCAAATTTGCAACTTATCTTTAATGGAGGCTGGTAGCCCTCTTTGAATTAATTGATTAAGAAATTGGGAAAAATCTGCCTCCATAGTGATAAAAGACACACAATGTAGAGCCATTACTAAAGAATATCATGGTCAAAACTACATTTATGAGCAAACAATAGAACTCACTAATTAAAGCCTGATTGTAGGATACCCCATGAAGGTAATATTCATTGAGATCATAACATAATTCAGAAATATTCAACCAAATTCATATAGGGGACATTGATAAGAGCTTCCCCTTCACAACAGTCACATTTCACTCTACTCAGTATGTTAATACATCACTCTTCCTTGAGATACAAGGTTTTTTCGACATTGCGTCAGTTTGCTTGAACCACCTTAAGAACTAGGTTAGGAAAATGCCTCTTTTTGTGTGGTAATCCTAATTTTTTTGTAGACTAATGTTGTTGGTTGTTGGACTCTGCACACTGGGCCACTGCTGTTCAGTCCCCAGTAAATGCGTTTTGACAGCTAAAATTTGATAGAATTGCCTCCCCAGTTGGCACATTTAATTGCCTTTATGGCCCTTAGTACATGGTGCTGAAAATACAGCAAGGGCATGGAAGTTAAATGTTTCCAGTGAACTGCAGCACACCCGCCAGGCTTGCAGGGAAAACATGGCTTAGGGCCGATATGTGTAGCCCAACTGCTGTAGCTTTCAAAGCTGCAGCAGACCTCACAAAGTAACACATTTTTACATAAGAGAACTCTACTCTTAAACATTAAGTATGTCATCTTTAAATAGGTCTTACAGCCCACAAGGTCGAGTGCTTAGGGTTTAAAAGGAAAAATTAGAGTTGGCATGTTCTTAAAGTGACTAGCCATCACAAGTTTTTTTTTTCACTGATTAGGGCTGTGACGTGCTCCATGAGAAAGGTTAAAACGCAATTGAATTACTATTTTGTGTATCTTTAGCTCGAAACCAACTTCAAAAGTAATTAAACCACTAATTTAATAATTATTACAAATGCAATTTAACCCCTTCACTGCGAATTCCACCGCGGCGCGGGGGGCTAGGGGGTGGGCGTGGCACTTCGGTGCTCATGACGGCTCCACGCCGTCATGAGTCACGGGAGGCGTGTGCTCATGACGGAGTGGTGCCGTCATGACCCCGCCCACTCATTAATTCGCCCGCACAAGCGGGGAATTAGTCCCGCGTGGGCGGAGCGGCAGCGGCATGACGGCTCCACGCCGTCATGAGCACACGCCTACCGTGACTCATGACGGCGTGGAGCCGTCATGAGCACCCAAGGGGTTAATATTGAAGTTGTATAAAGTAATACTTTTTCTGCCTGAAGTTCTAGTAAGCTAATCCACCTGTACACACCCCAAGGTGTTCCATAAGCGTCTTCCAGCAGCAGAATGGGAACCCTGGGAATGGTGCACTGTGGGATAGTTTGAGGTAAGGCAAATGGGATGTGCTGGAAAAGATGGAAGAGCTACCCTGGGAACCTTTCCCCCATTGGTCAGGGAGTGTTTAGGAGTCATTCCACTCACTGGCTAGTGAATAGAACAAAAATGGCATCTCACCCGAACTCTCCGGATCATAAGAACATTAGAGGAATGGACCTGTTGTCTGAAACTTGTTGCAAGAAAATGGGTTTTTGGTTGAGGGGGGCAGAAGTCCCACAATCCTTGTCATGGCGAACCAAAAAAGTCACTAGATTAACCTGCGCTTAACCATCTGGATTTATCCTTTTATTGAAAAGGAGTGAACTCTGATGGCAGCCTAGGTTCCAGGACCTGGGAAGGCACCTCTTGAGGATCAGGGAATTCATCTAACAGAGGTCAGTAGGGCAGGTCCAGTTGCAGGCACGCTGTAGTAAGTCAGCTGGGGCAGTTCCATGGAGGCCTCCGGAGCTTTCTGTGTCCCTGCAGCTCAGAAAAGGAAATCGGACAGCTGACCCTTGGAGTCACTCATGTAGCCTGGGATGAAGGGATCAGTTCCAGTTTTCCTCCTCAGAAATCAGAGCAAGCCTCAAACAGCAGGACAGTCCTCTGAGGAACAAGGCAGGCCTCATCCACCAGGGCAGTCCTCTGGGGAACAAGGCAGACTTCAAGCAAAAGGGCAGTTCTCTGCGGAACAAGGCAGTCCCTTCTCTTGTAATGTGTGCAGGTCCAGCAGTGTACTGAAGAGTGGCTTATGCTAGACTTTGTAGAGGGGGTATTCCCTATACTATCCCCACATCTGGTTCTGTAAAGTTCTTCAAGGCTCCAATACATCTGTTGATGACAAAAGACTTGTGTCAGGTTCCTTTGTCTGTGCTGGAGGCAAGCCTCTGAAATGTAAAAGGGGCTGGGTATAGCTCCTCTCCCAACCATCTTGTCAGGATGGATCATCCTGCCCATTCCTAATCCCCTATGTGTCACTGTCTGGAAGAAATAGATAAACCCCAACAGCAGAGCCATTCACTGTTTTGTGACATTGAATACTGACAGATGGCACAAATGGTTGGGACAAGAAAATCCCAACTTCATAAAGTAGCATTTTTAGAATTGTGATTTAAATCTGACTTCATCATTAAGCAGAATGTTAAATTACAATTCATTTGAGTCAGCACAGCATACCTCTATCTGCTCCTAATCAAAGGTTTTGACTTTTTAATTAGGTAACCCCATGCTACTCAATATGAGAGATAGGCCTTGCAGTGGTGAAAAACAACTTTAGGAGTTTTTTACTGCCAGCATATGTAAAACTTAAATCCACTTGTCCTACTTTTCAAATACAAGTATCCCTGGCCTTTGAAACTTTGTGGCATGCCCTATGGGGCGACTTATATGTAAAAAGAGGAAGGTTTAGGCCTGAAAAAAAGGTTTACTTTCTCTAGTCAAAATGGCAGTTTAAAACTGCACTACAGGCTGCAGTGGCAGGCTTGAGAAATGTTTTAAAAGGCTACTTCAGCGAGTGCTGCAGGCCCACTGGGAGCATTTAATTTACAGGCCCTAGGTACATATAGTACAATTTTAGTAGGGACTTAGAAGTGAATTAAATGTGCCAATTAGGGGCAAGCTAATTTTCTCAAATTAAAAGCAGCTCGCACAAGCAGGTTAGCATTGGTTAGCAGCGGTAAAGTGCTCAGAGTCCTAAAGCGAACGGAAAAAGAATGTAGCAAAAGTAAGAGGAACTATTGAAGGGACTCATAATGGGGGCCTCTGGGAGGAAGCACACTCTCTCTGATAAGTGAATGGCTCAATAATTTGGGTCATATCAGGGTATCAGAGTAGATTTTCACTTAGCTCAACAGATCTAAGAACAAACGTAGGCTAGGATTCTTACTAATAGAAGAATATTTGGTGTATTCATTCTTTTTTACTATGATTTTTTTGCCTTTGTTTATGTTTGTATAATAATCCCGATGTCTCCACATTGACACAAGGTGAGCAGCGGTTAGGAAGTATCGACGGACTGGGTGTGGAGATTTGCGGCACAAAAACCTTTGGAACAGGAATCCACACATGGCCATACAGTGTGCTGCACCCGGATAGACTAATTTGAAGCATGAGTAGAGTCTTCTGACTCAAATCGTGATCTAGAGCCCTGGTGATGTCCGTTCGGACGAAACGCATTGGCTGGGCTGAGCTGAATACTTGTGATGAATAAAATTGATTGAATAAACATTTGGATTGAAAGGAAACGCCAGACTCCCAAGTGATTATTTAGATGGATTAAGTTATGGAATAACAATTACTATTGTTGGAATATTGGAAGAAAAATTATTGACTGATTAGGGCACGCTCCTTTTCTACAAAAGTTGGACTTAGTATTAACGTGGCCCAGTGGCGGTGGGGCAACTGAAAGTTGAGCGTGGAGGTGTGATAACAGAATTTGTCTTGATAAGACACCAGTGCACCCTTGTTTTGAGCCCTCACTGCCATTGTATTTATTTTTGGATAAATTCAATCCCCACTAACATAATTGCCTGTTTCTGAGTGAATTGATTTACAGAATGAAGGGTCCAGAATCACAGAGGCTCCTCTCACTCCATGTGAGACACCTGGATACCTGCCTTTTTCCAGTTTTCCACAGAGGAACAGCTATATCCATAGCACTGAGGCTTGGTAAATGTAAAAGATTTGCCTCCAAATGAGGAAGCAGTGGATATGCAGAAATTATTTAGCTGGCAATAGCACAATTATTAGCACACTAATTTTTTTTGTAGATTAAAAAAAAAAATCAAGTTACATGTTCCCCACATGTGCATAGAATCCTGTGAAGAATGTGGGAATGTTCATGACACATTCTAGCAATAGCAGTGCTATTTTCTTTCTGCTGGTGACAATTAGCTACTTTTCAACCTTTTATGTTATTCTAGGTTCAGGTATTATACTTTGCCTGCTGTACTATACTTTCAATGCTTTCTTCCATTCATGCTCCCTTTATTATAGGCTGTGGGTGTCCTCAGGTTTACTGATGAAGAAATTGTGTCTAATGACAGTGTTGTGTCTCATAACCAAATAGTTCCCCCAGGTTAAATTGTCTTTTAGACGTTTCTTAAGCTGTCCGATATTTATGAATTAATCAAGCTAAATGTAAGTTGATAATGTTTAAAGAAATTATTTAATGGTTTGTTTGATTTAACATTAGCAACTAAATACTCTACGACAACTTCAAAGAACAGACACCAAAACCACACCTACCTCCAGCAATGCCAGCCAGCCTACCATCTCCGTCTGGACCCCCGCCACCACCGAAGACACCGCCACGACCATGAAGAGCATTCACTCAGGAGCCCCCACGGACCCCTGCCCGCCGCACATCTTCCACAGAGCTGCTGCCACCATAACACCCGAGCTACAACGCATCATCATCGCCACCTATGAATCCGGCACATTCCCCGATGACTGGAAATGCGCAGACGTCAAGTCCCTCCTCAAGAAGTCCTCTGCAGACCTGACGTACCTAAAAATACTACAGACCCATCTCTCTCCTCCCCTTCGTGGCTAAGGTCACCGAGAATATCGTCAACATCCAGCTAACGAGCTTCATCAAAGCCAACCCCATCCTCGACTCTTCCCAATCCAGATTCTGCAGCAACCACAGCACCAACACCGCCCTCCTCGCCGCCACATATGACATCCGCACTCTCCTCGACCAGGGCCACACCGCAGCCCTAATCCTACTAGACCTCTCTGCAGCCTTCGACACCGTCTCCCACCACACTCTCACCGCCAGACTCTACAATGACGGCATATAGGGAACAGCCCTCGACTGGATCTGCTCTTTCCTCACCGGCCAAAGCCAAAGAATCAAACTCCTGCCTTTCCTCTCCAAACCCTCAGAGATCAACTGCGGAGTACCCCAAGGATGGTAGCTCAGCCCCACGCTCTTCAACATCTACATGGCCCCCCTCGCCGCCATCGTCAGACAGCATAGACTCAGCATAGTGTCCTACGCTGACAACACCCAGCTCATCCTCTCCCTCATGAAGGAACCCGACACCACCAGACTCAACTTCCAGGAAGGAATGAAAGATGTTGCATCCTGGATGGGCAGCAGCTGTCTGAAGCTCAACTCGGAGAAGACAGAAGTCCTCGTCCTCGGGCCCACCACCTCAGCATGGGACAACACCTGGTGGCCCACTGCCCTCAGCAACCCCCCCACTCCCACGGACCATGCCCGGAACCTCAGCATCATTCTCGACTCCTCCCTCACCATGACCCGACAGATCAACGCCGTCTCCTCCACATGCTTCAACACCCTCCGCATTCTTCGCAAGACCTTCGAGTGGATCCCCCAAAATCCAGAAAGACCGTCACTCATGCACCCATTACAAGCAGACGGGACTACGGAAATGCCCTCTAAGCCGGAATCAACAAATCCCTGCTCCGTAAACTCCAGACCATCCAGAACACCGCTGCCAGACTCGTCCTCGGCATCCCATGAACACATCACCCAGCACCTACGAGACCTCCACTGGCTTCCCGTCAAGAAGAGAGTAACCTTCAAGCTACTCACTCACGCCTACAAATCCCCCCACAACACCCAAGAGAGACCTCCGCTCCGCAGACCTCGCCCTCGCCGCAACCCCACAGGTCTGCAGAGCCAGAGCGGGTGAAAGAGCCTTCTCCTACATCGCCGCAAAGGCCTGGAATGAGCTTCCGCTCAACATCAGACGTTCCCCCACTCTGCACACCTTCAGGAAGAGCCTCAAGACCTGGCTCTTCGGCTGATTCGGAGCTGCACATTCCTCCCCAGCGCCATGAGGCCCTCACGAGTGAGTAGCGTGCTTCACAAATCCTTGATTGATTGATTGATTGAATAGCAGCTACTAGCTGGGCATTGTTTACTGGTGTGGTGTGAAGAACTGTTCACTTTTGGTTTATGGTTAATCAGGGCGAAGGTGTATTGTGATAAGGTAATAAGACATTTATGATGTTTAAACACACTGTAAACGCTCCCCAATAGTCTGTGGACTCGGGACATTAACCCTGAGGCTCGAACCTAGCCCTAAATCCAGATCTCAGATCTGCAGCATAGATGGTTACCGCCATTGCCACAGTAGAAATTCTTACCTTCTCCTAATGCACAGTGCTTCAAATCCACTAAATAAGTAACCAGGTGCCAGATGTACGAAATTGTGTGTTTGTGATTTCCGAATAGCGATTTTTTGCGATTCACTATTAGGAAATCACAAACTGCGATGTACAACAGTGTGTTTGACTCTGTTAGCGATTCGCAGTGGGTCCCAAATGGACCTGCCTCATCAATATTCATGAGTCAGGTCGCAATTTGCGACCCATTGTGAATGGCTACAATCACAGGGATGGCAGCCTGCTGGGGTCAGCAGACCACCATGTCTGTGATTGCTTTTTAAATAAAGCAACCTTTTTTTTAAGAGTAGGAAGTGTTCTGTGGGACCACTGCCTGCTCTTAAAATATGTTGCCGCCCACATTCACAAAGAGGAAGGTGTCGCTTGTGGACCCCTTCCTATTTGAGAATGGCTTACTATCAACTTCAAGTTGGTGGTAACTGCGAATGTCGCAAAACATTCCTACATACAAGTGCAACTCGCTATTTGGAAGGGACGTCCTTAACACTCCCCTTCCTAATAGCGATTCGCAAACCCTACTTTGTGAGTAGGTAATAGTTTAATGACTCGCAAAATAGGGTTGGTACATGCCAAAAAGCATTTAACTGGTCGCAAATGGTTTGATGGGCCATTTGCAAGCGATAAAATGCTTGGTACATCTGGCCTCATGTAGCAGATATCACTGGTAGACCATGGGCCAGAGGCAGAGCTGCCTTAGGGACAGTTGCTATTTTGACATTTGCACATGGAGATTCGTTCATGTGGACCAAAGTATCCATAAGATGCAACCTATTGCATAAAACAATCCCACTTAATTCACCCAAATGAAAAACAAAACACTGTCAGAAAGCGGCAATCTTATTTTTTCTGTTTTGTTTGTAAACATAAATGTTCATTTAACAACATAGAAATATCATTATTCTTTTCATAGTCTGCCCATCTTTTTAATCCATCACTTATTGCTTAAAAAACAACCCTAGCTTATCAGTCCACTCTCGCAAACACACAGCTTTCTATCTTCCACTTCTATTTCCCTTCTTTCCTCAATCAATCCATCCAACTGTTCATCCATTAATCCATCAACTTATGCATCCATCCACCCAGTATCCACCCATTCTTTTATCCTCCCATCCATCTATTCAACCGTTGATCAAGAGTTAGTCCTAAGCCCCCCCTCTCTCTCTCTCTCTCTCTCTCTCTCTCTCTGTCTCTCTCTATGTAGGTCAGTGCAACATCTTTTATTAGCTGGGTTTGCTTTCTGCTATCTGTAACAAAACGAAGTCCCTGGCTACTTTTACAGCTGGTCCATACCTGCCATTTTCCTTAAGCCTAGATGTTCCTGTCTTTTCCCATATTTGGCTCGGTCTGAGGGATCCTAATATCAAAGGACCTCCACAAGCTGCAGCTCTTGTATTCCTTGAGGACAACCATTTTTGATGATCTAGAAGCTAGTCTGCTCTTCTTCCCATGTAGTCTCCAGTGAGTATCCCCCTCAACCCATTTGCTGAGGTCCTTACTGGTGGCAATATTCGGTAGTGTTTGGGATGTGATACATCTTCTCCCCGGGGGCTATACGTACTGGGCTTTCCATGTAAATTAGGTCCACTGTGTTGTGTATAAAGTTACTTCATATTTGGTCATGAGTATTAAGGATTATGAACACTGTTAGATTTGGGGGTCTCTAGTTGGCAGAGGTAGGTACCTTTGACCAAATAGGGACCCTTGCGTCTAGTCAGGGTAAGGGGGTACACTCCTAAAATAACCCCTGCTCACCCCCTTGGTAGCTTGGCACGGGCAGGCAGGCTTATCTCAGAGGCAGTGTGTAAAGCATTTGTGAACACATACAGTAATCAAGTGACAACACTACAGATGGACACCACACCAGTTGTATATTAAAAATAAGTATCTTTTATATAGATTTAACTCAAGACCACAAACGACAAAAATCCACAATACTGTACTTCAAAAATGGTAGAATTAGCTCAGTTCTCTTAAGATGGTAAATGCGACACTTTGAGTTCAATGTACCTTTGGATGCGTAACGCTATACAACGAAAGTGTTGCAGGGAAGGTGATGCGTCGGTTCCTTACACGCAAGAACGGTGATGCGTCGGGTCCCTACTGATGCGTAGGGGATGCGCTTCCGTGGCGATGCGACCAGCAACGCCGTGATGCGATGAAGATCCGGTGCAAAGAAACAAAGATGGCGTCTTCTTCTTGATGCGACACGATGCGTGCATGCCCAACGGCTGTGCGGCGACTCAACGATTCTTCTGAGCCGCGACAGGCCCTGCGACACGCTTCTCGGTGATGCGGCGGCGTCTGATGCGACGTCGATCCTCTTCTCCGGCGATGCGAGGCGCTTCGGCAATGATGCGACAGCCGTGCGGCGACTCACCGATTCTTCTGAGCCACGACAGGCCCTGCGACACGCCTCCCGGTGATGCGGCGGCCTCTGATGCGACGTCGATCCTCTTCTCCGGCGATGCGAGGCACTTCGGCAACGATGCAACAGTGGCAGCGGCGGCGACACTCTTCTCCGTTGATGCAGCGGCGTCTGATGCGACGTCGATCCTTTTCTTCGGCGATGCGAGGCGCTTCGGCTGCGGCGGCGACGCTTCTCCTTTGTGAGTCGCGCTTCCAGCTCCTTGCGACACGCATTCCCTCAGAAAGTCCAGCACAGCAGCAGGCACTTTACAGAAATGTTATGTTATGTTATGTTAAAAGTTCTTGTATAGCGCACGTACACCATATGGTTTCATGGCGCTGAAGAGGCAAAGAGAAGGTTGCAGAAAACTGAGGTTAGATGTTAAAAGATTGAGCAAACAGACGGGTCTTCAGCATTTTTCTGAACTGTGCGTAGGTAGAGGTCAGCCTAATCTCCACGGGGAGAGAGTTCCAAAACTGGGGGCCTAGGACAGCAAATCTAAGGCCTCCGAGCTTTTTGCGTTTAAAAGAAGGAATAGTCAACAAATTTTGATGAGAAGAACGCAGATCCCGGGAGGAGATCTATCTTGAAATCATAGATGAGATAAAAGCAGGGCTGCAACCATGAAGAGCTTTAAAAATGGTGCAACCCAGCTTGAAAGCACACCTTTTAGCCACGGGAAGCCAGTGTAAATTTTTCATTATGGGAGTCACATGCTGCCATTTTGGTTGATGAAAAATGAGTCTGGCAGCTTGGTTTTGAACCAACTGAAGACGTTTTAGTTGGTAAGAAGGAATGCCACAGTATAAAGAGTTGGCATAGTCCAAACGGGAGATCACCAGGGCTAAGATGACCAAGGTCAGAGCTTCCCTGGACAAAAATCTGCTGATCTTCCTTATTCTCCGTCATTGGAAGAAGCCTGCGGAAACTACTGAGCTTATTTGGACATTCATTGATAGATCACTAGAAATCACGATGCCTAAGCTTTTGGCAGAGTCCGCAGGCTTCGGGGGGTTACCTAGAGAAGATGGCCAAAAATTGGAATGCCATGGATTGGAAGGGCCAGCTGTGAGAATCAGCTCAGTTTTTCGGGATTCAACTTGAGTTGGTTGGAATTCATCCAATCACTAATAAAAATCATAGTAGATTGAAAGTGGGTAACAGACGATAATGACGAATCGATTTCGAACACCAATTGGAGATCGTCCGCATAGTTGAATGTCCCAACCCTTTTTTCTCTTAAGGAACGAATTAGAGGGAGAAGATACAGGTTAAAAAGAAGGGGGGAGAGAGAGGAGCCCTGGGGAACCCCACAGGTTAGTTCCCTCTTGTTGGACGAAAAATTAGCCAACCGAACTGCTTGACAGCGGTTACTAAGGAAAGAGGAAAGCCATTTCAACGCCAGACCCTGGATCCCGGCACTTCCGACACGGTCCACCAAGATATTGTGGTTGACCGTGTCAAAGGCTGCTGACAAATCCAGGAGAACCAGGGCCTGGGGGATGCCGTTATCTGCTCCTCTTCTTAGTTCATCCATAACAGTGAGTATGACTGATTCAGTGGAATGGACAGGTCTAAATCCTGCCTGATGAGAGTCCAAAATCTGGTGGTGTTCAATAAATGAACTAAGACAGTTGGCTACATATGCCTCGAGGACTTTGCCTAAATAGGACAAAAGGGAAATGGGGCGGTAATTACTTAAAACTGACGGGTCCGCACCCGGTTTCTTCAAAATAGGGACAATTTCCGCACTTTTGAAAATATCAGGGACAACACCGTATTTAAGTGAGTTGTTAAGGAACGAAAGAGGGGGGTCAGGACAAATAGAGAAAGCTTCTCGAAGAATATAAGGGGGGCAACAGTCAGTGGGGGAGCCAGAATCCAACTTTTTAAGTAAATCAAGAAAGGTCTCCTTCGAGATCAAAGAAAGACTCTTGGGGAGCTGGTTGGTGAAGTCTGTTGTCCCTGAGACTTCAGCAGGAGGCAAGCTCTTCTCTCAAGCCCTTGGAGATCTTTTACAAGTTGATGAAAGTACACACAAAGTTCCTTTCTCCTTTCTTTGGCAGTCAGGCAACCACTGCAGGCCAATCCCCCAAACAGCACTCAGCTTAGGGATAGTCTCCTCCTCAGTTTCTCTGGTTCCTCTCCTCAGCAAAGGTTCTTCTTGTTTCCCAAAGTGATCTGATCTAAAGTTCTGGGGTTTGGGTCCCCTCTTTTATACTCATTTTCCCTTTGTTCTCTGAAGGCAGAGAGGCCTTTGCCTAGTCTAAAACAGCAAGTGCAAAAGAGAGGATGATGGCTGCCCACAGAAAACCACAAGTGTAGGCAGTCTCATTTCCAATGTTGTCTTCCTCTTGCAGCTTTGCTTGTCTCACGGTCCCATCTAAAGAAATAACAGACCTTTTTCGAGTAAATGGGACCCCGGAGAATGTTACTACCTTACACAAACCCAACCTACTCATTCTGGGAGCAGCAGGACCAGCCCAGGCTTCAGCATCCGCCCAAGGAGGGAAGTATACACCAACCTGGTCGATTGGGATTTTGAAATCTGTGGTTGTACTGGCACTGATTGGAAGTGCGTTGATACCCAGTGGCCAAGCACCGTAAATGTAAACTGGACCAACAGTCCTGTTTTCTGAGGCATTGCCACAACACAATTCAGTGTGGACTTTGCTCCAGTGTTTTCTAAATGTGGATCTGCAAGATGCTCAGTGTGTTAATGCTTGAACTGGCCCTAATGCTGATCTGAGGCTCTGGTAGCTTGCCCGCTTCTGTTGGTGATCTTACTGCACAGACTCCCCCAGCCAAGGAGCCAGAGCTGTGTAAAGAGAGTGCTTAGAAGTGCTCTTTACTCACTATCAGTGATCAAATGACTCCACAAGAAACTTTCAACTACAGGTAAAGGTGAGCCGGGTGTTGAATCTACCTGGTAAGTACACTCCTGAGCACACTCCCTCCATGTGCCAGTGTTTGCTTCTGTTTTTGATCATGCCCCTTTTGAGGACCGGAAGTGTCTACCCAGCATGAGGTGAGCAAAGGCCAATCACCCACGTAAATGGGGTGGGTGGCAGAAGTGCCCCAGTGCCATTCTTGGTGCTTTCCATATCTTGTGCTGTGAAGCAGAGGTGCTGCACCATGTAAGACAGTGCACAATGTGGGCCCAGCACTGCATGGTCTTAGTGTGTGCATTGTGCCTATGTACTCACATATTGACCCGACTGTTAGAGCGTCGTGTGCGTCGTACAGATATATGACTCTCACACCACAGGGCAAACATTTCGCCTTTTTAAACTACCTCAAACCATAAACCCAAATCAGCATGTTCCTCTCGCCCTGAATATTGTGTGCGTGAGCAGCAGTGTCTCTGGCCCTCATGAAGAACGTATTGTGGCAAAGAAGGGGAGATGCGGATGTGCAGCACATTTTATTGCTCTTAATATTTCGAGTCAGTTATTCATACCTCCACCTTCGGGTATATGGCGAATTCACTAAATAACAAGAAAAGTTTATGTCTAAGTAAAAACTCAAACATTTAATTCAACCTGCATCATCCGCACCAGATTCTAATTTTTTTTTCCAGTTAAAAATCAGACATTTATGAGTACTGTGTGCTTTTTGTTTGTATAGCAGTCATAAGTCCATATTGTTTTTTATTCTGTGAACGATACTTAGCAGTCATCTCCTGTTATTTTTTCCTCAAGGTGTCTGGTACGTGCTGAACTTTGCAGTGCTCATGAGAAGTGAATGAGAGCACAGCAGAAAAACCCATTTAGTTAAGACATTCAATGCACTGCATGACCGCACCGCTCTTCTAATGCAGCTTCATCCTGACCCAGATCACCTACTTTCTTTATCCAACTGAGAGCCATTGCTTTTAGAAAAGTCTGGTTTCTATTTCAGGCTGTGCGTGGATTTCTTGATTCACAACTTCTCTCCTGCGAGAGTCTGAGGCCAGCTTCTATCTAACATGATGTTGCCGGTGGCCCAATGAACGCCTGACCTTTTGTATCTAGATGTGCACGTTTTACAAAGCAGTTGCACATTTTGTCAGCAACGTGGAAGTTATTTTCGTTCGTAATGTTCCTTTTTTTTAAAAACTGTGTCATATCACGTACTTCAGGTTTAAAAAAAAAACAAATTAAGCTAGAATAACTAGAACCGGGTAATGTTCTAGACTTATTCACTTCAGTGAGCACAGCTCCTCTTCTCACAGAACTGTCTATGCTTAAGGCATCCGGTCAGAGAAGGGCTCCGTGGTCATCCTGCTGTGTAGCCTTTCTTCTAACAAAGAGTTGCTCTTTCTGAAATGAGTGTTCCGGTACTGGATGGTAGGACCTTCCAGATTCTGGATTAGGCACCTATACAGGCGAAACACTTTTACTTTAAAGAGCAACCAGCAGGGCCCGCTTTAGCGCTGGGGGCGCCTGTGCGACAATCACTTTTGGCGCCCCCACGTCCCATGACCGCCTCCTCGGATTCTCTCACTACCACCTGCAAAAGTGCCCCTCATTTTTCCTATCATAAGATATTGCTAATCACAGTGCTCCCCTGAGGTCACAGCGCCCCCCTCCACAGGTCAGTGCCCAGTGCGGCCGCACCAGTCGCACTGCCCTAAAGCCGGCCCTGGCAACCACATTCCAGGAGGCTTCAGGCAAAAAGTATGTTCCTCCAAGTGTTGTTTGTCATCAAACCACATAACCTAGAGAAGGCCCTCTCAATCCCTGAACAAAAAGTTATTTTGTCTCTGCAAATAGGAAAACAATTTTGTGCATCCATCTCACGAGTATTTATTGTTCTAATTTTCAAATGGCATCATCCATAATAAATTAACTACTATCTCCACCTCAGCGTTGATAAACGTGCTACACCAGACTGACATCCCACCACAAGAGCACACATTCTGAAGGTGATGCTCTTTTTCCTTTGTAGCGCGGCACTTCCTTGTGCAGCTGACGCGTCGCCCATGTGCCAAAGGCAAGCCCGTTTGTGCCAGTTCGCGCTTGGACCACGCCCTGCGCCAGGACCACGGGCCCTCACACCACCCGCTGATACATCACCAAGGAGCTCCTGGACCTGAGTCCCAGACACGAAACACCAGCTCCTTCACATCCTTGCCATGATCTACAAAAAGCCCCTGCCCACACTACTGCATTTCCTGCAACACTACCCCTGATGATTCCTGCGCCACTCCCACTCCGAACATCACGAACAGCTTGGAACCACTCCAATGCATCCTGATCAACATCCCCTCCCTTTGCAAACACGCCACAGAAATATAGGACACCATCACCAACCTTTCTCCAGACATTGCATTCATCACTGAAACAAGGCTCAACCTCTCTTTAAACCCCGACACCGCCGCTGCCACTCCGAACGACTACAAGATGATACACCGAGACCTCTCTGACAAACACAGCAGGGGCATCACCATCATCTTCAAGGAAACCATCCGATGCTCTGTCATAAACAACGATCCAACGCCCCCCTTAGGGAACACCTCAACTTCCGAGTACAAACCAACGGAAAGACCATGATAAGAGGCACCTGCGCCTCCAGACCCCCCGGACCCTGACTACTGTCCTGTAATGCCATCTTCAACCTCATCGGCCACCTTGCCATCGATTCCCTCCACTACGTCCTGCTCGGCGACCTCAACATCCATGTCGACGTCTCCCACAACGCCAACTCTACCGCCCTCCTGGACAACCTCAACAACATTGGACTCACCCAACTGGTCACCAAACCCATGCACAAAGCCGGACACACTCTCGAAGCCATATTCACCTCCAGCGACAGAATCAAATTCTCCCACATCACAGAACTCACCTGGACTGACCACCCCATCATTCACTTCACCATCTCCTATGCCCAGCCCCCCACCACCAAGCTCCACAGCACCCCCACCGCAACTGGGGCAAGATAACCGAGACCCTATGGACACAAGCCCTCCTTGTCACACGACCCGTAACTTCAGCAGACCATGACCAAGCAGTCCAGAGCTTCTCCGCCTGGATAAACAAATGCGCTAACAGAGTCGGCCCACTCAAATCAGCAAAAACCAACAAAACCTAAAAATTGGCCTTCTGGTACACCCCAGAGCTCAGAACCACCAATCGCAACTGCAACTGACTCATGGAGTGCTGGTGCGCCACCAAAGACCCCTCGGACAGAGTCACCTACAAAGTAGCCCTCAACAACTGCCACCTGTGCTTAAAGAGAGCCCAGGGAGCAGCCATCATCACCCGCATTGACCCCAGCAGCCAAACACACAAAGGAATTCTTCAAAATCATCAAAGAATACTCCAAACAGACAGCCACAGAGAACACCATCCATGTCTCCCAAGAACTCGGCGACTCTCTCTTATATCACTTCCACAGCAAGATTGCCACCATGTATGACTACTTTGACACCCAACCCCCCACTCTCAGCCTAGACAACCTTGACCAACCAGAAAACACCAGCCGAACGATAACCACCTGGTTTCCGCTCACTGCCCAGGCCACCACAACTATCATGTCATCCATCCACTCTGGGGTGCCCAATGACACCTGCCCCCACCAACCCAATCAGCACAGAACTCACCAGCATGCTCAATACCTCCATCTCCACAGCAACCTTCCCAGACCTATGGAAGGACTCAGTGGTCAGATCCCTTCTGAAGAAGCCCTCTGCCAAACCCAACAACCTCAAAACTTTCTGACCTATCTCCTGCTCTCATTCCCAGCCACAGTACTCAAGAAAACCATCAACCAAAAGCTCATTGAATACCTGGATCAAAACCACCTACTCAATGCCTCCTAATCAGGATTCTGTGCCAACCACAGCACTGAGATCGCACTGATCACTGCCACAGATGACATCAGAACTCTCCTCAATTGTAGATAAACGATGGCCCTGATCCTTTTTGACCTCTCCGCTGCGTTGGACACTGTCTCCCATTAACACCCTCATTGACAGACTCAAGAACATCATCATACAGCAGAATGCCCTCACCTGAATCACTTCCTTCCTTTCGGGACCCACCCGGAGCATCCAACTGCCCCCTTTATCCCCACATCCAAAAGCATCATTTGCCACATACCCCAAGGATCATCCCTCAGCCCCACCCTGATTACAGATGATGAGTGGAGATACCTACGTATTGAGAATGCTAGATTCCCTTGTATCTATATCCTGCCTAAGGTGCACAAGGGGTGGGAATTTCCACCTGGGAGACCCATAATATCGGGGGTGGGTTCGCCCATAGAGAAGTTATCTCAGTTTGTGGATATCACCTTGCAGAGACACGTAACCAATCTTCCATCCTATCTCAAAAATAGTAAGGACATCTTTGTCAAATGTATTGACTTCCCCTGGTCTGAGGAATTACAATTTGTCACTTTTGACGTAGTCGGTTTGTATACATGTATTCAGAGGGACTTTGGCCTAATGGCCATTCGTCATTATCTTGATAAGGATGGTGCTGACCGCTATGCATACAACACGATTCTTGATATGATTGAGCTCATCCTTACTAAAAACAATTTCAAGCACGATGAGAAGTGGTACCATCAACTGCAGGGAACTGCCATGGGTTCCTGCTTTGCTCCCTCTAAAGCCAGACTATTTATGGGCTGGTATGAGAGGGAGCATGCCTGGGGCAGAGGTGCCTCCTCCTGGAATAAGTTCATCATTTTCTGGGGAAGGTACATAGACAACATCATTTGCCTCTGGGCGGGCCCCAATGACTCACTGCTAGCTTACCTGTCATACTTGAATGACAACCCTTACAATGTGAAACTCACCATGCACCATCACAAGGAGCACATCGATTTCCTGGACATACATTTTTATGTCAAAGATGGGGTTGTGCAAAGTACAATGTATCGTAAGCAGACTGTATGTAACAGTGTGCTACATGCTTCTAGCGCACACCTGAGATCTGTGGTTAATAACATCCCCTATGGGTAGATGGTGCGCACCAGGCGCATTTGCAGTGAGGAAAGCAAATTCCAAGAGAATATAGTTGATATTAAACAACCCTTCCATCACCATGGGTATGATCAAAAGACGTTAGAACGGGCCGAACAGAGAGCGATATGCTTACCAAGATCCGAAACACTGAAATAACACAGACAGGAGGCTAGGTGTAAAAGGACTGGCTCTGCTCAATCTGGGAGAAAAATAGCCTTCTACACCAAATACATTGTTTTAAATGACAAACTGTTCAAGGCATTCAGAAAACATTGGCATCTACTATGGGATATCCCCACATTATGTCCATTCATTAACATCACTCCCACAATCGTGTATAGGAGGGGACGCACACCACGAGAATCACTTTGCCCAAGTTACGTTACATCTACTACCTCCGGGAAGACTTGGCTACCCTCAGGACCTTCGGGTTTCTTCACATGTAACAATTGTAACATGTGCCATTTTGGCCATAACAAACAGAAAGAGCTTAGTCACAACACAGAGCAGGTACACAAGATCAAGCATTTCATCAATTGCAATACACCATATGTGGTATATATTATTGGGTGTCCGTGCAAACAGATATATGTGGGCAGCACAATACGCAGTCTCAAGACTAGGATCCAAGAACATCGTAGAGCTCTTCTACACTCTGATCCAAGATACCCCATGACTGATCATTACAGAGTAGCACACATGGGGGACCCCGTTTTTTGGTTCTACGGGATTGATCACATTAAGGCGAAGCCTGGGCGTAGTTCGTGGAGTTTTGCTACGCAGATCTTTGCGAAGTTACAAAAAAACTCAGCGAAGTTCCGCAAGTGGCAGAGCGTATTGCTGTTCGCGCTGGTCTTTCTGCTGCTCGGGTAGAAATTCTACCCGAGCGGCAGCTGGCGCTCGCTAACTTACCGTTCGCGAGCGGGGAAAAACTCTGCTGCACTACGCGAAGTGGGGTTTTCTTGCACTCCGTGAGCTCCGCGGAGTGCAGAAAACTCCACAAACTCCGCGAACGGAGCGGAGCTCAACGCCCAGGCCTAATTAAGGCAAGCCCAAGGGGTGGTGATAGGGAACTGGCCTTGAGGCAAAGTGAAGCCAAATGGATTTGCAGATTACAATCCGTTAACAAGGGGCAATTTACGGACAATGAATTTCACTATTTTCTGAGATAAGGTGGACACCTTTCAGGCTAAGCCGGTACGCTGGCAAGATTGTGCGTTAACTACTACTTACTTACCTTTAGTCCCCACTTTATTATTATTCCATCAGGGGACCCATGTGTTTAATGCCATTAACAGGGCTTGTTATTCCATGCTAGTTTACATGTTGAACATCTACTGTTGTTTTATGACACGTGTCTATTGTTACCCCGATTGTTTTTGGGACTTTATGGCCTGTTTATATTCTCAGTCTGTCATACCTCTAGACTTTCACTCTGATCAATTCTTACTGTGGGCTTCTATGTTACTTTGGCCGCACTCCTCTTTGCTTTCGTTATCTGCTTATTTCTTTATCCTCACACTCTCCTCTATGCTCTTCTTATGTCCCCATTTGGGGTCTTGTAGACATCGAGTTAGGTAGTATTTGGTTATTGACCTGCAGTTGAGCTAGCGTGTATGTGAGCGCTTTGTCTGCCCGCAACTTCCAATAAAGTTTTTGCTGTTTTGAGTTCTTTGGGGTCTGTGGGCCCGCCCCCATGTGACCAATTTCACCATGCTGTCATTAGATATTAAGTACGACTTTGCTCTTATTTCCCCTGTTCATTCGGCACTCACTTGACATGCAGTATTTAATTTATTTATTTTCATTTTACTTAGATGCCCCCGGGCCGGAATGATTGTAGTTACTTTGTGTGCTCTGCAGTTGAGCTAGCGTGTATGTGGGCGCTCTGTCTGTCCGTAACGTGCAATAATGTTTTTGTTGCTTTGAGTCCCTAGGGGCTTGTGGGCCCGCCCCCATGTGACCAATTTTACCATGTTGTTATAAGATACCTATTACGATTTGGCTTTCATTTTCCCCGTCTTTTCGGCACTTACGTGACATGTAGTATTTCACTTATTTCTTGCATTCTACTTAGATGCCCCCTGACCGGAATAATTGCAGTTACGTTGTGTGCTCTGCACGTTAGATAAAGTTTGTTCAACTTTGATTGCAGGTAGGTGTGGTCCTCGCGCTGTGGCGGTGGTTACGTCATTGGACGTTTCCACCAACGGCATTTTCGTCCACCTGGCACCTATATATTTGCAGGTATGGGACCGAGCCAGTTGCTTTCTGACTTGAACACCGAGTGACCTTGTTTTGTGGGTGAGTGATGCGGGGTTTCTCTTTCTCATAGTACTGATAATTTTTACACGTGTGACCCTAACTTCAATTAGCCTTTATAAGTCCGCCTCTAAGGAAGTTCTTTCTTTTTGCTTCACACATTGCGTAGTCAGGTACGCTTATTTTAATAGTGCCCATGAGATATGCGATTATTTCAACTGTATGCCATAATCAGTGATTACCATGTTTGATATACTATTCACTTTATGTGTTTGATTATCCCGCTTGGGGGGATATACATAGATATGAGGTAAACGTGCATGTATTTGATGCTTTGTGCATGTGTGGGATTAAGTACTGAATTGTTCTGTCATCATACCATACAGAGGGCGCAGACGGTTTGTGACATTCGGTGGGCTTGCACTCGTGTGCAGGTATACTTTTACCTGATTCATGCAAGGAAATGTGGGCTTTTGAACTTGCAGGACCACTTGTCCTGGACGGTTTTATCGTCGAACGATTGGATGATTTGTTCTGTTTCTATTACCTTGCTTTCTTCACTTATGGTCACCACATGTACAATCACTGTCAGCTTAGTACTCCACTATTGATGCTGCCTTTTCAGCAGTATGGGACTGGGTCCGTTTTGGCTGACTTGCCATAATTGTGAAGATGACTTTAGACTTAGTTCGTTTTTTCCTTAATTTTTTCACATACCGCTTTTTATTCCCCTACCAGGCATTCTTCACGGGCTATCATACCCGCTGCCTTATCATGTGGCCATTTCCTCCCATCATTCATATATTTTATTGATTCGTTCGAGGTACTAGATCACCATACAGGTGCCAGGCCCTTTATTGCAAGAGGTTTCTGACTTCATTGGATATCATATTCACTGTTTATTGATAATTAGGTATGTGGTCTTTTTATTTTTATTTTTACCTTCCTCCTCACTGTTACGAGGTTACCATGTGGGATTCATGGTCTATCTTGGTCTATCTTTGGTTTGGATGGTGGGGTACTTCACCCACCGCACTTCCCCCTCCCCTTCCTCACCTCTTGCTTGCAGTGTTGTATTGTTTTTATACTAAATTTCTTTCCTTCTTTTCCATATTCCGTTTTTGCTTATGTGTGTCTACTTCTCTCGTCAAGCACCTTTGTAACATACTTGCCCCAGTTTGTAATTCTTCCTCTTTTTCATATTCCATTTATACCTGTGTGTCTATTTCTTTCGTCATGGACTTTTGTAACGCACCTGTCCCAGTTTACAAATTCTTTCCATGTGTTAGTCATGTTTGCTAATGTGTGCCTTTTTATAAAAAAAAATATTTAAAAAAAAAATTGTCTTGAAATTTGTCGTTTTTTTTAAATGCGATTTTGAGGTTGGACATTTAAAATCACTTGTTAAACTGTGTTTTTACGTGTAGATGTGTCCACTATGTGTATATTTATGTTTTTATGTATGTGTTATCCACAGCCCTGATGAAGTTCAAGCAACTAATCTGAACGCCACGAGTTGGCTGGATGATGCTATTTTGAATTGATTGAATGAAGCTGATGACAAAATTTAATATTTTGCCGGATCCGTTATCTTTATAACATTGGACAATCAAAACCTTACTGGTGCACCATTCCGTAAATCTCGTATTTCTGTTCTGTGTCTGCAGTTGCACCTAACAACGGCAGGTGCAGGAATTGTTGTGCACATACCATTGGAATAAGGAGAAAACGGTACATTGAATTGCGGCGCCTCCACTCCGCCGTTGGTAGTGCCTGCTCATATACTTGACCCCCCCTCGCAGACGTTGTCAGATCCCGCGGACTCAACATAATATCCTATGCTGACAACACTCAGCTTATCCTCTCACTCTTTGACGATCCCTCCACCACCAAAACCTACCTCTGCAACGCCATGACCAAGGTGGCCAAATGGATGAGAGACAGCTGCCTCGAACTCAACTCTGAGAAAACAGAGGTTCTTATCTTTGGAAGAAACTCCTCCATAAGGGACCGCAGCTGGTGGATGGCAGGACTCAGACCAACACCCACCCCAACAGACCATGCACGCAACCTCTGCATCATCCTAGACAACCAACTCACCATGAAACGACAAGTCAATGCAGTTGTCTCCTCCTGCTTTCACACCCTCCAGATGCTCCGCAGACTCTTCAGATGGATCCCCATCACCACCATAAGGACCATCACACAAGTCTTTATTACCAGCCGCCTTGACTATGGCAATACTTTCTATGCTGAAATCTCCACTCAGCTCCTCAAAATACTTCAGACCATACAGAACACTCGACTCATACTGTACCTCCCCAAACTGACTCACATCACCCCTCACCTCAGAAACCTCCACCGGCTCCCCATCCAGAAGAGATATATTCCAGTTCAAGATCCTCATGCTCACATACGAGACTCTCCACAATCAAGGACCCTCATATATCAACCATTGACTGAAATTCCACCTGCTCTTAAGACACCTGCCCTCCGCCTCCTCCCCCTCCTACAGACCCCTTGCATCCGTAACAGCGGAGGCCACTCCTTCACGTTCATTGCCACCAAGATCTGGAATGACCTGCCCCTCCACCTCCAAACAGCACTCTCCCTGGCAAGTTTCAGAAAGTAACTCAAGACCTGGCTTTTCGACAGAGATACAACACTCTCAGCGCCCAGAGACCCTTATTGGTGATAGAGCTGTGCTATGCAAATGCTGTTTGATTGATTGATTGACTTCTAGCCTCAAGATAGCTCATTAATGCTGCACGTGTCCTAGGTACCAACAAGATAGCCTTCCAAATAATGTATAGCTCTAAACCTATCCCATGTCGTAAGTATGACTATCGGCCAGCTTGGGCTGTGCTGCCATCATGTTGGGTATTTTACTCTCAATTTCCCTATTCCAAGAATGAGTCAAAGAGTCCAGCATTTGTACGGTGACTCTCAACAGTATAACTGTTGCAGGCACCAGCACAGCAAAGGTACCACACACTGCTTTGGCACCCTTGAGGTGGTTGCATGTAGATGCTAGCGGAAACAGAGGCGCTCCACCCAATGGAAGAGCTAACTATGCAGTGCTTCATTAGAATTGTACAATGTTTGCTTAAAGTTCACACGAACAAGCATCTTCACAAATCTCGTCTCATCATCTGTAATTACCACATACACAGTGCTTTAATGCTATAATATGGGATACTAGGCACAGTAATACCTTATTTGTGTTCGTCCATAACAAGGGTAACGGTATGGTCTTTTTTACGTCATGCAACAGTGACCGTGGTCTACTTGTTCTGTCTGTGGATTTTTTAAACCCACTCAACTGTCTCTGTCTCCTTATATCACCGTGTTGTAACTGTGCAGAATGTGGAGGGAGTTTATAGCACTTACATTAAATGATCTGGGTGCCCAATTTCTCCTCCTGTCTCCAATAGTGTGCAATGTACTTGTAGCAGGCGACCCATGGTACTCAGTACTGTTCTCTCCTTGGCCCAGTTGTTCCATTGTGAGGTATTTCTCTGTGAAGAAGCCCAATGGGGCTGTCCCTTCCTGTACTCCTGCTAACCTACATTCTTCCAGTGCAACAAGAAGCTCCCTGTGGTGGTCTTGAGTTGCAGTTGAGTCCTGCTCAACGCAGACTACCCCATGCAGCTAACCTGCAAGGCTGTTTGGCCCTACCCTCATTTTGCCCCTTAATCTATTAGTATCTTAGGGGCCTATTAGGATAGCGGGCGGATCGCCACCGCCGGTCCGGCGGTGGCGATCCGCCCGCCATCCACGCCTGAATGACCCGCCGCCACATCAGGATGGCTGGGGGGTCCGCGGCGGACGGGAAGACCGTCCGCCGCTTTTTCACCCGTCGACGAGTCCACCGGGCGGAAAAGGGGCTTGATATGGTGGCGGTGTCTGCAAAACACCGCCATCCATATTAACATGCAGGCGGAGAGCAGCCTTTCCATGGCGGCGTTGCCGCCATGGAAAGGCATGCGGTTTTCGCTGTTGGGGGCCCATTGCGGGCCCCCAGGATGTTGGGGGGTGGGGGGTGCACATGGGGGGTACCTATGGTACCCCCCTGCATTTGCATGCACAAGGTGGCAGGCACCGTGCTGTGCTTGTCACGTTATGCATACAAATGCACAGCATGCATTTTTTACATTGCGGCGGGTGCTGCTTACAGCACCGCCCGCCGCAATGTGGCGGGCGCATCCTAATTTGAATGGTGTGACCGCCGCACCTATGGCGGGCGGTCCCTTTTGCCGTTGCGGTGGCCCGCCATCGTAATAGACCCCTTAGTCACTCTACCCCACTCCCTTCATGTCCAGATGTCTCTGGGCGAATATTAAATCGAACATTTGCAAAGCCAATAGTTCTGGCACCTGACAGGGAGCTTCACGCCTTTCGGATTATAACCCTCCCTGCATATCAGCTAATAAAGGGCGAGCACAGGGTAAATTATGATTCATGGCTTAAATTCAAGTCAATTACCTGCGGACAGGATGTATAGTCAGTCTTGTCCCTCATGTTACTGACTTCATTAAATAGACATGGAATATGGGATGCGCAGATAAGCATGAAGGCAGTTTTATTGGTCTGACAAATTAAGCAAATGCGTTATCTACAGAAACAGAACAGTCAAATAGACTCCCTTGTTAAACATTGCAGTTATCCAACAGTTTTTATCTGAATAATTTTTCGTGCTTATTTTGCTTCATAATGTTTTTGGAAGGCTATTTTTAAAGTATTATGAATAAGAGTATAAGATTCTTCCATACTCTTGTGGTATGTTTGCTAATGGTTTCTAGCAAAAACCAAGAACAAAGGAAAGCAATTGCAGATAATCAGGTTGGCAGGCCACCAGGGTCACCATATTGATTTATGCTGTGAGTTACCACTCTACAAAATAGACGAGCGCACACTGCGGAACCTTATGTTCTCTAACAAAATCCTTGGCTCCCTTTGGACCAAGTAACTAGGTAAATCTCCAGAGAAATATACTTGATGCACGATGTGTAACTATACGAGAAAATATCTAATGCTAAACATCAGTTAAAGTACCGCGCTAACTTTATTTAAAGAGAAACAAATGTTCACAATCAAAAGGTGAGAAGAAAGAAAACAAATGCAGAGGTGCAAGAGCTAGAGAACAACGAAATGTTTTAAAAGAAGCAATGGAAAAAATAATGTTCATGTGAATTATTATGAACAGTAACAAATATGAGAAAAATCATCATATAGTTTCAGTGGGACCACATTAGGCAGATCTGTTATTGACTCTAGGGATGTTCAATTATTTTAAGTTTGCACTTGAGAATATTTTTGGAGATAAATTCAGCTAATTTGTATTCTAACATGAGTGCTTTAAAGATGATCCTTTTATTGACAGGGAGCCAGTGCAGTTTGGTACGGTAGGGTGAAGTGGGGGTACCTTTTTGCAAATTGAAGAGGAGGTGCGCTGCTGTGTTTTGGGCCAATTGTAGTCGCCGGATTAAATATGCAAGTAAACCCATATCATTCATGTAGGAAGCTGGCTCTTTAAGTGATATACCAAAATGAGGTGTATCGTGCAAAAAATCCAGATATTCTCTCACAAGTGGACAGGGCTTGCCCTAGCAATTTCAAGGTGCTCTTTTTGGGGGTTGTGTGGTCAAGCAGCCTTAGGCTTATCAGAAAGGAGAGCTAGACATATGCACACACACACAATAGTCAATAAATTATGCGCACGACTCAATAAGGAGATCCACACCAATTTATTGAAAAAATAACATGTATCTTTATATAACTTTAGGCACCAAGATCATCGCAATCAGCTAAGTACTTTTTAAAATAGCAGGTTTTTGATTCTTTAAATCGTAATTGAAGCCTTTCATGTCAATGTTAGCATAGAAAGAAAACATGTATTGCATTTGGGCACTCAACAGCGACTTGCGGGACCAATCTTCTAGACTTAAGGTGGGCATGAGGCCAGGTTCAAGGCAGCACCAACTGTTCACTTCGGGCAGAACTGGGGCGGCTGGGTGCAGAGGTGCTTTACAGTGTCGGGTGCACCATTCAAGTCTATGGAGATCGGTCCGTCCTCAGAGAGGCTGCAGGCTTGGACTGGAGGACCAGTTGGACTGAACCAACAAGTGGGCTCAACTCTTCTGATGCTCAGGGATGTGGGGACACTTTTGATCCTCTTCTCCAGGGGCAACGGATGCAGAGGTGTCTTTAGATGTCGGATTTTCATCACCGGGAGCACTCGCGGTAGAGGGGTCCTGCAAACAGAGGCTGCAGGCAGCATCAGGAAGTCCACAATGGGCAAGTCCAAAGTGGTATTTGTCTCTGGAGGGCTGGGGGACCATGCTGGCACTGTTTGGCCACCTCAGCTTGGGTGCAGTGGTGTATTGCGGTGTTGGCTTTTTGCAGTCCAGAGCACTCAGTCTTCTTTGAGGTGCCTGCCAGATGCAGGAAAGCAGCTCTGCTGCTATACGAGAGTTCTCGAGTCTTTATTGAAGGCAGGCAGTCCTCTCAGGCTTTGGAGACACAGCAGCTGCAGGATATCTTCCCAGGCTTTGGAGGCACAGCAGCAGCAGGAGCAGACAGGCTTGGCGTAGATTTGTCGGGGAACAGCAGACAGGTCACTTCAGGTAGCCCAGTTCAGTGGTGGTACTTGTCTGAGGGTCGATACGCCTGTCTCGCCTAGCGAATTTTCCCTCCTGTCCAGGTGCCAAAGGGCTCTAGAGAAGAGGGTTGGTTTTCTCTCCTGTGAAGCTTCCCAGTCTTGGAAGGCTAATCTGCAGATCATCCTGTGGGTGGGGCTGCGTGGCACCCCCTGCTCGAGTAGGCTTGGTTTATGGACCCCGGAGAGTAACGGCCCTTAGTGGTCAGAAATTTGTCTATGGTGGCAGGCTGGTTAGAACCAGTCAGTTAGCACACCAGTGGCTGGTAAGTTTTCAGGAGTGCACCTCTAAGAGGCCCTCTGTGTGTTTGTATTACTAAATCTGATACTGGCATCAGTGTGGGTGTAATAATAGGAGATGCTTGATACCAAACATTCGTATTTTCAGTGAAGCCATCATATAGCGGGGGAGCTCGTTTTCACTTGTGTCCAGCACATGCTTTTATAATGGCTTCCCTGATCACTTGTACTGGCAGTAATGGGACTGACCAGTATGGGGGTATATCTGCTCCTGCAGTTATGCCCTCACATGTACTATAGTGCACCCTGCCTTAGGGTGGTAAGGCCTGCTGTAGGGGTGACTTACTTTAACTGCATGCAGTGTCAACAGATAGGGCACACAGGCTGTGTGCCATGTCATGTTTTCACTTTTGTGGCCCCCCAGGTACCAGGGGTACCATTTACTATGGACTCACAGAACGTACCAAAGGTATCACCAATTGGGGAAACAATTGCACAGTTTTGGGAACGGGATCTGGCACTGGGGACCTGGTTAGCAGGAACCTAGTGTACTTCCAGTCAAAATCACATCAAACCAAATCAAATATCTGGCAAAACGTGGGGGGATGACCATGTCAAAAAGGGCACTTTCCAATAGTTCACCACTAAAGATTAGTTTACTCACTGAGATAATGCACTATCGCTAGTAACGTCAGTAGATCCAAGATAGAGCATGGATCGATTTATCTGGGGCACCAAGTTGACTATCAGAACATGCAGATTTTGTAAGTTGAGGTTCTATGTATTGTGAACCAGGAGACACACACAACCCGAGCCCTGGAGAGAAATATCATAGTTGAAGTAAGGATTACAAGAAGATTGAAAAGGGATTATTTGCATTATACTACCTTTGTCTTTGACTATGCTCACTTTGAAGAAGCACTCAATGTCAGTCAGAGTTCACTATTCATCACACTTAGGGGTGTTCAAATCAGCAGCATACACAGTGTTGATGTTTGTGTATATACAGCACTCTGTGTATTGTGCTACATTACATTTTTACACACTGAATGAGTACACAATGCAACGGCCGAGGTTCATTAATGTTCATGCCAGCACTAGCATTATGCACAGTGATGCAGAGTGGTGCACAGTGACAGCAGTGATTTACTTTCCAGCGCAAAGTGTATTTTGTACAGAAAAGGTGCTCTTTTCATACCGCCAAATCCACTTTATGCTACTTTACATCAAGAGGCATTAATGAGGCATTAATGAGGCAGATCAACGCAAACACCCATAGGTGTTGATGCAAAGCTCACTGTACTTGGGTAGTGTAATTGGACTTTGCATAAAAAAGTACTATGAAGTGAAGCAGGCACAGACAAAAGGAAATGCATTGATGTCTCTCTTGAAACTGATGCAATGCATGTGCTCTGCAGTTCACAACACAGATCCAACGAGTCTGATCCCTTTTCTGTCAATGTATAGGAATCTGTACTGAAAGGATATGCTCCCAATGCAACTCCTACATTGGACTGCTCACAATTGCAATTTTGCGTGGCCATGACTGGAGCAAGGCAGCCTGTTTGTGCAGCAGCACAGAAGATAATACCAGCAGAAGAGAAATCCTTGTAAATATGGCTCTGCACTGTGTTTTCCCCTTGGTACAACGCATTGCAGCAATTTGGGGTGCCCTGCTGTGTTGCATAACATTAAACATTTGTAAAGTCTGGACAATATGTCATGCTGGTTGGAATTTTATTGCATACTTGATGGAGTTTGAAGCCTCTATTCGTGCATTCTTAGGCATGTTTGGGGTCACGTGCATTCTAGGGGTATTCAGAGTTAACATGCAGTTTTATAGTAGAATCTTTTGAAAGATTAATCAGTGTGTTTCATTAAAGTCTCATCCTGTTGTTTCCCATAATGCTACATTTGTAACTCTATTACCAATATCTGCATAGATAATTGTGATCTTACTCCAACTCTGTGCTGAACTACTAAGTATTCTTGGCAAGTCCTGATAAACCTGTGACTGCCTGGAAACCTAAGCTATGTGGCACATGAGAGATGTAAAATACTCAGGGGAGCATACATGGTCTCCATAACCTTTTTGTCTATCATAATCATGTTGGCTGAAATAAACCTGGCTGGAATCTAAATCAAAGCCATAGGATACTGGTTTGCATACAATGGCATTCGAACCATTAAATTTTCAAACAGATGGGCATTATTGAGTAAATACTGATGGGAACCAAGTAAAATAGGACATAAAATGCAATCTTTTGATGTGTAGGACTTGTGGATGGCAGCATTGTAGAAAAAATCTCCAACCTTATGTTTTGGCCATTGACTACAATGTGAATTACCACTCAGAATACACTCCAGTGTGTGGCTCAAACCAACCTACCTGCAACATACTAGGCTGTATTATTACATGACCAGGGGCCGTAATATCTAAAGTGCCTCAGGAGCTCAACAAGCATGTGGACCCACTCTCTGTGGCACTTTGCTATTACAGTCCTTTTGTACTACAGACAGCACTGGCACACCTTCTGCCGGCCTTATATTAGGGGGGTGTTTCCACATTTCCATTGGGGATTGGCTCTATGCAAATGAAGGAAACATTTTGCCTCTGCCCTATGCCGTATTATGGATGCAGGCGCTAAGGCAAAGCGAACGTCGGGTGGTGCAATGACTGTGCCACAAAGAGGCAAACTGGAGGGGCATAATAGGTGCAGCGGAACCCTGCAGATACTCCATGCAGGTAGTTGCAGTCACTGCACCAGTCTGCAGGGGTATTTCTGCTCCGCTAACGGATCATTTTCATGAAACGCACCCACATAAGAAAACCTTCACCTTCTATGGCATTGGAATCGTACACAAAGCTAGACGAGGAGGAAATCGTGAGCTCAGTCTGCGGAGAAGAGAAAGTGAACTTATCCTCCAATATAACACCGTCAAAAATGGACTGAATAAAGATGCAGAAATGCACGTTTGGATGGGGGATGAGTGAGGGCACAAGCACTAACAACTAAAATATACACTACTTTGTCCCCTTTCCTGTTCTACCTGTTGTGATCCTGATCCCTATCCACCCGAGGTTCCCCCTCTAGTCTCTTTGATTCTGCTCCTTGCCATGTGTATCCCCTTAAAAAATATCATCTGTTTCTTGTGACGAGGTATAAAATCATTGCCCGCACCTCTTGACACACAAGTAGAACTATTTTCTTCTAATGAAAACAACCTTTCGAACCTCTGTTTTTTCAGGAAGATAATGTGACTACCCAGACAATTATAACAATTAATGGCTTTACCATCCACCCTGAAATATGTATAAGGAGAATAAATCGAATGCCTTCGTGTCCCAAAAGCAACTCCCCGAACACCCCTGTCCTGTCAGGGAATCTGATGAAGTAGCACAAACAGGCAAACTTAGAACTTGGAAATATTTAAATGGGCAGTTTTGAATGCCTTTTTTTACCCAGAGTACTAATACCGTAAAATATCACACTTCTTCTCATTTAGATGACTCCGTGGTTATGACCATCCCGATCTAACATAGACATTGGTTATTTGAAGTAATATTTCGGATTAGTCCTAGGAGGAACTATACATCGCCTCCTCCGGTACATACTTCAACTCTATATCTTTCCCTTATTCCCAAACAATTTAAAGATGGCGCGTCCTAAAACTATGACGCTTAGTGACCCGGAACTTCACAGGTCAACGTGAGGTAGCCTGGATTCACGGAAGCTCCTGTGCTTGTAGGAGGACCACCTCCTAGCCGTGAACATTATAAAGATAATATACATCGCCTCCTCCGGTACATACTTTTACTCTATACCTTTTCCCTATTCCCAAACAATTTAAAGATGGTGCTGCCTAAAACCATGACACCTAATGACCCGAAACTTCACATGTCAACGTGAGGTCGCCCGTGATCACGGAAGCTCTTGTGCTTGTAGGACGACCACCTCCTGGCAGTGAACATTATAAAGATAACAACCACCCACAACTCGGCTGCCTTGCAGACTGATGTAATTTCCCTCAGAAGACCGACACAAGTAAGTTTGCTGAAAACCGCGGTAGGCACCAACCCGGTCCAACGCGCACGGGTACTAGTGCACCCAATTGTAGACCAGATTTCTTTTGCCCACTTTTACACTTACTCTTACTCAGATTTTGTTTCTCTTTTTCCTGTTTTTTCCAAGATATGCTTGCCCCCATTATGCTTATCGCATGATCATTTCTTATCTCCTCTAGATCAAATCCAATCAGCCAAACAGTGGAAGCTCTTTTTTACAAACATCAGTATCTCCATACGAATAAAAGCTATTAGTGCGCTCTACGGTAAGCGCAAAATACCCAAGAACACAGGTGAAGGGCCACACCCCTGAGAATAGGAATTTTCTGTAAAGACTAGCATGCCTAGAAAACTCACTGGGCATCACGTGATGCGGCCACACCCACACCCCAATACTCACTCAATTGGGGCAATTTGTGTAACAGCATTTAAGATAAAGGCCACAAACAATAATACCAAAACTTGAAATAGCTAACCATGCACGAAATAATACTAACCCCGGCTCAAACATCACCATACCGTATCGAGTTGTTTTCCTTACACTTGTTATGAGCACTTATCTTCTACATATTAGAAATCCAACAATCTGTAATGTTGTGGCTCCTGTGTATGTTTTTTGTGTCTACATATGGACCAATGCGTACCTCACTGGATAACAACGCGATACAACTGTATGTATATGCTCTTGCTTACCGTAATATTTTTGGGTGTATTTTTTTCTGTGTATTTCTTTGTGTATGTCTCACTCGGTTTCTCTATGATACCTTCAATGACTCCTTTTGTTTTGGGTTTTCTCTCTTTCTCATTTCTTGATATCTTATATAATATCATGCACTAATTTAACCCTAACGGCGAAAACTTGTAACCATGATGTACAAATATCTTTGTCCTTGTGTAAATATGTATATATAATTAATTACTACCTTTGCCTCTGATGTGTAACGCAATCAAGCCTCATCAGTATTTTCTTACAATATTTACTCTATTAAATTGGGCAGCCCTGAGGAAGCCCCAGGCTAATAGGCAAGTGTTAAGGGGCGAAACACGTGTTGGCTGCAACATAAACTTTGTTTATTTGGATTTCTGAATTGTCCTTGTCCTGAAAGACTCCGAAGTTTCAAAAAAGAGTCACAGTGATACACAAAAGTTACAGAACAAATAAATGAAATTATTTCCGCACAGACTATGACTTTTTCTAGCTGTCCTGGCACATCTTTAAGTTTTGCAAATTAATGGGGAAGGGGTCTCCCATTGCTGAGGACACGTAGCCCACTTCAATTACCTTCTACTATATGCAGGAACGCATAAGATCTGGATCCTTCGTCCCCTTTTTTCTCTCTCCTCTTTGAAGTGCAGACTGGGTGCCCCTGCACTGTGAAAGAAGGAGCATCTGTTTCAAAGAGGTGATCCACCTTTCACTAATGCACCGATCCCAGGGCAGCCATGAGACCACATCATCCCTGGGGGTAGCGTACTATCTATAATTGGGTGCACTGTCCATGTTTGCACCTGGTGCATCCAGTAAAAGGTGCTCCATTGCACGAACAGGGAATTTGCACCCTCTCAATAAAGTGGCCCATGGTGTGCGGTAAGTGTCATAACCTATCACAGTATATTCAATGGTGTCCACCTGTACACTGCGGTAATCGTATGGAAATGTTGAAAATTCTTTGTTGCAGATTTTGTACTTTGAACTGTTGATTCTCAGGAAGTATATCACTGTGGATATGTCTCTCTTTTATTCTGCAAAGATGTTGCATTTATATTTTTGGTTTAAAAAGTATGACTCTGTCGTGTGCTGGAACTTTCTGTTTAATTCTGCAATGAAATTGAATATGCATCTCTTGCTTAAATATGTATTTGTAATCTTTTTAATAGAAGTGCAGTCAATGTCACATTGCACTTTTTTTGGTTATGAAAATTTTCTGCTTATGCATCTTGTCACAGTTTGTTCTTCATATTAGCCATAGTTTAAACCAGATATGTTACTGGGCTTTCACCCACTCACCACCGATAGCAGCCTCGACTGCATTCAATGCTTTGATTCTGGTAACAAAACAGCTTATGAATATATTTTGGTTTTATGTACATATTGTAAGATATGTTTTCCAATTGTGTTGTGAGCTATCTCATTTGACAATTTGGTGCAGTTCTCCTTGCTTTCCTCTCCAATCTTCCTTACCATTTAACTGTGTTACCTTACCTAGTGCCTGTTCTTGTTGGAAGCAGCCTGTTTCCAGGACGCACACCTTCCAGCACCACAGACCCTGTTTGCAACCTTGAACATAGGTTTAGAGTAGCCAAGAAAGAGGCGAGCTATTTAGGGAAGGGCTCGCCAGGAAGGAAATATGAAATGTTAGGGAAGGACTTTAGAATTCAAACATGAATTGGTGCTTAACCTATAATATCAAAGGTTGGACATAATTACCATTATTAATTTGCTCTCATATGACGTTTCCCAAGGATGCCACCAGCTGTGGATCCGGGGTGATAAAAAGCAACGATTCTGACCAGAAAAAGGTCCTTGAAAACCTGATTACTAAACAAGGTGTACGAACTCCTAGTTAGGGCCGATGCTTATGAATATTCCTCGAGGTTCCACAATCAATGTTATGTATCAATGGGGTTACCTGAAATGCTACCAGACCCGGGTCGAAATTACAGTACAATAAACAATTGGTCACAGTAGCAGCATTTTTTCAAAACAAAAGGAATGGAAAACAGCATTCAAAATACCACTGTAACAAAGTCTTCAGTGAATGCAATTTATTTTCAAAGCAAATATTCACTTTAGTATTGGTAACACAGTTGCTCTTTCATTTATTTTCAATTTAAGTATTTTTGTTGCTCTGGTGTTGGGAAAGGACAGGATAAGGTGTTTAAGGTAGGGGTGAGTAGGTGAGGGTGGTGGACAAGGGAAAGGTGATGTGACATATATACATCCGATTCACATAATAGGACCAATCCGGCCTAACATAGGTCCATTGTTCCAATGATACCACATAGCATTACATAGACACTGATACTGAATTTCAGTAGTCTGGGCTTGTGCAGAAGTAGTAGTCAACTTTTCGACCCCTTATGAGTTCAAGGTGAATCAAGCCTTAGCACGGGGTCTTCATCAGGACTGTGTGAACAGGGAGCACCTAATCATTCAACCAGCACATGAATTTCGGCTGGGCAGTCAATGGGCATGGGCTCAGCTGAGCTCTGAATGAGGTGAGAGGTATGGCCAAGCGTGCACATACAGGCCTTATTGTTCAGATGTGGGTCAAAACGATCTCTCACATTGAAAAGATAAATCTTAGCATCCAACCTTGCGGCTCCGACGACGAGTCGGTTGACTTGAGAAATTCAATGGGGATCCCATTAGGCCCCATTGCCTTCCCCGATTGTATGTTATTGATTGCCGTGCCAATTTCCTCATCTGTAAGATCCGCCTCTAACACGTCCCTCTCCTCCGAGGATAGGGCAGGCAGATGCATATCTGCCAGTAATTGGCGAGAGTCTTCCGCCGAGGTGTCGACCGAGGGTGTATAAATCCTCTCCAGGTGATCCGCGGAGGCATCCGCAATTTCCTGGGGGTCCAATAGCGTCTGTCTGCTATTGATTTTCAATCTTGGGACCCAACGTTCTGTTTGTTCCCTTTTTTCTAACTGTGCGAGCAACTTGCCCGCCCTATCCCCCAGTTCGTAAAGCCTATGGCGTGTGGCCAGTAATTGGGCTCCAGCCCACTCCCGGGCTAGGATTCTATATTCAAGTTGCTTTATAGTCAGGTGATGTTCGGTGAGCTCGCTAGGGGAACGTGAGTGTTCTGTCTCTAGCTGCATAAGCTCTCTTTCGAGCTGTTCTATTTGCAGTTGTTGCTTTTTATTATATCCCACCTTGAGAGCTAGTACCTGTCCCTTCACCACTGTTTTAAAGGCCTCCCATATTGTCTGCGCCAAGTCGACCGAACCGACATTTTCTTTGAAATAATTCTCGGACTGTGATATTAAATTCTCTTTTATATCTGGGACCTTGAGCACCCAGGGGTTAATGACAATGGTGTTGCGCTGTCTCTGATTGTAGTGCGTGAGTTCCACCCATATCGGGGAGTGATCCGAAATGCCCCGTGGCAGACAACGCGGTTTCCGAAAATTACCAATGTTTATCGATTGGGTCAGAAAAAAGTCAATATGGTAGAGGCTGCCGTGGGCACCTGAGTGGTAGGCGAAGTGCGTCAGGTCTGGATGGAAATAACGCCATATGTCAATGACACCCATGGCCGCAAGAAACTATGACATGTGCGTGTTGGAGCGAGACTGGAGACATTTTGGTTGTCTATCCACTAGGTCATTCGGAGTCATATTGAAGTCTCCCCCTAGAATTAGCATACCTAACGGGAGGTCTAGCAGGATTTTCCCCAGATCTGTCAACGCCTCTTTCCCTAGTGCTGGTGGGATGTAGGCTGAAACAACATTGAGGGACTTTCCCTCCCAACTCGCCTCCAGGACCACGAACCTACCTTGGGGATCTGCCCATGAGCGTGTGGGAGTGAGTGCGAGACTTCGTTTCACCAATTTACCCGTGCCCCTGGAGCCCGAAGTGTACCCTGCATGAGCAAGAAGTTTATATCCCCACCGGGACAGGGCTTTACAATTGTTCCCCACTAAGTGAGTTTCTTGTAGCAGGACTAAATCAGGGGTGTGTCTTTTAAGGTACTGCAGCATGATGCCCCTCTTTATTTTGTCCCCCATCCCATTGACATTCCACGTCAGAACAGAGAGTGCAGTCTCTACAGAGTCACCCGCCATTTCACCGCTAGGGGTGGGTATATATGAGCCCAGACATGGACAACGCGGGCAGCTCTGACGCTAGCCGGCCCCCCGCTTCCGGTGTTATAGATGGAGTGGCATGTATGAACACGAAGCATGAAAGGTGACAGGAGACCATATTGGTCAGAAGTGAAGATAGATTGTGTGACTGAGTGCAGTGATTCAAACATCGTAACTAGAATACAAAAAAGATAACAAAACCCTCCCCAACCCTTCTGCCGCCCCCCTTCCTGCCCCCCTGCCAGTGGATTTGAAACTACCCACTCCCCAACAAGGCAGAGTGCCTGTCGCCCCCTCCTTAGTAACAGAGGTACCTGGTATGCAGCCTCCCCCACCCTGATCTGAACATATTCATTAGTCAAACTGCATAATAGGCTTAGACCCCCTCCCAAAGTGAGCTTTCTGGCAATCGCATTGGAATAATGATTACCCCCCATGTCCAAAAATCTGAGTCAAACGTTTTGGTGTGTTGTTTTTTGTTTTTCGACGAGACCCACCTACTGGAGACCCCCACGTTGTCATTCACATTTACTGTTCGATAGACCCAGGGCCACTTAGCTGTAGTGCATGAGTCTTACTGGTAGAACAAGCTCAGAGTCTCTTCAACTCCCGGGGATCAACCCTGTGTCCTTAGTAGCTGAGTTGTTCCGCATCCCACTGGCGGGCTTTGATCTGTGAAATCCACATTTTTGAATAATTTCAAATGTGTGTGTGGCCCCTCAACATCTTCTGTACCACATGCATTTTGACTTAATCTGTGCATTTCAATTATCAGTTGGTTGACATCCACTGATTTTCTAACACTCAGTTCAAACAAGAAATGGTACTACTGATCACCCTCAACTCACATTTTGGAAGACATGGATCTGGACTTGTTTCATAGCCACTTGCCCCAGCCTGCTTAATCCATAAAGAACTACAGAATGTATTGGAAGATAATCTCTCTCCATCTAAAATTCTATTTCGTATTGAAAAATTGAATAGCTTGGCGAGGTAATTGATTAATGGTAGCCGTAAACCTGTAAGGAGGCCCTATCCAGGATGGTTTGCCAGTCCATTTAGAGCTGCAAACAAGAGATTACATCTGGCACTTAGTTAAAAACCCACAGATAAGATATTTGTGGCAGCTGCCAAGCAGGAATACAAGCAATCTATAAAAGTCAGGAAATTGCAGATCAATGCAGAATTGTGAGAGAATCTTCTGCAGGCATGTGAAATAAAGGACAGTATGAGATTTTGGAATATTGTAAATAACGGGAGCCATAGTAATGTTACCACAGAGGAGTTACGGACCAATTTTTCTCCTGAATGTTGGTGTGATCATTTTAGCTGGATTTATTGCTATGGGGACAATCTGGAGAAGGGTGAGAAGGTTGTTGATCTTCAATTTCCCTTGGAGATTAGATTTTATTTCGAAGAAGTTGTAGTGGCTACTGATGACAGTCCATCTAAAAAGGTGTCAGGGCCCAATGGGGTACCAATGGATCTTTATAAAGAGAATATCACTTTGTGGGCACGTACTATTACTGATGCTCTTAATGCCACCATCTCACAGAAAATACCTGCCTCATGGCAAACAGCTTGCATAGTTCCTTTTTCTAAGAAAGGAAACAGAAAGAACCCAAGGTGCTATAGAACAATATCCCTGTTGGATTCGAAGGTCAAGATTGTGGGGCATGTCATTGTGCATAGAATTGAGGACTGAGCCCTAGAAAATGATATTCTCAGTTCTGTGCGTATGAGTTCGTTAAGGCCTAGGGACTCAAGAGCAGTGCTTGAACCTACATCTCCTGATAGGGAAATATACAATTGCCAAAAAGGAAACTTTATATCTTGCTTTTATGGATGTAAGTAGTGTCTTTGATTGGGCAAATCGCTCAAAACTTTAGGGATTATTGATTAAGCTGGGCCTGCCCTACCCAATAGTCGAATTTTTACAGGCATTGCATGAGAGGGTTAGTGCCTCAGTTAGATATGGTATGGCGGGTGAGTGCACTGAATCCTTTTTCCTTTTTAGTGATGTCTGTCAAGGTTTTTTTTAAGCCCCTATTTTATTTCTTTTATACATTAATGGTCTGCACCCCTTTTTAGATTCTCTGAGAAAGGATCTTCCAATAGTGAAAAGTAAGCCTGTGCCGGCCATACTTTTTGCCAATAACGCAGTTCTCCTTTCATGAACACCTAAAGGTTTACGTGGCCTTATTGACACCTTTGTTAAAAACATGGATGATCTAGACCTAGACGTCAATATATCCAGAACACATTACATAGTGTGTGATAATCTCCAATGCAAAACCAGGCCCAAAATGATAAAGGGGCAAATTATTAGCTGGGTCAGTGAGTTCTCCTATCTGGGGGTAACTTTTGACTACAGGGGCAGTTGATTGTCTGGTTTAGCAAAACGTTGTTCACGCTTTAATATCTCTGTGGGGGCCGTTTTTGGGCTGGCATCAAATGTTAACAACAAACTGATTTTGCCCCTATTAGAGGTGTATAAATTAAATTGTTTACGTATTATTACCTTAGGGGCATCTTCATGGGGGTATCGGGACTTCCCCAGGTTACAGCAGGAAGAGAACCGCTGTTGCAGGTGACTGTTTGGTGACAGGGCCACGTAGTCCCCAATTTTATTTTCACAAGGAATTAGGTTTTATTTTCGTGCAAGAAGGTATTAAGCTTGCACCGCTTCTCCTTTGGTTTTTGGTTATGGTTACTACACACACTGAATTTAACAGGTAGATGATTTCTGACTGTTTGGCAACTGCTTTGGGCTATAAAATCCCTTGGTTAAGTTAAATTAGGTGGATAAAATGAGAGGGGCCCCACAACCCAAAGGGACAAGGCTCTCTATTAGACTGTAAAGTCACACGTTTTTCCCTTTGGAACCACGATTCACCACACCAATTTACCAGTTATTCATTCACGTTTTTAAAGGTAAATTCTCATACACCATGCTTTCATAACCCCAATCCTGAAAAATTCCAAAGGTTTTTCTCAAGGGTTTAATAACAAATCTTTTCACAATGCATTAGAAATAATGTATCAAAAAGACCTTTAAGAAAAAATATTTCACATGAAAGGAGTCATTTAAAAACACTTTTTGTTCAAATGTAAAATACAGCAAATAACATTCAAAATCAAACACATTAATGACAATGGAAAAGAGAGAGAATGGACAAGACAATTCCATCTGTCTTAAAATCTGCTAATATGTTCACATCAACAACAACGGCATATGATTAATCAAAAAAACCTCTACTAATGTGAATATCTGTTCCACAAATGAAGAACAACATGGGCGTCCACGTGTTTTGGTGGTTTAGGAAATTTTTGACCACCTTCTTCAAGACAACATAATTTCCCTTCACAAGAATATCATCGTCATTCATATGGAGTTAGTTCGGCTTTCATCCAAATCCAAAAACATTAATTATCCGGTTCTGAGCTTGAAATACAGCAAGGACTAACAGGACATCCTCTAGACCAATCACTTCAATTCAGGTAGAGTTGCCCTCTGTATCGAGCTATATGGATCGGGGTGAAATGTAGCTGAACTTAAAAAAGTTGTGTCGTGTCTGAAATCGATTATAGACAAGAAGACTTACAGACGTTCACACATGCCACAATACCTAGTAGGCATTGGGAGGCTTAAGCAGGCTACAGCCTCTTCGGTGGAATGAGTGGCTAGAAAGATTTTTAAGTTCAGCTACATTTCACCCCGATCCCTATAGCATAATAAGGAGGGTGACTCTACCTGAATTGAAGTGATTGGTCTAGAGGGTGCCCTGTTGGTCCTTGCTGTATTTCAAGCTCAAGCCCGGATACTTAAAGTTGTTGGATTTGGATGACAGCCGAACCAACTCTATATGAAAGACGATTGCTTTCATTTGGATTTTTAACAATAGGTATTCTTGTGAGAGAAATTCTGTTGTCCTGAAGAAGGTGGTTAAAAATGCACTGAACCACAGAAACACATTGACGCCCATGGTGTGCCAAATTTAAGGACCAGATGGGCACATTAGAATTGGATTTTTGACAAATCATGTGCTGTTGTTGTTGATTGGCACAAACTAGCAGATTTTATGACAGATGTAATTGTCTTGTGTGTTCTCTCTCTTTTCCATTGCCATTAATTTGCTTGATTTTGAGTGTTATTTGCTGTATTTTACATTTTACCAAAAAGTGTTTTCAAATGACTCCTTTCATGTGATTTACTTTCTCTTAAAGGTCTTTTTGATACTTTATTTGTAATGCATTGTGAAAAGAGTTATTATTAAACCCTTGAGAAAAACCTTTGCCATTTTTCGTGGCACTTGACTTACTCAGGATTGGGGTTATGAATGCATGGTGTATGAGACTTTACCTTTCAATACATGAATGAACAGCTGGCACAATTGACCTGGGAAGACATGGGCTGTTTTTATTCCCACATCTGTTGAGTAAAAGGGAGGCCAGTTGGGCCAAGAAAGGATTCCTGAGACGTGCATCTGCTGCTAGAGAGATAAAGGAACTTGGGAAATCGTCTTTGAGAGTCTATATTATGTATAAAACATGCCAGGGTATTGAACCTTATTTTTCCCAGTTTGAAATGTTTGGGAAAGATCACTGTTGACCAGGTTCTGGCTGGGATCTATCAGATGCAATCTCTGTTTCACTCTGAGTCGGTATGACCCTAAGGGGCATAATTACAATGCCCCTGCTGCACTTTTATGCCACAGGAGTGTCACTTTTGTGATGCTCCAGAGGCACAGTGTGTCGGCTGATATTTACAAGGCCACGCAAAGCCACCCTGCGTGGCTTCTCATGTCCTTGTAAATATGGAGTAAGGCAATGCCTTACTTCACGTGGAAAGGGCGTTCCATGGGTGTTGCTGTGGGTGTTCCCATGCATCACCTCTGGTTTTTGACACTGCCCCAGATATACAATATAGCATAAATCAGGAGCAGCGCCAAAACTAACGCCTTCCCAAAGCAGGCATAACGAGGAGAAATATTTACATTTCTCCTCGTTTTCTCCTCTTTCCACATGTGCTGCATTCTATAGCACCCATAGAATGAGGAAAACACCTCATTTGACTATTTTTGTGCAGGATGGTGTCCCTTCATGCACAAAAACAATCATGCCGGCAACACAGACACCCTTGCTCCATGGTGTAGACCCACATTTTATTATCTGTGCATGGTGGTTGACCCTGCTGTGTGTTCTTCTGTGGGAGATTTATGAAAAATTGAATTATGTTGGCATACTTTTGTGAATTTTTAATACTATTATGTGTAATTATTATTCACCCATTGGATATTTACTGTGTATTTTACGTCATGATTGTTCTTTTATGATTATTTTTAATAACTGAATAAAGATAAAGTAGATGAACTACAGAAAAATCATTGGTTTAAAACTGTCTCTCAGCTGAGAAATAAGACAAATTTATCGAGCTCTTTCTATCCATAGTAAAAGTGATACAATGCGTTTTGTTCATATGTTAAATTTCAGAATCGGTATATGAGACAAATGCATTTCGATTCTCACCAATCGATCATGGCCATAAAACTTTTCTATATGTATATGTTAAAGAAATGACTAATACTAAACCCCAAATGCTTCAGCTTGACTGAAGCCCGCACATATTTGACAATGTTTCACTAACCCTGTTATCTAAGCCCATTTCTAACATCCATGCACTGGTTCCTTGTGAGTAAAGAGAGTCCCTGTGGTGGTTTTAAACATTTTGAACCGTGGTAGTTCAAAATATACAACACAGCAACTACTTAGCACAATGCAACAAAACCATAACTGCACCACGAAAAACAAGCCAGTCGATCCGGAAAGTGAAAATAACAATTAAAAAACAGCAATGGCATCAAAAATAACAGAACACAAAAAAGCAACAGCAGATAAACACAACAGCTCATTAACTTGAGATGACTCAATAACAAGGGATAAATGCAACCTATCACAAGACACGATTTTTTTTTTTTTTTGTGTTGGTGTATTTCATTTTGTTAGGTCTTTGGTGTTTTGTGTTGGTGTGATATGTTGTGTAGTGTTGGTATATCTTGCTGGTGTAATGTGTGTGCAGTTTTCAGTTCTTTTTTTGGCTCTGTGGTGTTGGTGTGTTGTTATGCTGTGGTGTTTTGTAATTTGTGGTGTTGTATTGCGTGTGGTAGTGTTCTTGTGCAATATGTTTTGTTGCTGAATATTACGTTGTTTTGCAGACGTATGTTCGTTTTACTGTACATGCCTTTAGCAAAGTACAGTCCTTTCTAGCTTGAAAATATTTACTTTCTCTGCTGATTGCAGTCTACCTCGTGAACCTTAAAATATCGTTTCTTCTCTCTGCATTTACGGAACAGTCACATTAATGCAAATCTCACAACCTCCTTCTCTAGGGATGTCTGTAAGAGCCGAAGCCTTCCCTGAACACAAAAATACATGAACAACTGTATTTAAACACAGAGATTGTGAAGCCACCATAGTTTCCCACTTACACTTTCAGTAATTTCGACCCTTAATTTATGTTGTGGCGTAAATGTTTTCTCCGTCTGCATGCACTTTTTTTCTTTTACCTTATCACCTCACAATATTTGTCTCCGGTACGACCTCTTCAAAAGCGCAAACTGCTTCCTATTCCGTTCTTGTCAAGGTCAACCTCCCTGTGGCTGAATGCTATTAAATTATTTAACCTTCCATACCTGCCGTCATCCCTGGACTCCTGAGAATTGGTAATGTGCTCGTCCATTAGCTGTACCTTTCTAGAGCAGAGAGCCTGCTGGTTTACATTAGAGTGATAAAGTCAGCCATACAAGCCTGCCTCCATATCACTGTTCAGACGCACCCTTGCTTTTTACACGCTTTCAACTTCCTCAGCCATTTTCTGTTGCGTTTTATGGAATATAGTTATTTCTAAATCAAATAGACTGAGAAACACCGTACAGTAAAGCCAGTACACCCGTATGGAGAAATGGATAGCGCTAACGTGTACGTGCCTAAAACAACAACGTTTATTTTATATTTTATATCATTATATTTGTTTTTTATATTTTATATTATTATATTTGTATCTCTCACAAACACGTAAACGAAAATAAACAAACACGAAAAGGCACACGCACGTAGTGCTAAGTCATTTTTCATCAACATCTTTTCACCACACAGGAAAAGCAACAGATAAACTAACATTGACAAACAGGGCTATCCCAAGTGAATAGCCGACTCGTCATTTTTTACAAAATTCTGTCCGTTTTTAACGGGGCAGCGGGAGAGGGATTTAAACGTACTGAGAGGGAGTCTTTCATATGCCGGGTGTAGGAATGTTCCATAGTGCCACGCCTCTGTGGAGAATGTGTTAGACTCATAGGTGGTCATTTTCCAATCATCAATAGACGTGTAAAGGATTGAGAGTGTGCAGTTGATGAACACAGCAGCCCATTGCGTTGAGGGGCTCCGAAGACCCTGCCATCAAACATGATGTACACGGCGATGACACAGCATAGAACAGCGCGTAGTCCGATTCCTGCAATTAGTGAAGAGTCTGGCTAAATTGCATGTGAGGATTTATAGTTGAATGACCCATCTTAGTGACGGGCATTAGCAATCACAATTCCACTCACAGAAGAGCAGGGCATTCAATGTGGTTAGTTCCCCTAAGATTACCTGTTTCATTAGGGACCCAGAGATCACTGTAGTTTTCACACCATCTGTTGGAGCTGGCCTTCTCCGCAGCGTCACCCCAGATGTTTTGCCTTCTGCTGCACTCGTTTTGTTCGCTTTTAGGACTTTGTGCATTATTCCCCTGTTAACAAGTTGTAAATTGCTTGTGCTTTCTAAAAAATGGTAAAATTGGCATATACATGCTTGGTACAGTTAACTCACCAGTAGGTCCTTAGTAAATGGCACTACATGTACCCAGGCCCTGTATTTTAGATGCTAGTGGGCTGGAGCACTAATTGTGCCACCCACTAAAGTAGAACAAGTAGGACTTTAAACCATGTCTCAGGCCTGTCACTGCAGCCTGTAGTGCAGTTTTAAATTGACATTTTGATCATTTCCCAGGGTTAACCTTCCTTTTCAATACTTATAAGTCACCCCTAAGGCAAGCCATAACACCTTCTAGGACAGGCTGTGTGCTATTTAAAAATTCGACATGTGGGTTTAAGGTTTACACGTTAGGGAAGTGAAAAAATCCTAAAGTCGTATTTTTCTCTATTGAATGACTATCTCTTCCATAGGCACTGGGTAAACTTATAACATTTTAATAAACGCTCACTTCAGATACAGAGCAGATACAGAAATGATTTTTACATTAAAATGAACTGTAATTTAATATCATCTTTAATGGTAAAGTGGGATTTTAGATTTTAATTTTGAAACTGCCACTTTTAGAAAGTTAGCATTCTCTTGCCCAAAGTTTCTGAGGCCTTTTAGGACTTTCTAGCTGCCTGAGCCTGTTTATGGTTCCCATCAAGAATGTGTATTTGGCCCAGACAGTGAGCAATGGGACCTGGGTCTAGCCAGTGGTGGCTGGCACGGATCGGGGGTGGCGGGCGGGCGGCGGGGTGGGGAGGATGTAATTTCTTCTTTTTTTAACGTACCTTATTGCGTCTTAGCGCCTTAGCGGAGGAGCCACCCATGGGTCTAGCTGGGAGAGGGTCTTCCTGGCAGGATGGCTGGGGAGCAGCTGTACCTTGCCCTAATCACATTTCAAAGAGCCTTGCCCACAGCACATACAAAGAAACCTGACACCAGGCCTGCCCTTGCCTTTGTCACCCAGACAGTTTGGAGGCAGAACCAGGAGAACAGGAAGAACTGACCAGAACCAGTTTTAGGGGGATGGCAGGGATTTCCCCCACACAGAGACTGGCACCACATATGAAAATAGGACCTTCAGAACTGCTCATCAGAACACTCCTGTACCTGTGGAAGATTCGGAAAAAGGACTGCCCTGCTGCTCGAAGGACTGCCTTGCTGTTCGAAAGACTGCTTTGCTGTCTGAAGAAGGAAGATTGGATCTGCTTGCCTTGATCACAGGCTACCCAGAATGACTCCAAAGGTGTTGGCTGACCTCCTGTGCAAGCTACAGGGACAGAACAAGCTCCCAAGGGCCTCCCTGAAACTTTCCAGCTGCAACTAGACCAGCCTGGACCAGCCTGAGCCATGTTGCTGGCCTCTGATGGAGTGAGTCCTGATCTCCAAGAGGTGCTGCCTAGGTCCTGGACCCTTGGTAGTCACCAGTAAGAAAACCTCCACAGTAAAAGATGAAAATCCTGAAGTTTGGGCTCCCCGCGACTACAAACGGGCCCGTTCACGCCAAGAATCTGCTGCCTGTGACAACCGCCATTGCAAAGTACCAGGGAGACCTAATCTTCACACTGACATTGATCATCTGAGACGACCAGCAACACAAAGACTTCCTCTTCTCACCAACAGCAATTGTCCGCAATGATCCACCACCACAAAGCTCCAGCGACAATTGGATCTTCATGCTACATCGTCAACCTTCCGCGATGCTCTGCCTGGTCTTCACGCCAAAAGCCTCCTCCTCTCAGCCCCCTCCAATGGGAATGGAACTTTTCAAACTGGACTTGAGAAGGAAACTCTTCAGTAGGACTAAACTGGTCCTTATATTCAACCCACACTCCATTGTGGTCAGTCTGAACATGTAACTTTCCCCTAGTCTACCACGATCAGATCAGTGGTACTTTCTGCTTCTTTGTGCTATTTTCACAATAAATCTTAAAATTCCATATCTCGGGTTTTACTGATTGGATTTTGTTTGTTTTGGTGTCATTTTATTCATTATTATATATACGATATTTTCTAAATTGGTTTGGCATTTTTCTTGTGTTGTGTTTTCACTTTACTACTATTTGTGTGCTGCATAAATACTTAACACATTGCCTCAAAGTTAAGCCTGACTGCTTTTGCGTCAAGATACCAAAGGGTTAAGCACAGGTTAATTTTGTGATTTTTGTAGTTCACCCTGAGAAGGATTATGGTTGTTGCTTGAGTGGGGTTTCCACCGCTCTCAACTAACAACCCAAGCAGGTGCAACATTCAAAGTAAATGTTGTCAATCATAGTCTATCACCATTTTTTATTTTCAAACATATCAATTTATGGTTGCATCGCGTCATGAAATATTGGATCCTGGACATGATTTTCATCTGGGTAGCAAGGCAGACTGGTGTGTTGATAGAAGCTACCGATCCAGGCTTCTCTGTCCAACAGCGACAAGTTTGTTGTTAAAATGTGATTTCATGTGGTTTCACTGCAGCGTCCCAGGGTCACTTATGACACACTTCTTTAAAACAGTATGTAATTCAAATCAAAGAAGGTCCACTTACTTTGTGAAGGCTAATTGAACGTCTCAAATTGTAAAACGTATCGAAGTTTGTGGAAGAGGTGTGGCGCAGCGGCCAGGGCGACTGACTCCGGAAACCGGGGGCTCACGGTTCGATCCCCGCTGCCGGCGCAGATCAGCCCAGCACCATGTGACTCGGGGCAATAACTCGCCTAATCTTCCCGACGGCCCCCAGTGCCTTGACACCTTCGGGAAATTGTTCGCGCTTTACAAATACTGGACATTTACAAGTTGAGGAAGCACCGCTGACACTTTTTTGTCCGTTAATGTATTGTCATCTTGTTACTGTGCATGAGCCTGGACCTAAAACTTGATGAAAGGCACTTTGATTATCTCTATGGACAATAACATAGGTGTTCAATGGTGCTTTAATTTGTCAGTTGATAGATGGTTTGGCATGCACTTTTTTTTCAGCATTTTACATTAGATTCCCATTAAAAAAAGAATCAGCAAACATAAATACAAAAAATGTGTATTATTTAATCATTGTAAATACCATTCTAAAACAGGTAAATACAAACTATAAAATCAAAAGTCTTACATGCAGCTCAGTGCCACGATGCAAAATATTAAAGTGGAACGTGGAAACAGAAAAAGAAATGAATGATCAGACCACAGACAATGAAGGACATTCAGAAAACCCCAAAAGATCTATATGGAAGAATATGATTAAACATACACATCATCCTATGTCCGGTCATCATTGTAAGTACAATTCTGTAATTTAGGATCATACTCCATCGAGCACACTCTGTTCTACATAAAACTTTTTCCAGAGTCACCTCAAACTATCAACTAGAATTCCATTATCAATATTTGATAAAAATTCATGCATCCATATTCATAATATCATTCTTTTAACGATTAGAACGGTCTTGCAAACAAAATATCCCTCAAACTAAGAACCTGTACCCATATGATAATCAAAGCGAAAAGTCAGCCTATGAAAGAAGACATTCTTATAACTCTAATGTTGTTGAAAATCATGCAGGTCAAAGTAATTCTCACTAACATCCAAGTTATGTAACTTTGCCGGTGATTAGTAGACTCTATAAAAACGTTCTGTTCCATAAAAAAGACACTGTACTCCGCAGATGAGTCGAACTACGATTTTAGCAAGTCTCAAAAACTTTTCACAGAGACGCTTGCAGATTTGTTTACTTTACTTTCAGCAATGCAATAGAGAACTAATTAGCACAGGTGCCGATAGGGTTTTACAGAAATGTAAAGCAGATATACAGCAGCTGACGATTAAATTACTATTCTCAGCGAGACAAAGCGTCGTCATCCTTTACCTGTGGTAATGGTAATTCTGTGCAATTCATTACGGATCGAGCTTGGATGATCCGTGTAGACGACGCGCCCTTTGGTTAGGAGCAGCGGCGGTTTTCAGAACAAGCAACTTCTCTTCATATATATATATCATGTGATCAAGGCAGGGATCTGCCGAAACGCGTCATGGCGACTTGATGGTGTGCTGATGAAATAAACTATTAGCACCAAACCTGGGTCTACGCTCGTTTTGTTTTTCGCGAAGAAGGCTGGAAGCGAGGTTCGTGGCATATATATATATATATGCTGAGTGATTTTACTGGAGTGAAATAAATTTTAAATCTGCACTTACTTTGTGGTCCGTGCTCCTGTTCCTGCTCTGTTTGACAGCCTGAGCTAAGGTTGGAGTTCTTTGGATATATATATATATATATATATATATATATATATATATATTTTTTTTTTTTTTTTTTTTTTTTTTTTTTAGAAAGATAAGTAGTCAAGGTTAGACCACAATATAAGCAAACGTGAAACATCGATTAAAAATTTGGACAAGATTGTGTACTTCCATATTGTACATTCACCTGGTTTATATTACAACCTGTGGTACTCAAATTCGAATTTGCAGTTGTTTCTTCAAACTTGTCTGAGCTAAATAATGCAAGCTACAATCCTTGGAAACCAGAAAAGATTGCAATTTCCACATCTGCAAAGAGTTGCTACACAATGTAGTAGAAATATGAACTCCATTGTCCTTTTCTTTACACTATTCTCCTGCAACAGCAGTCAGTCCAGTGTACTCAGGACCAACTTTTCTCCATATTGATTGCTGCATAAACAACAAAGGGGCATATGTACAAGGAGTTACCGCCGCCGTAGCGTCAGTTTCCTGATGGTACAACAGCTTTTTTTTTTATTGCCGTATGTACAAGGTGCTGGCGATATTGTCCATTTTTCTGTTCGCCACTTCTGTTAGCGATAGCTAACGAAAATGAGATGCAATGTAGGCGTTCCCATGTAAAAACCGCCGCTAACCCCACTTCGCGATATGTACAATGATCGCAGGGACCGGCAAAACATTATAAAAACAGCCGCTAAGTTCCATTAGCGGCCAGTTTCTAAGACCAAAAAAAAGGTGGTCTTAAAAATGGAGATAACAAAACAGGATATGAGGGGGAGTAGCCCAGAACCACATTTGACAGCCCACTGATGCCATGGAGGTACTGCTCATGCAGCTTGGAGCACCAAGAAGACCACAACAACCACCACCACCGCCCCCACCCCCAGGACCACCACGGAGGCAGCGCCAAAGAAGAGAGCGGGTATATCATCAACGCATCACCCTGATAGACCTAACACCAGAGGATGTGATAGCCCACTACAGGCTGAAAAGGTCCTACATCCTCCTCATATTGACCCAGATAGCCCCCAGGCTGCAGGCACCAACACAGCGTTCCAACAACATCCCTCCACAGACGAAGCTCCTAGCAGTGCTGCACATGTTGGCCTCAGGTACCTTCCAACCAACACTGCCAGAGTTGGGGGAGTCTCCCAGCCATCTTTTTCAAGGTTCCTCCCAAATGTCTTGGATACCATCATCAGCCTGACACCACAGCACCTACGCTTCCCCAACACTGCTCAAGAACAGCTTGACACCAAACAAGGCTTCTATGCCATTGCTGGCTTTCCCCATATGTTGGGGGCAATCGACTGCACCCATGTCCTACTTGTGCCTCCTGCGGACACTGCACACATTTACCGGAACAGGAAGCACACACACTCCATGAACGTGCAGGCAATCGTGGACCACCGGGGCTTGTTCACCAATGTTGTAGCCAAGTTTCCAGGGAGTGTGCATGACTCCTACATCTTCCGGCAGTCCATCATCAACCAGCGGTTTGAGAACGGCACATATGGAAATGGACTGCTTGTTGGAAAGTACAAACTGAACACACCACACACAACAAGTCCACAATCATGTAGCACTCAAATGTGAGAATGCACATGTAGCAAATGTCAAACATCATGCCTTGAAATATGTCCACCCACCATACATAAGAACCTAAGGGACTGCGGTCCTTGGGGGTAGCCTTGTAGACAAACTTCCATCCAAAGTCCTGCCCCTCCGTCACACAGCTGCAAATGCTGGGAGAGGTAGGAAACAAATAGGTGTGATGATGGGTCAGGACCTATGAGGAAAGTGTGAACACAAGCCCAAGTATGGTGGTGGTGTCCTGCATAGTCACGAGCTTGTGGAGCACAGACTGTCCCATGCTGGTGCAGAGGGCGATTCTGCATCCCAGTCTGATGTAAATTAGTTCGTTGGTGACTGTATTCTTGTATTTGGGGGGATCTATTTGAAGATTTTACAGAGGATGCGGAGGGTGTTGAAGTAGCTCGATGTGACGGCGGTGACCTGTTGATACATGGAGAGGGGGGATTTGAGTACGATGCACAGGTCTCTGGCGTGGTCCATGTGTTGTGGGACTGCTGAGGGTTGTGTGCCACCAGGCGCTGTTACATTCCGCTGGGGTGTTTCCAAGGATGACAACTCATGTTCTCTCTGCATTGAGTCTCATGCAGATGTTGCTCATCCAGTCTGCAACTACTTGCATTCCTTCCTGGAAGTTGCGTCTGGTGTTGGTGGGCTCCTTGGTGAGGGAGAGGATGAGCTGGGTGTCATTGGCGTACGATACTATGCTGAGTCTGTGCTGTTGGATGATGGCGGCGAGGGGGGCCAAGTGGATGTTTAAGAGTGTTGGGCTGAACAATGATCCCTGGGGCACTCCGCATGTGAATATTTGTGGGTTCAGAGAGGAAGGGTGGCAGTCTGGTCCCTTGGCTCCTGCTGGTGATGAATGATCGGATACAGTCAAGGGTGGTTCCTTGTATGCCTGTGTCATGTAGTCTGCCCGCTAGAGTGTGGTGGGAGACAGTGTGGAATGCTGCTGACAGGTCAAGTAGAATCAGGGCTGCGTTGTGGCCTTGGCCGAGGAGGGTGTGGATGTTGTCTGTGGCAGCGAGTAGGGCGGTCTCGGTGCTGTGGTTGCTTAGAAATCCAGACAGAGACGTGGCCAGGATGGAGTTGTCCGTGGCTTATCTGGTGGTCTTGGTGAATTCATGGATGACGTTGAATATGTCTTTTGAGTTGGTGGCGTATGCAACTATTATGTCGTGGCAGAAGCTCCTATCAGTGCTACTGATGCGTTGGTGGTATTTGGACATGGTGTTCTTGTATGTCTAGAAGTTAACGTGTGCCTTGCAGTTTTACCTGTTTTTCTCCAGTGTTCTGCAGGTGAGTCTGGAATATTTGAGTTTGGTGGTGAAATATGCGGATTTGCTGCTGCGCTGTCTGTAGAAGTTGTGTTGCGGGGTGAGTTTGTCTGCCCATTTGGAGATCCATGTGTGGGATTCCCGGGAAGCGCGTTTGGCATCTGCTGCAGTGTTGGGGGAGTTGCAGTTGAGGGTTGATTACATCTGCTCATCGGTGACTCAGCTCTAGTACCATTCCGTTGTGCGATGTGCGGGTGTGTCCGGCTTGGTTATGTTGCCAAGGAAGTGTATGCAGGGATGGTTGGTCCATGGGTGCTGTGTGGTGTGGCTGAAGGGTACGCTGTTTCCTCCTGCAAAGAAGGGGTCGAGGGTGTCTCCTGTCTTGTGGGTCGGTGTGGGTAAGAGTTGTCATTCATATGTTGGCGAGCTCTTCATCCAGAGGGTAGTGGAGTTGGTGTCTTTGGGGTTGTTGAGGTGGAAGTCCAGGTCTATGATGAGTAGTTAGTCCATGGAGGTGATGGCGTGAGGTGCAAAGAGGTCATTGATGATGTTGGCAAAGCAGTCCATGTGTCCGGGGGGACTGTAGGCAAGTGTGCCGCAGAGTGTGGATTCGGGGCTGGGCTGGGTCTGGAAGTGCATGTCTTCCGTGGCGGCAAATGTGTTGATAGAGGTGGAGAGGCAGAGGGACTTTTTCATGCACGATGGTGAGGACTCATGCCGGGTGTTGGGGGCAGTCGTCCCTCCGTATCTTGTCTCCATCTGGGATTGTGAGGGCGATGTCAGGGGCAGAGGAGTTGGTGGACCAGCTGTCCAAAAAGAAGGCGATGTTGGGTGATAGTGTGTCCCGGAGGTACCAGATGTCCACAGTGTGTCTGTGCAGGGAGTGCATGTTGATGAGGATGCATCTTAGTGCGTTGGTGGTGTTGGCGGCCGTGGCGGTGGTGAAGCTAATGCGGAAGTGGAGGCAGCATAACTGGCCGTGGGTGGTGTTCATTGTGGCCTGTTGTCAGTTGTACTTCCTTCTGGGGTTGAGTGCGACAAAGGCGGATGAGTCATAGAGGTAGATGTAATGAGATCCAGGGACCCTGGCACCGGTTGTGTCTGGGTCCCGGACGGACGCAGACGTGCTTGCTTTTTGGTGCCTTCGTTGCACCAGTGGTGCTAATGTGCAGCCGCCATTACATAGGGTAGGGGGGATGGACGAGCAGCTAGGAGGCAATGTAATTTGCATTGATGCTGGACAATTGTCTGAAGCTACACATGGCAAAGCTAATTTACCTAAGTAGCACAAATCACACACACAAAAATAGGAACACTGCAAACACAGCATGCACAACGTTTAGAGTTCAAGGTCCTCTGCATTACTTTCAAAATCCTGAATTTTTCATCTCTATGCATTCTGGCCAATCTGCATACTTTTTACATCCCCTCCCGCCAACTTCGATCTATGGGACAGAATCTTGTGGCTGTCCCTAGGGTGAGGAGGGTCCGTGCTGGAGGGCGCTCCTTCCGTGTGCTGGCCTCGAAACTCTGGAATGCGCTCCCCACTTCCATCCGCAGTATAAAGACCTAGCTGCCTTTCCGTAAAGCTGTTAAAACATTCCTCTTCCCTCCGTTGTAAGCTGTCTTTTTGCTACAAGCTGTGCAGTTTTCTGCCTTCAGAGCTGGGACGCCCCTTTGCTGGGGCAGCCATGCGCTTTACAAATCATTATAACATAACATATACTAATGGACACATCTCTCCATTTCATGTAACAGGTGATCAAGGATATGCACTATCTCCATGGCTGATGACACCCCTCAGAGCCACAAACACCCAGGCACAGAAACCTTACAATGTTGCACTTGGATGCACCAGGTCCATTGTGGAGAGAACATTTGGTGTACTCAAGTCACGGTTCAGGTGTCTCGACATCTTAGGTGGCAGACTGCTGTACAGCCCTGAAATAGTCTGCAAGATCATTGTGGCATGTTGTGTGCTGCACAACATATGTGTCCGCACCAATGCACCATGGATAGTAGTTCCAGATCAGCCGGACAATCCTGAGGATGACAAAGAAAAAGAGGCTGATGCTGCACACCCCCCAGCCATGGCTGCAGGAACAGCATGAAGGGACAGAATCATCCACAATTTTTTCACATGACCACATAAAAATATGACAACCCTTTCTTTGTTTAGACTGTGCAAAATGCACCTGAGCATAGTTCTTCAGATAAAACATCACAACACAAAAACCTTGTGTGCATGTTCATACTCTGCATGAGTACATATATCTGACAAGTGAAAGTTTAACAATGTGCGGTTATTATTGTTGAATTGTATGTTTGTGGGTGGGTATGTGTTTTTGGGGTCATAGATGAAATTTAGGGTGTCTTTTGGGGTCAGAGATGAAATTACAGCAAATACAGTTCATCTGAGGTAAAACTTGCAGTTAGTGTCCAGATTTTTGCCGCCTTAATTCTAACGAGACAATTTTTTCATAACCGCGATAGGAAAATAAAGCTAAATACATGTGAAAACACGAAATATTACTGCAAAATCCATTTTGCGTGCAGAAAATAATCGCAAACTCAAAAAACTGGCCGCAAACACACAGGAAGTGATGTCAGCATGCATCCTGTTGTCTGGAGGAGTACTGTGCACTTTCACTTCACTTTTCAGCACACTTCTTGTGAGTGTGGAGAGTGTTGGAGGTTTTTGGTGTTCTCTGCTGCTGATTTTGGTTTTGAGAGTGTGGTTGTGTCGTGTGAAATTTCCCTAGTAACCCTGTGAAGTCTTGTGTAGTTGTCCTTACTTGTTGTTTGTGTCTAGTACTATATTTTGTCGGGTGTTTGTCCAAGGGGTATCTTAAATTATTAATCGTTTTTGGGGCATATATTGGGGTTTTAATTTTTTAGGAGTGGGTTTAGGTGTGTGCTGGGAGATGGTTGGTGTGGGTAGGGAGCGCAGGATGTCGGAGGGGGCATTGTAGGGCTTCCTCTGGCTGATGAAGCACTACCTGCCCTTGATGATAGAAAGTGGTGGTCGGATCCTGCAGGGCTATGCGGTATGTGTGAGGTAGGTGAGGCGGGAGAATGTGAGGAGCCAGATGCTGCGGGTCTTCGGTGTGGACAGGACTGTCTGACAGTGGAAACATAGATGGCAGGATTGCGTTGGCCGTGAGGGTGACATGTTGGACCACCTTGGAGTCCTCATTGGCCAACAAGGTGGTAAGTACAACCTCAAAATAGTTGAATGAACACTTTTGTTACTAATAAAAAGTGCTGTCTGTAACACAATGGGGTATATATACGGGTATTTTGCGGAGTGAGGCATTCCACATCATACCTTCATGTCTAACTTTCACACTGCAGAGACGCAACGCTGCACCATGTTTACAAGCATATGGTGCAGGCTTGCGTTTCCACCAGCGCTGGTGCAAAACAGTTGCAGTGTAGTGCCAACCCAGGCACCCTTGCACCATAGTGCAAGTGTTTCTGCGTGCAGGGAAAACATTGTTCATGTACATGAAGTGTGACCTTACATGACATGAACAATCCAATGCATTATGATCATTCCATGTGTGCTGCACAAAGCAGCACACATGTAAAGATAATAAAAAATGAGGATTAATGCTTTTCTCTGAGTTTTGCTGAGATAGGAACAGCTATTCACTAACATCCCATGTTGACGCAGACTACTATGTACGCTGCCCTTGTACCTCTGGCTAGAGTACCATTGTATGAGATATGAAAGTTAAAATATTTAGCATATGACTTCTCAAGAATGACATACACCATCAATAGTTGTGACACACCCTTGTGCATTCTTGTTAGAAATGGGATTTCTGGTTGGCTAGGGCATGCGCCTAAGCCAGGCAGAAACCACCACTCTAGTCAGGGCAAGGGAGTTACACACTGAAGGTAACCCCTGCTCACCCCCTTGGTAGCTTGGCACGAGCAGTCAGGCTTATCCCAGAGGCAATGTGTAAAGCGTTTGCGCAACACACACACACAGCAGCAACACACTAGATGCACCACAAAAGAAACTCCATACAAGGTTATATCAAAAATAGCCTTTGTATTATCCAGAACACATTAGAATCATAATCACACAATATACACTGTGCCAACTGGCACTAGGCAATATTCACAAGGGATTATATACATGTGATGGGGCCAACCAGGCCACTGTCAGAATCATCACAAGCACACGTAGTAAATGTAAAACACCACCAGTAACTACTGGCAGAATACTGTACTTAGCATTATATCACATTAGGCATAAAACACATTATGCAGTAGGCATCACATTGGGCATAAACCACATTATGCAGTAGGCATCACATTGGGCATAAACCACATTATGCAGTAGGCATCACATTGGGCATAACCAGTGCACCACAGTAACAATGCCAAAGTGCACACAGCCCCTTGCCTACATCCTGAAATGACACCAGGCCAACTGGCCTTTCACTGGGGCTCAAATGCCCTCTGTCCCAAATGTCAGGGCGTAATTGGGGCCTTCCAAATGGCCCTCAGGCTGCCAATGCAGCGAAATCACTGGTGTGCAAATGCGCTGGGGGCGTGGGGTGCAACTCACCCCTTCCTGGCACTAAACATAATATGCCCCCATCGTTGCAGCTGCTAGCGCTCTCGCGGCGCAGCTGAGGAATGAAAAACGGGCACTGGCACTGTTGTGCCTCGTGAGTCCCGCTCTGGCACTCAGCAAACAAAACTTGCCCCACGTTGCAGCTGCCCGCAACTGCGGCGCAGCTGTGAAGATCAATAAGGCACTGGCACTACACGTGCCTCGGGAGCCCCAACACGGCTCCAGGCACCGACAATGTGCCTCGGGGAGCCCCACTTCACCGGGGCTCTTTTGGTGCTAATCTCGACACCTGCCAGGCTTAGATTCAGCCCCCCCACTAACCGGGATGTCCGGGGACTCCTCCGGTCCTCTTGCTGAAGCTTCCAGCACACGGGCGATGTCTGGATGGTCTGTTGCAAATGACAACAGGAGTAAAACCCATAGACCAGGTTGAGATCTGGGTAAGTAAACAAAAACTAGCAACAATGTCTCAACCAGTATCAATGAGGAAGGCAAATACACATGTATGTACACAACATTACAAAAAGGAAAGAGGGAGACTTGTGGTAATTTGTTCAAAAGTGCTCATGGCATCATATATTTGAAATCGCAGTTCATACAAAACAGTTATATCAGCACTGTGAGCATAAATTGCAAAGGCAACCCAAAGGAACTTGGTGCACGTTGTGCTCGTGACACAATAAGTGACGGCGCAAGTGACAAGTGGAGAAAACAGCGAAAGGCGCAAAGTAACAAAGTGATGAAAAATATGTACAGAAATATATGGTTCAACAAGAATAGTTATTTACAGTGATTGACATTTCTGTGAACCATAGTTGAGTATGCGCCGTGAGTTCCCCTCTCGAACCAACGAAACCTACACAGTGGATCGGGGCTCCGACCCTGTTACTCGTCCAACACAGTATCGCACTGGTTGGCCATTGGGTGAGTTTGCCTTCTCACCAACGCGTTCGCTCGTTATTCACCTGCGCATTCACTCATATTTCCCCCTACTTCTGTCAGTTGATCCGTTCTTTCTCACCCCTAGGAAACCACCACCTATTATTTCACTGACTTCACGCAGACGCCTCTCCCCGCTGTGCCATACCCGTGGGTCCTATTACCCACGCCAAAAACTTGTCCCTTCACTGGGCAAGCTTGACTGCCCATTGTTACTTGTTCCTCTCAACCTACAGGTAGGCTGACCTCCACGCACCCCTCACTTACTCCAGTTCTTGCACACCCTCTTCCCCAGTTCCCTTCCCTGAACTCTTCCTTTCATCCCCTATACAGCACCCCAAATTGGCAATCCGATCCTGAAGATGATCCTGAATAAATAGGATCGAAACGCCGTCGAACGATTTATCAGCACAACTCACGCCGCATACTCAACTATGGTTCACAGAAATGTCAATCACTGTAAATAACTATTCTTGTTGAACCATATATTTCTGTACATATTTTTCATCACTTTGTTACTTTGCGCCTTTCGCTGTTTTCTCCACTTGTCACTTGCGCCGTCACTTATTGTGTCACGAGAACAACGTGCACCAAGTTCCTTTGGGTTGCCTTTGCAATTTATGCTCACATTGCTGATATAACTGTTTTGTATGAACTGCGATTTCAAATATATGATGCCATGAGCACTTTTGAACAAATTACCACAAGTCTCCCTCTTTCCTTTTTGTAATGTCGTGTACATACATGTGTATTTGCCTTCCTCATTGATACCGGATGAGACATTGTTGCTAGTTTTTGGATGGTCTGTTGGCCGCTCGCCAGCGCGGGGTAGGCTCCCACCTGGCTTCTGCTCCACGAGATGGAGCCCGCAAGGACCTCACTCTTCTGGCCATATGCGGGGCTCCCACCGGCACACGGGGGCCCGCCTTCCTCCAGGAACGCTAAGCCGGACTTCCGGCTACTTCCTTCCTGCCGGTCGGCCCCGCCTACAACTAGGCAGCTTGCCTGGCTTCCGGGTCGCTTGTGGCAGCGGCCCTCGGCACTTAGGGAAATGCGGGGTAGGCTCCCATTTTTAATAGGCGCACAATGCGGGGTGGGCTCCCGCTCGACTGGCAAAACGCGGGTGGGCTCCCACTTCAAGGAGCATTAAACAATGCGGGGTGGGCTCCCGCTCCCCTGCACAAATGCGGGGTGGGCTCCAGCTCCGATCGATGCAAATGCGGGATGGACTCCTGCTCCGATCCCAGCAACACTGGGGAATCCCCACGCCGGGATTCCCCTTGCAGACACTGCAGCTGCGTGCTGCAAGGCATCAGCGCTCCTCTTCTCTTCCTGGCAATCAGAATGTAGCGCTCACGAGGTGCTAGGGCCCTCCAGGTTCCAGGGACAAAGCTGGGCCCAGGCAGGCCAGCACAGAGGGCCCTCCAGCAGGGAGGCAGTCCCTCGTGGCGGTTCCTCCTGGGACCCAGCAGCAACAGGTCCCCAGGAAGCACAAAAGCACACCATTTTCATGGGGTCACAGCCCCAATATTTATACACCACTTTCTTTGTCTGCCATTGGCACAGGGCTTGGGGGAACCAGTCTGAACTGGTTCTGGGGGGTTTGGAGCACATTGTTTACAGGGCTCCTCTTCCCCATTGTCAGGTGGGGGCTCGTCATCAGACACACCACAGGGGGGCGGAGCAAGCATTCACCCAGGTAGGCACAGACCTATTCAGGGTCAGGGGACTACTCCTCCCACTACTACAAATGCAGATCCCCTATTCAGCCTAGCGCTGACTCACCCTGCCCTCCCTGGAGCCACACACACCTCACCAGCCCCTGTCACTCCAAAGCCAGACATGCAATCCACATTAGGCAGGCAGACACATAGCACACAGAAAGGCCAACTTCTAAAAGTAGCACTTCTAAAATAGGTATAATAAATCTATGCACACCATTGCGTAGCCTTTATTATTCCTATTCCAACCATATCAAACATGACCACGCTGCTCCCCTCATATCAGGAATTACCACTGAAACACTTATCAGGGAATCCCCAATGCAATCCTATGAGAAGGCAGCCTCACAGCAGTGAGAAACCAAAATGGCTGTTTGTCACTACCAGGACATGTCACGCACTTAAGGTACATGTCCTACCTTTTACCTACAATGCACCCTGCCCATAGGGCTAGCTAGGGCCTACCTTAGGGGTGACTGACATGCAGTAAAAGGGGGGTCACAGACATGGCACACACTTTAGGTGCCATGTCACAGCGGCAGTAACACTGCGCGCACAGGCCCTGCAATGGCAGAGGCCTGAGACAGGTTTGAAGGGCTACTTTGGTGGGTGGCTCAATCAGCGCTGCAAGGCCACCCGTAGCATTTAATTTACCGGCCCTGGGTATCTGAGATACCACTTTACAAGGGACTGACAGGTAAATTAAATATGCCAAACAGGTGTAGACCAATCTTACCATGTTTACCACAGAGAGCACACGCACTTTACACTGGACTGCAGTGCTAAAGTGCCCAGAGTCCTAGAACCACCAACACCATGTCAGAAAAAAGGCTAGGAGGAAGGCAAAAAGTTCAGGGATGACCCTGCTTAAGGGCCAAGTCCAACAATTCTCCATCGATGTTATTGTCAAAAGAGCATGTAGGACATGGTTATGTTTGGCCAAACAGGGCCTTGGGAATGTGTGACATAAGTGGTCTGTGCAAAATCTGTGAATGTGCAAGCATGATTGTCTTGTTTGCCCTCACTCGGCATTATCATGTCTTGTTGGAATGACAGGCAAAATCAACACAATCACGTATGCCACATGAATTGCAAAAGTACAGTTACAGAGAATTTACATTGAAGGTGATCAATTGGATGATGACTAGGACACATGTGTGAAATATTTTTGGGGTTACCAACACACATTTTGTTTTATGTCTCACAGCCGGAAGACCACTCATCACACAAGGGGACATCGACGCCTTCAGGGTCCCAAATGCCACTGGTGAGTACACCCATTAAATGTTGCCAATGTGAGATGTGATGAATGTCAGGATCAAATCATGTCCTTAGTACCAGGCAGTATGTGTGCGTATCACATGTACCTTGACTCCAGTGTGATGTGCTTTGGTGGAAGTGTGAAGGGTGTACAAATTTTGTAAGTGAAGATGGAGGAATGCATATGTCTTCCTGATGTATGTTTGCACATCCCCAGTTAGTGATACCCATGCAAGAAATATCAATGTGTTCTGTCTATACAGCACATGCATGCTGATTCTAGAGCGTACAGACAGGAGAGGGGACATGTGAGTGGCGCTGGTGATGAGTATGACCAGACATGGAATGGGTGTACATCCTTGGCTGAGATGACTGTACAAGTGTGCCAGATTATGCACAAGTAGGTAGGGCCTGATTCACAGAACTAACTTACGTCAAAAACGTAAACGTAAACGTAAAGTTAGTACTTTTTAGGTATTCACAGAAGTTAGAAGTCCTAACTTTAGGACTCCTAAATGCCTTCTGTGAATACCGAAAGTCTTAAAGTTAGGATTTTACTTAACTTTACTACTCCTAAACTGAGAAAAATCCTAACTTTCAGCCTTTCGATATTCACAGAAGGCATTTAGGAGTCCTAAAGTTAGGACTACTAACTTCTGTGAATACCTAAAAAGCACTAACTTTACGTTTACGTTTACGTTTCTGACGTAAGTTAGTTCTGTGAATCAGGCCCGTAGTGTTTTCCTGGATGTGCGGTGTCAGATACAGGTCTGCACAGTACTATCGTACGTATGGTGCATAACAGCTTTAAAAGTTTTCCATGGCGTAGCTTAAAGCCAATGCTTCAAATGGCACGTTCACCCACCAACTAGCAAAGATGGGCCTATGTATGTAATTGCCATGTTTTGTCACTGCAATGGTGTTGTAAAGCTGTCTCCTTGGACTCATCCCCCTCATTTGACTCAAGGTCTAATGTACAAGCCACTCTTGCAGAATCTGTGTCGTCACCCCACATGCATTTTCCAGGCATGCTTTTAATACACATGTTTTAACACACAATACCTTTTACAACGCTGGGCTATACAACGCAATTCTTTACAACACATTCCCCATTAAATCTCAATGACTATTCTGACTTCAGGGGGGCGTAACGTTTGGGAATGTCTTGTAACATTTAGCGGTCTACAGTCCTGTGTTTTGAGTTTTCAGCAGGGTCAAAGAGGTGGATTAAACCACGTTGGTCCCGATCACCACCACTACGTCACCTATTGTGAGGTATTGGTGGCGAGAGGGGCTGCGCCTCATGTACAAGTCAGTGTTCATACACCGAATGTTGTTTTGCCATGTGTGATGCTTGATGCAGCACCAGTGAAAGTGACAGTAGGGCTTCTCCAGGATTGATCATGTGCATGGAGGGATACCTTCCTACCCATGACCAATCATCATATGCACACAGACACCCTTGCACTCTGGTGCAAGGGTGCCTGTGTTGGCGCTAAGTAGTTGAACCTAGCATCATGGCTGGATGAAAGGCAAGGCTGCACCATATTCTTGAGAATACGGTGCAGCCTTGCGTTTCAAAAGTGGCGGAGAGTGTCGTCGAGCCAAGGATGCTAACGACACGCTCCGCTACTTCCTAGTGCATATCCCCCGTTGTTCATGTACAGGAAGGCACACCTTCATGTACATATACAAAACATGGCTTTTTGCATATTGCATGTGTGCTGCACAAGGCTGCACACATTGAAAATCAACTACGATGAGAAATGCATTGGTTATCCTCCTTTTGACTATTTTGGACCAGGATTCTCAAGGTCTTATTTCTGGTGCTGCCTCATATGTAGGCCACCTTTGTACATGGGGGCAGCATCAAATACAATGGGTGTTGCGCTGGAACAACCCACACGACACCCACTGGATGCACCTTTCACACTAACCATAGTGTGAAAGGGTGCCTGATATACAAGGCAGCTTTAAGCCACGTTACGTGTCTCAATGCTGCCTTGTACATAATGTGCAGCCCCTTTCTCCACAATAATGTCACTGAAAGTGATGTTATGGTGGCGATAGTGACTTCTACATATGCCCCTGACAAGGTCATGGGGTTGTGACACAACCAGTCACATGCCATGCACTGTCATGTCAGTGTTGCCAGCATGTTGTAACTGATCATTGATTCTACATTGCATTGTACATGTTATTTTCAAACTTCACAATCTTTTGTTAGAGTGTAGGCTCCCATGTTCCACTGACCCAGTGTTTCTGTGTTCAATGGAGAGATTTTACATAGTCTTCATGACTCACATTTGCTCATTGCTCTTCTTTGACAGACAACATGTCGCCAGAGGAGACCCATGCATTCAAGGTGGGGAAGGGCGGGTATCTACACATCCGCAAGGTGGCAAAGGGATACCGCAACATGTCAAGAAGGTATCAAGATGACCGAGCAGCTGGTAGGTGGAAATCGGTGCCCAATGTAGGCCAATGACACAGCCAGAGTGTGACATAGGCCAGACTGGGCACTTCTGGCGACAGGCGTGGGTCCCAACATGGGCAGGGATCTGCACATCCCCCTGGAAGAACACAGAGACAAGCTGCAACCTCAGTCTCTGGAACACATTCTGGTGCCCCTTCACAGACCCAAGGACAAGCTACATTGGCAGCAGCAGGATCTGATCAGGTGGTCCCGTTTACCATGCGGGACCGCCGTGCTATTATGGACATTAATGTCAGGTTGGCACGTTTAGAACGTGAGATGGCTGAGCAGACCACACACATGCAGGACTTAAAGGCTGCCCTGGGTCTCCCATTTTGAACTGGCCAATGGAGACCCATCCCCCTTTCCTACGTTCCCCCAATGTAATTTATACTTAGCAGTTAGTGATAGGTTAGTTTTTTAATTGTTAGGTAGTGTAGTTGTAGTGTAGTGATAGGTAGTGTTAGATTTTAGCATAGTTGTATATTTATTATCTTATAGTATTTGTGAATAAGTTTCCTTTTCCTTTGGGTGGGGGTTTATGTCTTTGTTCTTCAAAAAAATATAAAAAACAAAAAATATATATTTGTGTATGATATCTGTGTAGTTAGTTTATGTTTAGATAAGATGTATTTGTCCTGTCTTCTGATGTGCTTTAAGGGTGGGAGGGGGGTTGATGTCTCAGATATGTTGTTGTGTGTTTAGTATTAGTAGAGTTAGATAGTTAAGGTTATTATTCACTTTGTCATAGTTAGTTTAGATTAGGTTAGTTGTAGTAGTGCTTAGTGTCAGTTTAGGGTAGTTTATTTGGTTAAATGTTAATAAATTCATACTGTTTTGGAATTCAGTTAGCACTCATGTCTGAAGTGGTTTGGTGGTGTGTTGCTTTTTACCTTGTTTCCCACTTATTCAATCTCAGGGCAATCATTTGAAGGTGTATATGTGGTCATAACATGTTACTTAGCTGGACGGATAGTGTCAGGATCCTTTTGATTTGAGCACAGTGAACTTGCATGCATTACAGTGTGACAAGTTGGAGTCATGGCCTAGGCTAGGGACACTCTTTTGTACAGTTGAACACCTCATGTGTGACTCACAGAGTTGGAATGCACATTGATGCACATTTGCAACACAATGTTGGAACATGGCCTTGAACAGACATTGACATTGCAACTCTTGTCCATCATGTTGATGGATGTCTGCATTGTGTTCCACAGATTACGTCCACACCCTTCTTATCCTAAGAGCCTGGCGCTGAGTCCATCTAACATGCACAGACATAGGCACACTTGCTGCGTAGTGCAAGTGTGCCATCATTATAGACATTGGTTGTTCCTGTGGCTGGTGGCTCACCCTTCTGCCCATGCACAATGTTGTAAATTAGCTGGTTAAATGTGCATGGCACAAGGCCGAACACAGTTCTGCAGCAAACAGGAGGGGAAATGTAGTATTGCTCCCTGTAGTGCCAGTGTCATACCCACTTTTCCACGCTGTTACTTTTGTCAATGCCTCATAGTGATGCCACACTTTAAATGGTGATACAGCATCTGACTTTGTGCTAAGTGCTGTGCACTACACATCCCTGGACACATTGCCCTCTCCTTTCACAGTGAGCACAGCATGAGAGGGTTCCTTGTTTCCAAGGCATTGTTAAGCCACGGTAAGTGTCTGACATTGGACTTGCACTTAAGGCTAAGTCCCTATTGCCAACATAGCTTCACTGAAACAGACATTGTGATCCCAATAGCAGGTGGGTAATATGTGCCATAACGAGTCGTCATCTATGTGCATGTGGTGTGCTCTATCTTGGAAGGTGACATGCAATGACCCCCATCACAACAAGCTTTGTCCACCCCATAGAGTGTGAGTAGACCTGCCAAGTGAGACTTGTTATTAATGCTAAATGGAGACACTACTTGTGGCATGCAACAGACTTGGACCTATTTCCACACATGCCTATTGCCATCATGTACGGAGGGCAATGTTGGGATATTGCTATTAGGTCATATTCGATCAATGAGGGCACGGGTGGATCTCACATGCCCAGTCATCTCACTACCTATCTGTGACACAGTTTAACATGAACATTTATCATGTGTCACTCGGTGTACATTGGTATGGATTCACTGCTCAAACATTATTGGAGACTTCTATACCTGAATGGTCATGATAAACACACATCTGTGTAAATTTTAGGTTTTAATTAGCATGTCCATTGGCTTTGGTGAAGACTGCCACAGTACTTGGTCAAACAACCCCCACATTTCATAGATGCCCAGTGGAGGGCCTGACTGAGTCCTTTGTGTGGAACATGTCCAGAGGAAGAGGCAGAGTTCAGTCAGCAGGCTGATAGCAGGGTCTTTGGGTACAACACAAATTATGGCAATCCATAGTGAGTTCCAAGGTGAGTGTCAGTGTGTAGCAGAGGACATTGGAAGATGATGTTCCGTGGCATGATGCTAAGCACAGATCCAAGGCAAAATTGACCATTTAGCATTGATGAATTCTACAGCTTTCTTCTTAGCAATATTGCAGAATCATCAACATCTTCGTCCTCTGATGTGTCATGTGCCTCCGGTGTGCGTGGTGGTAGATTGTCAGCAGCACTGTGAAGCACTGACACATCAGGGGGCGGAGATGTGGATCTTGAAGCAGCAGCAGCATTCATCTGTGCCAACCCTTGATGCAGCACTGCTGTGACGAGCAGCTGCAGGGCATGAAAGATTCCAACAATGTGTCTGTGGTGTTCAACCGTGGCTGCCATTAGCGTGGCTTGCAGCCGTTCCATGTTCTCCATGCTCATTCACATGTGATGCAACTCCTTGCTGACATCACTGGAGCCACTCAGACTGGACAGTTGTTCTTGTCTCTGAGTCAGTACTCCAGCAATGTCAGCCATGGAATGCTGGAAAGCATGGAGCGGACTGTGGGTGTCTGTGATGGTCTGTAGGTTGTCCCGAATGGGACTCAGACACCCACGTAACCCATCAAATTTGGCAGCCAGGCTGTCAAAACCCACCCGCACCTGAACAGCCATCCCATGCTGGACCTCTACCGCACAACGTTGAAATGCCAGAAGTGGGTCCTCAAGGTCCTGGGAGACAGCTGTGGTGGTCGGTGCTTGCTGCTGGGTTGTTTGTGCAGGGGCTGTAGTTTCCACAACACTGCTGGATGGCTCTGCTTCCGGAGATGGGGTGCTAATTGAGCCGAGCAGATGTTGGTATGTGTCCTGGTCGATGGTTGCTAGGTCTTTCTCTTCATCATTGAAGAGTGGGGCAGGCTGCTGTACAGGAGGTGATGTTTCTCCCTCTGCAACGTAAAGGGGAGATGCATTTGTATGTGTGTTTATAGTATGATCATGCATTGTATTGGTGTACAAGCAGATAGCATGACAATGTATATTCATAGGCGCATATGTACAAGGCCCTATTGCCACAATAATGTCACCTATGTTGACGTTGTGGTGGCAATTGGGGCTGCGCCTTATGTACAAGGCAGCGTTAAGCTACTTAACGTGTCTTAACTTTGCCTTGTACATAAGGCTCCCTTTCACGTTATGCTTAGCGTGAAAGGGGTGGGCAGTGGGTGTTGCGGTGGCCGTTCCACCGCAACACCAATTAATTTTTACGCTGCCCCCCTATGTACAAGGGTGGTGTACATAGGAGGCCGTGCAAAAATGAAGACCAGGTATAAATTGTTCTTAGGATGGCAAACCAAGGAGAAATGCATCATTTTGCATACATTTTGCTTTTTCCCATGTGTGCTGCTCAATGCAGTGCACATGTACATACAAATAGCTTTGGCTCTTGTGATTTCTCTTGTGTGCATGGCGTCATGCATGTTTTTCCATGCATGCATTGCTTGCTGCCCTCCTGTTGGCTTAACCGTTGTGAGACTGGTGCAGCGTGAGTTTCTATTGTTGTTGCCAGCTGGACATACAGTTAAAACACCCATTACCCTCAACGTTGACACCACATGTAGTGTGTAAGTGGGCCTAGATTTCAGGGCTGTGTATTCAGAAATACTCATTTGTGCTGCTCAGGCCCTATCACCCCGTCCCCACATCACATCATGTGCAATTGGAAGGGTGATGTGTGTTTGTGAATATTGCATGCAGATGCTGACATGGATGATACATGCTGTACTATTTTGGATTTTTTGCTGCCAGTGTTTGTGTGCACATGATAAAAGTCCTGACTGTATATTTGTTCACTGAAACTGTTGACTTTCCCAAAATACTTGTTTACATGCACATCAATGTGTGATGGGCAAGTCACACCAGGACTAATGTATGGTACAGTTTTAGGTATGGCACATGTGTGCACTTGTGAGTATAGGAGTGCTTTTTGGGCTAAGGGGTGATGGTGCCATTTATCTATTTGAGAATTTTGGTTGCTAAATTGCTATTCTTGCTTGGTGTCATACTTGACCTATCATACTTCTTTACAGGGGCTCTTTTACTTCTGTGAGTATGGTACACTGACAAGTCACGTGGTAAAACATTATGGTGACACATTCCGGATATGCGTATCCATGCACTGTACTGTTGAAGGCATCTTTCCCCTGCTTATGGTATGACATGACATTTTGACTCAACTGTGCTGAATGTGTGTATTGTGGGATATGCACCTTTTAGACAGTAGGCTGCATGATCACTATGTTGTGACAATGCATGTGTATGCAGACTCACTCCATGCTTTCTCACTTGGTGTACACAGGGCTGCATCTGATGAACATGTAAAGGGCCACATTGCCTGGAGATGCGGCAGGCTGGCAAAATGTCCCCCTTGCCTCAACACCACGCACATACAATTGTCTGCACAGGGCTGCATCTCTTTGACGACAAAATGAGGATGCACTGTGAATGTGACAGATGATGTGCACAAGTGAGCATGCCCCCACCGATGTCAGCACACATGCACCATTGTGCAAGGGTGTCTGAGTTGATTTTCTGATTGTCTATGTGCATGAAGGGGGACCTTACTGCACATACACATTCTTGCACACAACTCAGACGTGCACAATGGTGCTTGTGTGCTGACATCGGGGGGGCATGCTCACTTGTGACCATCATCTGTCGCATTCACAGTGCATCCTCATTTTGTCGTCAGAGATGCAGCCCTGTGCAGACAATTGTATGTGCGTGGTGTTGAGGCAAGGGGGACATTCTGCCTGCCTGCTGCATCTCCAGGCTATGTACCACTGTTGCCCTTATATTGTGGTCTGATATGGATCTTTGGCTATGTTTAGAATTACTTTTCTGTGCATTTTGCCAAGTGTATGAGCCCACCAATAAGTGTCTTGCAATATATTTGTTGACTAGGGTGATATGTGTCTCTACACCCAGGGACAAGAGTATCTGTGACAAGATCTGCAGTCATTGTGGATGTGCACTGATAGATTGTGCATGAGTGACATTGGGCCCATCCACACCGTCCCCCCAGTCCCTGGTTGTTACTCACCGTGTTGCTGATGTTGCTGGTCCTGTTCAGCAGTGTCCTGTCCCTGGACTCCAACCACTGACTCCTCGCAGATGACTGCAGACACCTGTTCCTCCAAGGCATTTAGCTCCTCCTGTGACGCTGGACTACCACCTCTGGTCTGTAGTGCTGCATTGCGATTGGCCGCTAGTTTCTCCTTTGTCTTGCGCTTAGCATCATGCCAGCGCTACTTGCAGTCGTTCACTGTCCTCCTCACCTCTCCGACAGCATTCACCTTGGCTGCGATGGACTGCCATATTACATTCTTTGTCCCCAATGACACAGTGGAGCTGACAAACAGCTGCTGTTGTTTTTCTTTCACCACCGCAATCAGGACCTGGTTTTCCTGATGGCTGAACCTGGTTTTACTCTTCCTCTTCCCCTTCTCCTGGCTCTCTGGCTGGTCCTCCTGGCTGTTTGGGGGTTGTTTTCTCCTGCAGTACTGGGTCCAGCTTCAACCATGGTTCTTTTAAAAAAAAAAAAATTCAGTTTGTGATACTTTGCGGGCGTTTTGTAGTCGCTCTTCCGGCCTAACGTGAAAAAAAAATGGCATCACGCTAATTTGAGTGAAGTTTCTGGCCACTGACTGGCCTGCTGCCACTTTTTTCACGTTAGCGGCAAGATTTTTATTGCTGTGACGCTGTTTTTAACGTTGACATTTTCCGCTTAGGTGAGAAACTATCGCCACGTAGCGTCGGCTTGTACATACGTTGCTAACGTGGCGATAGTTTGCAGCGGTGCGTGGCGATAAAAATTTGCCGCTAACTAACGTTAGCAATATTTTTCGCTGGTTCTTGTACATATGCCCCAAAGGGTTTTAGTGTTCCATATTCTATTTCCTTCCAGTATTAAAAGTTTCCGTCCCCAATCAGGAGCCAATCCAATAACTGTTGCAGAACAAATGCGTGATTATGCACATGAAAATAATAACAACCAAAACATCCATTTTTCGCTTTTTCTAAATATATTAGCCAACAGATATTATCATTCCCCGAAGGCCTACACAAAAAGTAAACCAAGGAGTTTATGGATTAAGTTGGGTATAGTATATACCCATACTGACAAAAAAGCAGTTAAGCTGGGATATTCTCGTTAATTTCATTAGCATTTCTATAAAAAATAAATTTCAGGTTGGACTGTCGTGATGTGTGCAACATACTTTAAAGCATCTCTAAAACTTAAGAAGTCTATTTTAGAAGAATGTGTCAACATGAATATTCTTAGGCATGTAAATACTTTATTAGCCCAAATATTTCTTAAATATGTATACGTTGAAAGAAGTAGCAAAAGATATGACCTCCGTTTTTGATGAATTCAGCTTTAAATCTGAAACCTGAACATATTGGAAGCAGGATCTATTGAGGCGCCCGCATATCAAACTGTTTTGACTACAGCATCTCATAACAGTGATGTTTCCCTTTCCTTAGTTGTAAGTGCTTTCATAGAGCGGTCATATATGTACTTCATGAACTACATATAGACGGTTAACCTAAGCCCTTTGACGACTACAAATCAAATGTTGAAATAAGTGAAGGAGACAGATGCGGTATATCCTAATTTGACACTGTGTTTAGCACATAAACATGGACCATGGATTTGGCTCTATATCACAGGATGAAACACTCATATCATATTTCAAGGGGTGGTAGAGCCTTTTATTGGCTGTACCTTCTAAAGCTTTGGAGAAACCCAGTATGCAGACTGTGCTGGGATTTGTGGTTAAATTGGATGCTGATCTGTAGACCCACTATTGTATCAGTCATGGAGGGGCTTGTAACATAAGGGAAGCACATATAGTATGACACAGATAATAGTCCACTTCTGAATGTTGAGCTATCTCTAGGTATGTCACCTTTGTAGTGGAGATCTTGTGTGCAAGTAGACTTGAATGTTCACATATATTGTAACTGTGACCTAGACAAAATCTTCAGTCTCTTGTGACCATAAGATACCTCTTATAACCTCTTGAACTGACAATTTGTTTACTTAGATGTTGTTAGAAATGGGGGTCTCTAGGTGGCAGAGGTAGGTACCTTTGTCTGAATACGGACCCTTGCTTCTAGTCAGGGTAAGGGGGATACACACTCTAGATAACTCCTGCTCACCCCCTTGGTAGCTTGGCACGAGCAGACAGGCTTATCCCAAAAGCAATGTGTAAAGTATTTGTACCAACACTCACAGTAACACAGTGAAAACACCACAAATGGACACCACATCAGTTTAGAAAAATAAAATATCTTTATCTAAACTAAACAAGATCAAAACGACAAAAATCCAACATACACAGTTAAAAATATGACTTTCAAAAGGTTTCAAGAACTTGTACCATAGAAAACTATGGATGCGTGACTTTTCACCAAAGTACCTGTAGATGCGGCAAAGTTCCAAAGCCAAACAGCTGCAGAGTTGGAAATCAAAAAGATGTGACACTCCTGAGACCTTGGGGAGGCGATGTGACAGTTCTGCGAAACGCAGAGGACGAGTTGTGTCGAATCCGGTCTGTATGGGGAGTGATGCGTCGATTCTTAGTGCCGGTTCCGGTTCGCAGGTGATGCATCGGGAAAGCGTGCCTCACAGGTACGATGCATGGAAATCCGGGATGCATCGGCGATCGATGCGGCGGCGATCGATGCGGCGTTGAGTGGCACTGCGTCGGTCCTCTTCAGCTGCAATCCCTCGATGCGTCGATCTTAGCACTTCTTCACGTTTCTTCTTTCTTCCAGCTCCCAAACAGCAACAACAACCTCCAGAGGCCCAAAACTGGCACAGGCACCTCTTGGCAGGCTAGAACTCACAGCAGCTGAGTTCAGGGGAGCTGGGGGTGATGTCTTTGTGTCCCTGAGACTTCAGAAAAGGAGGCCAGCTCACTTCAGGCCCTTTGAGATCTCCTTCAAGCAGGGGACACAGCACACAGCAAAGTCCCTCTCCTTTCCTTGGCAGAAACAGTAATGCAGGCCAACCCAAGACACACAGCAAGGGCAGTACTTCTCCTCAGTCTCTCCAGCTCTTCTCCTTGGCGAAGGTTCCTCTTGAATTCCAGGAATGATCTAACGTCTGGGGTTTTGGGTCTGATACTTATACCCCAAAATGTCTTTGTTCTCTTTGTTCAAGGGGCTCTGAGCCCAGTTCAAACAAGTTCTGGAAGGCACTCTGCAAGTGCACAACAACATCCATTGACAGTGTGAGCCTTGGCTCCAGACACACCACAGGGGGCGGAGCCAGCATTGTGGAAGGCAGGCACAGCCCTATTCAGGTACAGGTGCTACTCCTCCCACCACTCCAAATGCAGATCAGGCCTATTCAGCCTAGTGCTGATTCATCCAGACTCCTGGAGCAACTGCACCTCCCCAGCCCCTGAAACTCCAAAGTCAGACAGTCAATCCACAAACAGGCAGAGGCACACATGATGGTTGAACAAGGAAATAGCCACTTTCTAAAAGTGGTATTTTCAAACACACAATTTAAAAACCATCTTTACTAAAAGATGTGTTATTAAATCCTGAGTTCAGGGATACCAAACTCCATTTTTCTATCTTATCCCTATGGGAAGATATGCTTGTGAAATGTTACAAGGCATTCCCCATTCTGTCCTTCAAGGCAAGATAGCCTTTCAATAGTGAAAAACTAAATTGGCAGTATTTCACTAGCAGGACATGTTACACACTCCAGTGTATGTCCTACCTTTCACATACACTGCACACTGCCCAGGGGGGTACCTTGGGCCTAACATAGGGGTGCCCTATATGTAAGAAAAGGGAAGGTTAGGGCCTGGCAAGTGGGTGCACTTGCCAAGTCGACATGGCAGTCAACAAGCTGCGCACAGGCACTGCTGTGGCAGGCCTGAGACATATTTTCAGGGCTACTCATGTGGGTGGCACAATCAGTGCTGCAGGCCCAGAAGTAGCATTTGATTTACCAGCCCTGGCACACTCAGTGCACTTTACTAGGGACCTACTGGTAAATAAAATATGCCAGTCAGGGAGAACTAATCACAATAACAATTTACAGAGAGAGCGTATGCACTTTAGCACTGATCAGCAGTGGTAAAGTGCTCAGAGTCCTAAAGCCAACAACCGGTCAGGAAAAAATAGGAGGAAGAAGCAAAAAGCTTGGGGATAACTCTGCAAAAAGGGCCATTTCCAACAGATGTGGAATAGAGAAACGTATAATTGCTCTGAAGTTGAATAATGGTATTCTCATTATTCACATTGTGACTGGTGCTAGGCTAACAACACCCCATTCCTGTAAAATGGCATTACTTTCCAGTAAATCTTCAATGGAATAAAGTATGGTGCATGCTTATGATGAAGATAATCACAGCCTGGTTACCTATTCATGACTTGAAGGTTCCTATGTTGTAGAATCCTTTATTATGTGTGAAAAGCATAAAATCTATGAACATCACCATAGCTAGCAATTTGCATATAGTAATCATGAGATGAACTATTGGCTATACTTACGGGAATGAAGTGCATTGTGATGGCCACTGTTGCACCCATTAGGTTAGGTCGGCCCTTTCTTAGGCAGACAATATTCTTGTATGTAATCATGCCATGCTTGGATGTCAACTTGCTTTGACCACTGATGCATAAAGAATTGTGCAGTGATTTACATTAGTATGGGTATTGCTAGATGCTTTTTAATGAACAACATATATGCAGATATGCCTCTAGTTTTTGTCAAATTTGGTGATTTGCAGCGTTTATGTAATACACAAATATTGACTGCTTTAATACAATGTAACCTTAGCCTTACTCTTTTCTGTCTTTTCAGTAACATTTTTAAAGAAACTAAATGCACACCTGGCCATTTTGTTCATGTTACACATAGGTTGGGAAAGAAGGGTACACAACTCAGAAAATGTGCGTCTGTTACAAACATTGTATTATATCCTTACATGTCAAGCAATAATGAATAAATACATATTTCAATTTAATGACAATGGTCATGATATCAGTCTGAAGTTAATGAATAATGGACTAATCCCCATGATAAGACCTCCAGGCAATCCCTTCAGGCTCTCTTCAAGCTGCTTCATGGAATTCTCTTACACGACACCAGTAAAGTTATCCACTCTTCTCCTGTGTTCAATCAAATTCTTGATGACTGCCTCCGTGCTCTAGAAAGGGAATTTATTGAGGATGATAGATGTGGGGCATTAGACCTGACACCCTTGGCATGGTATTCCCCCAAATGTTTAGCCTTCACTCCTCCTGTATTGCTGAATTTTGTTTTGTTGGTTTTAGGACTCTGTGCTCTTTACCACTGTTAACCAGTGCTAAATTTGTTGTGCTCTCTCCCTAAAACATGGTACAATTGGCACCTATCTGATTGGTAAATGTAATTTACTTTTAAGTTCCTAGTAATTGGTACTATATGTACCCAGGACCTGTAAATGAAATGCTACTAGTGGGCCTGCAACACTCATTGTGCCACCCACTAAAGTAGCCCTGGAAAACATGTCTCAGATCTGCCACTGCAGCCCGTAGTGCAGAGATAAAATACCATTTCGAATAAACCTTTATCCAGGTCTAAACCTTCCTTTTTAGTACCTATAAGTCAGTCCCAATGCAGGCCCTAAAGGCTCATAGGGCAGGATGCATTTTATTTAAAAAGTAGGATATGTGAAGTAAGTTTTATGTGTCCTGGCAGTGAAAGACTCCTACCACCATTTTTCACTTTTGTAAGGCCTATCTCTCCTATTGACTGACACTTGTTTACCTTATTATATTTAATAAGTGCTAACTTTGGGTTGGGAGAAGATAGAGTTATGCTGCTTATACTCAAATGAATTGTAATTTAACATCCTCTGTAATGGTAATGTTGGATATTAAATCACAATTCTGAATAAGCCCCTTTTAGTGACATAAAGTTCCCAAGGTTCGACTCCATTTTATGTAGGCCCGACTCCATCTTGACTAATGGAGGTTGGCATCTTCTTACTCTCAAACAATGGAAGTTGCCTTATTTCCTGATTTATGCGGAATCCTTGTTATATTTGCCCTTTGATGCAGATGTCATCTGACCTTATCTTTCTAAAAACTATTAGAGTGTCAAGTCCTTCAACTAATCACATAGACGAAAAACCTGATGCGACATTTGTCTTGGTCAAATGTCTACTTTTCATCATGTCAAGGTAGGTAAGAACACATACAGACAAATAACCAAAATAGTGTAGTCTGAATTGACGTCCTTTTATTTTATATGTCCATAAGGAAATTGGGGCGCACACCTTGATGCACGTAATCTATGTCAGATATTCCTAAAATGTATGTCAGAAGTTCCCATTTGTGATAAGATTTTGTATATAAGTACTGCCACTTGACTAGTTGTCAAGAGAAGTCCTTTGTCCAGGTTATCGCAAAAGATTCTCCCAGATAGACTGATCTATTGCCAGCACACTTCACAGTTCACCGATGCCAAATCTCGGCTGAAGCCTGAAACTGATAAATCAGAGTCCTGGTGGAAGACAAAAACGCTATTGCAGCGTCTGTTTGCCCTTCACGGAGAACACTGTCTTCACGCCTCTGCTGATAAAGGTAGCCTATGCTGTCAGCAAGGTATGCAGTTCGTCGCTTTTCCCAAAAGAAACTCTAGACTGCAAGTTGCTCTGCCTTCCATGCTTTCTTAGTGTAGCGCATAGAAGTATGCATTAGGGTGTTAGATTCTAGATGACATCTCTCCCAAGTTATAAATGTTCATATTATTCTCGTTATTTATAACCTGTCTTTTTGCTTTTTTTATAATATTCTGTGTAGTTGCTTTAGACATACTGAGAAACAGATTATTCCTGTAGAAATAAATACCTTTCACGTAAAAGTGTTCATTCAGCTTGTTACAGTGAGTGTGATACTGTGAATAACAAAATAAGTTTTGTTACTGTTACCACGGTGCCCCTAATCCCTTTATGGGATTGTTAGTAACCCAAAAACAATATTTTTATGTCAATTACACATTGAATAATATTCTGTGCGGTGACAATAACCTGTCTTTCACATTCATCATTGGAGTACAAACCAAGTTCACTCATATCACCCGTGGGTGGGAAAGCACATCTTGTAGAGTTAAGCCAAAGTCGTAACTTGTGCAACATTAGAAAGTTCACATTTTCATGCCCAACCATTTAAGAATTTTGCCAGTGTTCTGGGTCACATGACTGTGAACGGCCCTGCTATTGGAGTTTGTGTAGTCCTTCCAGAAAGTGACACAAAGGGGGCTTAGGAGGAGACAGGATGGGCCATCCCGACAGACTGACTGGGGAGGGGCAGTACCCAGCCCCACTTAACTTCAAAGGGCTTTGCCCCCTGCACGCACAAAGAAACCTGACAACAGGCCCACCCTGCCTTTGTCATCCACAGACAGTTTTGAGCCTTGACATTGGAACGGGAAAAACTTTCCAGAACCAGGGAGTCGCCCTGCACAAAGGCTGGAACCAGGCATACTTATTAGACCTCCAGAAACACTCATCATAATGCTCCTGGACCTGTGGAAGATACTGAAGAAGGACTACGCTGCTGCCTGAAGGACTGCCTTGCTGTCTGAGAAGGAAGACTGGTCTTGCTTGCTTTCATCCCAGGCTAACCAGAGTGACTCCAAAGATCAGTTACCTGACCTCCTGTGTGCGCTAGTGGGACTTAGGACAATTTTGTGGCCTCTCTGCAACTCTCCACCTGCCTGGACTTGTCTGAGCCCTGCTGGCCTCTCTTGGAGTGAGTCCCTAATCCCCAAAAGGGGTCCCTCAGATCCTGGACCTTTGGTTAAAATCAGAGTCTAGACCTACTCAAGAAAAAGTGAAAATCCTGAAGTTTGGGCTCCTAGAAACTGCGAATGGGCGCTTTCATGCCAAGACTCTGCAACGACCGCCAACGCAAAGCTCCGGCGAGGCCAGCTATTCAAATCAACAGTGCCCACCAGTGAGGACAGGCAATGCGACACCCACACTTCGCTCTACAGCAATGTCAACTTGCGAGGGCCATCAACGCAAGGCTACAGCAATGACCGCCCACAATGGCTGACCATCTCTTCGCGCTACAGCGATGACCATCTGCGATGGCTGACCAGCTCTGCGTGATACAGCGAAGACCATCAGTGATGATCAATCTGCTCCGTCCAGCCTCCTCCACAGTGAACTTAACTCTTCCTGCTGGACTTAAAAGGTAACTTTTCAGCAGAACTTGGTCCCTGTATCTGATCCGTGCTCCATGGCGGTCCACCTGAACTTGTAACTCTACCCCATTCTAGCACGGTCCGCGAGTGGGGCTTTGTTCTTTTAGGCACTATTTTCACAAAAAACTTTAAAGTTGAATATCTCTGGTTCTATTGATTGAATTTATATTGCTCTTGTATCATTTTATGCATTAAACTTGCTCTATTTTTCTCATTTAGATTGGGATTTTTCTTGTGTTGTGTTTTCAGTTTATTACTTTTTGTGTGCTGCATAAAAAACTTTACACATTGCCTCTAAGTTAAGCCTGACTGCTTTGTGCCAAGTTACCAGAGAGTTAAGCATAGGTGAATTTAATGACTTTTAGTGGTTCACCCTCTCAAGGATTGTGGTTGTTGCCTGAGTGGGCCTTCCCCCCGCTCACCAATAACCCACATTTCTTGCATGTAAGAAAGTGGTAGCAAAAAGGAAGAAGGAGCTATTAAGCCTAGCGTGGAATGAATAGGAGACATGAATATAGGGACTTCCCCCCCATAAACACAGCTGTGGAGGAGAGCACAATACAAGTGAGCAGTGGAAATCTTTTGATGCATATTGCAATTCATGGTAATCAATGTAAATACTGAATAAACATGTTGCTCATGACTCAATAGAAGTGCCTGATAAAGGTTTTTGGCTTATGTTTTCTGTGATGGTTTCTAGTGGGACAGTTCTACCACTTTCAGTGCATTTGGACAGGCAGCTCTGTGTTCTCCACATTAGGGCTTCTCATGAAGGTAGGCACTTACCTTTCACATGCCATTGTATCTCTGACTTTTAGAGAAAAGGACGGGCTCTACTAGAATTCTTTTCATAGAGAAAAACTCTTCAGCATTGCCCATATCCCTTTTGCACCAGATCAATAACACAGTTTAGAAAAAAATCTAAACAATTAGGCAACACCATAAATCTGATACCAAATCAGATATACATTTTTGTAAGAAGAAATAGCTCAGTTGTTTGGCGACTATGCCACTGGGAAAATAAAAACTCAAGAAACTAATATTCAAGGTTCTATGATAGGAAGAACATTTTTATCTCCAGAGTGAATTTGAATATTTGTGATTATATTCTAAATGTAATTTGCATCAGTCCCGCCTTCGCTCTCACCTGTGGGACGATGAAAGCCTGCAAAAGACAGGAGATTATGGTTCATAGAGCAAAACGATTGTCAGCAAAACACTGGCTCTCAACTCTCACATTAGAAGTGGAGAGCTCAGCATTTCCGATGGCGTGGAAGATAATAAACGCAAAAGATAGTTGGAGGGTGGGAGAATGCCATGTATTTTTTTTATAATTGAAGAGGTGATCAGATTACACAAGGTTGTGACAGAAGGTGGCAGGATGCCAGGCATTTGTTTAAACTATGTGCAGTAGGGGATGCTGCTGCTGAGAGAGGTCAGGGGAGGTGACAATTTGTCAGGTATTTTTGTTTTATTTTTACTGTTTGGACGTGAAAGAACGTGTTACTTAGAGAGGTCGCGAAGTGTGTGATCTAGTTCTTTTTTGTTATTGAAGTTAGTGAGGGGAATATAGCTTGTTACATTGCATGCTATTACATCCCATTCTATTACAACGCGGTCGTTTCAACAACCGCGTTGTTACAACGCGATACCTTTACATCGCAAGTCATTAGATCGACTTGCTGTAGGGGGTTCGCTGGACTTAGGAATAGTATAATTTACTATTCCAACTCCAGCGTGCGCAACAGTAGGGAAGGTGTTGGAATAGTAAATTATACTATTCCTTAGGTTAGACCGCCTCCTACAGCAAGTCGATGTAATGACTTGCTATGTAAAGGCATCGCGTTCTAACAACGTGGGCGTTGTAACGACCGCGTTGTAAAAGGAACGAGATGTAATGGCAGCGTTGTAAACGCTTTTTCCCAGTGAGGGTGTTAAGAAGGGGAAAAGGGGTTGAAAGACTTAGAAAGGTGGATTTTGAGTGTGGAGGGTTATTTTGTCGGGTATTCTACTATGACTTCCTCTGTACAAATCATATTGCAGGACTTTGCTCATGTTGTGAGGCCACACATAACATAAAATTGTAATTATTGGCGTGGGTTTCAACCTTGGATGTCAAGTGACATCACAGAAAACTTAAGTTGCATTCTTGATGTCTATTTCATGTCACATGGAATCCCATGGTAGCTAACACACTGATATTGACGGTTTTTGTTGAGATGTGGGATCTATCCTTAAAAACCCCCAAATGTTTGCTTTTATATTACTGTATTTTTTACATTCACTGTGATGTGGGACATCCAAATGAAGTCTCCTTTACTGTAATTCTCCTGAAAATTGGCAATGAGCTGTAAACTCTAATGTCCACCTTTTAAGATAGGGTGAGCAGTCTGTAGTCTGCTTGGGTATGGAACTTTGAGGAGGTTGCCTGCGACCTGTGTGAAAACATATGTACAAGTGCAGGCTGAGCAAGGAAGACTGTTGCCAGGCTATCAGTTTTAAATTATGGACAGAGAGAGCCCAATCTAAATTGAATGTGGCCTAATGTATAATGATGTTAAAGCCTTATACTGTACTAGATCGGAACTTTAGCTTTGCGATAAAGTGTATAATTTGTTATGTTTTTATGTTGTTAAAAATAAAACACTACGGGCCATATTCTCAAGAACGGCGATCACATTATCGCCGCTTTAGCGGCAGGAAACCGCCGCTAAAGTGGCGATAAGGGGCTTTATCGCCGCTTTAGGCTTTATCGCCGCTTTAGCGGCAGTTTCCTGCCGCTAAAGCAGCGATAATGTTATCGCCGTTCTTGAGAATATGGCCCTACATTTTTTGAAGCCCTCCAGTATGACACACGTTTAAAACAAATTATCAAGCAGCACAACAAATAATACAAGCCAACAAGAGCTCCAGCTAGAAACGGGTCATTTGCAGCCTAATGCTAAATTACATGAAAGTTAGGATAAGGTATATAAGTATCCTCTCAATACAAATCTACAGCACCTAATAACGTGACAGAAACGTTTGCCCTTCCGTAAAAACGTATCTAATGAGCTCCTGGAGGAAGCATGAGACATCCTCGAGGACTAGATATAATTTATGAACAGAATATTGAGTTCATTATTCTCCTAAAATTCCGCTTTAAAAACTGAAAGCAAAGTTATGTCTTGCACAAATGTGCAGATATGCTACTCTGAATAGGTTGGCTTCCTGGCCTACATGAAACTTAGCAAGTTTAATCAAGGCTAAAGGGCACTTCAGATCCATTAGAAACGACTTCCATATTTGATTATAAAATATATATGGGCACACAGTGATATGCAGAAATATAAAAACAACATAGCACTAGACATTGCACATAGAAATACATTATGTTTTCACAATCCCCCTTTTTTATGGAATGGAAAAATCTCTGCAACAGTTTAGTAGAAAAGAGCCTCATCATCTCCTTCTTTATATTTTCATTATCACTTACCTCATCATCCTTAGAAACAGCAAGAGTAAAGCAGTGCCTTTATTTTTGAAAAAGGATAGGCTGATGCACATATTAGTTTTGTTGATATGTACAAATCAATCACAATTTAAATAATTGCCATAATTGATTCAAATATTTTCATTTCCAAAGGTCCAAAGACTCCTGCCAGCTATTTCTAGATGCCGTTGGCACTTAGATCTTGCCCACTCTCTATCTTGTGTAGTTTCCTGGCACTCTCCTTAATATTATAAATCCACCTGTGTATGCTAATGGTAGTGTTGGGAAGGTGGGAGCAACGTCCAGTACCTACAATAGCACAAATTACCTTTTAGCCAATAAAAGGTCAGCTGATGCCATTCTATTTAGAATTAGCATATTGGCATGGGCTTCCTGTTGGTCTGTCATTAATACTAAAGTTATTGAGGTAGCTTTAGCAGTATATTCTAACATTTCTGCATTTCTTCCAATTTCATCTACAGCAACAGTCAATCTGTACCTGGGAATTAAGGCAGCAGAAATCTAGTAGTAGTTGAAACAGCCTGCCTAAACCTACTTCTTTCTAAAGGATGATCATCAAAGTGTTTTATAGTGCAAACTATGTCTGTGTTTTAGACGTGGCACATTTGTTGTCGTTTCCCCCCACCTTTTTGCCGTCAGACCTTATGTTTTATGCTGAATTTGTTTTTGCTGGTTTTAGGACTCTGGAATCCTAATTTAAAATCCTAACTTTTGATGAAGTCAGATTTAAAACTGCAATTCTGAAAATACCACTTTTAGAAAGTTGACATTTTCTTGCGTACTTCATTGGGTACCTACAGCATGTCTCTGAGTCACATGACTGGGTGTGGGTGACAGTTGGGCTTCATGTATTGCTCCTAAACGGCCACACACAATGGGATCTTAGGTGTGGCTGGATGAACCATCACATGCAGGAACGGAGGCAGTAGAGGGGTACCATCCCACTTACACTTGAATAGGCTGTGTCCTGCCTCAACCCAAATGGCTTAAAGGGACTGCTACCCTTCTGTGCTGGCCTGCTGCCCTCTTGTCTGTGGAAGAACAACTGGGTCTGCAACTTCATCTTGAACCCAGGACCCCAGAGTTACTCAAAGGGCTAGTCTGCTGGTCTCCTGATCTGAGCCTCAGAGACATAAAAGGCTCACTAAACAGCTCCTGACCCCCAAGTGTTGCCTCTCAGTTCCTGCATGACTGCTCTGTACCAAGCTACCACGGGGTTGAGCACAGGATAATTTGGGGTTTGTCTGTTTCTTACCTTGAATAGGATTGTGGTGCTGTTTGACCAGGCTTCACACCCCAGTCAACCAGTAACTCAATTTCTTACACTGGTTGAAATTTCAATTATGCTCGAGTATTCAGAGTAATTTTGGTACTTTTGCATTAATATTTTGATACAAAATTACCAAAAATTATGCAATTACACTCGTTCTCATAATTATGATTAATCTGGAACAAAAAGCCTACCACAGGAGCACAGGAATAACAAATTTAGCAAGCACAAGCAACTGCTGAATGCTGCTGTACGTGTTCTGTTATATTAAGTGCTATTTTCCTGGGATGGAATGCATGAGCAGGTCAACTTTGGATGCAGGGGTGCATTTTGCACTAAGGAAATAGCTCTAAATGATGAGTTACGCTCCTCAAATTTTCTGTGTAATCTTGCGTAATTGTGCTATAATTTCGCCTAATTACACTGCAGTAAATAGTAACAAGTCACTTTCCAATCCAAGGGCAGGCAAGTGTAGGCCCTGGGGCACATGCTCTGACCTCTAAAATGTTGCACATTTGGTTAATCCCTGAGTGGCTAATTTAACTTACCTGTAAATCCCTGGTATATGGTAACATGTGTAACTCGGGCCTGTAAGTTAACCGCCACCAGCGGACTGTATCACCTTTTGAGCCATCACTAAAGTGACTAAAAGCATGACTTCAGGCCTTCCTTAAAACTGCAATTTGACCTGTCAAAATAATCCTTTTGCCAGGACTAAATTGGCAAATTAATACTGGTATGTCACGTCTAAGTAGGCCCTAAATGCCCATAGGGCAGGGTGCATGCTATTTAAAAAGTAGGACATGTGCCTTAAGTTTTACATGTCCTGCCAGTGAAATTTCTCCAAAGTAATTTTTCACTATGGCAAGGCTGACCCTTCCATAGGAAAGCACAGGATTATATTATAACACCTTATAATGTATAACTCCATCTTGGGAAAAGCTGAAAACATGGGTCAAGGACTTAAATTAATAGGGATTTAACACCCATTCTGATGGTAAAGGATAGTCCCAGCTGCCAAATTCTCAGCTACTGTCTGGATTTCATTGGTAATAGTTTTCAATTAATTTTCCATTCATTATATATTTTCAGCTTAGCTAAATTAAACGCCTTATTACGATTTTGGCAGTCCTACAGCAGATGGTGCAACGCACTATTCGCTGTAGGACTGCCAAAGCTGTGGTGCTGCCACCCACTAGATTAGGACGTCAATCCTGGTTTGGCAGGCGGTCCTGCAGTGGTCTTACAGTGGCAAGCTTTTAGGCTCATAGAAGAGACTAACATGCAGACCTCCGCTGTGCAGACTGCATATATGCCACACCGTGCAGGAAATGGGTGTGCAAATTCAGGGGGGCACTACAGGTACCCCCCGCATGCACCCCCAGGCCCTGGAGAGGCAGGGGGCCCCTATTAGGGCCCCCTTAGTTCCCTCACCACCACCCTTTTCATGGCGTGCTCACCACCATTGCAAGGGTGATGGTTTGGCAACTCATAATATGCATGGCGGTGCTGCAGTGACACCGTCAGCATATTACTATGCCTGACCGGCAAGCAGTGGGACCCTGAATCCCGGCAGAGGTGGCAGTCCTGTGGCAGTCCAACCGCTACACTCCTAATGCGGCACACGGTGCCGCAGTGTGGTGGTGGTCGAACCGCCACCACGAGTATGGTGGTCCAACTCATAATACAGCCCTAAGTCTTTCAAGAGCATGTTAATGTCATGCTTGCTAACTCTAGATCTGCTGTAATAGAACTACCTTCAATGAAACGAGTGTGAAATATAAAGCGGATCCTTCATTCCACTCGGATATGAGATTAACACTAGAATGCCAAATTATTCTGAGCAACGAAGGTTTTTAAACATCTCATTCATACTGTGTCACAGTTATCTTCAAAATAAAATCATGTCAATTTTCAGACCAAATTATTGGCTGCATCAGCCTCCACTAGTCTCCGCTAAGTAAATAACAAGCACAACGTGCGCATTTGTAAAGCAGACGTTCACTCTCAAGGGTATCTTTGTGTTAAAACAACAAATGCTTATTATTAACCAACAGTACTCGTTTTAGGTTGAAAGGCAGAGTGTACCACCAGGATTGGATCCTGTGAGTGCGAGGTCAATCACAGATTGTCCGAGAGGATGTGCAAGTCCACAGAGCCTTCACTTCATTCTGTTTAATGTATGTTTAAAAATGTCCTTTACATTCACAAAACAAGTTATTTCCCAGCTCCATCATCTTGATATTGACATTGCTCTATCATTGACTCCCTTGTGGCACCAAGATTTCCAAACTACCACTATATCAGGAAGAGAACGTTCTCTACATTTATCTACATTTTCTGATAGATTGGCTTCCTAGGAGATTTGTGCAATGTGATGTCTGTTTCCACCCCTTCGCTGTTTATATGGTCAATTGCACCGGATACCTAATGCACTTCACAACTGGTGAAAGAAAGTTTACAAGTTCATCCAGTTGAAAAAATAGGAGAAAATCTAGGAAGGCCAAGCATCGTGCATTTTTTCTTTCCAAACCCACTATCAAATCTTCATATCGGACCCAGCAAATTATTTGAATGACTAATTTGATAACTGAACTATTTCCAGTTTTAGTTGAATTTTTCCGAAACTCCCTGCCTGGATTTGTTTGAAAATGTATCATCTCAGCACGTGTCAGCTGCCGTCAGAGCAAACCCTTTGACGTGTAACCACTGCATTCATCTGATTCCGTGCACTATCCTTTCCCTATTCAATCTATAAATGATATGACTCCTCTAATCTGTAGAATTAGCAACTGCTCCGTGTCCAGAGACCTGGTGATGATGTCTGCCCTGAAACCAATTCTTACATTCTTCACGATCTGCAGAGATTTGTTTAATTTTATACATCTGTTCCAGTTGTCCTTCCCAGATGACCTGCAGGTAAATAAAGCCAGCTGACATTTATATTGTTTTGGCTGAGCACACAACGTTCTAGACTCATCCCAGAAAAGATTTCAACTCGGAAGAGGCACTGATATTGCAGACAGTGTCGATAGATAAAGATGGTAATTTAGGACTTATCTTTTTGGGTCAGTCAGTCACCTCTGACAGTTATCTATTTACCCCCTTGCATGCCTCCCTAAAGAGAGGGTTAGAAACGTTCGCCTAAATGGTGCACTTGTTCGTGTCTAACTAAAACATATTTTGGGCTGTACACCTTTTGAGTGTGACCCGGGAAATCAAAATGGTGAGAACATCAGGTTTAGGGACTCCTGCATTGCTCTTGAATCACCATGTGGAGTCCCTTCCCAGTCTCCACATGCTTGTGGCATGCACATACAATTTAATTACGTAAAGTAACCCTTTCTGGCTTTCCCCCCTGGAACCCTTCACTGCAGCACCAGGTGTCTGGAACCTTGATATCCACCAGGACAGCCAGCTTTGTCCTCCACCGAGAAAGCTTAAGTTTCATGCAGCTGCTTTTTTACAAATATAACAGCTCCATAAATACCCCTCTCTTTCCTTCCTCCTTGCACCTTATTCTAGAGAATGCTCTAATTCAGTTTAGACACGCTAAATTAGCTTAATTGGTCCAAAATGCATTGGTTAGACTCACCTTGAGATTCTTCAAATATGACATGTCCGTGCCACTGAAAGAGAATTGCATTTACTACCGTTCTGCTAACGAGTTATCTTCAAACCTGTGGCCTTTAACTTAAGGCCATTTACTTTGTTAGCAGATTTACTGGCAGCTGAGCTGAAATGGCATTGCTTTGTTAAATCAAACAATGCCTTCTACAGAGTGTATGGAACTCTTTTTTTGTTTAAATCTTTTTATTGATAATTTCAAATTAAACAACAATGGGCCAGATGCACGACCCACCAATTTGCGAGTCTGAGACACTGTTTGCGATTCCCAATGGGGTCGCAAATTGCATGCCTCATGCATATTAATCAGGCTGTCGCAATTTGCGACCCCATTGGGAATGGCTGGCACTCCCAGGGATGGTGGCCTGCTGGGGTCAGCAGACCACCATGTCTTGGACTGCTTTTAAATAAAGCAGTTTTTTTTTAAAATGCAGCCCATTTTCCCTAATGGAAAATGGGATGCATTTAAAAAATAAAAATGAAACTTTTCAGTTTAATTTTTTAAGGGCAGGCAGTGGACCCTGAAACCACTGCCTGCCCTTAAAACATATTTTGAGAGCCACTCACAAAGGGGAAGGGGTTCCCTGGGGACCCCTTCTGGTTTCACAGAAGGGTGGTAAACTCCGACTGTTTTGCGACCACAATTGCGGTCGCAAAACAGTCATACATAGCTTCAGGAGTCGCTATTAGGAAGGGACGCCCTTGGAACGCCCCTTCCTGATAGCGAGTCGCTAATCCTATTTTGCGAGTTGCAAATTGATTTGCGACTCTCAAAATAGGATTAGTACATGGGCCACACCTTTTTTGCAGTCGCAAATGGGTCTAAAACCCATTTGCACCCGCAAAAAACGTTAGTACATCTGGCCCAATATATCTTGTCCTCTGAGTAGTAAGGCAACCCTGATACTTCCATAATTTCAAAGTCTTTGCAGAAAAAAGCATTATTTAGTACATTGGCATTCATGAGAGAAAACACAAGATAGTAAAGACCCCCGCCCCTAAAAAAAATAAGAACACCTAAATGTCCAAGCTCCCCTTATCAATCATTGCAGCTACCCTTTAACCCTCCCCCCGAAATGGAGTATTTCAACCATTTATCTACAGTTACATTGAAAAATTACACTGCCACGAAGCCAACTCACATCTACACAGCCCTGTTCAACATGGAAGTTTCCCCACATGGTAAAGGGGCTCCATCAGGACCCTTAGTCAAAGAGACCTAAGGTCACATTTACTATTTTTTGATGCAACACAGCGCAGCAAGGGAACTTGCTGCTCTGCATTTGGTGAAAGTAAGAGAGAAAAAATGCTCTATATTTAAATGATAGGCAGCATTCTGCTCTTGCCTTGCTCTGACACACAATGTGCTGCCTAGCACCATCGTAGGTACCCTTGCACAATAGTGCAAGCATGCCTGAATTATGGGCAAGATTGTTTTTGTGCAGGAGGAGACACACTAATGCACAAAAACAATCCTAAGAGGCATATTCCATTTCTATGTGTGCTGCATACATATGGAAAGGAGAAGTACTGAGGAGAAATAAAGATATTTCTCCTTGTTATGCCTCTGTTAAGTAGAAGCGCCATGTTGGCAGAAATTCTAGTTTAAAAGCCTTTGTAGACCTGGGTTTGCCTCAAGATACTTTGTTTAAATGCATGGGAACACCCATGCTCCACTTATGTAATGCCTATCCTACGCACAGTAAATTTACAGACACCAAATGTGATTTTGCTTCTGGATCTTTGAAGTATGATGTTGGGGTTCTGCTTCTTTTGAAGTGTACACATTTTTTCTCTTCTGCCTCTTGAAAAGTTGTCTGTCACGGTAGGAGAGACTCTGAAGCTGACTGTCCAAAAGCACAGGCCAAGGGAGTGACTGGAGTTCACACCTGGAAGTCAGCCACAGTGAAATGTGGATCAAAAGGGCAATTCCTGGCTTGAAGCCCTACTCTCTTTATGATTTCCTTATTATCCCCATCTCCTTCCTGAGAGGTATCCAAGTCCCTTCCAAAAGATCTATCAATGATTCAAAGAGCACCCTTTGAAGTGTACGGGGGAGACTTTCTCCCTTCTCCAGTGTATTCCACCCATCTCACAGGAATGCAGCAATACACAAATCAGTCTGGGGGATTCCTCTACTCCTCATATCTTCACCCATCAGGCCCGGGCTTCCCAAAATGGAGCCCAGGGTCCTCGTTGTAACTTACCATGACAGACACACTTATAGTACATGCACTTATCCAGTGCTGTTACCTCCATGCATTGTGCCATCACAGACACATACATTCAGCTCATGCATTCATTTTGTGTGCACTACTCAGTACTGCACTTTTTTAGTATTATGCTATGGTGTGCTACTTGCAAATACACACACTGCCAGCACACACATTAACCATGGTGCACTGACAACACTTCATCCTTTGTGTATTGCAACCCCATAAGTGCCCAACCCCACCCAGGCACCCCCCTTTACACCTGGCCTTCAGGCATGCTCATTGTACCATTGCGTAAAAGGCCTGGCCTGTGGCCAGGCCCTGTACCCAAATCCCAGCGAGCAATACATGGTTACATTTTGAGTAAGACAGGCCCACTGCCTTTGTCAAAGGGGCAAGACAATAAAATATAAAAAGCAGGGGGCCTATTGGCTTTAACAGCTGGATCAGCAGATCAACATATATAGAGCAGACTTATTGACTTTGTCAAAAAGTCACCACAAACAATAATCATTTATATATTTTAGGAATTCAAAAATTGAACTGTTTAAAGTGATTGTCAGAACATGCTTTCAACAAAGCATTTTTTAACATTTTCCAGCTCATAAATACAGCCATAGAACCAAATGCATCCCTTTGTAAAAATGTTTTCTCTGAGTGAATAGGGTGTTTGGTTCACTAAAGTAAAACCATTCTCTCTAGTGTTTCCTCTGAAAAGAATAGACACTCTGTAGAAGAATTATGACAAAAACTGGGCCCTGTGCTAGTGTATTTCAACATGCTATCCATTCTGTATGGTAGAGTTTTACAACACAATCCCTCTCTACAAATAGCTCTGTACCAGTTAAAGAATGTGTGTAAAAGCTTTAGTGAGGAACTAAGCTCTCTGCACACACTTTTCTTACAGTAAATAGGGTTAATAATAAGGGGGCCTATTACGATGGCGGGCGGACTCTGTCCGCCCGCCACCGTAACGGAACACGGGACCGAAGGTGCGGCGGTCCCGCCATGGCAATTAGGATGCGACCGCCACCCTGGCGGTCACATCCAGCACATTTTACATTGTGGCGGGCGGTGCTGTCAGCAGCATCCGCCGCAATGCAAAATATGCATGTTGGGCATTGGCATGCACAATGTGACAGGCACCGCGCGGTGCCTGCCACCTTGTGCATGCCAATGAAGGGGGGTACCATGGGTACCCCCCAATTGCAGGCATCCACCCCCCCGGGGGCCCGCAACGGGCCCCCGAAGGCATTCTCCGCATGCTTTTCCATGGCGGAGCCTCCGCCATGGAAAGGCATGTCACCGCAGGCATGCTAATATGGATTGCGGTGCCTGCAAGGCACTGCGACCATGTTGTCGGCCTTTTCCGCCCGGCCGGCAATCCGACCGGCGGAAAAGCGGCGGACGGTCTTTCCGTCCGCCGCGGTGCCCCTCGCCATGCTAATATGGCGGGGGTGAAAAAGGATATTTGGCGATCCGCCAGATATCCTAATAGGCCCCAAGGTTTGGAAAAAACAGCCTCTACAGTAACGCATCATGATGAAGAAAAAAGACTCTATGGAGGAACATGGCGGCCGCCAGCTAAACGGCCACGGTCAAGCTGCCTCGGGATTCACATGGGGGACTGATACCGGAGCCCCGTCTTTTCATGTAGAAGTACTGCCTCCCTGTTTCTTTATCGCTCTTTTGTCTCTTTTTTTATGTATAATTTTTACCTGTTCTGACGATGCGAGAGAGGTGTGGCGATAACAGTTGTGGAGACTGCGGCGGATCGACGGGGGAAAGTTCCCGCTGCCTTGAGGCTGGAGATCGGCGCTGGAGGTGGGGTGAAGCTGTGCGCGAGAGGAGGCGTTGGAATAACGCTTGCTTCTCGTTCCGGCTCATGAAAGGCAGAGTCAGCACATGTTTTGGTGGCATTCTCCTAGGCATTTCTCCGGGCTTTGTGGTTAAAAATAACGACGGAGGGGGATGGGTGCAGCAACAGAGGAAGCTCGACCAATTTGGAAGCCTGCGCCTAATCCAGTGTTCAATTCAGCGAGATGGCATTAGTTTATGTGAAGGTAAGAGGGGGATATTAACCCTCTTCGGGAAGCATAGTAACTTTGATAATTACCTCCCCCCTCACCTGACTAGTGCTTTTGTGACTTTGTGGGCGCTAGGTGGGGGAGAAGCGCCCCCCTGCCGTATGGAGATAAATGACGAGACGACAGTGGGTCTCTCTCCTCCAAAAGTAAGTAGGTACACTTTGCACGCTAGAGCTGCCCATCTTGCCTCCAACACTGCAATTATCGAGTCTAGTTTGCCCCCCCGAGTTTCTCCTCCCATCTCTAAAGTTAGAGCACTGCCAAACCCACGGGGGATTTCGGTTGATGGTGGATCTGTTAAAAGGGGAAGAGAGGCTAATAAGGGGGGTGGGAGAGGCAAGGGCAAGAAAACAACTTCATTAAAGGTTAAAATTACCCCGTCTCTTAAAACCTACTATAAAGTCACGTTTACTTCTATGTCTACGTCCTCACTTAAGGCTTCGGCTACTCCAGACCTAAAGGTTGTCAAAATACCTCCTGATGCTATGGAGATCATAACAGGGGCTAATTCAGAGGGGACCAGGCTTGGGAAGATGGTCTCCTTAGTTGGTAGTGAGGGAGAGCCTGTAGAGCCTGTAGAACAAGTAGAAGAACAAGTAGAAGAAGCCCCTGAAGCACCAGAAGTTGAGGTTCCCACAGTATGGAGCAAGCTAAAGGGGTTAGATTATCAGTACCCTTGAATAATCCAAAGACCTCAGATTCTTCCGCAGTGCCCCACGTAGTGATAACAGCTGAGGCCACAGCCTCCCCTACGGTCTCGGTAATTGAACCTGTTATCCATCCTGCGGTGAGTCTCTCTAATAGATTTTCTATTTTGGAAGTGCAAGAGTCATTGGAAGCCCAGCAAGAGGCTTGTACTCAGCAAAGTCCCTCGGGTCATGAGGAGCGAGCTGTCTCAGCCCCCATAATTCATTCGTTAGTAGACATACTTACGGTTTTGAAGGAGGAGATGGCAAGCAGGTTTACAGTATCGGAGATGAATCAAGCAGAGTTGGCCAGCAGATTTTTAGTGTCCGAAGCAAATCAGGTGGCTATTCGATCTTCCTGTGAGGCGCTGGCTCAGAAAGTGGAAGACATAACTTTGCGGACAGATGCAATCGAGTCAGAGATTCCTAAGCTCAAAGAAGTGATCCATACAACATCTGCGGATTTAGTAAAATTATCTGCTCAAAATAAGGAATTAAAGGACGGTCTTGAGCGTCTGGAAAACCATTCAAGGAAAAACAATGTGAAATTTTTAAATGTTCCAGAAGGCCTGGAAGGGTCGGACATAAAGGGATTCGTGGTTGCCTTATTAAAAGGAATTGTAGCAAAAACTTTGCCCAGTATAGATCTTGTGCAGGAGATCCAAAGGGTCCATCGAGATCCCTTTAGGAGGAACCCAGGCAGGCAAAAACCAAGGAAGATTCTGGTTAATTTCTTGTCCTACTCTGTTAAGGAGTTGATATTATCTTTGGCACTTAAGAAAGGCACGATAGCATCTACACTTACTGACCAACCCCCATTTACTTTTTTTATTAGATCGGATATCTCTCACATAACTGCAACAAGGCAGTGGGAGTTGGTGAAGAGGCTAGATGAATTAAATAGCCTGGGGGCTAAGGCTCAGTTGAGGTTCCCAGCCACATTGCGTGTAATGTGGAATAACCACATGCATTTGATTCATACAACAGAGGAGGTGGATGTTCTTTTTGTAAAACTTCAGAGAGAAAAGGAGGGCAATGTAGGGGGGAGTCGTGGTTAAGGGTGCTTCTGGTGTTAAGTCCCCAGGTTTGATTAATATATATATTTGTCTTTTCTAGTGTTTCCCGAGGTGGGGTTGACCAAATAGGCTTAGTCTACTGGAAGGGAGGGTTCCTCAGGGGGAAGGGGGGCACTGGAGATGGGAGGGAGGGGGGAGGGAGTGGATGGGGTGCACTGGGTGGGGAGCAATGGGAAAAAATTAAAAAAAATCCTCATCTTGCTGGTATTGGAAGGAAGGTTGTTTAATTAGGGTTGGGTGCTCACAAATTAATGGCAGGTAATTCCACAAGGGACAGTAGAGTTGGTTTCATTTCTTGGAACATAAATGTTATGAGATGCCCCCGTAGGCAAAGGCTGATACTTAAGTATTTAGAGCTTTCTCCCGCCCAGATCTTTTTCTTACAAGAGACACATTTGACCTTTGCAGAATGTCGGTCAATTTTTTCCAAGATTCCCTGGTTAAATTGTTACTTTTTTCGCAACAGACAACTAATTGTAGGGGGGTTGCAATCTTTGTAAAGAAGGGTATCCCATCTGTCATTAAATCCATCCAGACTGATCAAACTGGGAGATGGATTGTGGCACAGTTGGACCTGGGTGGGTCAGAACTAGCCTGCGCCTCTTATTACGGTCCCAATGTTGATGATCCCAACTATATCTGTAAACTCCAAGAGAATCTGATAATGGCAACGCCACCATTGCTTATAGGAGGGGACTTTAATGTTCTTCTGGACCCTTTAAGGGATAGGTCGAACTTGAGCTATGTTGTAGGGGCCCCAAGATCACGTCGAGCCATGAAAAATTTGATGCATAATATGAATTTGGGTGATGTGTGGAGGGTAAAAAGGGGAGAGCTTCAGGGGTATACATTTCATAGCAAAAAATATCACCACTATTCAAGAATAGACTATATTCTAGCTAGTCGGGATGCTCTGGAGAGTATAAAAGAGATATCAGTTCTTCCCAGTCATCTCTCCGATCATGCCCCTATTTTATTTCTGTATCGTAGGGAAAGTAACACTCCACAAACAAGATGGACGTTGAACAGAACAATGTTATTAGACCCCGAAATTATCTTGGCCATTAAATCTTTCTGTTCAGAATATTTTTCACTAAACATGGGCTCGACGACTATGGATTTTGTCTGGGACGCCTATAAGGCTGTTTGAGGGGTAGATTGCATGGTCTTATCTGTTCAAAAAACCGGGAGAAGGCCAAGGAGCTACAAGTAATAGAGGGAAAGATCTCGCGATTAGAAAGTGAATGTAGGTACCAAGGTAGCCAAGGGGATTCAGAAAGGATAGCGCAGGTTCAGAGGGAACTCGAAGGGGTCAGGCAGGAGTTCAGGAATAAACTGGACCAGAAGTGCAGGGCCCAATTGCTTATTAAAAACATGCAAAATTTTGAATATGGGGAAAGGGCAGGTGCTTTATTAGCATGGAAAGCTAGAGCAGATCGCTCTAAAAATAATATTAACAAACTAATAATTAATAACAACGGGGATAAATCTAGTAATGCAGAGGATGTGCAATCCTGCCTTATCTCCCTTTTTGCGGGCCTCTATAAAGAGAATCTGGTCCCTTCTCATGATAAAATGCAATCTTGGTTACAGGGTAAATCTCTGCCTGTTCTAACTGAGGCTAGTCGGGCTCTCCTTGATGCTCCCATTACTATGGAAGAGATCAAAAATCAAATAAAGAACTCCAAAAATAACAAAGCCCCCGGGCTGGATGCCCTACCGAGTGAAGTTTATAAATTATTATCAGATGATTTGATACCGATATTGGATATCCTGTTTAATTCAGTTTATAGTCCAATGGGTAATGTCCCTAGTTCCTGGAAGGAAGCAATTATCGTACTGATATTAAAGCCAGGGAAAGATCCATTAATGGCCGATTCCTATCGTCCTATCTCCCTGCTGAATGCCGACTATAAGATCTTTATGGGCATTCTAGCAGGGAGGCTGGCCAAATTGGCTCCCAGTTTGATCAATATAGATCAGAAGGGCTTCATTGCAGGAAGATACATTCAGGAACAGGTGTAAATGCTGATCGGGAACATCGACTTGGCCGTGGTAAGATCAGATCCCTTGGCAGTAGTGGCTTTGGATGCGGCCAAAGCCTTTGATAGGGTGTGCTGGGTGTATCTTTGGGAGGTACTTGAGGTAATGGGATTCGGCCCCACTTTCATTCAAACTCTTAGAAACTGCTATCAGGGAGCATCTGCAAAAATTTTGCTAAATGGTTCACTGACCCCTAGTTTTGATATTCAAACGGATACTAGACAGGGCTGTCCCATCTCCCCCTTGTTGTTCAATATTTATATTGAACCGTTGGCACAAGCCATCAGACAAGATGACTCAATCTGTCCCTTCCAATCTCAATCATACCACTGTAAGTTAGCATTGTATGCGGACGACATTATTATTTATACCAGCAATCCGGGGGTGGCTATTCCTCGGATTGGGGCCCTTTTGAGGGAATTTGGCTCTATTTCAGGTTATCTAGCCAATTCCTCCAAAACGGAAGTGATGTGTTGGAACATTGGCCAATGGGAAGGTACTCCCAGTAGTGAGTTAAAGTACCTAGGTATTAAGATAGTTAAAGATCTAGACAAAATCCCTCAGATTAACTTGAACAAAATTGCGAAAGAAATCGATTATCTTTTTGCCAGATGGGGGAACCTTCTTTTGACGATCTTTGGGAAGGTTAATTTGGTGAAGATGGTCGTTCTTCCCAAGTTGACTTATCTGTTTAATGCTGTCCCTCTGGCTTTTCCTAGTAAGACTATAGGTAAGATCCAGGGAAAAATTGGGAGTTTTATTTGGGGAGATAAAGGTGCAAGGATGTCCTGGAAGAAGCTGAGGAGGAAGCTTACTAAAGGTGGGTTGGCTCTTCCAGACATTAGATGGTATCTAGTAGTGTTTCAGTTTAAGGGCATCAGGATGTTGCTTTCCAACCCAGAGGGGACTTCGTGGGGTAGGTTGTTGGGCGAGTTGGCTATGATGGAGGGAGGCGGAGGCGGGGTGGGCTTCTTATATAAGTTTGGAGCTCCAAGATACTTCAAACGGGTACGGCTTAAGGTTCTTAAAAATGCTTTGGAAACATGGTATAAAGTAAGGTGTAGATGGGGAATAGGCTACTTTTCTGACTTTGCACCTACATGGGACTCCCCAGGGACTCCTCCCTGCCTAGGAGATAGCTTGGCGATACCAATTAAGAGAGCGGGGGTGGTTAAGTGGTCTGATTTGGTAGCTGCAGAAGGGATTCTCCCATGGGACATATTAAGAGCTAAGGTGGGCCCTGGTCTCTCTAAATTCAAGTATATACAACTTACATCTTGGTATAATGCAGAAATGGATGAAATAAGGGGGGATTGGGAAATAGAGCACTTTTTACAAACAGTTCAATCAAGGAAAAAAGAGATATCTATTTGGTATACGAAGCTTTTAGAAGCTGATGATATAGATTTACCTTCACAATCTTCAGTCTGGAATCAATCCCCTTTAGAGGTTTATGCAGCAGACCAGTTTGAGCCCTCCTTGAAACTTCTTTATAAATACATCAAACCAGCTAGTTTAAAGAAGAATCATTTTTTTTGTTATTAATAGGTTATATTATACGCTGGCTAGGATTGCCAGGTTCGCCCCGTTGCCTCCCCCAAAGTGCCCTAGGTGCCGGATACCTAATGCGAATGATATCCATATCTTTTTCGATTGTCCCAAGTTGAGAACTTATTGGAAAGATGTGGAAGATACTGTAACCGGAATCTTTAAAGTTAACATAGAGGCGAACCTCCCATTGGTGTTCTTTGGGGGTAATGGTTTATCCAATTCGAACTTGTCATTTCCCCAGAGGGGGTTGTTGTTATATTTAGTGATTTTGGCCCAGAGGGAGATTTGTATTAAGTGGAAAGATCCTAATCCTCCGACCAGAGAAAAGTGGCTTAAAGCTGTATTTGCCATGGCATGCCTAGAACAAGATGAAAATCGGGAAGACCTAATCAACATCTGGCAGCCGCTGCTAAGCTGGGGCCGGGACTTGAGACTAATAACTGATAATAACTGATAATATCAGCTGTACGGGATAGTACTCTCCCCGGTCCTATGATTACACCAAGCCCTTACTACCTGGGGTTGGTCAGGATGGCCTGAGCAAGTGCAGCTAGCCGCAGGGCGCCCAGTGAGAATTGACGTCTTTCAGATCTGCAGCAGCTTATTGGTGAGATGAGGACAAAAAAAAAAAGAAGTAAAGACTCTATGTAGATGCTATAACAGAAGCACAATACCCTGTTTTTCCCATTATACATTATGGTATGCAGACAGAATATCGAGTAAAAATATCGAATTTCAGAAAAATCGACAGCAAGAATATCGTGGTCAAGAATATCGACTTAAGGTAAGTAATATCGATTTTAAAAATATCGAAGTGTTTAATATCGTTTGCAAACATATAGGGGCCGATTCCGATTCGGGCCGGAAATCCCTCCGACCGAGTCGGATTCGGAGAGATATCCGACCGAACCGGACTCTAGCAGTCCGACCGAACGAGTACGATGCGGATGCATGCTATCGGACTCGATTCGGTCGGACTCCCATTGAAGTCAATGGGAGCCGGTCGTACAACGCGTACACGGGCTCCCATTGACTCAATGGGTGCATCGCGAACAAGGGCGCCCCCTACAGCAGGTACGCGTCAGTGCGACTCGCGCCATACATGCATGTGTAGGGGGGACCCATGGGTCCCCCCTGTGTGTGACTCGCGTGGCTACGCGTACAGGGGGGTCCAACACGGACCCCCGAAGTCCAGCTCCGACTGCTCTTTCGAGCCGGACGGCGTGAGTCGGTCGGACTGTTCGAGGCGTGCATCGTACTTGCCCGGTCGGGGAACGTCTCCATTGTGTGGTGCGAGTCGAGTCCGTACGAGTCGGTCGGAGCGGTTCGGAGCCGGGGACTAGTTGGTCGGGGATTCCGCATACGCTCGCATCGTACTTGCTCGCGCGGACGGGTGTTCGAATCGGTCGGAAACAGGGCGTCCGAATCCGATCCGGTAAAGCCGAATCCGATTCGGTGCCCTACCGGCCGAGATCGGAATCGGCCCCTCAGTTGTTCGAAATATCGTTTTTTTAATTAATGTTATGTATTTTAGTATATATTTTTTATGTATGTGATGTTTTTTGTATAAGAATTGTTTGTATTTTTATGTGTTAAATTTTCAGTAGTATTTAATTCTTTTTATTTGAATTTTACATTTTTAGTTCCGTAGCATGTTGTGGGTTTATAGGGGATTAGAGTGGGAAGTAATTTAATTATATTAAATTACTTAATAATTTTTTATTTATTAATATTTGTTTAATTCAGATTTTATGTAAAGTAATTAATTATTAATTAATTAATAATTGGTTGTTAATTAATTTTAATTAATTAATTGGTAATTAATTATGGTAATTGTGTGATTAATTTTAGGTTGTTTTGTGGTGTTTATAGGTGTAAAGGGTGGGATGTAATTATTTTTATTTTATTAATTAAATGGTTGTTAATTAATTGTAATTAATTAGTTGTTAATTAATTATGGTAATTGTGTAATTCATTTTAGGTGTGTGTTGTGGTGTTTATAGGAGTAAAGGGTGGGAAGTTATTTATTTATTTATTTTTGAAGCTTATAAAGCGCACAGCTACCCCCAACGGGGGTGTCCCGGCGCTAAGGCAGGCGGCAGATGCGGGTACCAAATAGATGGCTAAGAGTTGGAAAACAGCCAGGTTTTCAAGTCACGTCAGAAAATGGATTCAGCCATACGCAAGGACAGTGGCAGACTATTCCAGGTTTTGGCAGTAATCACTGCGAAAGCTCTGCCACCCATTCTGGTGCAGCGAAAACGGGGAGTCACCAAGAGGCGGAGATGATTCGATCTGAGTGAGTGGTTGGACTGAGCGTGCTTAAGTCGAGCTCTAAGGTAGGCTGGGCCCTGACCCTGCATTGCTCTAAAAGCCAAAACCAGTGACTTAAACTGAATGCGTCTAGTCACTAGAAGCCAATGGAGCTTCTTCAGGTGGGGAGAGATCGAATGGCGATATGGGATGTTATAGATCAGCCTGGCCGCCGCGTTCTGAACAATCTGCAAGCGTTTGATCAGATAAGCCGGAGCCCCAGCGTACAGACTATTTGCATAGTCCAGATGTGAGGTAATCAGGGCATGAACGATGGTCCGGCGAGATTCCCGAGGGAGAGAAGGGAGAATTTTGTGAATCATGTGTAATTTGTGTTTCATTAATGAATATATAGTTGTTAATGTTAATTATTTGATATTTATTTTGGGTAAATATTTTTTCTTGTGTGTTGTTTTTACTTTTAAAGGGTGAAGGGTGGGTATTAAATACATTTTATTACTTTATTATTAGTTGTTAATAGTAATAGTTTTTAATTTAAAAATAAGTTTTATTATCTTATAGTTTAATTTAGGTGTGTGTTGTGGATATTATAGTGTTAAAGTGTGTGTAGTCAATTAATGTTTATTAGTTTTTTTATTAATAATATTTTTTAATTGATTATTAATTATGTTAATTATGGAAGTAAATGTAATTTAAAATGTTGATGTGTTTTGTTTTTGGTGTGGTGTTATAGGGTAGGAAATCAAATAAATACATATATGTATTAATTAATTCGTTTGTAAATATTTTCTAGTTTAATTTAATTTTTTATTTATTTTTTATTTTATATAATATTTGTATGTTTTTGTTACATGTAATTAATATTATGATATGTTTTCTTTTTATATATTTAATATTTTTATGATTTTTAAAAATTTTAATATATTTTTTTATAACTGTTTGAGTGTGAATAGTAATTTTTGTCTCTCCGCTATCCAACACTTTCCCTACTGTTGCACTCACTGGATTGGGAAGAGTGATTTTTACCCCACTGCTATCCAACACTTTCCCTAGTGTTGCACTCTTTGGAGTGGGAATAGTAATATTTTCCCCTCTGCTATCCAACACTCACCCTAATAATGCACTCACTGGAGTGGGAATAGTTATTTTTACCCCTTGCTATCCAACACTTTCCCTACTGTTGCACTGATTGTATTGTGAAATTTAAGTTTAAATATTTTTAAATAGCTTAATGTTTTAATTTTGTTTTTTTATATTTTAAATCATTAATATATATATTTGTTTATATTACTTTAATCTTTTAACATAAATTAAAAATAATAGTGTATTGATTGTTTTAAAGTAAATATATATGTATAAATTATTATGTTTGTGTGTTTATTTTTTATTAAGTTTATTTGTTATATTTTATTAAAATGTACATTACATTTATTTTATTTTGTTAAACTCATTAATATTTAAAATATTTAATATATATTATTTTGTTTTATATTTATATAAAAGTCGATATTTTATACATCTATATTTTTACATCAATATTTTTGTACTTACCTGTTTAAGTATAGCAGTATATATTTTTGTTTATACTTTTTTACTCGATATTTTTAACATCGATATTGTTTACATCGATGTTGTGTCAGTGAACCATACATTATAGCAGAATGTACAATCTCTACAGTACATCTTTATACATTAGCTCCTCATCTTAATACAACATGTTCTATTTGCTAACACTTGTCTACTAAGTGATACTTAAGTTCATAAGCTTTATTGAGAAAGTCTTTCCCCTGCAAACTCATTTTCTATTACTCAATAGACTCAATCATCTGTGTTTATGAAATCCACTGTCTAAAATTATATATATTAAGTACAATACTTGGAATATATATCAAGTACTCCTAAGAGATATCTATGCCCTCAATAAAAAATATCTCAAATGCCACCTATGAACCAACAGTATTTCAAAGAATCAGGTAAAGTTCAATAGGAAGCATTCTTACTGTATATATCACAGTTAATTTAATAACATTGTGATATTCCAACAGCAACTAACACAGTAATATAAACACACACAATAAACACAAAAATGCAATGCCACCAGAACAACATTTACAATATTCTTTATTATGTGTTCAAAATTTTTAATAGCGAAGAGCATTTCAACTATTCAAATTATTCATACTCTCATCAACAATCCTAAAGAAACTGGTTTCTAAATATATTAAATGTTTTAAATATTTAGTCAAAGACTTCATACTTTAATAACACTATTCTTTTAATTACCTACAAATGAAGCTGTATGTTGAAGGTAGCTTACTACACCAATCTCCTTTACTCAAAAAGCAAATGACCTCTGTACAGCACAAGTCCCAGAGATTACACTTCCTTTACCTCCAAACCACCAAGGGAAATCTCAGGTCTCTGAGGTTGTGCAACAGATATAAGTATATGAATCTTCAAGCCTTTTAGCCAATCACATGGTAGCTTCTTCAAAATATGTGGAGGGAAAGCAAACTATTGGTTGACCCTAATATAAATTTACCCTTGCTTTCTTCACACAACTAGTGTATCTGTTCCACAGTACATGTACTACTAGTATCACAATCCCATTTAATGGTCTTTCTAAGCCTTTTCTTTAGCTTAATTATTACGATTGACAACCTGTGGCTTATTTGTTTTCCTTTATGGTTATTTTAGCCAGTTAATGACACTTGTACTGTGCTAATAAACAATTTTTTCTCTTCCTGTGCAATCAAGCTTGCAAAACTCTCGTGGGATTATAAAAGAGCTCATGACAAGGTCACTCTGTAAGTTTCCATGTGATTGTTGTGAAAGTCACCTGGGATCATGCGAGGTCCCACAGCAAGCTTCACCTGCAGAAAATTGTAAATGACTGTCGCAGACTCATAGCAGAACTTCTAAACTACTCAATAGAAAAGGTAATACTATTATGTCAGTAACTGTGCTCCATACGAACAACAGTTGATCACAACCTAACCTACTTTTCTAACTGTCAAAAATCGACCAATTACATGTATGCTTTTGCCTCCTTCCTGTTTTTTTATCTACTTGTGTAACTCCATATTGCTCCTGAAGCATTCTCATTCTGCTGAGCACTGCTCTTGTGACTGACATCTCCAAACTGCATCATAGTTCACCTCTGGATTTTGTAACACAGCTTCATTCACTGGGATAGAGAATATGCCATTAATTGCGGTATTGACCAAAATCGTGGATTTCCAAAATTACTTGAATTGGCCATGGAGGTATGAAGTGGCATCCATTGCTACCAACGGTTGAGAGCATTTTGGAACGTGAGCAACCAGACCTCATGATAGTGCACTGTTGTGGCAATGACCTAGGCACAATTACAAGGTTTGTCTCTCCTTCTTCACACAGCCTTTGTATATTCTAATATATGTCAAAGGGAAAAATGGCAATGGTCAAAAGAGTTTTGTCCTAGGATTGAGAAGTCCTGGAAGCATATTTATCATAAAAATATCAATTTCGATATGCCTGGAGTCTATAGGCAAGATGGAGTGTACTGTACTGCACAAGGAAACAGGATCTTCCTTAATACCATCAAGGTATGCATCCAGTTCTATGTGCAACTGAACACTACACACTATAAACACATAGGTTCTGGTCAGAGCTATCCTATTCCTACATCATATGATTCTTTCATGTTGTAACTCCCTTTTTTTAGATACTGACACTTGCAAGAGTCTCACAAGAGTGGGAGCACCCACACGCCTGCCTCCAGACATATATTTGTCTGACTCTCGCAAGAGTCTTGCGAGCTCACACATTTATCATATATCTCATAGATGCAACTTGTGCATAGTAGGGAGTGCGTAATATAGTAGGCAAATGATCAAGCCTCTCTGCTGAGACCTATCTCTATTAGAAATAATTTACACTCTCCTTCATTACAGTACGTATGCTTTATAGTCTCCACTAATAGGTTATAGAGAGAAAGTGGCCTCTCCACTGAGACCTTTCCACAGTATACCAGGAGTGCATGGTAATGTGTGGAAAGAGGCTGGGTTCTTCACTGACACCTCTCCCCAGGGCAACAACTGTGTGTAGTAGGGCATGGGGAGGGACTGACCTCTCCACTGAGACTTGCATCATGGTGACCAATGTGCATAGTAGGATGTAAAGAGAGACGGCATCTCCACTGTCACCTTTCCCCAGGCTGAGCAGTATGCATAGTAGGGTGTGGGGAGGGACTGACCTCAAAGGTGAGACCTCTCTATAACATAGCAAGAATGAGAGGTATTGGCCCAACCACTGACACCATGATTGTGATAGTTGGAGATCATGCAGTGTGTGAGAGCATGAGTGAGTAGTGCAGTGCTGTGAGTAAGGATGTGGATCTAGAGGAAGTGATGAAATGTGTGTTAGAGGGTTGGCCTAAGAAAAAGAGCTTGAAGTAATCTTTGCAACCATATTGGAAAATTGCAGCTGAGTTGTCCATAGAAAGTGGAGTTCTCATCAGGGGAGAAAACTGGATTCTACCTGTGTGTTACAGGAAGAGAATTATTGAAACTGCACATGCTAACCATTTGGGCATGACGTACACCAAAAGACGCGTAAAAACAAGATATTATGGCCATCCATGGACAGGGAAGGATATGAGGTGTTACGGGAGTGTGGGCAGTGTTGTATTAGCGATAAGCATCTTGTTACGTGGGTTCCAGAACATAGGAATTCTTTAAGTCCTGAAAAAAAATTGGCAAAAAGTTTCAATTGGTTTTATGGGCCTGTTTCATGTTCTACCTATGGAAATGAGATATTTTATTGTGATTATCAATCAGTTGTCCAGATGTGGGTGTGTGAAAGAAGTGTCCTATAGAGAAGGTGTTCCAGCTGAAGTTTTATCTGACAATGGTGTACAGTTCATTTCAGTACCCATGCCGGATTTTTTTTAGAAACATGGAATTAAGCATGTTCGTACTCTTATATTGTCCAAAGTTCAACTGTAAAGTGGAGAGATTCAACAAAGCGTTGGTTGGATGTATACAAAATGCATTTAAGTCTCAGGTGGATTAGGCTAAAGCTATCAGGGACACAATATGGGCGTATCGTACTACTTCGCACTCTGTTACTGGACAGATACTTGTCTTTCTCCAGGATGGATGTCACGTGTGGTTGATGTGGGTATTGATGTGCAGTTGTTGGCTGAGAAAGCTAGAGTGGCAAGTGATCAGGCCAGCAGGCTCGAGGTCTTAGAGAGGACGAGTAATGCAACAATGCGGTGGTGGTGCAAGCTGGTGATTGGGTCCGCATCAACGATCCCTTGCTGTTGAGAAAAGGTTTGTCAAAATTTAGAGCGCCAATTCAAGGCAAAAGAGTGTGTGGGAATTCTGTGCAGATTTCTAATGGTCAATGTTGAAACTTATCATGTGTAGCAAACGTAATTAAAAATGCTGAGAAAGATGCTGACAGGAACACAGGTTTCGAAAAAACGTACAATGTAAAAGCAATCTTCCTCAGAATAGAAATACGGTTAAAACTTTAAGAAGGAGTTCTATTACTAACAGATTATCCAAAAGATTTGCTGATTGAATGTTTTTGTTTGTGTTTTATGTTCTGTTAGTTCTATTTTGTGTTGGGAAAAATGACTGTAAGGGGGAAGATGCGTGGTATAGTCTGGTGTCTTGTGTGTGTGTTAGACATTAGCAGTGACATGGGGAATGACATAGTAGTGTTCTAGACTCGTTGCTCAGGTGTGCTGGAATGTTGATGAGATCATACTGAGGAGTCGTTGGGACCGGATGCTTTCTGCTAGGCTCCGTACTTGTATGTCTTATACTTATTGTAATAGCTTGTCAAAAAAGAGGTATTTATCTACACTTCATCAGTCTTCATGTGCAACTCTACTGCATGCTTCTCTTCCTATATGTGCCCACCCATGTTACTGCCTCCTCCTCCTATTAGTGCTCACCCACAAGAAGAGTGGGTGAGGTAACGTGGTTGAGGTAACCTGACTCATTTAGGACCTGATTACAAGTTTGTCTGTGTTGCAGCAGGCCACCACACCAGTGTCCCACAGCAACACTGCCTAACCCGTTCTCAGACCGCACGCCGAATTCTGACTGGAATCCAGGGCATGGGGTCCTGCTTTGGCGGTGCCTTGGGTTAGCCAAACCACTTTCCTGTGCAGTTCATGCCATGCAGAAACAGGGGGTGCATACAGACAGGGGGGCACACCATGTACCCCCCTCCATGCACCCTTAGGCCCAGAGGCAACAGAGGGCCCTGTAGGGCCCCCTTAGTTTCCTCACCGCCACCCTTTTCATGGCAAGCTCACCGTCATGAAAAGGGTCACGTTGAGGAGGCTCGTAAAATGCTTGGCCGTGCCGCAGCAACAATGACAGCATATTGCAGCCTCTGACTGCTGCATCACCGCTGCGGAATTATGGATACCTGGCAGTGGAAGCAGTCCTTTGGCAGTCCCACCGCTGCACTTGTAATATGGCAGTCGGACCGTCAGTATGGCTATACGCAGACTGCCACCGCAACTAGAGCGGTCCTAGTTGTAATCAGGCCCTAAGTATTTTTCCATTTTTTTATACATTTGTATAAAACAAACTATCGTACATGTGTAGCGAATCTGTTTAAATGGCGTTTGGACAAAATATCAGTTTAAAAATATCGGAAGACAGAAATGGAAAAACCAAAATTGACAAAACATATACAATGCACTCAAAAAACACTGGACATTTTGAGGAATGAAACAACTTTACATTTTGTAATATACCTCAGATCACATTTTGGAATTGTTCTTCTTTGCAGCACAGACTGGTACACAGTGATATGCAGACTCTTACCCCACAGAACTGGTTAATAACCAATTCATTGTTTTATCTTTGTAAACATTGCAAGGCTTATAGACTTTATGAGGCAGCAACTGAGTTCCTTGCCCCTAACTCTGGTCAGAAATTTTATATCAAGCAACACATCACTTGCCATACAGAATATAAATATATGGTATCACATGCTCTTGTCGGAAACTATACATGGGCAATAAAATATATACAATTAAAAAATGAATTTTAGGGCATATTCGGGCAATAAACCAGAAAGATCACAAGTATAGCACAGCAAAATATTTTAGTGAGTTCCACAATGAAGACTGGAAAAGAATGATGTTCTTTGGGATAGAATATATACCAAAAAACATAAGAGGAGGGGACAGAACACTAAAACTAAAGGAAACGGAGTCTCAATATATCATTGACGTGAATACTTGTATTGAATTTAGGAGGAACTGTGATGAAGAACTGTCAATACATTTATGAGAAAGAGGCCATTGTATAGGTCCAGGTGTTTATTATCTTTGACTTTTAACAGTTTTTATCAATAGGTATATACACCTCACTTTTGATTTTTCTAAAGCACATTATTTTTGGTCATTGTATTTCTTTCCAAAAGCAACATCAACTGCTGTTCATTTTCCAATTATCACTGCCAAGAAATATTGAATGTTGGGATATGGATGAATGAATTATGCATTAACTATAGGGGGTAGCTATTAGAACACTATAAGCATGGTTTTAGACAGCTTCAGATAGCTGAGACATGGTGCCTCAATGTTGGCAATCTTATGATAATATTGATTTGGATGTGAATGCATTAGTGAATTATTAGTTTGTGTAAGGCCACTAGAGCTGTAATCTAAGTTTATACATTGTTAATTAACAAGACCATTACTAAAGGCAGAAAGGAGTGTAATGTTTGTGGTTATTTTGCACTGTTGGTACAAAAGTTCAGATACTTTGTAATTGCCCCACGACATTCTATACACCTTTGGTTGAAAGAGGCACCAATTTTACTTTAGCTATTAAATCCGGAAACAAGTGTATTACATGAAATAACTTAATTGCATTGTTGAAGTGAATGACTTGATATCTTGTAACCACCTCAAGTAAGTTTACATTTTGGATTGAATCACTTGGGTGAGGAGGAGGTATTTCTACACTGTTTATAATTTATATAAGGTTACCTATGACAAATATAATCATGTGATCAAGCCTAGCTTTGTTGAAATACTTCATTTGGAATAAATGAATTTGGAATCGCTGTAACATTGGAGTGGCCTGCTTTCTTTTGCATTACTAAGAAAGGTATATTTCAACATATATATATATATATATATATATATATATATATATGCTTTTCCTAAGGCAACAAGGTCCTTACTAGAGCTATCTACTGGCGACCGCCACTATATATAGATGCTTGTTCAGACAGTGGTGGTCACCAGTAGAAAGTTCTAGTAAGGACCTTGTTGCCTTAGGAAAAGCATTTTTTGACTTGCCTATATCTTTGGCGGTGTTTGACGAATTCTCATTAAATTTACCAAAAAAAGTGCGCTGTGATTCTTGTTCCGTATTGAAAGATTCGGGGTCAAGCGGGGCCAAGAGAAAGGGGGGTAAAAAAAGAGTTTTTCCCATATTAATTTCTGTAAAGATTTTAGACAAGACTACAGCCCAAATCGCAGACAGAATTACACCCAATTTGGCACCCACTCATCATCCATTGTGACACTCATGCACCCGCTCCCACTCAGAAAGTGATTATGTACTCACAGACCCATTGAGAGACTTATGCATCGACTTACCCACATTTAGATACTCATAAAAGTACTGACAAAGCCATTGTCACGTGCACAGAGTCAAAATCAGAGTTATAAACCTTAAATGTGTTATTATGCATTTATTTGTGCGTTTGCTTTGCAAATCTGTGCTGGATTAGCGACTCCCAAAAATATTTGTAAAAAAGGGATTTAAAATGAATATTATTTAGTGTTTGGTAATAGGGTGGCTCTTAGAAGTGCCTTTGTGTTTATAGTGTGTAAATGATCACTACACATAAAACAGGATGCAGTCTTTCAAGTTTTTAAGGAATATGCTGTTTCCTTTCTCGGGGAAATTTACTCCATCATTTCTACTAATATGCTCTATGTCGAAGCACAAGTTGTTGTTGTAGATGGCACCCACTTTGTGGTTTCTAAGGAATGCAGAAACAGTTTGATTAACATGTTTCCTGGCTTTGTCTATTTGTGGACAGAAATTGTCTGACCATTTCCATTTCTGCCTATGGCAAATGTTAGTACACCAAGGTAGTGCGAGGGAAAATGCCTTTAATTGGCCACAGGTCTCCTTCATTCCGATTTCCGATTCTACCCCAGTCAGAGTGCCTAGGTCATTGCCACCACAGTGCACAATTAAGTGGTCTGGATGTTGGCACTCTGCAATGCTCTCAACCAAAGGAAGCAATTGCTGCCAATGTAATACTCTCTGAGTAATGTCCCAAGTAATGTCCACATTAGACAAACCCAACTCCCTGTAAAAGCCACTCTTTCTAGAAAACTCTCTGGCCAAAAATACATAGTTGTGGCCCACAATCCACACTCTAACAATATTGAAGGAAGGAGCATTAGCACACAGGAGAAAGCTGTAGCTGAATCTGACAGTTGGTAGAATGAAAGGCAGTTAAAATGGAGGAATGGACCTGGTTTAAGAAAAGGATGTATATGATTGGGCGGTGCAAATATTTTGATAGCTAAACATAGGTAGTGATTTAATAGGTAAAGTAAATTGATCTGTGATTGGCCCTGCTTAAATTTAAGACATGCTACGCTATTGTGGATATGCTTACATTTTCAAACGGTCAACCGCACCTTAGTGGTACAGTAGAGTGTTTCAAATCAGGTTGCTATGACAACTGAGGTAAAGCAGTGTGGGGGAAGGGTTCCAAATACACTTCACTTTGAATCTGCAAAGCATTGTAGCTTAGAGACACCACATATTGAGAAATACCAATTTCCTAATGTAGTAGTTTAATAGGATTTGAAATCTATTTGGAAAATGATAGCACTATGGTTGAAAGTGCTTGAATGGACTTCCGTATGGACTCGTGAGGGAGGTGGGGTCCCACTGAGTGTTGCGTCGGGGTTGCAAATCCATCCACACACACTACCAGATTGGGCTTCTTATCAGGAGACTAATAAAGGGTTAACAAAAAGGACCAATAGAAACTGGAGTAATAACATAAAAAACTGAAGGGTATGTTATGATTTGGTAACTATATCAGTATCACTGGAAAAAGGGAGGATAAAATTGCCATTACTGGTTCTTTTTGACAGAGTGGTAGTTACCATTTTCTGTGAGAAGAACTTTGAAGTGCAAGTGTGTTAAAATTTGAAGATTCAGAAAGCAAATTTATACGTATGTTATTAATAGATAGATTGATAATGTATACTTAAATAAATATATTGAGTTACATGTCCTGTAACATACCATAAAAGGGGCTGAAAGTATTTATTAACTATGAAGTGAAGTGCTTAGGGTACTAGTCAATCATTTGAATAGTAAACGATATGTACTTGTAAACGGTGTGACATATAGGTGCTTGGATTATGAAATAAACAGTAACAAATAGTCACGTAATCAGTCATGTAGATGGAATTAGATGACTGAAAACTTTCTTAATGGCTATGTGACTATTTTTGTGTCCTACATATAGTTTTGTTAACATATGTACAATACCTACATTTAATTTATTTGTAAGGCTGCAGTTCATTGCTGTACCTATGGAAGGATCTGTAAATTATACACTAACACACAGATTATATGTCTGATTGTGTAACATAAAGAAGAATGTAAGACATGCTACTCTAGAACCACTGCCTGTCCTTTCAACAGGTCTCATGCCTGGTACTAGACATCGGGTGTATACAGTCTTAGTACTAGCCCAACTTCACATTTGAAATATGTTCCCAAGTCTTAAAGTCCTTTTCTACTACATAGAAATCCCCCCTGAGGTGGGCTGTAGATAGGCCATAGGCAGTGAGCTATGTGCTTAAAACAAAAAGACCTATAGTTTGAAGTTTCAGTGACTCACATCTGCACTTACATACCCATATGTGCAGTTATACAACCAATCTCAGTCACACTGGAACTCACATACCTATCTGCAAAAGGATACAGCCACACACACTCAGTCAGACCTAGGTACGTCAACATTCACACTCATGCAGGAACACCTCTTTTGTTTCGATGCCTACTGGAGACAGTTGTGCACACACAGTTGCATACCCCAAAACTCACTAACACAGCCAGCAAGCAATCCATGCAACCCCTTAGATACACTTTTGAGTGTCACAGAGGCACTAAGACGTATCCATATAAGAAAACACACCCTAATAGGGACTCTGACACTCATTCAGATATCTCCAGAGGCACTAACAAGTCACCCATGCGGACAGGTTTTCCTTCAAACATGTCTCAGATTTGCTTCTGCAGAACCTGTGTGTGCAGTTAAACCGGTAGGCCAAATTCACATTTAAGAGTGCTTGCCAAGCCTTTATCTCCTCTTCTGTTACATATAACTCACCTCTAAGGTGGGCAGTAGGTAGGCCATATGCAGTAAGCTATGTGCCTAAAACATAAGACATATACTTTCAACTTTGAGCCTCTGAAAACTGCACTTACAGACTCATATGTCCAGTTATACATCCAGTCTCACAATCACATTGCAACTCACATACCTATCTACAATAAGAAAGAGCCACTAATACACAGTCACACACTTACAATAGCACCTAATCATTCACTCAGATATAGAAGTACATCGTATGTATGTAGGTCTACTAGAGGCAGTTGTGCACACAGTTGCAAGACCCCAATACTCACTAACACAGACAATAAGCAATCTATACAGGCCCTAAGAAACACATTGAAAGAGCCATAGAGTCACTAAGAGAGGTAGTCATATAGCAACGTACTTCCTTAGATCTGCAAATAGACACCCAAATAGGGACAGAGACACTTATTCAGATATCCAAAGAGGCACTAAAACTAACAAGTCACCCATGTAGACAAGTTGTCCTTCAAACATGACTCAGGCCTGCTTCTGCAGAACCTATGTGTGCAATTTTACCGGTAGGGCAAATTCATGTTTAAGATCGGCTGCCAAGCCTTAAACTCCTCTTCTGTTACATATAACGTACCTCAAAGGGAGGCAGAAGGTAGGCCATAGGCAGTGAGCTATGTGGTTAAAACATAAGACATACACTTTAAAGTTTGAATCACTGACAACAGCACTTACAGACCTGTTTGTCCCATTATACATCCAGTCTCACACTCCCATTGCAAATCACATACCCAGCTACAAAAGGATAGAGCCACTAATACACACAGTCACACACTGACAATAGCCCCTAATTATTCACTCATCGTATGTATTTAGGCCTACTGAAGGTAGTTCTGCACACACAGTTGTATACCCCAAAACTCACTAACACAGCTAGTAAGCAATCCATTCAGCCACTTGAATAGACATTTAGAGAGCCATGTAGAGGTAGTCATATAGCAACATACTAACTTCAATATCCAAAGACACACCCAAATAGGGACTGAGACACTCATTCAGATATCTACTGAGGCACTAACACCCATGTAGACAACTTGCACTTCAAACATGTCTCCGGCCTGCTTCTGCAGAACCAATGTGTGCAGCTTTACCAGTAGGCCAAATTGACATTTAAGAGTGCTTTGTAAGTCCTAAGCTCCTCTCCTATTACTTATTACTCACACCTAAGGAAGGCAGTAGGTAAGTTACAGGCAGTGAGTTACGTGCTTAAAACATAAGACATATAGGGGGAGATTTACTAAAAAGTTACGCAGTGCAGCCCCCCGTGAGGCTGCGCTGCATTGCGCAACAGGGAGGGAGCAGGAGCGCGCCATATCTTCAGAGATATGGCTCTCTCCTCCCCTTTCCCTTGCGCCGATGTCAGCTGCCGTGCGCCATGCACACACCTTAGCGCTGTAGCGCTAGGGTGTGTGCATGTGTGTAGCATAGATTTTGTACAGGGAGGGTACCCTTCCTGTACAAAATACTATGCTACACACAAGGGAAAGCTTTTCCCACTTTGTATGCGTGAAATGAAAGCATATCTCCTTCTTTGCGCCTAATTGAAAAGGGCGCAGTTTTCTCACGCTAAACCCAATCTACTGTGTTTAGTAAATTGGGTTTAGCGTGAGAAACCGTGGGTGGTTGCATAGGAATGCCCATGCACCACCCTTGGCACGCCCCCATGGCGCAAAGTAATGCGAAGCAGCGCAATGCGCTGCTTCGCATTACTTTTACGTTATTTCCAGCGCTAAGTTTAGCGCTGGAAAGTTAATTAGGAAAAAAAGATTTTGCGCCATTTTGCATCCCTTTTGTGACGCAAACACGGTGCAAAATCTTAGTAAATCTCCACCATACTTTCAACAAATCACTGACATAATATTGACAATACAAATATTGAGTTACAAAATTATTGATACCCTCATATCGTTAACAATAATATCGGGTTTGGGTTTCGTGTAGCAGTTCTTTTTCTAAAACAATTTTTCATTTTTTTTATGGAACCTACAAACTGTGGACTGCCTCTAGGAATTTGTTATTCGGGCCCAGATGTACGAAGCCATTTAGCATTTCTAAACTGACTGAATCTCTATTTTGGCCCATTAAGAAATGCTAAATAGCCTTTTCAGATACAGTTCAAAGGGCCTAAACCAGAACCAATATGGGATTTCTACCTGGTAGAAATCACAATTTGCGACTGACATTTTGGAATTGCAAATAGGGATTACCTATTTGCCATTTCTAAAGCACATGTACGTAGCATTTCCTAAATGCAAATCAGGCATTCAGGCAATGCTATTACCATAGACTTCAAGTCAAGGGTAACCATGTGCAAAATTAGAAAATGCATTTAAAAATAAGCGCTATTAGGGAATCAAAAATGTATTACATAACCTTTTGCATTTCTTAAATAGCGCTTCCTATGGAGTCGCTATTCAAGAAATGCAAATGGGAAACTTTGTTCACCTGGGCCTTTGGAAACTAAATCTTTTCATTTTTGGGGGTCTTTTTGCTATTGCTTAAATAACTTTTTGGTTGATTACTGTTTCTGGACTATGTGGATTTCAACACAGATCTGCAGCATCAACATCGTAAGTGAATTTTATTAATTTACTGTTGGTGGGAAATGTTACATATTTATAATAATGTTATGCTGTTACATTTACTTTATTGTTTTGTTGAAATTATATGATGTATTTTTAAAATTTTGTGTAGGTAGTTTGTTTTATGTGTTAAATAATTAAAACAAAAATGTTTTAAATAATAGTTTTAATATATTTATTATCTCAGTGAGTACTGTAGAATTTAGAGTTAATATTTCACTGATATAATAATCATATTTTACTGGTTTTTAGAAAAATATTTTAAAATGATTTTGGTGTATTAAGTTGTGGTTTTTAGATTATTGGTACTTTTTATATGTGGTTTACAGGACAGATTTGGCTATTACTTCTAAGTAGTCTAGTCCTTAGTTGTTTATAAATAGTCTTACTTTCAATTGTAGATTGTCATAATATTTTTAAGTTTGCTTGGTTAGTTTAGGACAGATTTCTGTAACAGAACGTTTTAGTCTAAGTTTTTGGTAGCGTTGCTCTTTTTGTAAGACTTCTAATAATTTGTGGAAGGTTAGTTGAGTTCTGCCTAGTGTGGATTGGAAGGCATTATGGCATCCTTCCACTGCGTTGTTTGTTTTTGCTTCCTGTGCCATGGTGCTGTTGTAGACATTCCACCATGGTAGGTGGAATTTTGGTTGCTGTCTGTGTCCTGATCTATGCAGTCTGCCTACCAATGTGTCCTTGAAGTAGTCCATTCAGGGAGCTAGTTTGTTTTCATTATTTTGGTAACAGGAACTTTCTATTAGGATGTTTTAATGGTTAGCCACTTCTGTCACAGGGATGTAGGCTAGTGCCATCATATTTTTGATTTCAAAGGAAATTTTGCTGTTCGTGTTGTATTCTACACTTAGGGCCTGTCCAGCGGACTGCAGATGCCGTGGTAGAGAGAACACCGCAAAGCCTGCTGTGTTCAGACCGCCGTATTCTGAGTGGACCGCTAGGCCGGCAGTGCCACTGCAGCGGCATGACTCAGCCATTGAGAAGGGCCACAGCAGATGCCACCATGGTGCAGTGCCTTCTTCATGTCCATGCAGTGTGTGCCATGCACCATGCCATGCATGGCACAAACTGCACACATGACAGTGCATGGAGAGGAGGCACAACATGTGCCCCCATGCACCACCCCCCTGGGCAAAAATGTCTGGGGGCCATGTTTGGGGCACCTTCCTTCCCTTTCTGTCCTTCTTTTCATGGCGGATTCTCACCATGAAAAGACTGCCCAAAAGGGAAGTCGCAATTCCGAAGGCGGTGCCTGCCTCAGCATTACTGCTATTCAGCACTACCTTCACCTCTGCCGCACTGTCAGGATCCTATATTCTGGCAGTGTCAGCGGTGTTGTGTCAGGCTGGTGGCTGTAACTTGTATTTAGTCAGTCGGACCACCTAGGTTGCGGCAGTCAGACCGCAACCACGGGTACGGCGGTCTCAAAACTACTGTACTTGTAATCAGGCCCTCTGTGTGAATTTCCGTAGGTGATGCCATATACTTTGATTAAAATGGCAGTAAAATCCCTGTATGGCTGTGTGGGGGTATACTTTTAGTATAGTTTGGATCATAACTTGCTCGAAGTCAATCATTTTATGGGGATAGTAGTTGTTTGTTTGTTGTTTAATCTGGTTTAATAGTTCCATGTAGGTGTTTGTTTGTTTGTTTGGAGTAAGGCATAGATAAAAGGTATGCTAGTTTTGTGAAATTCACCAAGGATGGTGTACAGTTGATGGAATGTTTGGCACACATTTTAAATGTGCCAACCATCATCCATGTTTCACATTGGGCTAGTTTTGAGGGCTAGAAAATATAATTATACGTTTCTCATGGCTTTTATTCTCATATAAGAGGAATTTCTCCTGTCTGTGGGTTATTGTAAGTTCTTGTGGGATGCTTATATCTCTGAATGTTTAGAATGAAAAGAGGTACCCCCTGAGATTAATTTGTAGGTCTAGGAGCAAGGGGGAACAGTCCACAAAATTATGTAAAGAACTCTCACCTGACCTATATACTTTCTCTGTAGGCTTGCAAAAGCTATATGGGCTACCCATTGCTAAACATACAGTCCAAACAACTGATTATATAAATGTTATCATTTTATTATATTATTCGATTCATTCTTGTTATTTTTTTATATAAAGTTTTTTAAATTTCTCTAATTGTACAAAGGTTAAAACAACATTATTGAAGCCACAAACCATTTATTAGTGCAAATGTGCAATTATTCAGTTTTGGGAATACATGTCACTTTTGTTTTAATTCATCATCATAGTTTGTAAAAAGTGCATGTATATTGAAACATGTAGTATATCCCCTGAATCAACCACACAGCCACAGCTGCGGCTGGGGTTACACAACAACCAGGTCAACGCACGTTTAAGTTGAGATTATAAATATTATCCACTTTCATCAGGACCACCCTTTTAAATCTGTAAAGGCAGTGGTAGGGGATCTGTAAGCAGAGAATACAACATCACTATGGGGCTGCCCCAACAATACAAACGTATTTCTATTATTATTATGTATATGCCTCCTGCGTTTATCCAAAAGATGAGAACCACCACCAAAATTATAACAAGGATCAAAGAAAGTAATCCATGCATGAAAAGAATGTGCAAAATGGTAGGAAAATAGAATAAATCAATTGTGTGGCCACTGTGCCTCGGAGGTAGGTCAAGGGGTTATGGCCTAATTTGTATACCACCTTATATCCCTTGCGTTGGGGAAATGGGATAGAGAATCCTCTTATATGTAACCACAAATTCCCAAAGTGGTGGAGTGATAAAAAGATGACTATGTGGTCACAAATAGATGCCACCAACTAACCATAATTCGTATTTTTTTTTTTTTTCGTAACCATAAAAATCGCTGACACTTCTTTAGGATACCCATAATGGCTCCCAAGGGTGAGGAGGTGAACACTGCGTCTTGCTTATAGGGCTAAAATGTAGTATGATATTGTCACTGATAGCGATTAAATCCACAGAGGAGCGGGACTCCAACTTTAAGATAGCTGTGATCATTTAAAAAAAAGGCTCTGATAAAGGGTGCTATTATAAAGGTGCAGTCCTTTGTAAAAGTTTATGTGCCGCAGTATATCATAGACACCTTCAGTTTAATGGACTATATGGTAACTGGCAGATCACTTGCTATACCATGTGCTGATGCCTGCACTCATTCTGCAGCGTGTCTTATTCAAATCAAAGACCCTTCGGTGCTCATTCACTTAAATATCGGGCATCAATGCAGCAATCACTATAGGCATGAGAAAACGAGTCACGTGAAAGAATCTAAAACTGGAAAAGAGCAAAGGTTCACAAAGAGGGTGGGAATAGCTCTAGATTATATTGTGATGTCCTGGCATGAATGGAAGATGCCTGTAGTGCTACCTTCTAGGATGTTACCATTGCTGAAATTTTTTAGCGCCTTATGACTTTCAAATTAGAAACCCCAGATATACAGGGCACCGTGTGCAGAAAGAAAGCACTAATGGCATTAGATAATGCTAAGCATGCAACTTGCTCATATGATCAATAATGATATTAGGCAATGTGCTGAGGCAAGGGGAAACTTGTCACCAATAAATTAGAGAACCCAAATGTACGGGGTACAGTGTACAGGACGAATATATTAAGGGCATGAGATGTCTATGCATGGTACTTGGCGTACACCTCGTTAATACATGCAGTGATGTAATAATAATGATGATAATGAGCGGTACATCGAATACCAAAAGCCAAGGGCTCCCTGTTTACTGATATGAGTACCAAAAGATGTATATAATAGACCGTGATGCGACACTCATGTACTACATGTACTGACTTTGCCTCACAGTACTGCTGCGCATTCCGCAAGCCTACAGAGAAAGTATATAGGTCGCGTTGGAGTCCTTTTCATAATTTTATATCTCTGAATGTGTTATGGGTAGGTGGGGTTTCACTGGTGGCACTTTTAGTTCTTGTAATAAGACATCTAAAGTTGTATTGATGTTAACTGCCTTGTTATAAGCTTTGGTACGTGAGGTACTATATCTTTAAGTATTTGTGCAGTGGGTTCTTGGGAACTAGTGCTTGCTTCCTTTATATTTTCAAAAATGTCTCTCACTTATATTTCTGGTACACTGGGAGGGTGGTTATGGTCTTTTACATTGAATAATACCATTTATCTGGCAGCTGCCTTCCCATAGCATGCATTAGAATAATATTTGGTACATTTCCAATTAATATGTTGAGTAGAAGAATGTTCTTGACTGTATGTGTATCCCATGTAACAGGGTAAATAGTTCCTTTTCTGTAATGTTATACATTTTACACCTTCCTTCATTATGTCTTTGTTTACTTTAATAATATGAATACAGAAAAAAGTTATTAAAAAATATTGTCTTTTTTTTAGGCCTGGGCGGTGAACTCCGCTCCGTTCGCGGAGTTTGCAGAGTTTTCTGCATTCTGTCCTCCGCGGAGTGCAGAAAACTCTGTTCCGCTTTTTGCAGCGGTGTTTTTTCCAGCTCGCGCTCGCGAATGGTAAGTTCGCGAGCGTGAGCTGCCGCTCGGGTAGAATTTCTAACTGAGCGGCAGGAATACCAGCTCGAACGGCAGCTTGCACTGCACTTCACCACTTGCGGAACTTCACAGAGTTTCTTTGCCACATCGCGGAGTTCCGCTTAGCGAAACTCAGCGAACTACGCCCATGCCTGCTTTTTTATATACAGATAAATAGAATTTTTTAGTTTTTTTTAAAACCTACTTATATGTTCTTTAGCAACGTTTTCTGTTTTTGAAGACTTTTTCTTCGGCAAGCTTCTGTTTTTAAACAGGTGCTTTTCTCTGCTGGAAGAGAAAAGGTCATTTTATTTGTTGCATATATTATGTTTTTGATGATTAAGGACGTTTAGTTTTAAGTGTTGCTGTTTTATTATGTTGAAAGTTATTTTTTACATATACTTACTTTCTGATCTTTGATATCTGTTTCAGTAGCAGCCCGTGGAGGGAGTTCCGTGAGGCGGGGCGGGGGAGGGGCAGGGTGGGGGGTAGTAAACACCGGAATATGGATGAACGGAGGTAAGTAAACAATTAAATAAATAAAAACGAATTTCGTTGCGTGCGCTGCATCGCATTTTGCGATGCAGCGCATGCAACGAAATTCGTTTTATTTATTTAATTGTTTACTTACCTCCATTCATCCATATTCTGGTGTTTACTATCCCCCGCCCCACCTCACCGCCCCACGGAACTCTCTCCACGGGCCGCTACTGATCTGTTTGTCGATGAAGTTTGGTTGAAAGAGATAAACGGAAATGAGTGTGTATTTATTTGTTTATTAATGTTTGTTGTTTAAAGGTAACGTTATTTAACTTCTTATTTTAAGTAACATGTCACAGGCCTGCTTCTGCAGAACCCGTGTGTGCAGCATTACCGGTAGGCCAAATTGACATTTAAGAGCGCTTTGCAAGCCTTAACCTCCTCTTCTATTACTTATTACTCACACCTAAGGTAGGTAGTAGGTAGGCTATAAGCAGTGAGCTCTGTTCTTAAAACAAAAGGCATATACTTTCAAATTTGAGTCACTGACATCTACACTTATATATTCACTGAAAATACAAAAGTTACAGGGACGTTATAGTTAGGCTCAGAATTCACTCATAAAAAAACAATGGAATTCAGCAGTTATAGTTACCTGAGCTAACTATAACTTGCACCCCAGCAAAGCACTGCTTATGACCTCACATATTACATCACTCATGACATGGTTAGTGACATCACTGATGACATCACTGATGGCATCTCAGATGACATCACTGATGACATCATCCACAGAACCACTCACACACCCACTCACACACCTACACAATCTCTCATACACCCACTAACACACCCACACAGAAGTACTCACAAAACCATTCACTCATCCGTAGAGTCCCTCATACTCATAGTTACTGTTACGATGAAAGATGCCATAGGAAAAGCATTTTTTGTTTTGCCAATAAGTTTGGCAAGACACTGCAATCAGGTGCATGGGCCCACAGTGACCAGATTACATTTTTGGGTGTTGACAGGATCCCTGTAAATCCGAGAGGAGGTGACTGGGAATGGGCACTGAGGAAACTGGAGTCAGAAGATATAATCTGCCTCAACTGCAAACACCCGAATGGCCTTAACCAAGATGAGGGACTGCATGTTCATTTGGGTTAACTCAGCTCCTGCAGATTTCAGATTTCATTTCCACTCCAGCAACCCCCTTCAGTCTTCCTCTAAACCCCCTACACTCTCTCTCTCTCCCTCCCTGCTCTCCTCTGCCCCCCATTTTCCTCTCTCCCCCTTTTTAGAGATCGACGTTTGCTTGTTTCTCGGGATGATTTTTGTGTTTATTTGAAACACTCAATTATTGTAAGGATGAGGTGTGCACAGCACTGTTATACTCTTGTTAGAATGAGCTGATTTTCTGGTAGGATTGTAAGTTTAATGTGGTGTTTTTTTGTTCATAATTGTATTGTCATTCACAGTATCTAGCACTGTCACAGTTTTCGTCTTTATGTCAAAGGTGTGGGACCCTTTGTACTAGCACATTTCCTTGGATTTTGGGTATCTCCGATGTCACTTGACATTGTAACACAGTTACTGGTCTGCTGTAACAACTGCACCACTGTTTATGGTACAGTGGGATAATATGCAAGGTCAACAGGTGTTTGATTCATTACTTTGAAGTTTCATCTTTAATGTGTACGTATCGATAAATGCTTTTCTATGACTGTGCAGGTGAAGAAATTAGCATGACGGCGGTCGAAGTTAAACCTGTGGGGAGATTCTGATGCAGTTCCGACTGGCTCAAGGAGCCCATCGGTCTGTCAGAAACACTGCTTAATCCCTTAATGATGACGGCTCCGCCGTCAGGATTATGATGTCAGTTTCTGCAGCCATTCCATGTTGGCCTTTCTGACATAGAAAGGCTGTCAGAAAGTGACATTGGGGGCCCCTAGCAGGGCCCCTTTCCCCCTGCCCTCTGCATTGGGACCTGGGGGGCACCTTTGGTGGCCCCTTAAACATCCCTGCACCATGTGGCAGGCACCATAAGGTGCCTGCTACACGGTGCAGGGATGTTTCTAAACATCCATTTTTCAATGGATGCTTGTGCTGGCGGCCTTTTCCATCCGCCGCACAAGCCTCCATTGATAAATAATGTTTTTGACCGCCCATCCAAATAATACGGTAGGAACCAGCAACCTGAGGTCGGGCGGTTGTCAATGCACATCATAATTATACCCTATGTTTATTCATGTGTGAGTTTTGTGTTTAAAGGTGATAGAGCACCATCAACATTTGTATATTGGCTTCAAGCAAGACCGGTTTGGTCGAAACGCGTCAGCCAAATAAGACTCGTCTTGGAAAACTTCTCCGGAGTGCGGGCATTACTTAAGCTGCGGCATGAGTGCTGTTTTTATATATATACAGTACAGTTAGGGCCAAGGTTTCCTTAGGAAAAGCCTTTTTTGTTTTGCCAATAACTTTGATGCCACTTGCCAAATTTTCATGAAAATTTCAAAAAAACTTCCCCTTTTTGGTTCCGCTGCTGTGTTGAAAGTCTCAGGGTGAGCCGTCATGCAAGGCCCGAGAAAAAAAGGGGTCCCAAAACATGTTTTCCCCATGTTATGTCTGTGGGGACTTTTTCATTATTTGAACACGACTACCGCCCGAACTGCTGAACGGAATTACACCAAATTTGGCAGAAAGCTAGATGTTCGTCCAGAAAGCGTGCTTTTTGTAATTTGGTATAAACCCATTCAGTAGTTTCAGAGAGATTAAAGTTTTAAAAATATAGATATCTGGGGGCGGGAGTACTTGCAGTGGACTCGCTGATCGTACTGAAATTTGATTGGCTGCCAGCACTTCAACCAGGAAGTGTTGGCAGCCATCTTGGGACTCAGCTTCAAGCTAATTCCTAAAAAAAAAAGAAAAGGGGGCAGGGTAGGAATACCTTGACCCCCCTGATATGGTGCAGTGTTCCACAGGTACCCCCCCGGGGTTAAAAGTATTTTGTTTTATTGACTTTTGCATCAAATTTGTAGGTGGCTGGAGTGGGAACAGAAAATGTCACCCCTTCGAAGTCCAACACTTTCCCTAGTGTTGCACTTACTGGAGTAAGAATAGTAAATCTAACCCCTCCAAAGTCCAGCACTTTCCCTACTGTTGCATAAACTAGAGTGGAAATAATATATTTAATATTCTAAGACTCCAATAGTTTTCATAATATAGGTTAAATAGATTTTTTAGCATTAATTGTTTTATTTTTTATCTTATTTGTTTTTATTTTTACATTAATTTTAATGTTTATACTATTTTTTGTAAATGGGCTTTTTGGATTTTTCAATTTTTAATACTGTATTTATAGTCTACATTAATGAACAAATTTTTCCTTGTACTACTGTTTATATTTTTATTTTTTTATTGTGTATGTACGTTATTTATATATATATATATGTGTGTGTGTGTATACACATATATAGAGAGTGTAACATAATGAATACATATTGAATAAATAATATGAATAAATTGTGTATATATATATATATATATATTTCTTCCACCAAACGTCCAGATCTTTGGAAATGCACTCAACAGCTTGCCTCCCATTCGGGTCTTTAATTTCAGCTTCCCCCAGCATACCAGCAAACATTAGTGCCTGACGCGTTTCGAGGCTAATGAGCCTCTTCCTCAAAGGCTGTTTGAAATGTACACGGCGCATAGAGTGCTCTTTCTCTTTTCAATATAGGCAGCACGTTTTCATTGGCTGAGTGCAACTTTATTTAATTGGCTAAGTGCCTTTACTCCACTGCTGCATTATGGGATATGTAGTCCCAAGAGCACTGACAGTTCATTCCCCTAAGTGGGTTATATGCGCCAATGTATTTATAAAACATAATTAATATCCTTGGTAGGATCCGGTAATGATGGGGAAAGAAATCTTCGTTGTGGCTCACTGTGCCCAGCATCATGTACCTTGTTACGTGCCACAGCCTCTCTTCAATCTCGAGATGGTGCTATTCCCTCACGGCAGGACTGCCGCGTAAAATTTCTTCCACCAAACGTCCAGATCTTTGGAAATGCACTCAACAGCTTGCCTCCCATTCGGGTCTTTAATTTCAGCTTCCCCCAGCATACCAGCAAACATTAGTGCCTGACGCGTTTCGAGGCTAATGAGCCTCTTCCTCAAAGGCTGTTTGAAAAGTACACGGCGCATAGAGTGCTCTTTCTCTTTTCAATATAGGCAGCACGTTTTCATTGGCTGAGTGCAACTTTATTTAATTGGCTAAGTGCCTTTACTCCACTGCTGCATTACGGGATATGTAGTCCCAAGAGCACTGACAGTTCATTCCCCTAAGTGGGTTATATGCGCCAATGTATTTATAAAACATAATTAATATCCTTGGTAGGATCCGGTAATGATGGGGAAAGAAATCTTCGTTGTGGCTCACTGTGCCCAGCATCATGTACCTTGTTACGTGCCACAGCCTATCTTCAATCTCGAGATGGTGCTATTCCCTCACGGCAGGACTGCCGCGTAAAATTTCTTCCACCAAACGTCCAGATCTTTGGAAATGCACTCAACAGCTTGCCTCCCATTCGGGTCTTTAATTTCAGCTTCCCCCAGCATACCAGCAAACATTAGTGCCTGACGCGTTTCGAGGCTAATGAGCCTCTTCCTCAAAGGCTGTTTGAAATGTACACGGCGCATAGAGTGCTCTTTCTCTTTCAATATAGGCAGCACGTTTTCATTGGCTGAGTGCAACTTTATTTAATTGGCTAAGATCCTTTACTCCACTGCTGCATTACGGGATATGTAGTCCCAAGAGCACTGACAGTTCATTCCCCTAAGTGGGTTATATGCGCCAATGTATTTATAAAACATAATTAATATCCTTGGTAGGATCCGGTAATGATGGGGAAAGAAATCTTCGTTGTGGCTCACTGTGCCCAGCAGCATGTACCTTGTTCATGCCACAGCCTCTCTTCAATCTCGAGATGGTGCTATTCCCTCACGGCAGGACTGCCGCGTAAAATTTCTTCCACCAAACGTCCAGATCTTTGGAAATGCACTCAACAGCTTGCCTCCCATTCGGGTCTTTAATTTCAGCTTCCCCCAGCATACCAGCAAACATTAGTGCCTGACGCGTTTCGAGGCTAATGAGCCTCTTCCTCAAAGGCTGTTTGAAATGTACACGGCGCATAGAGTGCTCTTTCTCTTTCAATATAGGCAGCACGTTTTCATTGGCTGAGTGCAACTGTATTTAATTGGCTAAGTGCCTTTACTCCACTGCTGCATTACGGGATATGTAGTCCCAAGAGCACTGACAGTTCATTCCCTAAGTGGGTTATATGCGCCAATGTATTTATAAAACATAATTAATATCCTTGGTAGGATCCGGTAATGATGGGGAAAGAAATCTTGTTGTGGCTCACTGTGCCCAGCAGCATGTACCTTGTTACGTGCCACAGCCTCTCTTCAATCTCGAGATGGTGCTATTCCCTCACGGCAGGACTGCCGCGTAAAATTTCTTCCACCAAACGTCCAGATCTTTGGAAATGCACTCAACAGCTTGCCTCCCATTCGGGTCTTTAATTTCAGCTTCCCCCAGCATACCAGCAAACAGCCTTTGAGGAAGAGGCTCATTAGCCTCGAAACGCGTCAGGCACTAATGTTTGCTGGTATGCTGGGGGAAGCTGAAATTAAATGAACTGTCAGTGCTCTTGGGACTACATATCCCGTAATGCAGCAGTGGAGTAAAGGCACTTAGCCAATTAAATAAAGTTTGGTGGAAGAAATTTTACGCGGCAGTCCTGCCGTGAGGGAATAGCACCATCTCGAGATTGAAGAGAGGCTGTGGCACGTAACAAGGTACATGCTGCTGGGCACAGTGAGCCACAACGAAGATTTCTTTCCCCATCATTACCGGATCCTACCAAGGATATTAATTATGTTTTATAAATACATTGGCGCATATAACCCACTTAGGGGAATGAACTGTCAGTGCTCTTGGGACTACATATCCCGTAATGCAGCAGTGGAGTAAAGGCACTTAGCCAATTAAATAAAGTTGCACTCAGCCAATGAAAACGTGCTGCCTATATTGAAAAGAGAAAGAGCACTCTATGCGCCATGTACATTTTAAACAGCCTTTGAGGAAGAGGCTCATTAGCCTCGAAACGCGTCAGGCACTAATGTTTGCTGGTATGCTGGGGGAAGCTGAAATTAAAGACCCGAATGGGAGGCAAGCTGTTGAGTGCATTTCCAAAGATCTGGACGTTTGGTGGAAGAAATTTTACGCGGCAGTCCTGCCGTGAGGGAATAGCACCATCTCGAGATTGAAGAGAGGCTGTGGCACGTAACAAGGTACATGCTGCTGGGCACAGTGAGCCACAACGAAGATTTCTTTCCCCATCATTACCGGATCCTACCAAGGATATTAATTATGCTTTATAAATACATTGGCGCATATAACCCACTTAGGGGAATGAACTGTCAGTGCTCTTGGGACTACATATCCCGTAATGCAGCAGTGGAGTAAAGGCACTTAGCCAATTAAATAAAGTTGCACTCAGCCAATGAAAACGTGCTGCCTATATTGAAAAGAGAAAGAGCACTCTATGCGCCGTGTACATTTCAAACAGCCTTTGAGGAAGAGGCTCATTAGCCTCGAAACGCGTCAGGCACTAATGTTTGCTGGTATGCTGGGGGAAGCTGAAATTAAAGACCCGAATGGGAGGCAAGCTGTTGAGTGCATTTCCAAAGATCTGGACGTTTGGTGGAAGATATATGTATGTATATATATATATATATATATATATATATATATATATGTGTGTGTGTGTTACTCATGTACAAAGTACACACGCACTCAAAATGAGATTGGTAGATTTTTAATGAATAGATTTCCCCAGCCCCTGCTCTGCGTTTTGGCTTTCAAAGCCTTGCTTGCACACGGGGTGGTTGTGAAAACCAGTACGATATATACATTCAAATGCACAAAACAAGTAAACATAAGCAGTGAAGAGGGACTAGCCATGAAGCTGTGGATCACAGTTCCCCAAAATATATTGCCATCTTAGAACAGTTTATCACAATGCAAAGTATACGCTTGGCAAACAAGTGAATGGGAACTTGTTAGAAAGTAACATCAAATAATCATTTATAGAAAATGCTAATCAGAAGGCAAAAAAATAAAAAAATTACAAAAATAAAGTTCCCAAAGGCATAATTTTGCTCACAATATGCATTGAGTTATAACAATACACAACTGAAACTCTACTGTTCAAGAGCATAAGACTCCAAAAGCATGCATTCATCATCATCATCCTAGATTAGGTCACCTTTTTTTAAAACTATAAAAGTATACGTAATAAATAGTAAAACAATTAATATAATAAAATGAAGCAAATACATATACGTGATACAGAATAAAAGGGATATAAAAAGATGAATACATCTCAGGTCTTCCTCATAGCAGAAAAGAGGAACAAAAAATAGGCGGAACGTTTATTAAGTAGCAGCTATTGTCAGAGAGTCCTGTAAATCATAGTTAGGTGTACAATATCGTCTCCCGTTCCAATTTGCTTGAGCAGATTCTCCACACCCACAATAAAAATCTGGAAACAGCAAACATGAGGCACTCTTTTGTATCAAATCTGAGCATTTTGCTTACTTCGCAGTTGTGGGGGGGTACAGAAAAGTTTGCAAACTGGGATGATCAATTTTTGGAAAGGAAAATTATATGTTGGGCAGAAAGAAAAGAAAGTGATCAGCTGTCACCAGCTGCATCGAGTAAAATGAGCAGCTTGGGTACAAGGATCCTCTCTTGTCCCACTTACTCTTAGAAAATTCGAGGGGGAGGGTGCAATGACTGAGCTTTATATAAAGAGTTTTTGCTTGGCGAGGGCGAATCCTATCCAGGAACGGCTCAAAACTGGAAATTTTGTGGGACAAAAATGTTTCAGTAATGATGCCAGCTTTTTATTCATTCCAGGTTTGCTGCAGGGTAAAGTCCCCCAAAAGATTGCTTTAGCTTAGGTGTGATTCCTTTCTTTGGGGTGACAAGTGAGCGCCACAACTGCTCCAACCTAATGGCTTCACTTAAATAGTTTATTTACTCAGCCACCGAGTACGTGCTGACATATTGCTAATAATTAGTTCCAATAGGGCGCCCCACAATCAAACCCAATAGATCAAAGTTTTTCATAGTGCTACTTGGTCTATGCTATTTAGAGCGAGATCAAGGCATAGAGGGGTAAGGGGAGTACTTGTAGGGAGGTTAATCAATGGTTTTAGGATTTTATCTTCAGCATTTGCCAGTAAGGACAGATCAGCACCACCCTAAAGCTCCGCCCCATAGGTAGCTCCACGATAGCATTGGTCCTGTAAATCTCTAGAGCAGGTGTTATTGGTCCGCTGAATGTGGCCTTATATTTCCTCCCTATGGCCGATGCCCGCAGGTTGAGTACAACCCTGCTTTTATCCACCTGCGAGCCCAAGATATATTACAAGCCAACCTAACCCTTCTTCCTCTTCCTCTTAGATAAAATAAAGAAAACAGGTATCACAGTGCAGAGAGTGACAACTCATAAAATAAAGTATAAAAGCCTCAAATTGGCGTGATCTGGCCACCTAGGAGAAGAGCTCTGCTTCGGGTGAGCCTTTCGACGGAGGCGTTGCTCCCCTCTGAGTGCCAAGGACCGCCGAAGTGCCGTCATTAAGGAGCTTAGTGTGGCGGCAGTAATTTTGCCGGTTTTCGTGGCCATGTGGGCTCTCTATGAGTTCATTTTCTCACAGAGGCATTTTCCAGTCGGACGCGCGCTGGGCCCTGTTGCGCAATTGGAAGCACCGGCTCTTGCGTGACTGGTGCGCGCCGTATGCAGGGCCGGACTGGCCGTAGCGGGCACCGGGCGTTTCCCCGGTAGGCCGCCAGGGTGGGGGCCGGTTTTGGGCCCGGGGGGGGGCCGTTTTTGTTACAGGGCCGTTTTTGCAGCATAGCTGCAATATCGGCCCCTGTAACAAAATCGGCCGAAACCGGCCCTGGCAAAGTGCTCGGCCGCACCCCCAACCCCCGGGGGGGCCAGCCGAGCACTTTGCCAGGGCCGGTTTTGGTTCGCAGTCCGGCCCTGGCCGTATGTTGCCTAGCTATACAGCTTCTGTTGTAGCGCTCACCGGGGCTGAGGAGACGACATTCTTTTGCCTCAGAATATTTATTGACGGTGAGCTCTTTTGCCATTTTCATCGTTGCTGTCCTGAAAGGCTCTCTGATACCGTCCTGGCAGCCTCTCTACATGGAAAATAAAAAGCATTTGAGAGAGCTTTATTTTCAGCCCTCTTAACGAATGAGGAGCTGACCCAGCAATTTTTCTCTGACCTCTGCTCCTTTTCCTATACTACTAAGGCCTCCTTATAGACTAATTTACATATTACTGTGGAGATTCTGGACAGCTTTCCCATGCTCCTCTGGAACCTCCATAATTTATTTTTGTTGGCAGTTTATTGAAAACGAAATACATTCTTCTCCAACAAACATGTTCTTTTTTTTGGAGTCCTGATACGCCGCATTAATTAACTAAATGGACTCTTGTGAAGAAATTGAACGTTCGCCTCAACATATATGAGATTTTTACTCACTTAGGTTGTCATAAATTAACCTACAGCTTCTCATATTACCATCATTATTTGCTGAAATATTCAGGATGTCTCAACTTTAATTTATTGTGGTCGGAACTCATTTTGCAATATTTATCAGCAGCTTTACTACTGTTGTTTCATGCGATGCTTTATTAATTTCTAATGCTTATGGCTTTTAGTCTGAGGTACCTTTCTTTCAGTTATTTGCGCCCATTAACATTGTAAATCATTCACAATGTATTGATATGAACATTTATCTGTGACGCATTCTTCATTTTTGAGTTTCTAACATCTTGTAGTAATTACAGTGTTTTCTCATGTGGATTAACTCTGATATATAATTTTGCATTGGATATGTCATTACTACTATAGCGCGCCTTATAAAGTGAAGACACAGTGGTTATCACACATATAAAACGTATACTTTTATTTGTGATCTCCAGGGCTCTCTAGTTTTGTTCTCCCTGGATTACCTATATTATATATACTTAATCTATCAGAATTAACCACTGCATTAGTTCAGCACAGTGGTTTTACACTATTACTATCATTCTACTTTCAATATACAGCAAACGATCTTCAGATGCCTAACCCTAAGCACGAAAGCAAAAATTCCAAGCAACCCCTTTTTGCAGACGTCCTCAAACAATCACAAAGTGTGACTGTGAAAAACTCAAATTCGTCAGTGACTCCTCCGCGATTAGCCGCCTCCTCTACAATGTCAGGAGACCCAATGGATCGTATTTTGCACGAAATATCAACTATTAGTTCTCAGTTGACAGAAATGGATGCTAATATTTCTGCCCTCACCACGGAAACCAAATCTATTAGAACAGATATTGTTCAATTTAACACTAAAATACATGGATTAAACCAGCGGTTAGCAATGGTGGAACACAAGATCGATTCCATGGACAATGAAGATCAGGATCTCTCCCTTCTTCGCAGCAAGCTAGTTGATTTGGAAGATCGCAGCCGGCGAGACAATGTTCGTTTTTTTGGTTTTCCTGAAAAGGTTGAGGGTCAGAATGGTGACGATCTTCCTAAATTGCTGGGCATCTCCTTCACTCCACTGCTGGAAATTCAATGGGCTCATCGCATTGGTCCTCCACGTGCTGTATCAGATTCCAGACCACGACCTCTAATTGCTTGCTTCTTGAGACATGAGCAAGTACGACAAGTCTTGATGGCAGCACGCACACAAGGTTCCTATATCTATGATGGCCATGAAATACGCATTGCGGCTGACTTCTCACGAGAAACTAATGAACGGCGAAAGGCTTTCCTCTCCATGAGGCCGCAATTACGGAAAATGGACATCAAATATGGATTGTTTGATCCTGCCCGATTTAGTATCACTAAAAATGGCGATTGCAAAGATTTTTATAATCCTGAAGATCTGAGATATTTTATTGATGATTTACGTATCCAGGAAATGGACATACAACATTCCCCTATTGCACAGTCTCCCCACGGTTCTCAACACCCTCAACTGTTAACAGATACTCAACGCCGCACCACTAGTGAAGTTCGTCATCGTGGCAGAGACATTGAGCGATCAAATAGAACTTATGAAGACAAAATCTCTGCCCTCCAAACAGTATCTACTTTCACGCAGAACCAGCATAGAGACAAGTCCCGATCTCCTATAAAATCTGCTTCGGATGAAGAATGACCTTGATACCATTCATATTTCACTACTGATATGATCGATACTTTGTGTACTCTTTACAACTCTCTTCATGCTCCTCATATTAAAATCTACATTCTCTAGCACCTTGATACCATTCATATTTCACTACTGATATGATCGATAATTCATGTCCTCTTTACAAATCTTTCCAAGCTCCTCACATTAAAATCTACATTCTATAGCGGAGGTTATATACCTTCTTCACACAATTGTTTCTCAACTTAGGACAGTTTTAAGAGTATTTATTACCCATCATTTATTGTGATGTACTATTAGATTTCGCCTTGTGTAACATTTCTAATATCCGATATTAAGTGTTATGGTTCATTGTTTCACTTTCAACAAGTAATTTGCTTAATCTTCTCTAAGACTTAGAATTATAGATATCTTATTATATCCTTTTACGTCTTATTAGCTTTACTTTTTCCTTTTATTAGTTAATGATGCATATGTTATTATTATAAATAAGATAACATTTCCATTTACAACTACATTTTGTTCTTAAATGTTACTTATTTAATGATGTATATACCTATATTCGTATATGTTTTAATACCTTATTTACTGTATCTTGCTTATGTTTGTACACTCCTATTCACTTCTTTTTCTACTCTGTGTTTATATTTCTTTGTTCTTATATTCCTCCGTCCCTTGTGTCTACCTAAATATGCTATTAACTTTCATTTTTCTTTTCTTTCACTCTTTTCTCGCTCTTCTTTCTATCTATATTTATATCTACCTTTCTATTACTGTTTTTAAACCACACATATTTATTGTTCTCTCTACCTTATTTAATATTGTGACCTATCAGTCAATGGTCACACATTTTATGCCTTTACTTATGCATTCATAGATCAATGCATCTTTTAATATATATATCTGTATTCTATGAGTTTGTATTTAATTTTCTCTATCTTCTTGCAATTCTAAACATTTAACTTTAATAATGTCTATATTTATATTCATATACAAGTTCATATTTCTATTTTCTTCTATAATGCGTATTTAGTATTTACTATTTTATTTACTGTCTCTTGTTTATATTTATACACTCTTAATCGCCTTTCTCTATACTCCGTGCTTATTCTTCTTTGTTCCTATATTTCTACATATCCTATTTCTATCTATGTACTCTACTGACCCTCATTATTTCCTTGTCTGCAGTTCTTCTCTTTCACTCTTTTCGCTTATCTCTCTTTTTATATATTTATAACTAAGTTTATATTGCTACTTTTAAATCAAACATAATTATTGTTTCCCATATCTTATTTATCATTGTCCATTATCAGTTAATTGTTATACATTTTGTACTTTTACTTATACATTTATGAATTTTTTTATTGTGTATTTTTATACTCTATCAGTTCTCAACCTATCTCCTTCTACAGATATTCCCCTCCATACTCCTCGCTACCATTTTTTTTTATATCTATATCTGTATTTACCTTCTCCTTTCTCTATTTCATATGCACATATTCTCCAATGAATCTTATTTACAGTTATTAATAATCAATAGTTTATTCTGTATTTTGGTTTATATTTAGGTGACATGGAATACATGTATATATTTTTATGTATCTTTCCGTATTCTATCACCATATGTTTCTTCCCTTTCAGCGCTTACTCTTATACATACTTGGCTCTTTACCTCTTATTTACACACACTTGACTCTTCAGATCCTTCCTTTTCTCATACATAGTCCTAATCACGTTTCAACCCTCCTGACGGAGGTCTTACCCGCGGCGGTGCTCTAGTGAGCCCAGACCCGCGGCTAAAGTTCTTCTTTCTCCCTCCTTTTGTTTTCTTTTTCATACTTTTATCTTTTACATTTATTTGTTTTTCCTTTTTTCTAACATCCTTTTTCTTTAGACTCTTTTCTCCTACTAGATTCCCTTACATTACAAGTTATCCTATTAATATTCTCTCCCTCTCCCTTTCCTTCCCCCCCCTTTTTTTTTTGTTCTCTCTCACATTGCATTTTGGATTAATCATTTAATACATTTTGCGCTTGCTTTCCACCTCATTTCTACCGTTATCTTAATCTACTACTTCCTTAAACTTTTTAAAGCGTTCTGGTTTCCACTTGGAGTATGACTACTACTCATTCTCTGCGGGTTATAACATGGAATGTAAATGGTTTAACACACTATATAAAAAGGAAAAAAGTTCTTTCCTATCTGCACTCAAAAAAAGTGGATGTGGCTCTTCTTCAGGAAACTCATCTTGAAGCATCAGAATCTGAAAAGTTACGCAGAGAATGGGTGGGTAAAGTATATCACAGCAGTATTCATCCAGACAGACCCTCATACACTACCCCTATTCGTAAATGTGGAGTGGCAATTTTGATCCGTAAATCTTTACCAATTACAGTCTCAAAAACTTGGGAAGATCCAGATGGCAGGTATGTGTTTGTCAAACTGCGCATTGGCGATACAAATCTTTGCATAGGTCCCGTCTATGCCCCAACGGGTACAAAAAAATCATTTCTTCTTCAATTAAATCGTATTTTGTCTGAGATAAGTGCCTCCCAATACCTAATAGGTGGGGATTGGAACCTAGTCAGAGACCCAGTGCTAGACAAAACAGGTCCTCTTGACAAGAATAATGCAGCGGACAGAGCTCTTATGGGCGATATTATTGAGGATCATGGTCTAATTGATCATTGGCGCCTTTCACATCTGACTGATACTGAATATCCCTTTCTTTCTCCCACTCATGGTACTCTCTCCAGACTGGATTATTTCTTAATCTCTTAAAGGGTTGTTCAATTGGTACATGAATCTCAAATTTTAGAAGCGTCAATCTCTGATCATTCCCCAGTTCTATTATCTCTTCAGACAGGCCTGACAACACCGGGACGCAAACCTTGGAGAATGAATTATTCAGCGCTATAAAACTCCTCTCGGTAAATCACAGCTTCAAACCCATCTTCAAACATATCTTTCCCTTAATCGCGGATCTGTGCACTCAAACAGAACCCTATGGGCTGCAGCAAAGGCTACCATCAGGGGTCAACCTATGAAAGACGCTGCACAGGCCAATAGACAAAATGCTGCTCGACAGAAAGAATTAGAACAGGATATTGAAACATTTACTCAACTATATACTAAAACACCTCTCTTACAACATCGCAAGTCCCTAGAACAGGCATGTATGGCATTGAACAGCCTTTTTACATCCAAAGCTGAATATGCTTTACAAAAAATGAAAGGACGCCATTATGAACAGGGGGAAAAGGCAGGGCGACTCTTGGCGGCCCAATTGCGACAACGAGAGGTGGCAATGGTTATTCCAGCTATTAAAACATCTGAGGGAACTATGTTGACTCGTCCACAGGATATTGTCAATGAATTTGCTTCTTATTATCAATCCCTGTATACCCCAGATGCACAGATAGACCACAACAAAATGCTTTCTTTCCTTTCTCAAGTAAATCTCCCTTCTCTGTCTCCTGAAGACAGTGCACTTTTAGAAGGGGACATTACTAAAGAAGAAATATCACAAGCAATAGCTAAGCTCCCATATCACAAAGCCCCAGGGGAAGACGGTTTTCCTGCAGAATTCTATCGTTGGTCAGGTGAACAAATCATTGACAGTCTCTATGCTGCTTTTCAGGAAGCAAATAACACAACCTCCCTAGGCTGCATATCTAATAAAGTGATAATTGCAGTCCTACCTAAACCAGGTAAAGATCCATTAATTTGTAATAGCTATCGACCCATATCCCTTCTTAATTGTGATATCAAAATGCTAGCCAGTATCCTCACCTCTCGCCTGCGTAAAGTTTTGCCCTCTTTAATCCATCACACCCAAGTGGGATGTGTACCTGGACGTTCCTCTAGAAACCATTTACGTACTTTGACACATACACTCCACTCTGCCAAATCTCTTCAGAATGATGCATTGGCACTGTCTCTTGATACCGAAAAGGCATTTGATCGCGTGGAATGGCATTATCTTTTTCACATCTTGGAAACATTTGGTTTAGGATCCCAATTTATACAAAAAGTGAAGTTACTGTATCAACACCCTACTGCTCAAGTTAATTGTGGAGGTTTCCTTTCAGACCCCTTTCCAATTTCTAGAGGAACACGTCAGGGCTGTCCCCTATCCCCTCTTTTATTCCTTCTTGCTTTAGAACCTTTGGCAGTAGCAATTCGTCAATCAACTAATATTGTGGGCATCTCTCTTCCGGTGGGGAACTCAAAAATGTACCTGTACGCTGATGACCTACTACTTACTATTACTGATTTACCGCGTTCTTTGCCCTCATTGCTTCAAATTATAGAAGAATTCTCCTCTTTCTCTGGTTGTAAAATTAACTGGGATAAGAGTGAAGCACTTCCCATATCCAATGGTACTACTAAATCAGCCATTCAGGACTTTCCTTTTCATTGGAAACCCTCACGATTACAATACCTAGGTATCCTGGTAAATAAAGGAACGGTTGGTATGGTTGCAGATAATCTTGGTCCTTTGATCACACAGATGCAGCAGGACTTTGATAAATGGAAAATTTGGGGATTATCTATGTGGGGACGGGTTCAAGCTGTGAAGATGGTCACACTTCCGCGTTTCCTCTATACTCTTGGTATGCTCCCCCTTCACATACCTTTATCCTCACAACGTCTTATAGATTCTAAAATTAAATCCTTTATCTGGGGTTCTACCAAACCCCGTTTAGCTCTCCAAAAATTGAAAGCACATAATTCTTACAGAGGTCTAAGTCTCCCATCCATAGAACACTACCATTTGGCATTACAATTATCCCAAACCATATACATGTTGCAAGATAACTCTCACACACCACAATGGGTGCATGTAGAACGTCATATACTATCCGCTGAACCTGGTCTCTCAGTTCTTTATACCACAGGTACCAGTCGCCAAGACCCTCGCAATCCACTATTGGCTGCAATGCATAAAACATGGCAGAGAGCTCATCGCCTTTTAGGTTCTAATCCACGCATTCATATCAAAGCTCCAATATGGAATAATACTGCCATACGGGTCAAGGGAAAAATCATCTTTTGGCCCCAATGGAAACAGGCGGGTATTTCTACTCTAGATCAACTTTTACATGATGGTGAACTCAAACCCTTTGCCCAATTGTCTAAAGAATTTGGTCTTCCATCGCACCAATTCATGAATTATGCTCAACTTCATCTCTGTTTTACCAAAGCTCTAGGGGCGCGCACATGGTCTCTCCAAACTTCACCAATTATATCCTATCTCTATACTTGGGGATCTCATAAAGGGATTATTTCTGGTTTATACAAAATGTTCACATTTCATCTATTTTCCCAACCCTTATCATGTGCTCTTCGTTTCAAATGGCAAACACGCCTTTCACTTACATATACTGATGAAGATTGGCTTGCTTTTCTGGAAACTTTCACCAGAGGGGTCAGAAAAGCACGACAGAAATATTGCTTGTTCAAAATTTTACATGATTGGCATTGGTCTCCATTAAAATTGCATAAAGCTGGACTTCTTCCTCATACTAATTGTTGGAGATGTGATGCTCCTGGTTGTGACATAGTCCACATTCTCTGCTCGTGTCCTATCATTCAGTCCTATTGGTCCTACATAGGTCAGGTTTTAGAACATACTCTGCCTCTGGACCTACCGTTAACATCAGCCATCATTCTTTTACATGATTTATGAGCTTTACCACACCTTTCCAGACCACAATGCCGTCTTTTATATATCGCTTTAACCACAGCTAAAATATGCATACTACGGCAATGGAAATCCCCGACTCCACCCTCTCAGGAATCTTGGTTGGTGTCTATGGTTCAAACTGCCTCTTATGAAAGAGTTATCTACGCTTTACATGATCAGACACAAATATTTACTCAACTCTGGGCCCCCTTTTTACAATTGAATGCTCACTCTGTGATAGACAACTCCGCTCACTCCATAGTGGTTTCCACTGTACTATAACTCGTTCTCTCTTCTTATCTTCTTATCTTTCTCTCGCGTCTGTTTTCTTCTTTTTTTTCCTCTTCTCACCTTTAATACCATAGATTTGCAAACTAACACTGAGGACATATATTAAATCCGCTTTCATCCAATTTCCTCCATTTTCTTCCTCTTAACTTTGGTTGTTTCTCCTATATAGTTTTATATACTACACGTGTTATTCTTTTATATTTTATCCCATTGACATCTCTCCTTATTATCCTTTTACTTTTTTTTTTTTTTCTACTCACATTTCCTGCTTTTATACTACATAATCGATTACAATTTTATGCATCACCTTATATCATGTTCTTGTTCTTTTGGCTTTAAATTTACTCTTTATTTCACCATATATTTCTAGAGTTGTTCTATCAAATAACTTATTGTTTTATTCACCACTGAATTCCTTTATTCTTCTTACATTTTATTATTGTATTACTTGTATTTTAAATAAGATATGGTCCTTATTTTTATGAATTCATATATTTAATTCATTATGCATTAACCCCAATGTAATTCATGTTATCATATTGCACTTTTCTGTATTTTCTTACTTTTGTTGTATTATATTTCTTAAATGCTAATAAACAATTTCAACACAAAATAAAAGCCTCAAATTCAATGCACAAATAGCTCCTCATCAGAGTAAAGACCATGGGGGCTCTTGGTATTAAGCTCAATGATAAGTTTTGATTCACATTTCCTCAGTGTGTCCTGCCAGTCACCACCCCGGAATCTACCCTGATGTGTTAAATTCCAAAGAATCTCTGTAATTTCCTGTCATTGTAGTGGTGTATAGCAAAATGACTTACTACCGTGTAGTGTTTATCCTGGTTTGTGATGGCCCTGGTGTGCTCTAGGATTCTCTTACATACAGGGTTAATAGTACTACCCACGTATCTGAGGCACATGGGCATTCTAGCACATAAACAACATAGGTTGTGCTGCATGTAATTAATTGAGATATAGGTCTGCATTTAGTTGTGCAAGGGATAAAAAATTCTTTGCAGTTGGTGGAGTGTTCACATGCTGTACAATTGCCACTAATTAAACAAGAATTTGGAATGCAATCGGTCTCACCTTTGGGACCTTGTATGTATTTAGCTATGCAGCACATTAGACTGGGTGCTGAAACATCTGCTGTTCTTTAACATGGAGGGAAAGTAAGCACCAAACTGCGTGACATGCCAGGTATGGGAACACATGGAGAGAAATATTGCCTTTCAGCGGGAAATGGTATAGTCCAAAGCTCTGTTTTTAATATAAAATCAGGGCCTTCGGTGGTCATATCACTGAAAATACAAGATTTGAAAAAAATATTATTGTCTTCGGGTGCTCCTGGAAGACAATTTCTATGGACTGGAATCTAGAGAATGCTAAAGTGATTCTGGTATTTTACTGACCTCTGCTAGTCGTTTTCTACCAAGAATGTTAAATAGAGGCAGTTGCCAGAAAAATAAAAAAAGAAAGTCCCTCAGCAGAAAGCAATTCTGGTATTTTACTGACCTCTACTGGTCGTTTTCTATCAAGACAGTTAAATAGAGGCAGTTGAACAAGCAAAAAGCAATTCTCGTATTTTACTGACCTCTACTGGTTGTTTTCTATCAAGACAGTTAAATAGAGGCAGTTGAACAGAAAAAAAAGTCCCTAAGCGGAAGCAGACCTGTCCTAGGGCAGATCTCCAGAGCCCAAAAAGTACATGCGCATATAAGTATATGTCGATTGCTCGACCTAAAAATCCCTGGAGAGGCCATCGTGGTATATCATGTGTGTCCTCCGCGGTGCAGATATATGTTCTAACTAACATGTAACAAAGTGATCTCGTTCCCTGATAAGTTATTTTGGGCTTCTCACTTGATGAGCTTTTTGGATTTTTCAATTTTTTCAATTTTATTTATTGTCTACATTAATTAATGTATTTTTCCTTATTCAATTGCTTATATTTTTATGGTTATATTGTGTATGCACGTTTTATATATAAAAATCTATATATGTGTATATACACATATATATAGTGTAACATAAGAAATACATATTTATTAAGTAATACAATTAGTAAAAGGATGTATTTTACAATATAACTATCATACACAAAGGGTGACAACGCAGTGTGTGGTTATTTTAATTTATTGATGTCGGGCTGCCATCGTATGTGTTTTAACTGAACACAGCCTTGATCACCAATGGTGAGGCGCCATTTGCAAACCATCTTTCTTTCTTAGTATTATGACGTGAAATAGAAACAAGTGAGAACAGACTTAAACTTTTCTCCAACACAACAGAGTTACCATCATCTTTCTTTGAACTCGTCTCAATACTGAAAAGGAGAAATGCATGTTTACAGCACATTTAACCAATGTGAGTTAATCTCTACGCTTTCTAACATACCATGGTATTTAAAATAATCTAAATTAATTTGAAGTCACATTCAATATGTAAACCATGTGAGTTGAGATATTTTCAGTAACTGTGTATTCCTGATTAATTCACACATACTATCACATGCTTTGTATTGATTTACCGGAGAGCGTGGTTGTAGCAAATAAATTTAAATGTAAAATTCTAAAATTTTAAATTAAGATTTTAAATTTTCCCGACACTGAAAATATATCCAAATTATCATCAATGGATACAATCGTGTCAGCGGCAAAATTGATCTAATACCATGCCCCTGATGTGAATGTGTTGACCTTTAGGTGAATGCCAAAAGGGCCAGACTCATATACAGTCCATGATATTACTCAGAAACACCCAAATTCAGGGCCAAAGGCACATGAGGTGACACTTTGGTTTATGATAGGTTCTATTGCTTTTGATTTATAAATGTAAAAAATATATGAATCTATACATCTTCAATAGTGGGATGGGTACAAAAGCAGTTGTGTACTGTTAGAGGATGCGTCAGTGAATTTTGAGTAACTTTTTCATGGGAAGTTGAAGCTTTCCATGTCTCCAGGGAGGCCATACAATTCTTCAACTACGCAATATAGGACTCACATTGGGTTGATTTTTTCATTGTGAACTAAGAGCAGGTTGGTTGTGAATGCACAGGCAAGGTGTTGGTAGGGTTGGTGGGTGGGGGTTTGAGATGAGCCACTGTGTGATAGGGCAAGTATAAGCTGCATTGCACCATGACTTCTTCATCCCTGGACACCGAGAGATGCTCCCAGTGCATCTTCACCATGTCTGTAAGACATTTCTCTATGTTCTCCACGACTTGTCTCTCTAGCAAGCCTGTGAGAAGGCCTGGGGAAATGTTAATGTTGCTGGTATAATTTGCATAATATCAGGAAGTTTGTGCTACACTTGTTTAGTGAGATTCCCAAATATATGCTATTACGTCACATCAAGTAATTCCGCGCATTTGCACTAAGGGCCTGATTATGAGACTCGCGGTGGCACTGCAGTGGAGGTCCACGTTCTGCTGTATTCCGACTTCTCAAGTCGTTGCGGCGGTGGGCAGTCGGCTGTGCCATGGAACAGTTGTTCCCTGGCGGTGGCACAGGAGCACCACAACGCAATCACGAGTTTCTGGACTGGCAGCCTTTTCATGGCAGAGCCACGCCATGAAAAGGCTGGCGGTGCAGTAACAAAATTAGATCTACAGGGCCCCCATGGCCAACCTGCCATGGGGATACATTCAGGGCGGCACAACATGCGCCCCCTGTCTGTACCCTCACAAAGTTCCAGCACGGCATGGACGTCCATGTCCATGCCATACTGGAACTTTTTCGCTGTTCCCATTGCAGTGCCCACCATGGGAATAGCAAAGAACCACCAACCGTATTACGAGTTGTGCATTTCCAACTGGTAATACGGTCGACAGTCCTTGGATGGTTTTGCACAGGTTGGGCGCAGCGGAGGCGGCGTTGCGCCTGCTCTGCTGCGCCAAACTCGTAATCAGGCCCTAACAATTTACAATGAGCATGCAAATGTGTGGTAAAAGTCTTCTGAGAGCACACCAGAACAACAGAACATGAGTGGCTGTTGGTTGTGCTGCTTTTCTTGCATGATTTTGTATAAGTTTGCCGTATTTTCGCATAACTCTGCAAAAAGCAAATTACGCAAAGGCAGGTCTTCCGGGTGGGTGGAGATGTTGCCCATGGCCACCCACATTTCAAGAATCTCAGCCTATATAGCACATTGCTATTAAAAGAAATGATACTCTCTCTGAACTGTTTTTGCCCCTGCCAAACCCTCCACTTACATGGCCATCTGACACAAACAACTGGCTGTCCTGCGCATTAGGGGTGTGAGAATTTCTAGGAATTAGCTTATTCATAATTATAAACATTTTCATAAAAATTGTGAGAAATTAACCGCAGTTACAAAAAATGCAAATCCGTCATTTTGTGCTATATTTTGAGTTGAAATGAGTCCTCATGCTCAAGTTCTATTGTTCCTGTGACTTGAATGGGTGCATTTGCTATAATTTATTACAGCGAGTGGCATGTAATTATGCGAAAAGGCATAATGGCGCACTTTGGGGAATTTTGCGTAACAAGCAAGACAATAAATTCCCCAAATTAGGGGAATTATAGCGATGTAGTTTAAATTTTGCCCAGGCCTACTGCACATAGAGGGTTAACATCCAGGAGGTCATGGGGTAGATATATTTGTCAGTGGAGGGGAAGACATGCTCAACAGGGCTTCCGCTCCCTGAGAAGGTGGAGAGAATACCAGAGATGCAACTGTGTCTGAGTGAAGAAGTGATTGGATGTAGTGCTGTGTAGCTGGAATGAATATCCATGACTTTTTAGCTGATGATTGTGGAATTGCAATTCACATGTAATACCTAAGAGAGAAGCCGCTGGCCACCTGAGATGTACTGTTTGAGGTTTCATCGTGTGGGGTCGACAATCTCAACATTTTCTTCAATCCATGAGACTGCAGATACGGCAGCTTGAAATAGTATAGGTTTTTCTCCTGGGCTTGCACACTGTCCTCTACTTGTGGAAGGGTTGGTCCACAAATGCTTAAAGGGCAGGAGAATGTATCTCATTATAATAAAATATGTAGACATTTAAAAGGGTCTTGAGACACAAATAAGACACATTGTACATTAGCGTTAAGGCAAGGTTGACTTTTCAAGAAAAAAACTAGACCTTATATTAGCATATACGTAATTTTTTTGATTGACATGTGCTACGATATAAAAGCATATTACTGCAAGTGCTATGAAAGCATAGTTTGTGCCCGGACCACTTGATGGCTGCTGTTTTAGAAATGCCTTTAAAGATGGAGTTGGGCATGCCTTCCTTGATGCAGGAGCTGCAGAAACGTGTAATGAAAAGCTTTATAATTCTGATTGTGTGACTAAGCTGTGATAGGTTACACAAATGATTTACGTGCCGATAAATGTAAAAGGGAGATATGGCATATTCCTTTGACCTGGAGAAATTAACAAATGGACAGATATTTTAAGAAATGGCATAGTGCAAAAATAAGTTGCAAATGGATCTTTAGAGTAGTATATATATATTCTTGTCTGACTAATAGATGGTAGTGGGCTAAATTACTGCTTTCAGAATGTCCTGATGTCATCTGATGGGTGGTGCTAAGTCTGCACACCAGGAGCCATTATATCACTAATTCTGCTGAGAGAGATACATGCAGAGCACTGAAATATCAGAGCACAAAAAGTATGACAGTATGGTCACATATTATTGTTGCAAATTAAACAGACACTCACAGAGTCCTCTCCTGCGTGAAAGTGACTGGGAGATAGGTGCCAAATATAGGCAGACATTTACATGTCATAAGAGAGTATTACGTACTGTTACAAAATATATAGGGCCTCATTCACAAACGTAAACTTAACCTTTTGGACTGTCCAATATTTGTATGTGCGGAGACTCCACAATCATGAATTTACTACTCATAAACTACCTTTGTGAATAGCAAACAATCACAAACTTACACAAAAGTGTATGTTTATGTTATGAATCACGCCCTTAGCACTTAATGGTTATCTTCATGGGACATAGGTGTATGAGAGGGTGTGAGGAGACATACATATATACTTGAAAAAGGTATTTTATTATAAAAGGACCAAGATCTCAGATCCATACATCAATAAATTAGATCTATTGTTAAACCACAATAGAGGTCCCCATTGGATTATAGAATTGAATGTTTTCTATTTTCATACAAAGGCCATGGGAGATAGGCTTGGGCGAATCACACATGGCCTAGCTGTCATCTTAGGCTCGGCGCCATCCTTCTGTTAGCTGAAGTCAATCAACATGTTGGCACAGGCATTGAAGCAGAAGCGGAGGTGGTGACAGGAGGCATAGGGGCTGACAACACAAGGCCTTTAAACAGAAGATAGTTACCTAAGAAGGGGAAACCCAAATCTAGTCTCTGGGACCTGGGTAAAGGACAGTACGTAGGAACAATGGTCCCAGAAAGTGATAATACAATGCACAAAATTCTCATGGATCAAAACATAAATTCAAATTCAAAACTAGGACAAAGAGTATTCGTTGCACACAGTGTTTTATTCACACTGGGCATCGATCTGTTAGTGAAAGTATTTACACATTATTACATATGAAAGTGCCCCTAGAAAGGAACGGGGAAAAAGGGAAAGAGAAGGTGGGGTGATTGTGGTTCAGTGAGGATAAGGAAGTGACTGCAGGATAAAGTGTGCATCAAAACAATATGTCACTTATACAACACGTGGCTCATTCCTCGAGTCTTTTAATCACAATTTAACAAAAACTTAGCCATGGTTTTAAACAATAACACAGTATAGAATATCTGTTGTTCACGCTGGCTAAACGGTTAAATGTCGACGTTTCGACCCCTATAGAACAGTAGGCTGTTGTATCCCTTACGCCGGGGTCTTCATCAGGACAGAAGTGTTGGGGACGGGGGAGATCTAGGGAAGAGTATGAAAACACCTTAGAACCATAGTCATGTAAACCGAAGTTTACATCTACATGATAATATGGACTGAATCAGAAGAGAGGTTATTACCATGAGTAGCCTCTGAATAGAGGCTGCGGACAGAGAAGGGCGCGTGGGCTCCTAATGCGTGAGAGCGAAAAAACGGCACCTGAAAGATTAAGGTGCAATGTCAGCTATGAGAATTCGTGTTTAAAATGGGTAAATAAAGACCGAAAAATGGTCACTTACTCTATCGAAAGTTAAACATTGGCTGTGTCATGCCGGATTAATCGGCTGTCACTGACATAGTAAATATAATCTGTAAGATATAAATCAAGGGAACACGCTATTAAGGATCAACCGTGGAACCATCTCATAGTCTAAATCTAAATATAATACAATACAAAGCATGTTGTCCCTCTGCTGAAAAAGCCCTCCGCTGATCCTCTAACTCTTACCAACTACAGACCTATTTCCCTTCTTCCGTTTTTTGCAAAGACCTTAGAGAAATATGTAAATTTAGTGATCACCGAGTACGCGGAATCTAATAATCTTTTTCACCCGAGTCAGTCCGGGTTCCGCTCCAACTTTAGTACAGAAACTGCCTTACTTGAAATCTCTGAGGCTATAAAAGGAAAACTTGATAATGGAGGTAAAGCAGTGCTGATCCTTTTGGATTTATCCGCAGCGTTTGACACTGTGCCCCATGTCCGCCTCCTGCAGAGACTGCGGGAGTGCGGCCTTGGGGACACAGTGTTGAAATGGTTCTCCTCATTTTTAGAGGATAGAAATCAGGAGGTCTGGTCCCCCCCCTTTTCTGCCACTATTCCACCTCTTAAAGTGGGTGTTCCACAGGGCTCTATTTTGAGCCCAACTCTGTTTAATCTGTATATGGCCCCTCTTGCCCCTTTGGTTGAAGCTTGTGAGGCTACTATCATTTCTTATGCTGATGATACGCAGCTGTTGTTCACATGCGAGAAGGGAGAAGATATTGACGGAGAGCTGATTAAAAATTGCCTGAAAAAAGTTTTTACCTGGCTCAGATTGAACGAACTTAAATGCAACCCTGAGAAGTCCGAAATTATTTTTTCGGATCTCCACCCCAGGATGTATGGAAACAGTGGTGGCCAGCTGATATGGCACCCCTCAGTCTTCGGTCAGGACAGTCAAGAATCTGGGGGTGAAATTGGATGATTCTTTGTCCATGAAATCTCAGATCCAGTCTGTTGCAGGTTCTTGTTTCGGTCTTCTTAAAATGCTTAGAAAGTTTCTGCCAATGTTATCTTTCCTTTATTGAAAGATCGTGGTTCAGGCCCTCATTGCCTCCAGGCTGGACTATGTAAATGTTTTATACTTAGGCCTTCCGGAGTTTCTGATAAATAAGCTTCAGGTTGTCCAAAATGCGGCAGCTAGGGCAGTTCTCAGGATTGGCCCCAGAACCCGGATTTCCCCCCACCTGATTGCTTTGCACTGGCTCCCTATTCGAAACAGAATCCTTTTTAAAGCATTAGTTCTGGCTTTTAAGGCTCTTCATGGTTTGGGGGCCCATTATATCAGGAAGAGAGTCCTTCGTTATGCACCAGGGAGATCTTTAAGATCCTCTCATCAGTATCTTTTAGTGGTCCCGAGATTCTCCCGTGTGTGCAGAGGGGGCCGCTCTTTTCAGGTTCAGGTTGCCCGCAGCTGGAACAGTCTGCCTCAGTATCTTAGACAAGTTCCCGATCTGTTGACTTTCCGTAAACAACTTAAAACCTGGTTATTTCAGCAGAAACGTTAGCCTGGTATTAAGCAGGGTATTGTAGGGCTCCGTCCAGCGCCAGGACACTCTTTTTGAGTAGCTGAGTGCTTTATAAGTTTATTATAACATAACATAACATGTTGCGCGGGGGGAAAGAAATGCAATACCTGAACTACTGAAAAAAGTGGGCCAAATGAACTCTATCCAAATCAATCTGTGGATAAAGTATAGAGAAAAATCTAAATTAGAACGGAGCATTACATTTAGATAAAAAGCCGCATCAGCACGAGTGTAAAAGTAAGATTGCAATTACCTGCGCTTTACAGTGCGGGCCAGACTACTCCTGGTTTCTTAATGCCTAAAATCAATTAAAACAGAAGGGGGGCTTGGGTTAGTAAAACCAAGCTCAAAAATGAGATTGTGCATAAAGCACGTCGTGCGAAGCTGAGCGCTTCAAAGTTACTCACCGCTGCTCTGCTGGGAAACCTCCGTGCGAGACGAGCGAACCGGAGGGCTGCAACCAGCTGTTTAAATAAAGCCGTCAATCACGCGTGTCAGAAGTGAGCGTGCAGACGCTCAATGCTTGGCAGCTATGACAGGACAAGTAGAGTCAGTGAGGAAAGACTCATGTCCAAATACTTGAGGGGAAAATACTTCTACGGACGAACGTTGTTACCAAAGGGATTTATATGGAAAGGGTTTGGAAGGCTGATCATCTTAGCCTAAATATGTTCTTGGCCCATGATAGACATAATCGGTGCAAATACGTAAATAAGTGGATATGTCTCTCATTGGACATACGGGGCAGACAAAGTTGCACATGTTGAGATTGTGGATGAAAATCCCACTGAATTAGCATGAGCCGGTCGTTCTCAATTATATTATGCTGAAAAAGGGTTACTGAGATGACATTTGGCACGTAAGCATGTTGACACAGTCTTAATATACACATTTGTTACATCCGCTGTTATTTTTCACAGGACATCTCGTACAGATGTTCAGTACATGCATGTTAGAAAGTACCAAAAAAGTTACCATGACATTTGGCACGCTAGCTTGTTAACACAATCTTAAAATGCAAATTTGTTACATCTGCTGCTGTAATAAAGTTCCACCTGGTCTGGAGGTCAAAGGACACTCCCACAGTTGTTATAAAACACAGTATAGAAAAAATATATTACATTTACTGGATGAACAGTACGTTATGGTAATTGTGCTACGTGCGCGTTATTCAAATTCATCAGGATTATGGTTCATAGTTGAAAAATGTTCCACCAGCGGTGCTCCCTGCACACCACATCTTATCCGGCTACAGTGCTGGAGAATACGGGCCTTTATCTTCTGTTGAGTTTGGCCTATATAGATGAGATCGCACGGACATATAATACCATAGATTACGTTATTTGTGTTGCAGTTGGAGAAAGAGTTCAAGGTAATCACATGGTCTTTATAGGTGAGCTCTTTAGTTTGGATGGTTGTTGAGCAGGCCTTGCACTGCCCGCATTTGAAATGGCCCAGTATTGGTGGTAGATTCCACATTGATCTAATCAAGGGTGTTTCAGGGGTCTCTAAAAAGGAGCGTACAACGTGTTCCCTGATGCTTTTTTGAAGGAATGCATGGGGAGACTGTCTTGCTCAATGTCGTCTGATATTAGGCCCCAATGCTTATTAATGGTCTTCTTAATGGCATGGCTTTGCGTTGAGAAGGTTGTGACGCATATCATCCTGTCCATGGGTCCATTATCCTTGTCCTTGGGTGTGAGCAGGTTCTCACGAGGGCTGTACCAAGCCCTTTTCTGTGCCCTTCTGGTAAGCCTTTTCGGGTAGCCTCGCTCAATGAGTCGATTCAGCAGATCATCCGATTGAGCCAGGTAGTCAGTCTTCTTAGAACAGTTTCTGCGGATACGCAGAAATTGTCCAAATGGGAGATTGTCTCTAAGTCCTCTGGGGTGGTGACTATTATATCTAAGGAGGGAGTTCCTCTCAGCAGGCTTGCGATACAAAGTAGTGTATAGTTGATTGTCCTCAGTCTTGATGGTTATGTCCAAGAAGTCAATTTCGCTCGGGTCAGAATGAATGGTGAATTGGATATCAGGGCTTCTCTCATTGAGCCAAGAGTGGAACATGCCCAGTTCAGTTGAATCCCCAGTCCAAATCATAAGTATATCATCGATATAGCGCCTCCTTAGGGATACCTTCTCAAGGTAGGGGTTTTCCTCCCCAAATACAAAAGATCTTTCGAAGTGGTCCATGAAAATAATGGCCAAATCCAGGGCGAAAGCAGCCCCCATGGCTTCTCCCTTCGTCTGAAAGTAGAAATGGCCACTGAAAAAGAAAAAGTTTTTCATCATGGCAATCCGGAGGAGACCAATGATGAACTCTGTCGGCACTGTCATAGGAGCCATTCGCTGGTCCAGTACTTCACACATTACTTCCAGGGCAGTTTGTTGCGGTATACTTGTGTATAGGGGCACAACATCTCAGGTCACAAGAAGTTGACTGTTAGGGTCATGAGGGCATTTGTCACCAGATTGATTGTTTGCATTGTGTCCCTGAGGTATGCCCGTGTTGCCTCAGCTATGGGTTTGAGGAAATGGTCGATATATCTACTCAGGGGCTCCAGCATTGAGCCACACCCGGAGACGATAGGACGCCCAGGTGGATTCAGTGGGTCCTTGTGTATCTTCGGTAGTGTGTAAAGTGTGGGTAGCTGGGGTTGCTTCTGATTCAAATACATAAACTCATGCTTCGTTAAAAAGCCTTGTTCCAGGCCGTGAGTGGTAATTGCCAGTATCTCTTGGGCTAGATCCTTAGAGGGGTCTGAACCGATCCTCATGTAGCTCACTCCATCCTGGAGTTGGTTCAAAATTTCTGTTTTGTAGTCGCCGACATCTTGCACCACAATAGCCCCACGCTTGTCAGCTGGCTTGATCACTATATCCTTATTGTTCTTCAGGGATGTCAGTGCGTCCTTCTCTACTGTCTCCAGTGCACTGGATGGTGCTGGGAGTAGAGACAGCAGCGGAACAGGTACAAGTCCTGCTAGGCCAGATCACTGCACTTAAGATCGAAATAGCGGGGGACTCTACACTCACAAATGCCAAAGACGCCTTGGAACATCTAGGCAAAACATTAAAAGACTTCGAAACAACTGCCCGGCCAAGAAACTTGAAAAACTGGCAAAGGATATTAGGTACTACGAGAAGAAGAATACCTACCCTTATCTTCAAGAGAACTACTATAAACAGGATAGCCAGGGACGTTTCAACAGGGGTCGAGGGGGTTCCCGCGGACGCAGGAACTACACAACCTTTTCTGATTCATCCTACAGTACAGACAGTGACAACGAGCAACCAGGCACAAGTGGGAACTACGGATATCAAGACACATGGTACCCACTCCAAGGACCTTACCCTTCTCCTTTTTGTAGGAGAGGGCCAATGGAGACCACCCAGAGGTCGAGGTGGGAGCTGGCCCAGGGTACAATTACGAGGACAGCCAGCGAACATCAACAGCTGCGAGCGAGGACGCAGGAAGACACAGAAGCAGGTCCGCTTCCAACCGGAGAACCATGGAGAGATACAAACCCGGCGCAGGGTCTACAGGTGGTAAGAAGAAAGCAGAACCCCGTAGTGAATATCTCCTCCTACACACTCAAGGATGAAGAAACCAGTATCCTGAGTAAAGGTCTTTCTTTCGTGCCAACAGCACGCCCCAATGAATTTGCATTAAAAACAGAACTCCACCGTTTTTTCAGAAAAATCCGTCTCAGGTATTTTTTCAAGCAGTCGCCCACACCGGGAGTAACCTCTCAGACAGGATTGAGGATTCCTTCTACGTTTGTCCCACCATCCAACCGCATGACTAACAAGATCCTAGCATATGAGAGTGTTGTTCTGAGAGACATATCCAAAATACTGAAGGAACAGAAACACACTAAGTATAACATCACCAAGCTGGAGAGGGACGCACTGACATCCCTGAAGAACAATAAGGATATAGTGATCAAGCCAGCTGACAAGGGTGGGGCTATTGTGGTGCAAGATGTCGGCGACTACAAAACAGAAATTTTGAACCAACTCCAGGATGGAGTGAGCTACATGAGGATCGGTTCAGACCCCTCTAAGGATCTAGCCCAAGAGATACTGGCAATTACCACTCACGGCCTGGAACAAGGCTTTTTAACGAAGCATGAGTTTATATATTTGAATCAGAAGTAACCCCGGCTACCCACACTTTACACACTACCGAAGATACACAAGGACCCACTGAATCCACCTGGGCGTCCTATCGTCTCCGGGTGTGGCTCAATGCTGGAGCCCCTGAGTAGATATATTGACCATTTCCTCAAACCCATAGCTGAGGCAACACGGGCATACCTTAGAGACACAATACAAACAATCAATCTTGTTGACAAACGCCCTCATGACCCTAACAGTCAACTTCTTGTGACCTGTGATGTTGTGTCCCTCTACACAAGTATACCACAACAAACTGCACTGGAAGTAATGTGCGAAGTACTGGACCAGCGAACGGCTCCTATGACAGTGCCGACAGAGTTCATCATTGGTCTCCTCCGGATTGCCATGATGAAAAACATTTTCTTTTTCAGTGGCCATTTCTACTTTCAGACGAAGGGAGTAGCCATGGGGGCTGCTTTCGCCCTGGATTTGGCCATTATTTTCATGGACCACTTCAAAAGATCTTTTGTATTTGGGGAGGAAAACCCCTACCTTGAGAAGGTATCCCTATGGAGGCGCTATATCGATGATATACTTATGATTTGGACTGGGGATTCAACTGAACTGGGCATGTTCCACTCCTGGCTCAATGAGAGAAGCCCTGATATCCAATTCACCATTCATTCTGACCCAAGCGAAATTGACTTCTTGGACATAACCAACAAGACTGATGACAATCAACTATACACTACTTTGTATCGCAAGCCTGCTGAGAGGAACTCCCTCCTTAGATATAATAGCCACCACCCCAGAGGACTTAGAGACAATCTCCCATTTGGGCAATTTCTGCGTGTCCGCAGAAACTGTTCTAAGAAGACTGACTACCTGGCTCAATTGGATGATCTGCTGAATCGACTCAATGAGAGAGGCTACCCGAAAAGGCTTACCAGAAGGGCACAGAAAAGGGCTTGTTACAGCCCTCGTGAGAACCTGCTCACACCCAAGGACAAGGATAATGGACCCATGGAAAGGATGATATGCGTCACAACCTTCTCAACGCAAAGCCATGCCATTAAGAAGACCATTAATAAGCATTGGGGCCTAATATCAGATGACATTGAGCAAGACAGTCTCCCCATGCTTTCCTTCAAAAAAGCAAAAAGCATCAGGGAACACGTTGTACGCTCCTTTTTAGAGACCCCTGAAACACCCTTGATTAGATCAATGTGGAATCTACCACCAATACTGGGCCATTTCAAATGCGGGCAGTGCAAGGCCTGCTCAACAACCATCCAAACTAAAGAGCTCACCTATAAAGACCATGTGATTACCTTGAACTCTTTCTCCAACTGCAACACAAATAACGTAATCTTGGTATTATATGTCCGTGCGATCTCATCTATATAGGCCAAACTCAACAGAAGATAAAGGCCCGTATTCTCCACCACTGTAGCCGGATAAGATGTGGTGTGCCGGGAGCACCGCTGGTGGAACATTTTTCAACTATGAACCATAATCCTGATGAACTGCGATGGGTAGTACTAGAGAAAGCCTCCCTGGGCCCTAGGGGAGGGAACATTGGTGCAATTCTCAATTTGAGGGAATGTAAATGGATGTCCCTTCTGGACTCCATTCGGAATGGCCTGAACGAATCAGAAATTAGCCATGCACAATTTGCATGCCTGTCATTTGAATAACGCGCACGTAGCACAATTTCCATAATGTACTGTTCATCCAGTAAATGTAATATATTTTTTCTATATTGTGTTTTATAACAACTGTGGGAGTGTCCTTCGACCTCCAGACAAGGTGGAACGTTATTACAGCAGCAGATGTAACAAATTTGCATTTTAAGATTGTGTTAACAAGCTAGCGTGCCAAATGTCATGGTAACTTTTTTGGTACTTTCTAACATGCATGTACTGAACATCTGTACGAGATGTCCTGTGAAAAATAACAGCAGATGTAACAAATGTGCATATTAAGACTGTGTCAACATGCTTACGTGCCAAATGTCATCTCAGTAACCCTTTTTCAGCATAATATAATTGAGAACGACCGGCTCATGCTAATTCGGTGGGATTTTCATCCACAATGTCAACATGTGCAACTTTGTCTGCCCCGCATGTCCAATGAGAGACATATCCACTTATTTACGTATTTGCACCGATTATGTCTATCATGGGCCAAGAACATATTTAGGCTAAGATGATCAGCCTTCCAGACCCTTTCCATATAAATCCCTTTGGTAACAACGTTCGTCTGGAGAAGTATTGTCCCCTCAAGTATTTGGACGTGAGTCTTTCCTCACTGACTCCACTTGTCCTGTCATAGCTGCCAAGCATTGCGCGTCTGCACTCTCACTTCTGACACGCGTGATTGACGGCTTTATTTAAACAGCTGGTTGCAGCCCTCCGGTTCGCTCGTCTCGCACGGAGGTTTCCCAGCGGAGCAGCGGTGAGTAACTTTGAAGCGCTCGGCTTCGCACGACGTGCTTTATGCACAATATCATTTTTGAGCTTGGTTTTACTAACGCAAGCCCCCCTTCTGTTTTAATTGATTTTAGGCGTTAAGAAACGAGGAGTAGTCTGGCCCGCACTGTTAAGCGCAGGTAATTGCAATCTTACTTTTACACTCGTGCTGATGCGACTTTTTATCTAAATGCAATGCTCCGTTCTAATTTAGATTTTTCTCTATACTTTATCCACAGATTGATTTGGATACAGTGTTCATTTGGCCCACTTTTTTCAGTAGTTCAGGTATTGCATTTCTTTCCCCCGTGCAACATGCTTTGTATTGTATTATATTTAGATTTAGACTATGAGGTGGTTCCACGGTTGATCCTTAATAGCGTGTTCCCTTGATTTATATCTTTCAGATTATATTTACTATGTCAGTGACAGCCGATTAATCCGGCATGACACAGCCAATGTTTAACTTTCGATAGATTAAGTGACCATTTTTCGGTCTTTATTTACCCATTTTAAACACGAATTCTCATAGCTGACATTGCACCTTAATCTTTCAGGTGCCGTTTTTTCGCTCTCACGCATTAGGAGCCCACGCGCCCTTCTCAGTCCGCTGCCTCTATTCAGAGGCTACTCATGGTAATAACCGCTCTTCTGATTCAGTCCATATTTACATGTAGATGTAAACTTCGGTTTACATGACTATGGTTCTAAGGTGTTTTCATACTCTTCCCTAGATCCCGTCCCCAACACTTCTGTCCTGATGAAGACCCCGGCGTAAGGGATACAACAGCCTACTGTTCTATAGGGGTCGAAACGTCGACATTTAACCGTTTAGCCAGCGTGAACAACAGATATTCTATACTGTGTTATTGTTTAAAACCATGGCTACGTTTTTGTTAAATTGTGATTAAAAGGCTCGAGGAATGAGCCACGTGTTGTATAAGTGACATATTGTTTTGATGCACACTTTATCCTGCAGTCACTTCCTTATCCTCACTGAACCACAATCACCCCACCTTCTCTTTCCCTTTTTTCCCGTTCCTTTCTAGGGGCACTTTCATATGTAATAATGTGTAAATACTTTCACTAACAGATCGATGCCCAGTGTGAATAAAACACTGTGTGCAACGAATACTCTTTGTCCTAGTTTTGAGTTTGAATTTGTTTTGATCTATGAGAATTTTGTGTATTGTATTATCACTTTCTGGGACCATTGTTCCTACGTACTTTAAACAGAAGATGACATGATATTGATGAGCATATGTGAGGCCTATTCACATTCTATTTATGTGATGAATACATTGTCTAAGCTTATGGAAAAGATTCATTCATGACATTGTTGACATTCAAGAATCACATCTATTCTAGAGTCTGATTGGGATATTCATAGCAGTAACGTATATATGGCTGGATGGTCGGGATGTGTTGGGATGCAGGACCTACTTGTCACCCTGATGCCGGATGAATTACTGCTGCTCCAGCTGTTCCAAAAACATGAATTAGAAACTGAGCCTGTATTAAACAAAGCTAGATTGTGTCAATATTAGAACAATCTGTTTACACATTAAGGGGGGGGGTTAAAGTTGTGTGTATGATGTGACCATCTGTGAAGCAGGAGATGCATGCTGTTTGAAGAGAGTGTGAGAGGAACGAGAGTTTTAGTGTAGTTGGAAAATAAATGTGTTTTGTTCTTACCTGGCCTGACATATTGATGCCACATTGTGTGGGTTGTATTTCTGTGTTTGCAGGCTTAATATTTTTCAAATATGTATGATTTTGCTCAGGTAAATGTTATTTCTCTATTCTATGATATTCCGAGTTCTACAGAGCAGGGACAGAGATCTGCACCTCTGATAAAAAGAACTTGCCTACAGGTGTACATCTGATTACGTTCATAAAGTTACTACTAGTAACATTAGGATCATATTTTGAGTCAGTCCAGTCTCCATCCCCTCATGTTAGATGTTGGAGACACGCACTCTTACTGCTGTGGGGGAATCTCTACCTGGACTCGGTGAATATCATACAGGCTGAAATTTCCGCCCAAACAAGTATGAATAGAGCTGTTTGAAATTAACTAGTGCAAACTAGTATATGTGCGATTAAATTCAAATCATTGTAAACAGTCCAATATATTTTTTTAACAAGTATACATCAGAGTTTGTGTCAAAAGCGAGGCATCATCTGTAGTGATAACTAGTGGAGACGTCCGCTCCATGCAGGTGCATGAAGATGCTCCTCCATGTCATCAGCACCCAAGACTGCCCACTGTGCAATACTATAAGAGCTAAAAACAACATTCTCAATAAGACACAATAGGGAATTGGGAAAAGATTAAATAAATGCTCCTTTATTTGACCTATCACCCACGATTAATGTGGTTTTTTATCTTTTGTGTTATCGCTTGGCTGCAGGAACTGAAATTAAACTGGGATTCTTGTCTGAGCAATAACGGAATTGCATTGCATTCAAATTTTGTGTCAGAACCTTTATTCAAATTTTAGAAAGAAGGTCACAGCTCACCACAAAACCTTTAATAAAGCATTTTCTACAATAGTCTGACATGTGGCTTCCCCTAGTTTCATTTTCTTTCCAAAACATGGCAGAAGGTAATGGGTATCACTAATCTTTTGTATTTAAAAGACTTTATTTAGTATCAATAAATACCATAATACAACATAAAGAACTCTGATAAATATTTAGCTACTTACATATGGCATTAAATTCATGGGAGGAATAATAAAGCCTTTATAATTTTATACCGGAGGGAAGGAAGGGGGGAGAAAAATAACAAAACAAAACAAAAGGATGGAAAGGAAATAATCAGACTCCTAAGTATAACGATCTAACAAATAATGTTCTCACCTATATAGAATAAATAAGTGAAACAAATATAAGAACAGAGAGAGAACATTCATTGGGATATAAATTCTCAGATAATACAGAATTGGTGGTGTACATATCATTTTCAACTGGGTTAAGAAATGTAGTGAGAGGTAACCATAACAAGTCAGCATTATGAGAAGATAAACATTGAGCAGTATACACAAAATCTAATTTATGATGAGAGCACACCTAATCCCACCACAACTTATAAGATAACTTAGATGATGATTTCCAATTAAATGTAATTAGTTGAAAAGCAATTGCTAATAAAATATCTAATAACTTATTCTTAGGAAAAGATGGTACAAGATAATTAGTTAAAGAGCCCAAAGAAATATAATATACAGAATATTAAAGGGATGTTTAAAACCAAAAATCTTTCTAATCTGGGACGAGATGTTACGCCAAAAAGAAAGTGCATTGGGGCAACTGAACAGCACATGCATAAGATTTTCCTTAGGAAAACCACAAGACCAACAGCTATCAGAGGTGTCTGAGGAAAATCTGGAGCAGTGGAGAGGGGTAAAATACAGTCTGTGATAGATAAAAAAATAAAGATTGAATAATACTCGCTGATCTTGAGATTTTAAACATTCGTGCCCATATCTTATTCCAAAAAGTAACCTCCCAAGTAACATCAAGATCTTGTTCCCATAAAAGTTCTAACGTGGACTTGGTTCGGAAGAAAAATAGTTTTATAAATAAGTGAAACTTTAGGACAATTCTTCAAAAAGTCATTAAATCTGGAAGAAAAGGAAACTGAATAAGTGGACTTCTGAATTGAAAAATAGACGCCAAGAACCACATTCATTAGTGATCTAAAATGAGGATAAAAAGACTTAGGACAGTAATAAGCAAGACAAAATTGAGGAAAAGAGATATTATGGAAAAGTTGTGATATCCACATAATACCTCTGTCTGTCCAAGTATTCCAAAATAGAGGTCTGTCATTCAGCTTAATCAGAGAATTATACCATATTGGCATTTGTAGAAATATAGAGGAAGTCAAAGTGACTGGAAGATACGTCGATTTGATCAATGACACTGTTTTTTCCAAAATAGAAGACTACAGAATCGACTTTGTAGAAGAAAAAGATAATACCTCTTTAAATTTAAAGGGACATAAAAGGGCTTTTTCAAGCTCAAGCCACAACGGAGAAAAAGACGAAGTCAGCTCAGAAGTCCAAAATGCTGCTTGGCGGAAGGCAAAAGCTTTATGAGAATCATAATTATTCTGAAAATTCACACCACCTTCTAATTTGGATCTTTGTAAAGTAACTAAAGCTACTCTTGTTATTTTGTTATGCCATAAAAATCCAATAAGAAGAGCATTAATTGCCTTACAGAAATACTTCGAATATGGACTTGTAACATAGAAAGAAGATATAACAAATGAGGAGAGATCAACATTTTAATAGAATCTAAACGCCCCCACCAAGATAAAAATAAAGGATTCCAGGAAGATATAATATTCTCTATTTTAGTATTTAATTCTTTAAAGTTAATTTTGATAGTCTCAGGAATAGAACTGGTGAATCAAAGCCCTAAATACTTAATCTTGGCCGAAGTAGACCATTTAAACCCTGTAAGGTGATAAGAGTGACTAAAAGTATATTTATTGAGTGGAAGGACTTCCATTTTCCCTTTGTTTATTTTATATCCCGACACCTGCGAAAATTAAGAAATTTCCTGTAAAAGCGGGGGCAAGGAACTATCAGGAGAAGAAATTAAAAAAAGATGATCATCTGCAAAAAGTGGCACATTTTAAATGCAATCTCCGTAGGGAAAACCAGTGATAGAAAATGTATGACGAATTCGAGAGAGAAAGGGTTCCAGTGCTAAGACAAATAGCAAAGGCGAAAGTGGACACCCTTGACGTACTCCTCTATGAAGTGAGAAATAGGAAGAAACTCTACCATTGACCAGTACTGATGCACGAGGAGCACAATATAAAAAGAAACGAGAGCTATGAATTTAGGACCAAAACCATGCCATTCCAACGATTGAAGCATAAACTCCCACCTTATTCTATCAAATGCTTTTTCAGCATCAATTGTTATGGCTGCAAGAGAGGCTTTAAATGCAGAGGCTTTACTGAGAACATTAAGAAATAGTCAAGCATTATCTGATATAAGTCTCCCTTTAATAAAGCCAGATTGTTCTTTCCCAATAAGACGAGGAAGAAAAGACTCCAGACGATGAGCTAACAGTTTAGCAAATATTTTATAATCTACATTTAATAAGGAGCTTGGTCTATAATTTTTACAATCTTGGGTATCTTTACCTTCTTTGTGTATAAGACAAATGATTGCTTCCTGGAAGGTGCCTGAAGTGATGGAGGAATTAATAAAAGAGTTAAACAACCGATATAAATAAGGAAGTAGAAGATGAGAGAAATGAAGGTAAAATTCCACCGTGAAACCATCAGGACCTAGTGTTTTCCCTAACTTTAAAGAATGTAATGCTCCAGATAGTTCATCAGAGGTAAGATCACCTTCTAAAGATTCAAAATCTAGGTCAGGGGAAGTCTGACTTAGATATTCTTCAACTTTGGAAGACTGAGGTACTGCCTCATGGGTGTATAAGGACTTATAGGGGCATATTCACAAGGACTTACTGCAGAGTTATCGCCACCTTAGCGCATCAAAAGTGGAGACAAATTTATCGCCCCATTCACAAGCGGGTGCAAACTGCAGACATCGCCAGTATACCCGCGATAACTGCCGCAAATTTTATCCCCACGGGTGACACCACCAACTAACTCTAATGAGATGCAGAGTAGGCGTTCCCGTGCAAAAACACACGAAAACACCACTACACCACTTTCACAACGAACTACCAGATCCGTGATGCGAGTCAAAACCACGCGATAAGCCGCGGTAGCAGCAGGTATTTAACACCTGCCTCTTGATGGTGTTAAGCAGGACGACTACCTGCAGTAGGCAACGGAGCCCCACACACAGCCACACCCGAAGAACAACCGACGCCATGGAGCTATTCATCATGCAGCTTGGAGCCCCAACAGGGCCACAACACCCAACGCCACCACCCCCAGGACTGCCACCACCCCCAGGACCCGGACCCACACCCTTCCCCCCCGGACCACCACAGAGGCAGCGCAGAGTAAGACAGCGGACCTACCGAAAACGCACTAGTCTCACAGACCTAACGCCCGAGGAAGTCATAGCCCACTACAGGCTCAAAAGGATAACCATGCTCCGCATCATGACCCACATCAGCCACAGGCTGACGGTCCCAACACAGCAGACAACCAACATCCCTCCGCAGACAAAGCTGCTGGCTGTGCTGCACATTTTGGCCTCTGGTACCTTCCAACCAACAACAGCCAGAGTCGGAGGAGTCTCACAGCCAGCCCTATCAAAGTTCCTCACACCTGTCCTGGATGCCATCATCAGCTTCATACCCCAGTACCTTCACTTCCCCCACACTGCGCAGGAACAGCTGGAGACCAAGCAAGGCGTCTACGCCATTGCTAGATTCCCACACGTGTTGGGGGCCATTGACTGCACACATGTTCTACTTGTGCCCCCCGCGGACACTGCACACATCTACCGCAACAGAAAGCACACGCATTCCATCAATGTGCAGGCAATAGTGGACCACCGGGGAATGTTCACCAAAGTCGTCGCAAACTACCCAGGCAGTGTATACGATTCCTACATCTTCCGACAGTCCATCATCAACCAGCGCTTCCAGGATGGCACCTATGGAGCTGCACTGCTCGTTGGTAAGTACCAAATCAACACACCACACACCTCAAAGCCACCATCACACAACGCACAACTGTGGGAATGCACACGTGACCAAACCACATGCAACATGTCAATCAACATGCCCACCTACCAGACACGACAACACAACTCCATTGGGATCCTGGGCTTCCCATGTACACAAGCCAGCTATATCATGGCACCACAGCCACACAACAGTTGAACGTGTGGAGAGGCGGAAAGCAGGCATGTGCAAAGGATGCAAGTGACCCATGAATGGGAATGTACACAGCGACAAGTGTGGCGTGAATGTGCTGGACAGACCTGGGTATGCAAACCACAGATATGTCCATGCAGACATTAACTGCTGGTGTCTGGAGAGTAGTGAACAGTGGACGCAACCATGTCACCTCAGGCTGTGGGTTAGATCGTGGAAATGTCGCTCGCTGTGTCCCCCCCTGTGTACGTGAGCGTAGTGGGTTGGCCCGGCTTACGCCAGGCCTGTGCAGGGGTGTGGATAAAAACACCGTGGCGCTGAGCGTGGTGCTCTCCCGGAATGGCCAACGTCACTGCCAGGGCGGCGCCTCTCAGCCCGTCACGAGGCCGACGCCGTGAGCAGCGGGGCCTGCGAGCCTGTGCACCTGCTGCACCCCAGGCCGCTGATACCCAGACCCGGCTTGCCCGCCCCAGTGCTCCAAGGCCGCACTGCTCACCTGCCGACACCGTCATGTGTCAAAGAGGGCCCACCACGTGCCGGTGCTAGCTCCAAGACCCATGCCCGCAACCTTGGCAGCCTCCTCAGACCATCGCTGTCCTCCGTGACACAGGCCCCCAGGAGTCCTCATTTGTTGACATACTCCACCGCTGCAGCTGGCCTACACTGCAGTCCAGTATGTCCCACATCTAGAACCGAGTCTTCATTAATCAATGGCAGAGTTCATGCCAGTGAACGCAGGGAGAGGAGTGAGAGAATGATGCGTTTCAGTCCGGTGGAAACACGGATCACTGTTACGGAGAAGGTCGACCACTAGCAAGGACTGACCTGGTGCCACTAACCCTGTGCGCCGTGAGTCACCGTCAGCCTGCGGCAGAACATTGTTGGTGTCTGAGCCTGTGGCCTGGGGGTTGTCATCAGCAACTGGCAGGTACGGACTTGGTGTTTGGCATGAGTCTGCGGCATTCATATCCGCCATGTTGCCGGACACAGCTGGTATGTGCCCTCTGCATCATGCCCTGGGGGTACACCTCCCACTCTCCCCTGAGACACTCCGCAAAAATCACCTTTGATACATACAAGACCCTGCTCTGCCCTCATGACCCTACCCCAGTGTCCCGCAAGTCAGCGTCCCGTGGTGGTAGGTCCGTGTCGGCCACTGTGCATCCGGTGCCACTAACTCTGTGCAACTCAAGTCATGGTCCCTTGCTGTTCGAACATTGCATTCCTGAGTGCCTGATGACTGTTGAAGTTGTTGCCAGCACCAGCTACTCCCTGAGGGCTGGCTTACACTCACCCCACACACAGCCAGCTAAGGCATCACTGGACCTGCCATCACATCATGCCGAACCAAGTATTGACTCTTTTCTCTCTGCACTGTCACAGGTGATCAAGGATATGCACTCTGCCCTTGGATGGTGACACCCCTCCGAGACGCGAACACACCCGCCCAGAGGCAGTACAATGCAGCCCACATACGCACCAGCGGCATCGTGGAACGCACATTTGGCGTGTTGAAGTCACGTTTCAGGTGCCTGGACATCACAGGTGGAAGGCTCCTGTCCCGGCCAGACATCGTGTGCAAGATGATCGTTGCATGTTGTGTGTTGCACAACATTTGTGTACGCACCAATGCCCCATGGATCCAAGTTCCAGAAGTACCGGACGATGATGAGGACGATGGGGCAGGTGGCCCACATCCAACTGCAGCTGCGGCAGGAATAGCCCGTAGGAACACCCTCATTGCCAATTTCTTCACATGAGCACGTCACATTGTGGCCGTCCCTGGCAATCATGGGACAGTACAAAATGTCCACAAGCACAGCATGTGTGAATAAAAAATATTTGCAGGTTACAGGTTGTACTTGTACATTGTCATGTCACAGTTTCCTGCTGTGCCAGATGTGATTGGCCATGTTGTGCACATATGCGGCACCAGTTGTGTCCTGTGTTCTGTTGTGGAGGTGTTGCTGTTTGTACAACGATGTTGTCAATGTCGAGGTGCACTTATTCTTATGTGCGTATGCTGCACGGTGGGTGATTCGCTCCTGCGGCTCTGATTTGGCTGCCACTTATCGCTTTCATGCGGTGTGCCTTTCAGTTCTGTGCTTCCACAGTGCTGAGATGTTGCAGACTTGGGTAACTTGTGCTCTTTGTCGAGTTGTGACTCTTGGGTATGGTTTGTCCGCAGATGTGTCGTTGACGTCAGGGGTTGTTTGTGCAGGTGGTTGTGTCCGAGTGTAACCTGCTCCTTTCCGGTTGTGGTCCTCACTCAGCCACCTCCGTGTCGTGCCATGAACATTGTCATGATGATTGGACTGCAGCCATGTTACTCGTCATGTGGTGTCTCTTGCATTGTCAGTGTGGCTGACGTATATGCATGTTTGCTGTGTTTCGCACATGTGCATGTGTTTTTTGTGTGATTGTTGATATGTTGGGTGGGTGCCCCTTTGGGCACATGGTGTACGTGGGACTACTTGGTGTTTGTGTGTGTGCTGAAGTGTTCCTGTGGGATCAGGGACATGATCCTGAGTCATTGTGGGTGTGCAGTGTGCTCTGCTTAATTGTGCATGTGTGCCATTGTGCCCATCTCCCTCCTTCCCCCCACTCCCTGGTCGGTAAGCACCCTGTTGATGTAGTGTCGGGTCATGTTGGGCAGTGTCCGGATCCCCAACTCCTGTCACCGTCTCCTGACTGATGACTGTGGCCACCATCTTCTCCATGTCATTCAGCTCCTGGTGTTCTGCTGGCCCCCCTCCTCCGAAGTGCGTTGCTGATTTCGTGTTGGCAGCGAGTTTCTGCTTGGTTTTGCCATTCACATCAATCCAGTGCCTCTTGTCCTCTTCCATTGTCCTCCTCGGCGCTGCAACGGCATTCACATGGTCCGAGATGGTGTGCCATCTTTGCCTCTTTGTTGCCAATGACACATTGGAGGTGACGTATAGTTGGTGGTGGTGTTCTATCTCATCCGTGACGATAATCGTGTTTTTCCTGCAGACTGTACCCCGTCTTCCTCTTCTCATTGCCCGTCCACGACCCCTGGATTCCTGGGTGTTCCTCCGTGGGGATTGTGGGGTTCATGTTGTCCTCTGCAGTAGGTCAGGGTGCATCCGTGGTACTCCGCAGTTCATTTCCTTTTTAGTGGCATTTTCCGTATGCTGTTTTTGTGCTTTTTCCCGCATTACGCGTGGGTATTGCTGGCCTCTCGCTGGTTATCACTGTTTTCTTATCGCGTTTGGGCCCATCGCGTCTTTTTACGCGTTGGGGTTTGTGTTTTTATCGCCGCCGCCGCAGTGGTTGCATCGCAGACATTGGCCGCGGTTTCGGGAGGCTATCGCATGGTACCGCCGTGTTGTGAATTCCACGTTAACACAGGGTTATTTTCCCGCAATAGATTGCGATGTGTGAAGTTGCGTTAACATTTTTTGGAGATGTTTAGCGCACGTTCTTGTGAATATACCCCATAGAATTTAACAAATTCCTCCAAAATAGCTTGATGGTTAGTAATAAAGTGACCTTGTGAAGAGGATGTAGAGTCAATGACACGTCTCTCTTTCCTGACCTTTAAATAATTTGCTAGCAGTTTACCAGCCTTATTTTTCCCACCATAATACCAAACATTTTTGCTCAGAAGTATGAGATTAGCTTCCTCAGTAGAAATAATATTGAACTTCAATTTAGACTGTAACAGCTCTGTCAAATCAGAGGACGATTTAGAAGAAAAATATCTTTGTTCCAAGGTTTTAATGGAGGAGAGTACTGCATTATGTTCTTGCGTTCTACCCCTCTTTTTCTTAGAGACATAGTTTAAAATAAAGTCCAGTGCAGACGCTTTAAAAGTATCCCACAATAAAGAAAGATGAATCTCTGAATTATCATTAAAGGAGAAAAATTCCTAAGCAGAATAGATAAGAGAACAAGAAAATTGAACATCCTGAAGTAAACAATGATTGAATCTCTATCTATGAGATGGAGATCTAGGGGGAACCAAGTCCAAGTCAGTGACAACCATGGCATGATCAGAAAGTACAATTGGAGTAATGTGGGAATGTATAAGGCACTGTGAAAGAGACTTGGAAAGAAAAATATGGTCTAGTCGTGAAAGTGTACCATGAGTGGCAGAATAAAAGGTATAATGTCTAACAGTAGGGTTAGATAATCTCCATGAATCTACCAATGCACTTTTTGAAATGGCAGAGTGAAATTGTTTAGACATTTCATGCGCCAAAAATTGAACTGACGACTGTCAATCAAAAAAACGATGTAAAATTTGATTAAAATCCCCACCTAAAACAAAATACGCATCATAATACTTAGTACATTTTCTTGAAATAGAAGGCCAAAAAGTATGATCAGGTTGTGTTGGAGTACATACATTCATTATAGTCAGAGGCATATTCTCTACAAGAATATTAACAATAGTCCATCTACCTGCATCATCTGTTACTTGTGAAACAACAATAAGACTAAGAAATTTATTACACATCATCACAACCCCATTCTTCTTGTTCACTGAAGGAGAAACAAATACCTGTCCAACCCAATTTTGTTTACATTTTAATGCTTCAACTTGGGTAAGATGGGTTTCTTGAAGAAGAACAAGATCAGGATTGAGTTTACCCAAATGCGATAATATTCTCTGTCCTTTTTCAGGATTGAGCGACCCCTTAATATTCCATGTTATTACTTGTAATTATCTACAGTGAATAAAGGGTAGGCACTCTGAGAACTTTAAACCAGCTAAAGATTAACACAATAAATATTGACATATATAAATGAAACAATAAGGGAAAGCAAAGGAGGAGACAAAAGTAAAAAAGAACAAAAAAACGCAGAAGGAGAGCCAGGACATGCAGAAGGGGAGAGCACCGAAAATGATGGAGAAGCAGGAAGAAGAGACAGTACATATCCAAAAAGGATGACTGTAAGAACATACCTGAATAAATAACAATAGAAAACGGGGTGGTGACGACACAGGAAACAATGACACATCAGAGGGGGAGGAAACCACGACACACCTGGATGATACATACTTAGGAGGGCGGATCGCACAATGTCAACATATGAATCTGCAAGGAAAGACAAGGAGAACAATTTAGGACAAATAATACAACACATTAAGGCAGTTCCAAAAACGGCACAATAAACATATTGAGTACTTCAAGGAACATCAACCATTAGAAGGACCAGCTGTATCCATTTTGACCAAGGTATGCGATTTTATAAACATTTTAAGTTCTGCTGGATCTTCAAACGCTGTAGTATTATTCTGGAATGTCACCTTAAAAATACAGGGGTGAAAGAGACCATATCTGGCTCCAAGAGAACAAAGAGGCGCACGCAGGCTAAGAAACTCCTTCCGTCTGGCAGCAGTGGCAATAGAAGCATCCTGCGAGAGGAAAACTCTGGGGCATATTAGCAAAGAATGGCGATAACTAGCGCTAACCTAGGTTAGCGCTAGTTTTTTTATCGCCGTCTATCGCCATTATTTTTCGCCCTGTTAGCGACGTATTAGCAACACGTCGCTAACAGGCGATAGCTTCAGCCAAAACTCTTGCTAACTCCTGCGCGATGGCGATATCTAAAGCGGCGATAGCGGGCGGAATCCAGCGACAACATTTTAGCGATCATAAAACGCACGCTAACCCGCAAGTGTGGACTTTGCAAAAATAACCAGTCCACCTCCCATTGAAAAGATGTAAAAAAAAATATAAATGCAGATTTGAGCACCCAGGGCCAAGTGCAGCACGCAACAACAACCCCCTCAAGCCACCCAACATCCAGGATGACCAGGATGAGAGCCCGGATGCCCCGCTGGACCTGCGCCTGGAGCCTGGATGCCCCGCTGGACTTGCGCCTGGATGCCCCGCTGGACTTGCGCCTGGATGCCCCGCTGGACTTGCGCCTGGATGCCTCGCTGGACTTGCGCCTGGAGCCTGGATGCCCCGCTGGACTTGCGCCTGGAGCCTGGATGCCTCGCTGGACTTGCGCCTGGAGCCTGGATGCCCCGCTGGACTTGCGCCTGGAGCCTGGATGCCCCGCTGGACTTGCGCCTGGAGCCCAGATGCCCCGCTGGACTTGCGCCTGGAGCCCGGATGCCCCGCTGGACTTGCTCCTGGAGCCCGGATGCCCCACTGGACTTGCGCCTGGAACCCGGATGCCTCGCTGGACTTGTGCCTGGATGCTGGATGCCCCGCTGGACTTGCGCCTGGAGCCCGGATGCCCCGCTGGACTTGCGCCTGGAGCCCGGATGCCTCGCTGGACTTGCGCCTGGAGCCTGGATGCCCCGCTGGACTTGCGCCTGGAGCCTGGATGCCCCGCTGGACTTGCGCCTGGAGCCTGGATGCCTCGCTGGACTTGCGCCTGGAGCCTGGATGCCCCACTGGACTTGCGCCTGGAGGTTGGATGCCTTGCTGGACTTACGCCTGGAGCCTGGATGCTCCGCTGGACTTGGGCCTGGAGCCTGGATGCCCCGCTGGACTTGGGCCTGGAGCCTGGATGCCCCGCTGGACTTGTGCCTGGAGCCTGGATGCCCCGCTGGACTTGCGCCTGGAGCCTGGATGCCCCGCTGGACTTGCGCCTGGAGCCTGGATGCCCCGCTGGACTTGCGCTTGGAGCCCAGATGCCTCGCTGGACTTGTGCCTGGATGCCCCACTGGACTTGCGCCTGGAGCCTGGATGCCACGCTGGACTTGCGCCTGGAGCCTGGATGCCTCGCTAGACTTGCGCCTGGATGCCCCGCTGGACTTGCGCCTGGAGCCTGGATGCCCCGCTGGACTTGCGCCTGGAGCCTGGATGCCCCGCTGGACTTGCGCCTGGAGCCCGGATGCCTCGCTGGACTTGCCCCTGGATGCCCCGCTGGACTTGTGCCTGGAGTCTGGATGCCCCGCTGGACTTGCGCCTGGAGCCTGGATGCCCCGCTGGACTTGCACCTGGAGCCTGGATGCCTCCCTGGACTTGCACCTGGATGCCCCACTGGACTTGCGCCTGGAGCCTGGATGCCCCGCTGGGCTGGAGCCTGGATGCCCCGCTGGACTGGAGCCTGGAGCCCGGATGCCCCGTTGGACTTGCGCCTGGAGCCTGGATGCCTCACTGGACTTGCGCTTGGAGCCTGGAGTGGGATCCGGAGGAGCTGTGGAGTCGATGAGCCGTGGTGGGAAACATTGATGTGCGACCATCGCCCATACCTGGTGGTGAAGTCCGGCAGGGACCATGGAGACACGTTGCTGACCTGTTTGTGAAGTCCGCCTTGCACACCTTGGTGCAGTTAATAGTAGAGGCGGTCCTGCGCACCAACGTAGTGAGGTCCTCATGGCATACTACAATACACCACTACACCAGGGTGCACGGAGGGGATTACCAATGGTGGGTGCTGTCTCCCTGCATCACAGGGTGGATGATGTTGGGCTGGCCGGAGGCTGTGGAGGGTGAGGCCCCTGTGCTACACCCAACTTGTGTGGTCTGTGCACTGCAACTACACGCCTAAGGGGGCCCTGCTGCATCAACTGCATCGGGAGGTCCACCAGCGAACTACGCGGTGACTGCTGTACCCAGCCCAGTGAAAGCACACCTGGCTCAGGCTCCTGCTCGCTGAGTCACAGTTTTGGAGAGAGTGCGGTGGATTGCGCCACTGGGTCAATGTCCAGGTAAGGAGAAGGTGGGACGTGTAGCGCAGGAGGGCCGGGGGTGAGTCACTCATGCCCATCATACGTAGATGACGCACCCCCAGTGGCGGCTCTACCGCTATGGCGGAAGAGCGTTGCCTCACCACCTCAAGCAGTGTAGATGAGGAACAATCATCACATGATGATAACTCAATCAATCAATCAACCAGGGGAATTGTCAATGCGTTACTTACCCGTGAGGGTCTCAAGGCACTGAGGGGTGGGGGGCGCAGATCTGTCAGCCAAAGAGACAGGTCTTGAGGGTCTTCCTGAAGGTGTTCAGGGAGGGGCACCTCTGATGGCTGCCGGTAGCTCATTCCAGGTCTTTGATGCAATGTGGGAGAAGGATCTTCCTCCTGCTCAGGCTCTGTGGATGCGCAGGGTTTCTGCCAGTGCGAGGTTGGAAGATCGGATGTCTCATTTGGGTACGTGGAAGTTGATTCTGTCGTTGAGGTATTTGGTTACGTTGATGTGTTGCCATTTGTGTGCATGAGTGAGGATTTTGAAGGTGACTCTTTTCTCCACGGGGAGCCAGTGGAGTCTACGTAGGTGTTGACTGATGTGTTCGTGCCGGGGGATGCCGAGGACGAGTCTGGCGGCGGTGTACTGTAATGACTGGCGTTTGCGGAGTAGGGACTTGTAAATGCCGGTGTTTGAGTGCGTTTCCATAGTCCAGTCTGCTGGTGATGAGTGCATGGGAGATTGTCTTCCTTGACTCCGGGGGGATCCATTTGAAGGTCTTGCGGAGGATGCAGAGGGTGTTGATGCAGCTGGAGGTGACAGCGTAGACATGTCGGTTCATGGTGAGGGATGGGTCGAGTACGATGCCGAGGTTTCTGGCGTGGTCCGAGGGGGTAGGTGGTCTACCGAGGGTGGCGGACAACAGGTGTCGTCCCATGCTGAAGGTGAGGTTCCAAGGACGAGGACTTCTGTCTTCTCGGCGTGGAGCTTCAGGCAGCTGTTGCTCATCCAGACTGCGATGTCCTGCATTCCTTCATGGAAGTTGAGTCTGGCGGTGGTGGGTCTTTGGTGAGGGAGAGGATGAGCTGGGTGTCATCAGCGTAGGATACGATGTTGATGCCGTGTTGTCTGGCGATAGTGGCGAGGGTGCCATGTAGTTGTTGAAGAGGGTTGGGCTCAGAGAAGACCCCTCTGGGACTCAACAGGTGATTTACGTGTGATCGGAGAGGAAGGGTGGCAGTCTTATCCTTTGGCCTCTTCCGGTGAGGAATGATCGGATCCAGTCTAGGGCTGTTCCTTGTATGCCGGCGTTGTGTAGTCTGGCGACTAGTGTGCGGTGGGAGACGGTGTCGAAGGCCGCTGAAAGTTTGAGTAGGATGAGGGCTGCGGAGTGGCCTTGGTCCAGGAGGGTGCGGATGTCGTCTGTTGCAGCGAGTAGGGCGATCTCGGTGCTGTGGTAGATGTGAGGAGGGCAGGGGTCGGTGGGGGCCCCCGAGTGGATGCCTTTCATGGTCAAGGCAGTGTATTCAGCTGTGACCGGCGTCCAGTTGAGATGGTGGGCTGGCTGGTGTGTTGGGGGAGCAGGGGGCCGGCTGTGGCGTCTGGTGGATGGTCGGCAAAGTTGTTGTGGAGTATTTTTGATCTTGAGGTGGAAGTAGGTTCCACGCTTATTGCAGAGGTCTTGGGATGGGGTGATGTCTGTGGCTACTCTGCGTGGGCTGGTGAATTCATGAATGACCTTGAAGAGTTGCCTGGAGTTGGTGGAGTTGTTAAGGATTTGGTTGTGGTAGTCCGTCATGGCGTCCTTGTAGGTGGTGTAGATTTTGGGTGTCTTGGTGTTTCTCCAGTTCTTCTCCAGGCATCTGCAGGTGCGTCTTGCTTCTTGGAGATCGGTGGTGAACCAGGCGGCTTTCCAGGGGCGCTGTTTGTCGGGCTTGCGTAGCGGGGCGAGCTTGTATGCTCAGTTGGAGATCCAAGTGTGAAGTTCACTGGCTGCGATGCTGGCATCGGCTGTGTTGGAGGCCAGGGTGGTGGTTAAGGTCTGGCTGCAGTGGAGGCAGGTGAACCTGCCGTGGGTCATGTTTGGCGAGGCCTGTCATCAGTCTCTGATTTTTCCGTGGTTGAGTGCATGGAGGGTGGCTGAGCTGTAGCAGTGGCTGGCTCGAGATCAAGGGTTCCTGGTGCTGGTCGCGGTCGGGACACGGACGGACGCAGACGGGCTTGCCTTGGGCACGCCTTCGGCGCTCCTGCGGCGCGCATCTGCTGCGCGACCACGCAGCAGCCGCCATTAAGTAGGGGAGGGGGGGAGGAACGATCAACATGGATGCGGGAATGGGCGAGGACAGGGGTGCGGGGCCACAGGGGCAGCAGCGGCGGGAAGTGCAGGCTCCGAGAAGCCCAAAAAACAGATCAAAAGTTAAAAACAAGGGATAACTAACTGATGTAATCATGCTATGTATCCTCAGGGGGTGGGAGGGTGGGTAGGACTGCTCCAAACACAGAGCAGGGCACGGGCGGATTGGCATGCCCACTCAAGTGCGCAATGACTGTTTGGTCGGCCCACTCAGGCCGCCCAAAGCAGTCATGCGCACCCTGGCTGCATGACTTGTCCCGTTGCCGATTACCAATCCCACCGCTGCATCGCAGCGTTGTGATTGACTCAGGGGAGGGAGCTTGGCTGCCTACTTCCTTTTCCTGGAAGCAGACGCAGGAGAGCAGGAGCTACAAAGACACGGGACACAGCTTCGAGGTAAGACTTCCCTCAATAAATTCTTAACATCACACACTTACACACACATCCCCGCGTCCACGTACCATCCAGTGTTATTTCTGGCGTTTACCATCTCACAGCTGTCCAGCCCCTCCCGCACTTCTCAATGGATGCCGCTGTGCGCCCATGCACAGCGGGCGTACCACTCATGTGCCAAAGGCACATACGTACTTGCGACGCATGCCATCACCTCGCATTCCATTCCAATGCATACTAATACTAGGCACATTGCAACAGTAGAGTGGGTGTTGCATAGCGCAGACATAAAGATCACTGTTCCCACTTCAGTGAGTGCAACCCAAAACTAACCTTTGCACCACAAACCCAACCGTGAACCCTGGAATTCCTTTTTTGAGCCCCCAAAACACACACCAAAATCACATTTGAGACAGATGCACACCCAATTTTTCATATTTTACCCCAAAAAACACCCCATTTTTCATATTTTACCCCAACAAACACCCCATTTTTCATATTTTACCCCAATATTCACCCCACTTTTCATATTTTACCCCAAGAAACATCCCATTTTTCATATTTTACCCCAAAAAACACCCCATTTTTCATATTGTACCGCAGAAAAAATGTACATTTACAATTTTACCCCAAAACCCATACACACCTGAGAAACTTTAAATTACCCCATTACTGACCTCACAATGCGTTGTGATAAAATGCGATGTTAAGGCACCCGCATTGTCGGAGTTGCGTTGTAACGATGTACTGCCTGCGTTGTAATGGTCGTCTCCCGTGCCAAAGGCAACCCATAGGCTACGCCGTTTGCGTCCGTCTGCCCCTGGACCGCGCTCAGCACCAAGGAGCATTCCTCTTGGACACTCCACCGCTACGACGCTAGCACCCTCTTCGCCATCAACCCTGGACCCCACCTCGCCTGCCAGGACCAACCTCTGCTCCATGCCGGACATCGCCTTCGCCATCACTGACGGCTGCAGTATCACCCACAAGGAGCACCCCGAACGTCAAGGAGGAGGCATTGCCGTCACCTACAGAGGCACACTCCGACTGACAATGCACTCTAATGTGCCAAGGGTGACCATGGACCACGTCAACTCCCAGATCCGGAACAAGCCCAAGAACATCCTCTGCGGCACCCTCATGTGCAGGCCTCCCGGGCCATGGCCCCCCATTCTCCAATGCCATTGTAGACCTCATTGCACCCCAGGGTCTCCCATCCACCGACGACATCCAACTCGGTGAACTCAAGTTCCACCTGGACAACCCCAGTGACCAGAGCACCGACCCCTCCTGGGGAGGGTCACCGACATCAGACGCAAGCAGCAAGTCACCTCAACAGGCCACGTAGCAGGACACACGGTCGAGCACGTCACCTCCGCCAGCGGGTACTTCAACTACAGCCACAACACCGGACTCTCCTGGACCGACCATCATTGGTAACATCACGTCTTCACCTTGCCGACCGGACGCCACCGCCATCATCGCACCCCCTTGCAGCTGGATCAAGGCCAGCGAAGAACATCTCGTCAACTCCCTCCGCGCCAACACTCCACCAATGCTTCCAAACGATGACACCGCAGAGCGCAACCACCACCGATGGATCTCCAACAGCGCCGACATTTGGGCACCCCTCATGAACAGCACTGCGTCAGTACCTTCCGCCTGCCTGATTGCAGGCGTGAGGGTGAGGCAGTGCCACAGGGATAGGCTGGCCCCATGCATTGCTGGAGTTGCGTCATGGTTGTGACACGACTGCAGCAGTGCGTGACTTTAGCGCAGGCAGATACGTCAGGAGCGCTGTCCAGTGATTACAGCGCATCCAAGCTGTCGCAAGAAGGGCGTAGAGAGTAGTGTTGCAACGCTGTCTTGTCGCAGCGCAGCAACACTTTTCATGACTGGGGCACAGGTATGCGCACTATCTTATTGATTGTGTGCATTCCTGCACTGTAGTTTTGTCGCAGGGCAGCGCTGCAACATTGCTTGCAGCGCTGGCCAGCGCCAAAACCTGCAGAGATATGGGCCCAAGTTTTATCACCATTTTTAAAACCTGCTATTTTCTGGTCTTAAGTAACTGGCTCTAACTGCAGTTAGAGCCAGTTTTTTGGCTCTTCAGAATTTCAAGGAGCCCCTTGATAATATGGAGTAGTGGTGTTTGCGTGCCTTTTTGCACGGGAATGCCTACTTTGCATGTAATTAGCGATAAATATCGCTAACATGCTTTGAGATGTAAAAACGGGCCGCTATCGCCCCAAAAATCGCGCTAAGGCCCGTTTGCTGCAGCTTGCTAATAGTGAGATAAAATTATCGCCGCTAAAGTGGCGATAGGCCCTTAATAATATGCCCCTCTGTGTCCCAACCAAGTGACTTGACGTTTAGCTTTAGCTGCAGAGAGAACGGTTAGCAAGTCAGTAAACTTCAAAAAAAGAATGATGACTCCTCATGGTTTGGATGGAGACGTTGACAAAGCAGAACGAGGACCTAGCCAGTGCACCCTCTGAATGTTCAGGACAGTAGATGAAGGCATGTCAAATAATTTTGGAAGGAAGGAGGTAAAAAAGGAAACAGGATCATCTCCTTCCAATGCCTCCAGAAGGCCATAAATATGTAGATTATTTCGCCTGTTTCTGTTTTCCAGTACTTTAGTGTGCTGTTTACGCCAGAAAACCTCCTTCTCCAAACAATGGATCTAATTAGTTTCCTCGCACAGGTCTACAATCTGCTGCTCCACCATACATACACGCCCATTCATTGCTGACCATTTGTCATCTAAATGCAGCATCCTGTTATTAGTTTCCTCCCCGAAAGGACGTAGAGCGTGAATTTCTTCCAGCAGCAGTTCTGAAGAAATAGCTGGCACAGTTTTTTCAGGAGAAGGAGGATCCTGTTTCAATCTCTTGGAGACAGAAGAAGGAGATTGATCTTTACGTGTGGAAGATTGTAGAGAAACAGCACGGGGCACAGAAGAAGTAGCCATTTCACCAGGAGAGTCTAAAGAATCAGCTGATAGCTCCTGTGCAGCGGAAACAACAGAGCCAACACTCAGCGTAGAAGTGGAATGTGTCTTGGGGGTAAAAACAAAATGCGGCTTCCTTAACCTTCCCATAGAAAAGAGAAAAACATGCAAAAAAAACAAAGTGAAGGCTGAGGTATTTTTACCACCAATACCGCACTCATTTATTATTAAGCGGCAATTCCACTAGAAAGCCACTCCAGATATCCCCCAGACGAAAAAAGAGAAGGACCTGTCAAGCAACAGAATTTACATTAGTAGAGTAACCCCACAGAGTCCAGTCCTAGAACACTGCAGAGACACTCCACACAGCAGTGTAGATACCACTTAGAAAACGACATCCTCCACAGTCTCAGGTAAACCTGCAGCTTATCCTAAATGCAGTCTCTCACAAATTTCAAAGGAATTAAAACCTTACGCACTCCTCAAGGCTCCCTGTAGTATGCTCAATTCCGTCTCATAATAGAGGGAAGAAAAGAAAATGGCGGCTGCTACATGCGAGGGGCCCCTTGACAAGACCAGAGCTCTTCATGTTCCTCTCATCGCCGCAGTCCAAAACCTCTGGAAAAGCGAAGTGAGGAATGCCGAAGGTACCGAGACAAGTCTGTGGTGCACGGAGCCTCCCCATCAGGCAGCCATCTTAGATGGTGCCGAAGCCACGCCCCCTCAGTATTAATAATCTTAAAAATCTCTTTCTCCAGGAACTTCTAATTGGCTTCAGTTTTAGACAGGACTTTTCTCATTCATAGATTGACTGCATGGAAACATGGATTGTGAAATGTCTACAATATATAATGCAAAGCTACTTTTTGCAGTGGATAGAGATTATCTTGTCTATTTAGTGTGCCTTCTTGCTTTCAGTCTTGTAGCCATACTATGGACCTGATTTAGATCTTGGCGGAACTACCGTCGTCCTGCCGCGGCGGCAGTCCCAAGTACTCTGTCTAGCTGATGGCGGACTGTCTGCCATATTTAGATGTTGCAGTAACAGACAGGAGACCGCCACAGCGGCTATCTTTTCTGCTGGCTAACAATACTCTTTCGCTTTCATGCTGGCAGTTTTCTGCCAAGCAGATCTAGATGTTCCCGTTGTGCTGGCGGCATCCTGGTGGCAGTGTCATGACGGAGTGAGGCCATGGTGGTGTGGAGACAGGTAAGTACTACATATTATCTTCTCAATACACATATATGTTGTGAATCAGAAAATATATATATGTAGGTAATGTGTACAGCGCATATTTTTACATATAGCATTGCACAAGAACAACTCACACAGACTATGGAATGTGCATCCATACCCATCACAAAAGTCTACTTCAGATCCTGTAGACAACGAAGTGGCTGAGTGTTCTGGTCAAGTCCAGCAGCACAGGATGGACCTGGACTATGGCGTTCAAGTTGTAATTTGTGTTGGGACCCCAAAAAAAGGTGAGTTTCCACCTCCTTTTCTTCCATTCCGCCAACTTGAGCTTGGAGGTTTGCCCGCCACAGTTACCTCGATGGAAAGGCACATCATAATCTGGATGGCGGGAATCTTGGCAGCACTTCCTCCAACAGCGGCTTCAGCCTCTGCCGACACAGGAAAAAGATTCTGGCAGAGGCGGCAGGAGTGCAGCGGTCTTCACTCCAGTGACCAGCCAACATCTAAATTGAGCGGGTGGTCCGCCAAGCGGAGAGCAGGAAGACCACAGAAAAAGTGACGGCGGGACCAGTTCTGCCAAGATCTAAATCAGGCCCTATGTCAGAGTTGCCACTGGAAGGCCAGACTGTTTGTCAACATTTGTTGTGAATCTTGGTTGTATTCGTAGTAGAATTTGTTTCGCATGCCACTGTGGTAAAGTTTTTACTGAACCAATTGTAAACAGAGTTTAGAGCGTGATAAGGAAGCTAGGTCCTTTATTATATGTTTATCTGAGGAGCCAGCGCCTTGACACCCTCGGGTAATTGGTTTGCGCTTTATAAATGTATTTTTCATTTCATTTCATTCTTTATTTCCAATTCACAAATGCAAATAGAAAAGATTCTTCTTGTCTTGTTTCGGCATCACAGAATAATATAAATTAATTTGATGTCAAATCAAATTAAAATTAGATTTATAGAGCTTGGCTAATAACCTGCAACATAATCCAGGCACCCGTAGCCATACTGCTTGGGGGCTCAGTTGAAAAAGCCGGCCTTGAGTCATTTCATGAGTTCCAGAAGAGAGGAAGGGGTTCACAGGTGAAGGGGGGTCCTTCCAGGATTTCACAGCAAGGTAGGAGTATTAGTAACCTCCACTGTTGGTTCGGTGGATGCTACAGTTGTGTGCGAGGGAGAGGGAAGCAGAACGTAGGTATCTGGAGGGTTGGTGGAAGTTCAGGCAGTGGTGGATGCATGCTTGTCCTCGATTGTGAAGGGCTTTGTAGGTGTGGATAAGCATCTTGAATTGACATCTCTTCTGAATGTGGAGCCAGTGGAGCTTCTTGAGGTGAGGCGTGGTGTGGGTCCGTCTGGGGAGTTCGAGGATGAGACTGTATGGTCAGAAGTCCCTACAGGAGGTGCTTGGTGATTCCTGTGTAGAGTGCATTGCCATAGTCCCGCCGGCTTCAGACTAGGGCTTGAGTGACGGTTCATCTGGTGTTGATGGGGAGCCATTTGAAGATTTTATGGAGCATGCGAAGAGTGAGGAAGCAGGCAGAAGAGAATGCATTGATCTGGTTTTTCATGTGAGCTTTCTGTGCAAGATGGTGCCATGGTTACATGTGTGGTCTGTCGGAGTGGGCACTGGTCCTAAATCAGAAGGTCATCAGGAGTCGTTCCATGGAGTTATTGTTCCCAAAGACCAGCACTTCCTTTTTGTCTGTGTTGAGTTTTAGGCTGTTTTTTTTCGTCCAGTCTCCGATGCCCGTCATGCACCTGCAGTAGTTAGCCTTCATGGTGGAGGGGTCTTCTGATAGTGAAAGGATGAGCTGGGTGTCGTCTGCTTAGGACATGATGCTAATTCCATGGGTGCAGACAATGTTGCCTAACAACAAGAAAAAGGTCCCTCTTGTGTCGCCTATATGTATTTAATCAATGCTCTTTTGTACTCCCAATCATACTATGAGACCTGTTAATTGCAAAGATATCTATCCTTTTATTAAAAATGCAAATTATTATTTTTTCTCCAATAAAATCTCATAAAAACTATTTCAAAAATTCATTACATGAAATATCATCAAAAGGAGTTTATCAACCAGCATTACATATAAACAGATCACTAATATTTGTACTGTATTTCTTCAATATTATCCTCTATCACTGCTTCACTGCATTGCCTAGGTAGAACGTCATTATTTTCATACATATGATTAAAGAGATATTCTCCTATCAAAGCAATGCATATAGGCCTCCCCCTAAAACTTACATAAACACAATTTTCAATTATCAGAAAAATTCCTTTCAAGTCTCTTGCAGTTGCGTTTCACAGTTCTTTGTCCGGTGGTGTACCAACTGGCTTAGTTGGTGGGTATCTTGAAGTTGGTGGGCTTTGGCGGGGGTGACTCTGTCAGTGAACTCGGTAATCCAGGTGGAGACGTTTTTGACAGACTGTTCCTGGTTGGTTGCATTGTCAGGTCAGGAGGTGTTGAGGGTGTCAGTCCACTGGCTGTCCAATACTTTGTCCCAGCTGCAGTGTGCGATGCTTGGAGGTGGTGCCAGGGATCCCGTGATGGTGAAATGGATGATGGCGTAGTCTGTCAAGGTGAGTTCGGTGGCATGGCTTTACTTGACTCTGTCACTGGCCAAGAAGAGAGGGTCGAGTGTGTCTCCTGCGTACTGTGTGGGGCAGTGACTAGTTGGGGGAGGCCAATGCTGTTCATGCTTTTGAGGAAGTCATTGAGGTCGTTGAGGGGAAAATTGAGGTCTCCAAGGAAGACGTAGTGTTTGAAGTCGATGGCAAGCAGAGCGATGAATTTGGGAATGGCATTGCAGAAGATAGGGCTTGATCCTGGAGGTCTGCAGGCGAGGGTGCTTCTGAAGGTAGTTTTGCTGTCAATTTGGAGTTGGAAGCTGAAGTGTTCCATGATTGGGGTGGTGTCGCCTGTGGCGGTGGTGCAGTGGATGGTTTCTTTGTGGATGATGGTGATTCCACTTCAGTTTTTTTTGGTGCGGTCCCAGTGTGCTATCTTGTAGCTATCTGGTGTTGCTGAGGCGATGTCTGGAGCAACCACAGGGTTGACCCAGTTTTCAGTGAGGAAGATGACATCGGGGGTAAGGGAGGTGATGGTGCCCCAGATCTCAGTGGCGTGCTTGCAGAGTGATCAAACTTTGAGCAGGAGGCAGTGAGGTTGTTCCAAAGTAGGCATGGCCGGTGTGTGGGTGGTCGTTGTGCATTCAGGTGTTCTGGAGTTTCAGGAGAAGACAGTGTCGACAAGTGAAAGGTCCTACCATTGATTGTAGGTAAGTGCAGCAGCATTTGTTGTTGTGAAGTCTGGGGTCCAGGACTTGGGGCTCGGAGGCGGTGTAACTGCATGTGTTGGGGTTCCTGGTACTGGGCGTGGTCCAGGCACGATGTAGGTGTGGACGGGCTCAGCCGGGCTTGCCTTTGGAGCACCGGCAGCCTCCAATAAGTAGGTCCTGGGAGGAGGGAGGAACACTGGGTGGACGGGGCAGGCGGAAAGCGGGGAGAGCACAGTGCTAGAATGGGCCGGATGTGGCAAACAAGGAAGTGGCAGCAACAAGGCAAAAACAAAGCAAACCAGGCAAATGCAAACGAGTCTAATACAAAATGACACTGAAAACGAGGCAAATATAAATGAGCATAATACAAAATTACACTGAAAACGCAACTAAGCAAGCACAGATGGAGAATGAAGGAAGTAGGCAAAGTGGCTGACAGCAATCACATATACATCATTGGAGAACATTATTCAATTTAATCTCAAAATAATACGGTATTTTATTATGAGGTGGTGAGTAACTGCCATGAAGTGAGCAAAATATTACACTATTTAGGCAGCAGATGCACGTTCTTTAGTAAAGTATGTCTTTGTAAATCGTGAATAGAGGGAGCGCGGTTCCCAAGATAACTGATTAAATTGACTACTTTGGGACTACTAAATAACAACATAAGACTTTTAATGAATATCCTATGTCTGAATATTTTTCCATTTCTCAAATAACGTTTCTACCCTTTTGAGTGCCTTTTAGAGCCATTCTCAAAATATTGTTTTGTCAATTAACTAGTAATAGATTCTCAATTTTAATAGGCGATATGACCTTTAACTCTTGCTGCCAGTCCTTCTCATTATTGATCTTGGCTTTGACATTTTATCAGATTTTATCTGGTGTTATCTTTTTAGAGCTTTGAGCCTTTTGTCATTTGTTCTTCATAACCTTTACCGTGCAAAGCACCTAGAGAGTAATCATTTTATCTTTGCAGCACTACCCAAACTTTCATGAAAAACAAGACTCCTGTTGATTTAGTATATTTCATTAGGATGTTAATCAACTTCTCTAGATGGACAGTATGTCCCATGGCCTTTTCATTCATCTTCTTTTGCCCAATTAATTAGTTTATTTTAATCTATTCAATTAACTATATAATGTCAAGCACTTCTTTAGAAAATAACAGCCTGTGATGCTGGTAATGGTTGTCCGCTTTAAAACACACAACTGAACCTACAATCACATTAATCACTCATCAACCCAATGTTCCCAACCTTCACATTTCACTGAAGCAGTTTTGTCTGCAAATAACTCTAAAAAGAAAAGATGAGCACCAAACAACCGTTAATTCACAGCTGGGAAAATTACGCAGGTTGACATGGCAATCTGTAGAAGAGCAATGTGAATGGGCTTCATTATGTGCAGTTTGTTCTGATAAACGGTGGGTTTGATGATTGTTTTTGCCTTCGCCTGTAAGGATGACAGCCTGTCATGAATGTTGCAGGTGGGTGTCATTTATATATTCAGCCAGGGTGGCTGTTAAGAGTTCCAGATGCCTTCAAAACCTGGAGTTTCTTCCTACCTGATATTGGTGTGAAATGCAGCTCAAAATCTTGAACGTCATGTTCTATATAAGAACACTTCAAAGCATTTCAATGAAGCTTTTTATAAAAGTGAGGCCACGATTCCTTTCATTGTAGCTTACAACAAAGTTTTGCAAAATGTTTTAATTTTTTCCTAAATTGTATTTTGTTTTTAAATGGTGTAGGCCAAGGCTATATTCTCAAACTTGCAGAGTTTGAATAAACTTCACCTTACCAGCCCAGTTAACTCTTGCTGCTGAAGGGATTGTAGTGTAAAAGATTTGGATGAAATAGTAACGTCCCATCTTTCTCTTTAGTTAATCATTCTAATACACATGGAGACTTATTATATAAAGTTCTCAAGCGTTCTAAACAAGCTTGTGTGTCCACTTTTTGTGCCAAGGGCACTTTGGTATTACAGAAGGAGCCACAGATGCATGTGAAGCCCCTCCAGTAAAGCAAGTTGAGGCAACACCTCATTTGTATGGTGAAGTGCCCCCATGCAAATGAGCAAATATTTTGCCTTTGCACCTGGGATTTATGAAAGATACAGGTGCAGAGGCAAAGAGACCATCAGGAGGCACACTGACTGTGACCCATACAGAAGTGGCACACAGATATTGCATGTCCTACTTCACCCCTATGAAGGGGGATAGGGGTCTCAAGAGAACCACCTGCATGGAGATCCCCACCTTTAAAATACAGACTCTATTGCCACCTGCTCAGTGAAAGGTGGTCCATAGCTTCAAATAGCTGGTCCGTATTTCATAAAGCACTGTTCCCAGTGCCTGCACAAGGAACAGCATGGTAGCTGTGATACAGCACACTGTCCCAGTCTTCACCAGGCACGCAGATTTAAGTGTGCACTATGGCACAGAGTTGGACAATGCACCCTTTCCATAATACAGCCCCAGGTATGTTTTCTTGCATAGGTGACTTATGTTATCCAGCTTCACCAGCCTGTCTGACTGTGGAGGGACTGATAGCTGTGATTAGCTGGGAGCCTTTTCAAGATGCGTTGTCAGAAGCAACACAGTAAGTTGGTACACTGAAGGAAGCCGAACAAAAAAAGACTGTTCAAGAGCACCACAAGCATGCTGCTACACCTTGCTTATACGTTCCCCTCTGTTCATATGCTCTATATATCTGCATTATGGGACATTAATCAGGGAACACCAGGAATTGAGTGGAAATATTTAACAGCAGCACTGCATCTGAGAACAACTCACACTACTTTCTTATATTACACTTTGAGTGCTCGACTTCACTATCCCCAAATGTCAAAGCCTAAAGAGGAGGAATTTGACAGTTTAAGGAGGTTGCAGCAGCACCCATAGCAAACACAGAAAAAACAACTATAACAAGAGTATCCACATTTTTCCAAAGGTACCAGAAAAGAGAGAACTGGCCTGACACTGGTGGCAAGCAGTTATGGATTAGTAACCTAGGCCCCAGATCACACTGGAGCCTAGGTAAATTTACACATGCAAGATTAATCTTACACTTTTGAATGACTTTACTCCTTTGGGCTATTCACCATTTCTGAGTGTAAATTAACTCAATAGTGTGTAATAACATGTCCCCACCCTCTGAAATAGGGAGGGGTGACAGGAAAAATAATAAATACAACAGTGAAGTTACTACTAATTGTGACTTTATGACTTTATTTGACTTTTCACACACTTGGCGTGGACCTTCATTTTTCAGGTGAAGATCTCCTCATTGTCATTTGAAAGTTTATTAAACTTTTAAAAACAATAGATACAATATCTTTAAATGAAATATTAAATAATTGTATTTATTAATTTTTAATATTTAATAATTTAATAAAATGTTACAACATAATTAACTTAATTTGAAATCAAACATTTAATTATTTTGAATAATTTACATTTAAAATAAATGACCTTTTGATGTTTGAATAAAAAGATCCAAACTTAAGTTAATAACAAAACTTTGTTCAGAATTACATTTACATAATTTTTAATAAATATAACGTTCATTAACAATAAATTAAAAATAGTCAATAAAATAATGCAAAATAAAATAATGATTGTGCTTTATTTTTAGAAAATAATTTAGCATTACAAAACATGTAATAATATTAACAGTTCAAATAATGTACTGTTCTTTTTGCAGTACCTGTGAGTGGTCATGGATGATGCTAGACTTACTTCAGCAGAAGCATTTTTGTACTGCTGACCCACGGTACGGATATTTGGATTTTTCGCCGCCCGTGATATGTATGGCCCGTGTAGGAAGTAGACGAGAGGAGTGACCCGGTTCCATTTTCAGTATTCATCAGGATTTGAATATACAATAGAGACTTTGGCACATTGAGGAAGAGTAAGCCAGGACTGACCTGCCCTATTAAATAGTATCTATTAGGATTGGACCACTTAACAGACTTCCGTGCGTCCTCGAGAGGTATTCTGTTTAATGGTGTATGCATATCCGCCCATTAAGAAGCACTGCGGGCTTGGAGCACAGCCGATAGACTTGTTTCGGGTGATTTCACGTTGGTTTCCTTACCCTTGTCCTGAGGAGGCCCAGAAGAAATTGGGGGCCGAAACGCGACCGCGTCGACAGTTTTGACGGGAGGAGTCCGTTTGGAATATAAGAACTATATTTGTATCTGTTGAAGGCACACTAGATAGATGTAGGTTGAGGTGTTGTAACCTCGTGTGCAGAGACGACGACCTCGCAGTGCATTGTCCAGACTTAATGTGTGAACACTGAAGATCAGAAGAAATTAGTGGGTAACGGGACCTCAGATAGTAGTAACACAGGTTTTGTTACTTGAGTGTTTTTTGTATAAGTGTTTGTATTGTAATATGTCTATGTATATGTATATGTTTATATATTTTGTGTTCTAAATATGAACTAAATATAATGATCTTTTTCTTCAAAGAGCGCCCTCTTGGTGTGTGTATTTGGTGAATGAATTTTTTCATATAGTGTTAATAGGACGTTGGACTACGGATAAGGAAATTTGAGTTCCTTATGAGTAAGTAAATTTGAGATATTAATCCCTCCATGCCATTTTTTCTTCCATGTATGTAGACTTACTTCTACTATGGAAGGGCAGTTTGTTAATAGAAGGGGCTTACTCTTTTGTGGGTGTGTGCATGTCCCTCACTAAACCCTTCCCTAACCCTCCCTTAACCTCTCCTGACTCCTCCCTTAATCCCTCCCCATTAGTAGTAATTATCCTGGTGGGGTAAAATAGTGCATCACAGCCACCTACTAGACTAAAAGAAAACATAATGAGTGTAAAATCCAAGGCGGAGACTATTATGAAACAAAATAGTGTTGAGTTACTTACTAAAGTAAGCACTATTTTTGAAACCCTCAAGCCTCAGGAGGACTCAGTAGAAGGTTACTTCAGCAGAATACAAATTAATGGAACATATATTGTGAAAAAGTGCACAATACCTATCTTTGGACATACATTGCTCTAATTAAGTTTCAGTACTATGATCCCTTTTAAACCTAGGTAGGAGAGGAGGGTGTGGGCAAAAGTAAATTTTGGTGCTACCATTTTCTGTTACAGTTGGTGTCACTTTAACCACATCTGCACCACCAAGTGTGAGATCTGTTTATGATAGAGATTAACACACAACTCAACTGATCACAGAACCTGGGGGAAGAGGGTTAGGGTTTTTATGAATGGATGGGTAGGGGGAATTAGGGAATGATGAAATAGGCAAACCTAACATTCATCATGCCGATGAGCCCATCACATCTATCATGGAAGGAAAACGAAAACTCAGTTAACAAAATGAAAACAGTCTTTCAACCCCAAGACTTCCAATGTATCTCATAAATCTGTGTTACCCATGGCTTGAAAAATGCAAAATATGGAGGACCCACACAGTTCAGTAGTTAGTTTTGAAATGAAAAATCATACTGTATAGCAAAGGATTGTGCATCTACATTCTTCTGCTATGGTCCTTCTTGGATGCAGGACTGAGCTAAACGCTGGGTCATAATAGAGCAATCTTCCTACAGAAATAGGAAGATTACTCTATTGTGGTGCAAAAGTTAAACGCTAATATTGGAGAGTCAAGGTAAGCATGATGGTGCCTAAGGAGCAAGATGGCATAGGCTGGTAGAGTCAGTGATGTGTGCCATTAACTAAAACGTGGGAGGAACCAATCTCGCACCACTAATCACAGAGAAATTTCATGTTCCTGACTGATCACTGTAACAATAACAACATTCTGCTGTGTGCAGTAAGTCAGACCACAAGTCGATCATTTAATTAGAGTTTGTTATTTGAGCCACTACTCTGGATTTTCCTAACCAACGCACCTCTCAAGTCCACAGGGGTAGGCCCCTTTGTGTCCTTGTTTTCCATTGAAGCAGATTCTAGGCAACGGTCTTCTTCTGGTGGAATTTATTTCAGCTGACAGAGATAGGCCCGTAGTGTTGATAAGAAAATGAAAAGAATTTGGAGATTAATAGTTTAAGCTTAGGATTGGTAAATAAACTGACTGGTTTTACAAAGAATATAGAGATGATGGACTAAAGTTAAGAAAAGAAAAATGAAAGTATATGCCCCATTATATGAAAGGCAAGCAATGATGCAGAACGATTCCAAAAACAATAAACTATCAAGTGGAGCTTACTAGTCCCTCCCATACACAACAACATGATGAATCTTTTGATTGGTAATACTCGTTATAGCAAGTAAGGTACCTGTTCCATGTGTGTGGTGTCACTATGTCTCTGCCTTGTACATGGAAGCAATAAAGTAATAAGGCAGTCTTAATTTTTAAATCTTCACAGACAATTCAGCAAGGGATACACACACACACACAGACACATATATATATATATTCACTGAAAAAACCATAAGGTTTTAGGGACAGTTATAGTTAGTTGGACATTGCACTCGTACAAAACCCGTGAAATTCCCCCGTTATAGTTAGTTCAGGTAACTATAACTCGCGCCCCAATGCACTGCTGATGACGTCACATATTACATCACTCATGACATGGTCAGTGACATCACTGATGACATCACTGATGACATCTCAAATGACATCACTGATGACATCACTGATGACATCATCCAGTGACTGTGTGTTTCTGTAAAGTTTAAATATGTTTAATATATTTAGGGAAAGGCGTATTGAAGAATGAGTGGGTGTAGAAGCGCCTGAATGGATGATTTAGTAGGTGCGTGACTGAGTCTATAAGTGAGTGATTAAACGTATCTTACTGGATGCATGGGTGAGTGACTAAACTGTGTGAATGTCTGTATCCGTCTGTCTGTTGTTGTGTAAGCAACTGCATGGGTTTCTGACTAGCTAAATGAGTGTCTATATGGGTTATGGATTGGTTCTCTGAGTATCTGTATGGGTGCCTCAGTGTTTGTGTGGGTGGGGTGTGTGTGACTCTGTGCATAGATGTGTGAGTGGGTGATTCACTGGGTGCATGGTTTCAAGAGTGCGTCTGTGATGGACTGTATGGGTGGGTGAGTGTGTGTATGGTTGTGTTAGTGATTGAATGTATATCTCAGTGGTACATGTGTGAGTAACTACATATGTGAAAGCCAGTATATATGTGTGTTGGAGTATATAAATGGCTATAAGTGAGAGTGTGTGATTGTGAGAGTGGCTATATGGATGAGTGTGTGCTTGCATCAGTGATTGCATAGGAGCGTAAGAATGTGCTAGTATTTTTATGAGTAAGTGAGCTGGTGTGTATAACTGTATAGGTGAGTAAATTGGAGTGTGATTAATTATTTGCATGACTGACTAGGTGTGTGAATACCTCTATGGATGAGTTGCGTTGTGTGAGTGTTTATATAGGTGTATGAGTGCATATGATAGTCCTGTACTGAGTGACTGTAAGTATGAGTGACTGTACGGGTGAGTGAGTAGATGTGTGTGTGTAGACCTAAGAATCAGTGAGTGGGTATGTACTTATTGGTATTGGAGTGTGTATGGTTTTGAGAATGGCAGTCTGTAATTTAGAGTGGGTGTTTCAAAACTTATATTAGGGTGTGAGAAGATGCATTAAATTCTCACATGGATGATGTCATCAGTGATGTCATCAGTGATGTCATTTGAGATGTCATCAGTGATGTCATCAGTGATGTCACTGACCATGTCATGAGTGATGTAATATGTGACGTCATCAGCAGTGCATTGCGGGGCGCGAGTTATAGTTACCTGAACTAACTATAACGGGGGAATTTCATGGGTTTTGTACGAGTGCAATGTCCAACTAACTATAACTGTCCCTAAAACCTTATGGTATTTTCAGTGAATTTCTAAGGTTTTTTAAATGCAAATTTCTAACTATAACGTGCCTGAAACCTATGGTTTTTTCAGTGAATTTCAAAGGTTTTTTAAATGCTAATTTCTAACTATAACGTGTCTGAAACCTATGGTTTTTTCAGTGAATTTCAAAGGTTTTTTAAATGCTAATTCCTAACTATAACATGTCTGAAACCTACGGTTTTTTCAGTGAATTTCAAAGGTTTTGTAAATGACAATTTTTAAATGTATTAATTGTTATATTTATTTTTTTCATACTGATTTACTAAATTTTTAGAAACATTTTTTTTTACATATTTTATTTTTTAAATTACATTGTAATTACATTATACATTACAAAAAATACTTTCTCAGAATGAATTACTTTAGTTTAAATACTTTGCACATAGGCAATAGACTTTTAAGTACAGTAGTTACAGTTGTTGCAATGGGCAACACATTTTCAAACACAATGCAACATTCAGCTCAATGTGAATTTCTAGTTAAATGCAATTAGTTACTTTATGGATTACTTTTCTAACCACAGGACTGGATCCTAGATTCAGTCCTGGGACATCTCCTGTAAACAGTTGAGTAAAAGCGTTTTGGTTACAGCATTGATTTTTAAGGAATACTATTGTATTTTAAAAGTTGACACTTAGAAACTTTTTTCATAGAATCACCAATGTTATCCTATGGAAGGAAATTCACTTAACAGGTAAAAACTGTTATCGTTACTTTTTCTTACTCAGTGTTGGATCCTGGATCCAGCACTGGTGCATCTCCTGTAAACAGTTGAAAGAATGCGTTTAAGTCATACAGGCGATTTTTAAGGAATATTTGTAGTTTGTGAAAATCGACACTTTGAAACTTTTCAGCTGAAAACCAGACAATGGATTCCTATGGAAGAAAATATAAGTTACTGGTAAGTACGGTTAAAATTACTTTTCAGGGTAAGTGCTGGGCTAAAAGATGCAGCACTGAGGTCTCTCCTGATAACAGGTGAGTAAATCGGAATTAGTATTTCGGCTGATTTTAGAGGAATATTTTAAAGTTCCAAAACTCCACACTTAGAAGAATTTCCAAGTGAAACCAGTCAATGTTAGCCTATGGAAGGAAATTCAAGTTACTGGTAAGTACGGTTAAAATTACTTTTGAGGATCAGTACTGGGTTGAAAGATGCAGCACTGAGGTCTCTCCTGATAACAGGTGAGTAAATCGGAATTCGTATTTTGGCTGATTTTAGAGGAATATTTTAAAGTTCCAAAACTCCACACTTAGAAGAATTTCCAAGTGAAACCAGTCAATGTTAGCCTATGGAAGGAAATTCAAGTTACTGGTAAGTACGGTTAAAATTACTTTTCAGGACCAGTACTGGGCTGAAAGATACAGCACTGAGGTCTCTCCTGATAACAGGTGAGTAAATCGGAATTCGTATTTCGGCTGATTTTAGAGGAATATTTGTATGTTTCAAAAATCAACACTTAGAAACTTTTTCAGCAAAAAGCAGGCAATGATATCCTATGGAAGGAAATTCAAGTTACTGGTAAGTACGGTTAAAATTACTTTTCAGGATTAGTACTGGGCTGAAAGATGCAGCACTGAGGTCTCTCCTGATAACAGGTGAGTAAATCCGAATTCGTAGTTCGGCAGATTTTAGAGGAATATTTGCACAATGGTGAAGGCAGGGGGCGGGGCCTGAGGTGACATCTGTGCAAACTCGCCCCGTGGCGTGTTTTAAGTTGGGGGATTAAGTCCCCTTGAATCATGAGGGTCCCTAGGGGCCAACTAGCCCACCAGGAACCTCCAGTATGCGCCAGGGGGCTGCGTTTCAGAGACGTGTAGAGAGGCCACACCCCTTTTTACACCTCTCTGCAACGCAGCACTGTGGCGCTTTCTGGATGTACCTTTGGGCTAGTTGGCCCCCAGGGACCCTCAGGATTGAAGGGGATTTATTTCCCCATCTTAAAACGCGCCACGGGGCCTGTTTGCACACATGTCACCTGAAGCCCCGCCCTCCCTTCACCACTGTGCAAACGCGCCCGTGGCGCGTTTTAAGTTGGGGGATTAAGTCCCCTTGAATCCTGAGGGTTCCTGGGGGCCAACTAGCCCACCATGTACCTCCAAAAGCGCCACAGAGCTGCGTTGCAGAGAGGTGTATAAAGGGCGTGGCCTCTGTACACCTCTCTGCAACGCAGCCCCTGGCGCATACTGGAGGTTCCTGGTGGGCTAGTTGGCCCCAGGGACCCCAGTATTCAAGGGGAATTACTTCCCATCTGCAAACGCGCCAGGGGCGCGTTTGCAGAGTGGTGAAGGAAGGGGCGGGGCCTGCGGCCCGATCGTTTTTTTCTCCTGAAGGGGGCTGTGTGGCCCCCCTTCCTTTTCTTATTTTTGGGCCCTGGGGACCCCATCCCCCAGGGCCTTACCCCTTTTATTTTTTATTAAAATTAAACTGGAAGGGGGCCGCGTGGCCCCCTCCCCTGGCTGAAAACTGCCCCGGGGACCCCATCCCCGGGGCATGGCCACACTCTAACATTCCTTTTTAAGGAGGGGGCTGCGTGGCCCCCTCCTCAGGCCTCCTTTTGCCCCGGGGACCAAATCCCCCGGGGCAGGCCTTTTCAAAAATAATTTCTGGGGAGGGGGCCGCGTGGCCCCCTCCCGGGCCACTTATGGGCCCGGGGACCCCATCCCCGGGGCCTGGCCTCTGGTTGGGGACTGTGGGGGTCCCCAAACCCCCACAGTCCCGCCGGCTCCCCGTGTCCTAAGGGAGCCGGCATTGCTTTCCACACGGGGAGCAGCTAACATGCTGCTCCCGTGTGGAAAAGCAATTGTCTTTGGATATTGGAGCGAGAGCAGGTTTCCCTGCTCTCTCTTCCAATATCCAAAGCAGTTTGCAATGACAGGACGGGAGCCGCGAGGCTCCCGTCCTGTCATTGCAAACAGCAGTGTCCCGGGGTAGGCACCCCGGGACACTGCAGGAGCCGGCCCTGGGGGTGGCGGTCCCCAGGGCCACCACAGGCTCCAGGAGGGGGCCGCGCGGCCCCCATCCCCACATCAGCAAAGCCCCGGGGAGGTGGTGGTCCAGCTAACTATAACTCGCGCCCCCGCAATGCACTGCTGATGACGTCACATATTACATCACTCATGACATGGTCAGTGACATCACTGATGACATCACTGATGACATCTCAAATGACATCACTGATGACATCATCCAGTGACTGTGTGTTTCTGTAAAGTTTAAATATGTTTAATATATATAGGGTAAAGGCGTATTGAAGAATGAGTGGGTGTATAAGTGTCTGAATGGATGATTTAGTAGGTGCGTGACTAACTCTATAAGTGAGTGATTAAACGTATCTTACTGAATGCATGGGTTAGTGACTAAACTGGGTGAATGTCTGTATCCGTCTGTCTGTTGCTGTGTAAGTGGCTGCATGGGTTTGTGAATAGCTACATGAGTGTCTATATGAGTTATTGATTGGTTGTCTGAGTATCTGTATGGGTGCCTGAGTGTTTGTGGGGGTGGGGTGTGTGTGACTCTGTGCATAGATGTGTGAGTGGGTGATTCACTGGGTGCATGGTTTCGAGAGTGCATCTGTGATGGACTGTATGGGTGGGTAAGTGTGTGTATGGGTGTGTTAGTGAGTGAATGTATATCTCAGTGGTACATGTGTGAGTAACTACATATGTGAAAGGCAGTATATATGTGTGTTGGAGTATATAAATGGCTATAAGTGAGAGTGTGTGATTGTGAGAGTGGCTGTATGGATGAGTGTGTACTTGTATCAGTTATTGTATAAGAGCATAAGAATGTGCTAGTATTTGTATGAGTAAGTGAGCTGGTGTGTGTATAACTGTATAGGTGAGTAAATGGCAGTGTGATAAATTATTTGCATGACTGACTAGGTGTATGAGTACCTATATGGATGAGTGGCGGTGTGTGAGTGTCTATGTAGGTGTATGAGTGCATATGATAGTCCTGTACTGAGTGACCGTAAGTATGAGTGACTGTACGGGTGAGTGAGTGGATGTGTGTGTAGACCTAAGAATCAGTGAGTGGGTATGTAGTTATTGGTGTTGGAGTGTCTATGGTTTTGCGAATGGCAGTCTGTAATTTAGAGTGGGTGTATCAAAGGTTATATTAGGGTGTGAGGAGGTGCATCAGATTATCACGTGGATGATGTCATCAGTGATGTCATCAGTGATGTCACTGACCATGTCATGAGTGATGTAATATGTGACGTCATCAGCAGTGCATTGCGGGGCGCGAGTTATAGTTAGCTGAACTAACTATAACGGGGGAATTTCATGGGTTTTGTACGAGTGCAATGTCCAACTAACTATAACTGTCCCTAAAACCTATGGTTTTTCAGTGAATTTCAAAGGTTTTTTAAATGCTAATTCCTAACTATAACATGTCTGAAACCTATGGTTTTTTTCAGTGAATTTCAAAGGTTTCGTAAATGACAATTTTTAAATGTATTAATTGTTATATTTATTTTTTTGATACTGATTTACTACATTTTTTTAAACTATTTATTTTTAGATATTTTATTTTTTAAATTACATTGTAATTACATTATACATTACATTACAGAATGTATTACTTTAGTTTAAATACTTTGAAAATAGGCAATAGACTTTTAAGTACAGTAGTTACAGTTGTTGCAATGGGCAACACAATTTCAAACACAATGCAACATTGAGCTCAATGTGAATTTCTAGTTAAATGCAATTAGTTAGTTTATGGATTTTCTAACCACAGGACTGGATCCTAGATTCAGTCCTGGGACATCTCCTGTAAACAGTTGAGTAAAAGCGTTTTGGTTACAGTAGTGATTTTTAAGGAATATTATTGTATTTTAAAAGTTGACAGAAACTTTTTCACATAGAATCACCAATGTTATCCTATGGGAGGAAATTCACTTAGCAGGGAAGTAGTGTTATCGTTACTTTTTCTTACTCAGTGGTGGATCCTGGATCCAGCACTGGTGCATCTCCTGTAAACAGTTGAAAGAATGCGTTTAAGTCATACAGGCGATTTTTAAGGAATATTTGTAGTTTGTGAAAATCGACACTTTGAAACTTTTCTGCTGAAAACCAGACAATGGATTCCTATGGAAGGAAATACAAGTTACTGGTAAGTACGGTTAGAACGACTTTTCAGGGTCATTGCTGGGCTAAAAGATGCAGCACTGGGTTCTCTCCTGATAACAGGTGAGTAAATCGGAATTCGTAGTTCGGCTGATTTTAGAGGAATATTATAAAGTTCCAAAACTCCACACTTAGAAGAATTTCCAAGTGAAACCAGTCAATGTTAGCCTATGGAAGGAAATTCAAGTTACTGGTAAGTACGGTTAGAATTACTTTTCAGGATCAGTACTGGGCTCAAAGATGCAGCACTGAGGTCTCTCCTGATAACAGGTGAGTAAATCGGAATTCGTAGTTCAGCTGATTTTAGAGGAATATTATAAAGTTCCAAAAATCCACACTTAGAAGAATTTCCAAGTGAAACCAGTCAATGTTAGCCTATGGAAGGAAATTCAAGTTACTGGTAAGTACGGTTAGAATTACTTTTCAGGATCAGTACTGGGCTCAAAGATGCAGCACTGAAGTCTCTCCTGATAACAGGTGAGTAAATCGGAATTCGTAGTTCTGCTGATTTTAGAGGAATATTTGTATGTTTCAAAAATCGACACAGAAACTTTTTCAGCAAAAAGCAGGCAATGATATCCTATGGAAGGAAATTCAAGTTACTGGTAAGCACGGTTAAAATTACTTTTCAGGATCAGTACTGGGCTCAAAGATGCAGCACTGAGGTCTCTCCTGATAACAGGTGAGTAAATCGGAATTCGTAGTTCGGCTGATTTTAGAGGAATATTATAAAGTTCCAAAACTCCACACTTAGAAGAATTTCCAAGTGAAACCAGTCAATGTTAGCCTATGGAAGGAAATTCAAGTTACTGGTAAGTACGGTTAAAATTACTTTTCAGGATCAGTACTGGGCTCAAAGATGCAGCACTGAGGTGTCTCCTGATAACAGGTGAGTAAATTGGAATTCGTAGTTCGGCTGATTTTAGAGGAATATTTGCACAATGGAGAAGGAAGGGGGTGGGGCCTGAGGTGACATGTCTGCAAACACGCCCTGTGGCGCGTTGTAAGTTGGAGAATTAATCCTCCTCAATCCTGAGGGTCCCTAGGGGCCAACTAGCCCACCAGATACCTCCAGTATGCGCCAGAGAGCTGCGTTGCAGAGAGGTGTTCAGAGGCCACGCCCCTTTTTACAACACTCTGCAACGCAGCTCCGTGGCGCTTTCTGGACGTACCTGGTGGGCTAGTTGGCCCCCAGGGACCCTCAGGATTGAAGGGGATTTAATTCCCCATCTTAAAACACGCCACGGGGCCTGTTTGCACACATGTCACCTCAAGCCCCGCCCCCTTCCTTCACCACTGTGCAAACGCGCCCCGTGGCGCGTTTTAAGTTGGGGGATTAAGTCCCCTTGAATCCTGAGGGTCCCTGGAGTCCAACTAGCCCACCATGTACCTCCAAAAAGCGCCACAGATCTGCGTTGCAGAGAGGTGTAAAAAGGGGCGTGGCCTCTGTACACCTCTCTGCAACGCAGCCCCCTGGCGCATACTGGAGGTTCCTGGTGGGCTAGTTGGCCCCCAGGGACCCCCAGTATTCAAGGGGAATTCGTTCCCCCTCTGCAAACGCGCTTGCAGAGTGCTGCCAAGGAGGGGGCGTGGCCTCCGGAGCGATCCCGGTCTTTTTTTTTTTTTTAAAAGGGGGCTGTGTGGCCCACCTTCTTTTTAATTATTTTGGGCCCTGGGGACCCCATCCCCCAGGGCCTGACCCCCTTTTATTTATTTAAAAAAAAAATGGAACGGGAAGGGGACCGTGTGGGCCCCCCTCCCGTGGCCAATTTCGGCCCGGGGACCCTATCCCCCGGGTCATTCCACATATATTTTTTTTCTTTTTCATGGAGGGGGGCTGCGTTGCCCCCCTCCTCAGGCCTCCTTAGGCCCCGGGGACCCCATCCCCCGGGGCCGGCCTTTTTAAAAAAAAATTCTCATAATTTGGGGGAGGGGGCCACATGGCCCCCCCTCCCGGGCCACTACTTGCCCCGGGGACCCCATCCCCCGGGGCTGGCCCTATCCTTTGGGGTCCGTGGGGGGACCCCAACTCCCCCACAGACCATGCCGGCTCGGCATTGCTTTTCCACATGGGGAGCTGCTAACATGCAGCTCCCCGTGTGGAAAAGCAATGTGCTTTGGATATTGGAAGCGAGAGCAGGTTTCCCTGCTCTCGCTTCCAATATCCAAAGCAGTTTGCTATGACAGGACGGGAGCCGCGAGGCTCCCGTCCTGTCATAGCAAACTACAGTGTCCCGGGTGTATGCACCCCGGGACACTGCAGGAGCCGGCCCTGGGGGGTGGTGGTCCCCAGGGCCATGGAGGGCTCCAGGAGGGGGGCCGCGCGGCCCCCCTTCCAACCTTTGCACAGCCCCGGGGAGGTGGTGGTCCCCAGGGCTCGGGGGTCCTAAATGGACCCCCCATTTTATTATTTAGTGCCCCGGGGAGGTGGCGGTCCCCGGGGCATGTGGGGGGCTCGAGCCCCCCCACACAGGTAATGTAAAAAATAAAAAAGAGAAGCCCCGGTGGGTGGCGGTCCCCGGGGCTGCGGGGGTCATGTGCCCCCGCCCCACCATTTTTTTATAAAGCCCGGGGGGGTGGTGGTCCCCGGGGCTTGGGGGGCTTAGAGGCCCCCATGTCATTATTCATTAAACCCCCGCATGCCCCCGGGACTTGGCCCACCCGGGGGCCAATTAACCAGGAAGCGCGGGAGTCCGCGCTTCGTTTTTTTTTTTTATCGGCAGGATCCGCGGACCCAGCGCGTTTTTTGCCGATTTAAAAAAAAAAAAAAATTGTGGGCCCTGGGTGTTTCTACCCTGCCCCCTTTTTGCGTTTTGCGCCCTTGTTTTTGTCTTTTCTTGTGCCTCGGTTCTACCGAGGCACAAGATGGCTGCCAACACTTGCTGGTTTGGAGTGTTGACAGCCAATTAGCATACAGCTCGTGGTCGGGAGTGTGCGCGGATCCACCGCGGCCATAGATATCGAAACTTTTATTTTGGATTTTCTCAGCAACTACTGAACGGATTTACACCATTTTTAAAAGGGTGCTTTCTGAACCAAGCACTACCTTTTGCCAAATTTGGTGTAATTCTGTTCAGCAGTTTTGCTGTAGCCTTGCATAAAGTTTCCTATGGGAAATTGATTTTTCACTCTTATTTTTGAATTTCTCCGGAACTACTGAACGGATTTACACCATTTAAAAAAAAGGTCACTTTTTGAACCAAGCGCTACCTTTTTGCAAAATTTGGTGTAATTCCGTTCAGCAGTTCGGGCTGTAGCCGTGGCTAAAATTTCCTATGGGAATTAACATGGAGAAAACACTTTTTGGGACCCCCTTTTTCTCGGCCCCCGCTTGATGAATCACCCCGAAACTTTCAAGACAGGAGCGGACCGGAGCGCCCCACTAGTTTTGAAACTTTCGCGATGATTCGTCAAACAACGCCAAAGTTATTGGGAATAGAATGTTATGAATTTCCTATGGATAATAGGTCCTAACTATAACTATCTACTGGCGACCGCCAGTAGATAATATGTATATATATATATACAGGCCCACAAACGTATACTGCAGCACATGAGAGCAATCACTAATAATGACCACACATACCCAATTGCACGACATTTTAAGGAGAAGCATGCCAGCAATTTGGAGCACTTATCATATTTTCTGATTGACTCGATCCCAGTTTTGAGGAGAGGGGGAAATAGGGAAGCAAAATTAAGACGCTTGGAAACCCAGTATATCATAGAACTTTATACCAAGACCCCTAATGGACACAACTCTAGTGAGGATTTTCACACATGGTTATATTAAATTAGATGTCTATAATATAACCATTCCTCATATATCAGCATTCCCTCATGTGTCCTATGTCCATATGTCTGCATCTATTACACGATAATTTGTATATATATATATTTTTTTAAACTAGCCTGATTAGAATCATTATGTAAACATCTTTCAGTTGCCTATCAGCATTTATGCTACATATCCAAAAAGAAAAACTGGATTTTGATTCAAATTCTTTATAGTTCCCAAAAAAATGTTTTTAATATTTAGTTAGTTAATAAATAGCCATGGGACAGGGGCTGTTCCTGGCAATACACGTTAATTTTATACAAGCACTTTTTTAGCACTTTTTAGATAAACTGTGAGATGAGTCATACTGGCTAAATGAAAAAGAATTGTGCTAGGACGATAATCCTTAAGACCAGCAAAAAGGGTAACATTTTTAATCAACAAAAATATTTTTATAAGAGCTATGTATTTTACAAATATATTTATGGGCTTTTTTAGTATCATCCAATTTTGATATAGAAATTTAAAAAGTTTAATATGCCTTTTAACTTTGTTGAATTATTTATACTCTACCTTTTTAAGTATTTAATATATATATACAGATTGGTTTTAGTATATACATAAATATTATATTAACATCTAATCCTTTATAAACAATTAAATGTAATAATATTATTTTTTGCTGAATTTGCACAGTTTTCATGTAAGATAGCCGTGAAGTATTTTCTCTATGTCTGTCTAAATTTGATTTGCACGAGTGAGGCACCTGGCACTTTAAAAGAGTTTGTGTAACTCCTAAGCGCGTCATGTGATCAAGGCCGAGTGAGGCCGAAACGCGTCATGGCGGTTGTGGTGAAGGACGATTAAAGTTTAATTTATGCACAAAGCCTGGGTTCGTCTCCGTTTGTTCCTGAGGAAAAGGAAGTAGTGGTGAACGGTGGAACAGGAATATTCTTACCGAGAAGGCTTCCTCGGTACTGGCGAAACCCCCTCCTTGTATTTGGGCTCAATTGACAAGAAGCTTCTTCCGGTTTCACTATCGGGATTTCCTCTGTATTCTCTCGCGAGAAAGTCAAGAGCCCCCGGATACCCAGTAAAGCTACCTACAGAGTGTGGACGAGGAAAAGAGTCGGAAGACCCGTCATCGGAACCACGAGTGAAGGTAGGAAGTTTGGGACAATATCCGGTGGGGAGGTGTGCGCAAGACTAGCGGTGACATTTGATCCGAACCCGCTAGTGAATAATATCAAGTATAATATCGTCCGAATACCATGACCGCAGACGCGCTTAGGAGCCGCTAGGCAGCGGCGGAAGTTATGTTTGATGATGCCCCCAGCACTGAAGAACGGGTGCTGGTGCCTAGAGGCTCGTCACAAGGGGAAAACATTACGATCAGGGAAAAGTTAAAAAAAATTGGAGAAATGCATGCGTATGGAACAAGCCAAATGGTGGGAGAACAAATCATTGAGGCGATATCTAGAAGTTGGACGCATCCCTAGGGGGTTGCGCATTATGATCGCCCCAAGTTATGAGAACCCAGATCCCGCCATGCTGAGAGAGTGGGCTGATTGCAATCTCGAATCGTCGAGGCGCTTGGTTACCATCTTAGTCAAATACGCAGAAAGTGATAGGGCAAAGCTACAAGCCCAAATAGATGAACTAAATATGGAAATTGCAAAGACAGAAGTTACGCCCACAATAACTAAATACCGTGAGGATATGTTGGTCAGGCTGCAAAAAGAAGAAGAAATAATAAAAAAACGCAAAACGTATAAATTCCAGCGAGACAAACAGGACTACGAGCAAGGACAGGTATTTACCTTTGCAAAAAAATATGATATGCTGAAAACCTCTAAAGTCACACCCCAACATGCACAAACCAGCGGACAGGAAACAGCCATGTCTTCGACTTCAATGTCGGATCTGAGCTCGGCGCCTGAGAGTGAGGTGGAAACAGATCAAAGTGCCAGCACAGGGAGATTGGGGTTTCGCAAATTCTCGCTGGGGGAAGAAATGAACTGCTTAAGACAGGACAGAAAACAGACATTAAGACCGCGCAAACAGCAAAATCAATCCAACAAAAACGCAATAAGAAACGAGGAGAAAGGCGCAGATGCAACTGGAAGCGCAAGCAACACCAAAAAAGCGCCATACAAGAAAAAGTGGCAACGGAAGTAAAAAGTGCAAATAAAATGAATACAGTTGTAAATTTGTCTCCCATGGTCTTAACAAAAGCAGAAATCCAACTCCTAGAACTGGGTTTGTCTTACTGTCCGGAGAAAAGTTTTGACTACGCAAGAACACGAGTGGATGTATTTCAATTTATACGAAAATTAAAACTTAAAAAATATCATTTGTTGAACTGCAACAAACCAAGAACGGAATTAGTTACAGTTCAACGTCAACTACAAAGCCAGGAGCAGAGCAATCCCTTAACGGTGGCAGATGCGGAACTCTTTGCTAATCTAGAGGAGTTAATGCAACAAGGTACAGCCATTGATGAAGATGTAAGCAGCCCAAATGGTGGAATCTATTGTTCAGCACCAACTAACTTCAAACCTAGATCTACTTTTCAGCCATTAATGATTAAAGATTCATTGGACATATTTGGAGACTTAGGGGCCCATTACGATACCCGGCGTAAAAAAATCCGCCAGGCATGGAAGCGGCAAAAATCCGCCCGCACACACCGCCTGAACACCGACCACGCCATTATGAGTACACAAACCGAAAACCGCCATCGGCGGAAAAATCACACAAAATACCGCCCGCCATCGTCCGAGTCGGAGTCAAACCGCCCGCCACGGACGGAAACACGCACGACAACACAAAACCGCCCGCCCACACGGCCGACACACCGCACGTGAAATTACGATCGCACCGCCATGAGCGCGGAAAAACAACAAATATACCGCCCGCCAGCGCAAACAACGCCGATGAGAATCGACACGGCAGAAGCCATGGCGCCCACGTACCTGCACAGAAACCATCCGCACACAAAACCAATAGCACACAACATGGCCAACAAGTCCACACAGCAAGGCACACACAAATACACAAGCACAGTACACATCCCGAAAACACCCCCGGACAAACAAAAAATACAAAGGCCAGAACCCCAGACACAACACACCTGAAAACAACAGACCATGAGGACACACCCACATAGGTGAGTACAAAAGCAGCACTCCCACAGACCACAACACCTTGCTACATTGCAAACCAGAGAGGAGAGGACACAGTGACACAGCAAGGACAGCAGCACACCACAGAAACGCACACATCACTACCACCACCACCACCACCACCACCACCACCAAACACCACCACCACCACCACCAAACACCGGCACCACAAACCCCCTGCACATTACACAACACACACCGCACCAGCACCACAAACACCATGGCACCACAAAGGATGCCCAAGTTCACGCCCATGGAGCTGACGGTCATGGTCGACGAGATCATCAAGGTGTACCCACAAATCTATGGGAACATGGTCCAGCACACACCACTAGCCACCAGAAACAGAATGTGGACCCGGATCGTAGACCAGGTCAATGCAGTCGGGACCCTGCCCAGGAACAGAACCGAGATAATTAAACGTTGGAATGACGTAAAGAGCCTGGTCAAGAAGAAGGAGGGCAAAAACAGAGAGCTGGCTGCCGTCACTGGCGGAGGGAATCCCGCGCTCTTTAAGACCTTCAAAGCGTGGGAGGAGAAGGTGCGAGTCGTAATCCATCCGGAGATCCTCGCCGGATTAGCAGGGGAGTGGAGGCTGGTAAGTACAAACTAATGTATACTAGCACACCGCTATGTACTCACATGCACTACCACCATGCCACAGCTCCCAGGGACAAACACCCCCATGTCCAGCACACAATACACAACACATCACACACACATGCAACAGACACTACCACACACAGCCCAAACCGAACAACTGTAAGATGCGTGGGGACATGTGTACACTAAGCCAGCCACGTAACCACCAACAGGTCCCCAAATATGCCAGAAGCGCCACAACGAGCACCCACCACACCCATGTGTCCGCCACAGCTGCACTAACCGACAAGTAACAGGTAAGTGGCAGGAACACAAAGTGCAGTGGGTGGGACGGTGGACAGCCCAAGTACAACACACACCAGGCCCCAGTCCCACAGCACAGCAAGGAGGAGCATCCCCCACACCCCACAGCCACGTGTCAGCCACCGCAGTGCACAACGACAGCCGAAAGGCAGACATCACGGTCCACAGCAATCGGTGTCAGTGGGTGTACAGCCACCCCCACGACCCACTACACCCCCCCACCCCCACAGACCTGCAACATGGAGCACCCCCCGCTTAGAGCCATGTGGCATCCAGTACAGTGCACGCACGAACAACTTGCAGGTGGGAAACTGGACAGGGCTGGATTACTGGAGGCATGAGGACCATAACACCACCAACACATGGGACATGTCACGTAGCACACGGACACGCAGCACCGCCCACCGTCACGAACAAGTGAACAATGTGCACACGGACATGAACAGCAGACTCACACCCCACATGACCCATCACAGACATAGCAACACGCAAGGAGCCACGTCTGCATGCACAAGCCACACTGAATATAGTCCCACACGGCAGCCACTGTGCAACTCATCACACACAACCGAAACACCATTGAAGTCCTGTCCATGTAGCCCCTACTGCCTGTCAACCACACACCCCACAACTACGCCTATGTAAGACAAACAACACTAGACGCAACAGAGCGGAACAACAGAAATGCACACGAACACCACTGAACCCATCAAACTCACAGACACACCATGCACATACAACATACCATCCATCCCATCCGTCAGCCCCAGTCTCATGAAAGGCATGTCATCCGCACAGCTGCCACACATACAGCAGTCACGCTAAGACACATGCCCATGACCAACCATGTGCCAGAAGTCAATTAAGCGCACGACACACTGTGAGCAACAACACACAACATGGGCCACACCCCCCGAGCACTGCAGTGATGCACATGGCACAGGGCAGCACGCACACCAAGGAGATGGGACAACTGCAATACGTTGGCTGGCACACAACTATCACTCACTCATAACGATGCGTCCAATGCCATGTCCAGTAACCACAACAGACAGCAAATATGCAGGGCATGTCAGGCATGCACACACCTCAGACCATGCACTGTCATGCTGCCACAACACATGTCACGTTCGGCACCCATGGCTCACAGCATGTACCCCAAAAGCATATCCCCTCCCAAATGCGAATCTGGGGCATGGCCCCCATGTTGCCATGTGCGTTCCTAAGCGTTCCATTTGAACCCCAAAAGCATATTCCATCCCAAATGCGAATCTGGGGCATGGCCCCCATGTTGCCATGTGCGTTCCTAAGCGTTCCATTTGAACCCCAAAAGCATATTCCATCCCAAATGCGAATCTGGGGCATGGCCCCCATGTTGCCATATGCGTTCCTAAGCGTTCCATTTGAACCCCAAAAGCATATTCCATCCCAAATGCGAATCTGGGGCATGGCCCCCATGTTGCCATATGCGTTCCTAAGCGTTCCATTTGAACCCCAAAAGCATATTCCATCCCAAATGCGAATCTGGGGCATGGCCCCCATGTTGCCATATGCGTTCCTAAGCGTTCCATTTGAACCCCAAAAGCATATTCCATCCCAAATGCGAATCTGGGGCATGGCCCCCATGTTGCCATATGCGTTCCTAAGCGTTCCATTTGAACTCCAAAAGCAAAGTACAAACCAGACCCAGGATGGGCCAGGAGCCCGCATACACCAGAGTCACAATGAGTAGGGGCAAAGCAACACACCCATCGGCATGGCCAATCCGTCCCATGCCACATGTGCACAGCACACAGTCCCATTGCCTAGCACACACAACTACAGATGCCACAGCCACACACTCGCCTCCGGGAAACCCATGTACGAGATTGCACGAACTGCGAATGTCAGACGACTAATACATACTTCGCCAGGTGCAACACAATAACAAATCTCATTCTCTCCACAGGTGACGAACTGCTGGACGCTGGGGATGGAGACAGCAGCCAGCACAGCCAGCCTACAAGCCCCCAACGAGGACACACGGATCTGGAGGATCTGTCCACCTCTTCGGACACGGACCACCAAGCTGGCCCATCTGGCGTGGCAGGGCCCAGCCGCTCCCCAGGACCCCTCCTACCCACCAACCCATCATCCAGGGATGCTGAACAGTCCCAGTCCCCTGCTGCCACTGTCGTTGCGGCCACACCCACGGTCATTGCGGCCACTACCACTGCCGCAACCGCCACCATCGCCGCACCGACCACCACCGCCTCCACCACCACCACGTCTTCGCTGGCACCAGCCCCAGCGCAGGTGGTGGCCCGGCCGACTGGATCCACCCTGGGAGCCACAGCGAGGACCGTGGTGAGCAATGTGGCTAGTGGGCAGGCCGGTGGCAGCAGGACTGGTAGGAGGAGCAGGGTCAGGGAAACGCCAGCCTCCCCTGGGAGCCATGCCCTGCCTCAAATGGCCAGAGTCCTTGGGGCCTATGAAGAGGCCCAAGGACAATGGGCCAGGTCTGCTACTGACACGCGGGAGGTGCTGGGGGTGCTGAGGTCCATGGACGCCCATATGGGCCAATTCGTGTCCCGTATGGACCAACTCGTGGACCTCATGGGCCAGCTGGTGGTGGCGGTGGGGTCACAGGCAAGGCCAGCAACACCACCTCCGCCACCACCTGCTAGGGCGCAGGGTCGGCCAGCAGTGTCCACTTCCCCTGCGTCCACAGCCAGTGAGCACACCTCACCCACCACCAGCAGGTCGCCACCACACACCCCCTCCCAAACGTGGAAGGGGCCGTCCGAAGAGGAAACAGATCTCCCGGGAGGACTTCGCACGCTCCAGTCGCAAGTGAGGCAGCCAGCCAGCCTTCCGCCAGCCTTCCTTGACCAGCCACTGCATTGACTTGCTCTACGATCCCACTCCACACAGCCATCTGGATGGCATGTGTGTGTTGGACTATGGACATAGAACCAGTGGGTACACCCTGATCATCACGCAGCCATGACCGACAGCTCATTGTCACTGCACGCACCACTTTTGTCATCACCTTACACACAATCACATGTCACAGTTTGTAATAAATGCACCTTTTTCACTAACTGCTGTTTGTGCCCTGTGTTTTATTTGTACGGAATACATCGGCCACCTTGGGCGGAAGGGCACCTGATGCGTGGCATGGAAATGGAATCCGGAGGGCCTGTAGGGACCTAGGGGTGGGAGACAGAACAGGAGCACATTCAATGAGTGTGTCACACACCCATCACACAGTACATGTCAACAACTACAAGCAATGTACACACATCGCACAGAGCAATAGGGCACAATGCCACAGTCACCAACAGTGGCATACTACCCTGGCCATGGAGCGTTGACACACTGCACGCAGTGAACATACGGCCACCCTGACACAGCACACACACACCTGCATAGATACAGACACATCATCCGTCGTACATGGACACTCACCGTCAAGTGAAGTAGCGGGCGATGAGCTGCTGGCGCACATTCCCAGCTTCCTCCTCTCCGCTGTCCACCTCACTCGAGCTGTCCTGGTCTGCGGGCTGGGGCCCTGGTTGATCTCCGTCATCCACAATGAGGGGGATCTGCTTCCGAATGGCCAGATTGTGCAGCATGCAGCACGCCACCACTATCTGGCACACCTTCTGTGGGGAGTACGCCAGTGCACCCCCGGTGCGGTCCAGGCACCTGAACCTGGACTTGAGGAGGCCAAAGGTACGCTCGACCACACGTCTGGTCCTCCCATGTGCCTCATTGTATCGATCGTCTGCTGGGGTGCAAGGATTCCTCAATGGACTGAGCAGCCATGCCCCATTCGGATACGCAGAGTCACCTGGGTGTGAGGGACACAGAGAACCGTTGCTATTCCAACTGGACAGGGGACAGCATCGCACAACCAGCACGCTACACCACTCCACATACTCACCGACAATACAGCCACGATCCTGTTGCAGATTGGCCATCAGTCGTGGCAAGATGCTGTTGCGCATTATGTGTGCGTCATGGGCCGAGCCTGGAAACTTTGCACACACGTGGGTGATCACCATGTCCGCAAGGCACACCACTTGCACATTCAGGGAGTGCGTGTGCTTCCTGTTGCGGTACAGGTGCTCAGTGGCCTGTGGTGGAACAAGGCCAACATGAGTGCAGTCAATGGCTCCCACGACGTGTGGGATTCTGCCAAGGGCATAGAATGCACCCTTCACTGCCGCCAATTCACGAGCCCTGGGGAATCTGATGTACCTGTTCCGGTACAGCATCATGGCTGCCAGTACATCCCTCAGCACCTTGCTGAACATGGGCTGGGACATCCCTCCTCCACTGCCCACTGTGTGCTGGAATGACCCAGTGGCGAAGAAATGCATGGCGGCCATCACCTTAGCCGTGGGGGTGACAGCAGTCGGATACACCCTGCGGGGACGGAGATGGGGCTCTAACATGGCACACAGTCGATGCAGAGTTGGCCTGTCCAGCCGAAACTTCCTGATTACCTCTGTATCGTCCATGTCCGCCAGCAATTGGTATGGGCGGTCAATGTTCGGTCTCCGCCTGGGTTAAATGGCAGAGGACACATGTCAAAGCAACACGGCACATAGCAATTTCGCATACACATCACTGACATGACTGAGCAAGCACATGAGCCACAGCCCAGCTGTCAAGCTGGGACGGCACGGCCACAATACACTTACACAGGTCTCCCAACAATGGCAATGGCAAGTGAGACATACCACTGCCATGTGCATGCACATGGGGATCTAGGCCCCAATGACTTGCGGGGCGTGCTGATGGGGACTGACTGCATATTCGTCAAGCGGCAACGCCACGGCAACATGAGTGTCTGCTGAGCATGGAACTGCTTCCGAGGCTGGATGAGTATGGCACACGACGACGACGATGTGGGCACGGGCTGAGCGGCCAATACAAGTGGGACCTGTGGCACGAGGGGATATGAGACAGTAGTAGGTGTCAGCACTGCACCCTATGTACAGCACTGTACGGATCACAGCTCCCGAAACATTGACTGGTGTCCACATTGACAGCCCCATGCCAAGACGGCTGTGTGCTTGCAGTCACACGTCACAGGTGAGAGGTTACATTGCACGTGCCAGGTGGCAGACGTACATAGTGGGAGCTGGCATGTGTGTGCATGTGTCTCCTGTTCAGGATCCACCAGATGGGCGCTGACTCTGTACTGACCATTGGACACAGCATGTTCCGTGGAAGGCTTGTGTGTGTGGGATGGTGGCACTGGATGTGCCTCCGTTGGGTGGGGGGCCATGCACAGGGCGGGTACGTCGATGATTGCGCATTGTTGGTCACGGTGGGTGCACCAACTAAGATGTGTTGCCCTGTGTTCAATTCCTATGTCCGCATGATGATGGACTGTGGATGTGGGCAGACTACACATTGGTCGATGTGCTGTCTATATGCATGTGCCTTCACACCAGGCACAGCTGCCCCTGCACATGTGACCCCTGCTGGACTCGCTGCTGGGTCTGTGGAGCTGATGCACCTTCTGCGCGTGGGGCGGACAGCTCTCCTCACTTCCCTCATTGCGCATGTCATGTCTTTGCCGCAGGTGACATGGATCATGGAGGGCCCACATGTACGCGTGGGTAGGCTACACATGATTGTTCACTGGTCGCCACCCCCAGTCAGTGTTTCGAATGGGAAGGTTGTCGTGCTGGTGGTATGTTCGATGTGGCGGATGGGCGGGCCTAGGTGCGGGCTTACATTCCGGACATGGGGGTAGTTGGATTGGCGACTAGTTGCAGTACACACGGGACACGTCTCTTCCTTTCCACATCTGGGTCATCCCTTGTACTAACTGACAGTGATACAGTCATCTTCGCCCCAGCCCTCATGTCCTCCCCTCGCCCCCCAATATGCATGCTCACCTGCGAGGCTAGCGCTTGCACAGGCAGCCCCAAGCTCGCACCAGAGAGGGCAAGGAGTGTATGTGTGGGTCCAGTTGCACGAGTGGGCTGTCTCAGGGTATGATGTGTGGCGGGACGCCGTCCACCTGCGTGGTGCCCCAAATGGAGACCCGGCCTGCATGGACTATGCATCACAGTCTTCGCCTTCCGGATCCGCCACCTGCGACACCCAGTGGCTGTGGCTGCCCTTGCGGCCATGCTGCGTCCGTCTGTGGCTGATGGCCCACACATTCACTCTTTGGCCTCTCTGGGGAGGGCTCAGGGGTGGTGGCGCACGCGCTTGCACTTAGTCGCAATGGCATGTGGCGTGGTTGGTATGATGGGCAATGGATGGGATGGTGCGAGCCACCTCCCGTGACGTCAGTGCTGCTCGTGCTGTGGTGCGTCCCCCTACACTTCCATTTGACTTTTTGCCATGCTGGACGTTGAGGTTCTATTGCCTGCGTGATATGACCAGGAGGAGCGCGAGGAGACCTCTCACACACCATGCTCCACTGCCATCCCGTGCCCTGTATCGCCTGTGCGGATTGACTATGTTGGGGTTACACCTGGTCGACTGGGGCTGTGTGTGCCTTGTCAAGGGGCATGGCGGGCGCACAACAGGATCCAGCTTGTCCACAGAGTGTGGGCTGAGGTGCGCCTGGTACCGCTTTGTACGTGTGCCCGGCTGCTGTGCACACACGTGTTCACTCCCCCCGACAGGTGTCCTCTCACAATGCCCAGGGAAGCGGTGGTGTACTGTTCATGACCCCTCCCAACACGGCGTGCTCCAACTTGGCATGTGCGCATCTACCCGTCGCACCCACCCACCTGAGCACTGCGTCTATACGACTTCACACGACACATGTGTGTCTTCCACAGTAGTGCTACTCATTTGCGTTGACATCCAATACCAGTGGACTACATGGTCATGTCACGACTGCCGTGTACTTCACATACTCTCATCATCTCTCATTCGTACTTGTGAAATGAGTCAGCGGAGACAGTTCTGGTTTCAAACATTATATTGAGTCTTCTGTCCTCTGTGATGCAGTATAGTGGACACTACTGGCAGCGGAATACATGTTGAGGATATACTGAGCATGATTACAAATGGGATAGGGTGTGGGGTTACATCTGCTTGGCCAAGGCTGTGCTAATGTACATTTACGTATAGCTGCGGAGCTGCGGACTTTGACACAGACGGTATACATGTAGCCTACCAGACCGCTCGGCATCATGGGCACAGTCCATCTCAGTTCCATGTGACAGGTTTGCTGCGGTTGTTCCTCATGCACGCGTGCATGTGAGATGACATCAGGGCATGTGCTTGCGTGCATGCAGCGGCGTGCCACTTGTTGTTGCACTGTGGTGGTTACTGGACATGTCACAGTCACTGGGGTCGTGTTGTTGTTGTATGCACTTGTCGTCCATGCAAAGGTCCTGGTATGGGATTCCCGGGGCGGGGGTGGGAGGGGTGCAGCACCCACAGACTCCAGGCGACCTATTCATGTCCACTGAGCGGTGTGTGTGTCCATGTGCGCTGGATCCATGTCGTGTCCTGGTTGTTCGTGCAGTTCCGTCCATGTGGGTGCGATGCACAGAGCCCATGCCACTGCCTCCCACGATGCATGCGGTGTTCCTGGATGTGATGGGGAACAGTGTGCATGTCCCGGTCATATCCGATGTCATGGCGATGTCGTTGATGGTGTGGTTACAGTTGCCGGTCGTTTGGTATGGCTGTTGTGGTGGTGACTGGCCAGTCCGTGCGGAAGCTGAGCATGGGTGCGGGGTTGGACTTCATAGGTCACTCGGGGAACCTGCGTTGTGGTCCGACGTATTTACAGGTTGTCAGGTATGCGATTCCGTCCAGCAGGGCTTCCATGTCATTGGTGGTGTACATGTTTGCCAGCCAATGAAGCGGATGGTGGCTGTCAAGGTGTTGTTCGTAGGTTGTCCCTTGGAGGACCATGATGGGGCATGCTGGGTGACATTCGATGTAGCTGTTCTCGATGATCCGTCGTGTGGAGGCACAGTGGTTCCATTTCAGTGCGCGTGCGATGTTGGCCACATACGCCATGCCCCCATAGGCAGAGCAGGCCCTGTCGTGTGCGTCCAGAGGGAGGAGTAGTGGTAGCAGGTCCGCCTTCAGACATGCCGGGTTGGAGAGGCATATCTCGACGGGATGCTGGTAGGGACACCTCCGACAGTAGAAGACGGGCATGACGCAGCTGAACAATGTGATGCGGTAAGTCAGTCGGTAACTTACGTTCAGCAGGGACAGGAGATCGCATCCCAATGTATGTATCGTGTTGGTTTGGTACAGCTTGAGCTCTTCGGCGTAGTTGGGTAGGTGTGTTGCGGTTGCCATTTCGCAGCGGTTCGTAGAGGTGGCGTGCTCCGGCTGTGTGTGCAGTCTGCAATGTGCACGCTCCGGGGTTGCTGTGAGCTCTGTGTAGTCGTGGGGAGACAGGACTTGTGTTCTGTTGGCTTGTTTGGAGGACACGGGCCCTCTTCCCACATGCTTCTCAGACAGTTCAAGGTCGGTGCTGTGTGACTCCTTCCAATTAACTTGCATGTGGCCGACATGGGGGAGTGTTTTCTTCTTTCTTCCCCGTCCGTTGTGTGCTTCTGTGATATGCGCTATCTGCCGTGTGGTCGGTCTCCTCGGCATGCCTGTGTTGGTCTATTCTTGGACAATGGCTGTATTCACCGGCTTCTGTCGTAGGGCTGTGGTTTCGGTGTTGGAATGGAAGGTCATTCAGTGCTGTCTGCTCTCCCTTGTGTGGGCGGCAGGCTGCCTTTCCGCTCTGCGTTGGGCCTTGTGTGTGGATGTAATTCTTGGGCCACCTGTTGTCGGTCCCCGGGCTCTTTGGTGTTCCGTTTCATGTGTCTTGTTCATATGTGCAGGGTGGTATGGGTTTTTCAGTGTGGTACTGGCGTTCCTCTTCCCGAAGGGGCCCTGCTTCTCCTAGTTGGTGTTGCCGCCGCTGTGTGCTTCGCCATGTTTGTTACACTGGGGTGTGTCCTGCTGTTGCGTGACTTAACTGACATGTGTGCGTCGGTTGTGTGGCGTTGGGTGTTGTCCGTGAATTGGGCGTTGGGGACATGTCTGTGGCCGGCCTGTCACGTGTCATGTGCGTTCGGGGTGGGGCTGGTGTGTGTGCTGCTTGGTTGTGTCCCTGTGTCTGTGTGCGACGCATGCATGGCGCTGCGGTTGGCCTCTGCGTTGTGCGCATGTGTGGCGGCGTCATCGGCGCTTTGGGGCCGTGACGGGGTGGTTGGTTCCTAGTCCCAGGTGGTGTGTACACATGTGTTCCGCGATGTTAGGATTTGGCCTGTGTGTCATATGTGGATGCAATGGTGGATGTGTAGTGTGCACGCGCTGGTGGGGGGTTGTCCGCTTTTCCGCCCTTGCACTGTGTGCGCTGTTTGCGTGCACTTGTTGTGTGTGTGCCTACCTGCGTCTCCGCGGTACGTTGCGTCCTTGGTAGTGCATCAGCAGAAGCATGGGAAGTGCCTGCAGTGCTGGATTCATGCCCGGGGTGCCGCTTCTTCGTTGTCCGTGCTCTGCGTCCGTGTTTCCGCCTCTCTTTCACGTGCGGTGTCTCTTTGCCGTGGGAGCCGTTTGTTTGCGGCATCGTAATTTATGCGCCGGGCGGGACGTGTTTCGTCGGACGGTGTGTGTCAGTTGTGCTGCGCCGCTACGTGTGCGGGCGCACTTTGATGGCGGACGGTGTTGCTGGCTTGCCGGCGGTGTTTGGCCTGCTTTTCGCATCGTAATTGGGCGGGCGTGTGGACTGCTGCGTGCCGGCGGTAACTGGTGGTTTCTGCATCCGCCAGCACGGCGGTTGTGCTTCCGCCCGCCATCGTAATGGGCCCCTTAGTTACTAATGAAATAAAGATTCTGAAAACAAAAACGGCAAGGCAACATAAAAGATTCACCCACCATCAGATTGCATACAATAAACTAATGACTAAATTGCAAAACAATGAAGAGATCATCATAAGAAACTCTGACAAAGGAGGGAATATTGTAATCTGGTCTCGCAAAGACTATATGCGAGAAGCACTCCTACAACTGGAAGACAACAATTGCTATAGAAAATGCAACATGCAAATAGTACGCAATTCATGGTATGAATACTATTCAAAATTAAATGCATGGCGCAGTGCGGGACTAATAAGTATGGATGAACTGAAATTTCTAAAGAATGAATTTCCGGTTATGCCGGTAATTTACTTTATTCCCAAACTGCATAAGAATGCTACATCCCCTCCAGGAAGACCTATAATTTCAGCTATAGGCGGGTTGATGGAGAATACATCAAAATATATAGACTTTTTTCTACAAGATTATGTAAAACAGTTACCTTCCTTTGTGCAGGACTCTGGTGATTTTCTGAGACAGTTGAATGATTTTAAATGGGACTCGAGCTATTTACTTATGTGTCTGGATGTAACATCGCTATACACAAGCATCCATCATCAGGATGGGATGCGAGCAATTGAATTTTATTTAAATTCTAGACCTCTACATTTGGCACATCACAGCAAAATGCTTAGTATGATGATCCTATATTGTCTAAATAACAACTATTTTCTGTTTGCAAACCAGGTATATCAACAAATAAGGGAGTAGCTATGGGAGCATGTTTCTCCCCTAGCTACTCCTGCCTTCATATGGGCTGGTGGGAGGAAATGATACTAAACAGAGATCACAAAACAGATGTAGACAATCATGTCAGGATTTGGCTACGCTATATAGACGATTTATTCAGTAATATGGCAAGGCACTGAAGATTCAGCACAGAACTTTGTAAATAGCATTAATCAAAACAACATCAATCTACATTTTACTTCTAAAATCAGCAGTACTAGTGTGTGTTTCCTTGATGTGGAAGTATTTATTGAAAACTACAAAATTGAAACAAAACTTTATCGAAAGAAAACCGCAGGAAACAGTACGCTACATGCGTCCAGCCAACATCCACGTCATCTCATCCATAGTATACCCTATGGAGAAATGTTGAGGATGGGCCGCGCATGCAGTAGAGAAGGAGATCTTATAGAAGCCCAAAAAATGAGTAAATCAAGATTCTTAGAACGAGGCTATAAGGAGAGCACCTTAGACATAGCTATTGATAAAGCCAACAAAATCAATAGAAAGGAACTCCTGATGAAAAAGGCCCTACGAGATCCTCCATCTTCTCAAAAAGTAATCCTGAAACAAGATTGATTTTAACCTACAGTAGGGAACAGAATACCCTACGTAGAATAATCAACAACATTTGGCCAGTGGCTAGAAATGATCCAGTCATTGGCAAACTGTTGCCTAAGAATCCCAACATTACATTTCGTAAGTCCAAATCCATGAGGGATTACCTTGTAAAAAGTAGTCCAGAAGTCATCATAACTACAAACTGGCTTAGCAAACGCAAGGGATTTGTTAAATGTCAAACGTGCAGGGCATGTAAATATGGGTCTAACAAAACAATGTATACTACACCATTTTCGGATGTCCCAAAGAATATTACTAAGTTTCTCACATGCCGTTCTGAATATGTGGTGTATGTGTTGGTCTGCTCTTGTGGGCTGCAGTATGTGGGCAGTACCAAATTACAGGCCCACAAACGTATACTGCAGCACATGAGAGCAATCACTAATAATGACCAATTGCACGACATTTTAAGGAGAAGCATGCCAGCAATTTGGAGCACTTATCATATTTTCTGATTGACTCGATCCCAGTTTTGAGGAGAGGGGGAAATCGGGAAGCAAAATTTTAGACGCTTGGAAACCCAGTATATCATAGAACTTGATACCAAGACCCCTAATGGACACAACTCTAGTGAGGATTTTCACACATGGTTATATTAAATTAGATGTCTATAATATAACCATTCCTCATATATCAGCATTCCCTCATGTGTCCTATGTCCATATGTCTGCATCTATTACACGATAATTTGTATATATATATATTTTTTAAACTAGCCTGATTAGAATCATTATGTAAACATCTTTCAGTTGCCTATCAGCATTTATGCTACATATCCAAAAAGGGAAACTGGATTTTGATTCAAATTCTTTATAGTTCCCAATTTTTTTTTTTTATATTTAGTTAGTTAATAAATAGCCATGGGACAGGGGCTGTTCCTGGCAATACACGTTAATTTTATACAAGCACTTTTTTAGCACTTTTTAGATAAACTGTGAGATGAGTCATACTGGCTAAATGAAAAAGAATTGTGCTAGGACGATAATCCTTATGACCAGCAAAAAGGGTAACATTTTTAATCAACAAAAATATTTTTATAAGAGCTATGTATTTTACAAATATATTTATGGGCTTTTTTTAGTATCATCCAATTTTGATATAGAAATTTAAAAAGTTTAATATGCCTTTTAACTTTGTTGAATTATTTATACTCTACCTTTTTATGTATTTAATATATATATACAGATTGGTTTTAGTATATACATAAATATTATATTAACATCTAATCCTTTATAAACAATTAAATGTAATAATATTATTTTTTGCTGAATTTGCACAGTTTTCGTGTAAGATAGCCGTGAAGTATTTTCTCTATGTCTGTCTAAATTTGATTTGCACGAGTGAGGCACCTGGCACTTTAAAAGAGTTTGTGTAACTCCTAAGCGCGTCATGTGATCAAGGCCGAGTGAGGCCGAAACGCGTCATGGCGGTTGTGGTGAAGGACGATTAAAGTTTAATTTATGCACGAAGCCTGGGTTCGTCTCCGTTTGTTCCTGAGGAAAAGGAAGTAGTGGTGAACGGTGGAACAGGAATATATATATATATATATATATATATTTATATATATCCTACTGGGGGTCGCCAGTAGGTAGTTATAGTTAAGACCTAGTTTCCTTAGGAAAAGCGTTTTTTGATTTGCCAATATCTTTAGCGCCGTTTGACGAATCTTCGTGAGATTTTCAAAACTAATGGCCCGCTCCGGTCAGCTCCTGTCTTGAAAGTTTCGGGGTGAGTCGTCAAGCGGGGGCCGAGAAAAAAGGGGGGTCCCAAAACGCGTTTACTCCATGTTAATTACCATAGGAACTTTTGTCGCGGCTACAGCCTGAACTGCTGAACGGAATTACACCAAATTTGGCAGAGAGGTAGCTCTTGGTCCAGAGTGCACTCTTTGCTTTAAACGGTGTATATCCGTTCAGTAGTTCCTGAGAAATTTAAAAATAACAAAATATTGATATCTGTGACCGCAGTGGATTCGCAAACCCTCCCGAGCATCAGTTTCATTTTGATTGGCTGCTGACACTTCAAACCAAGAAGTGTTGGCAGCCATCTTGTGACTCGGTAAAACTGAGTCACAAGAAAACAGTAAAAAAAGATTAAAAAAAAGAAAAGGGGGCAGGGAAGTTACACCCTGACTCCCTAGGCCTGCTCAGGCTTTTAAAAAAAAAACAATTCAGCCGGAGTCGCGCTGGTTGCGCGAATCCGGCCACAAATTTTAAAAAAACAAAGCGCGGGCTCGCGCGCTTCGTTTTCCTTAAACCCCGGGTGGGCCAGGTCCTGGGGGCAATAGCTGATTATGTAGCGGGGGCCCACAGCCCCAGGGACCGCCACCTCCCCAGGGCTTTACTTAATTATGTGCGGGGGCACGTGGCCCCCCGCAGCCCCAGGGACCGCCACCTCCCTGGGGCTTGAAAAAAGAAACGTCGGGGGGCTCCTCTCTCCCCCCATTCTGCCCCGGGGACCACCACCTCCCGGGGCTCCTAAGTTATTAAAGAGGTGTGTGGGGGGCTCCTGCCCCCCCACACTGCCCCGGGGACCACCACCTCCACGGGGCACACTGAAAATAAGGACTTGGGGGCCTCGCGGGCCCCCCAAAGCCCTGGGGACTGCCACCTCCCTGTGGCTCCAATACATTTAAAGAAGTGTGGGGGGCTCCTGCCCCTCCCCACACTGCACCGGGGACCACCACCTCCCCAGGGCATTAAATATGTTAATGTGGGGGTCCGTTGCAGACCCCCGGCACCGGGGACCACCACCTCTTGGGGCAATTTACATGTTGGGAAGGGGGCCCCCCTCCTGGAGCCCTCCATGGCTCTGGGGACCACCGCCCCCCAGGGCCGGCTCCAGCAATGTACTGGGGTGCCCACCCCGGGACAGTGCAGTTTGCAACGGCAGGGCAGGAGCACGGCTCCCGCCCTGTCATTGCAAACTCTGCTTTGCTTCACGGAAGCGAGAGCAGGAAACCTGCTCTCACTTCCAGGAAGCAAAGCAGATTGCTTTTGGACAAGGGGAGCTGCATGTCAGCAGCTCCCCTTGTCTAAAAGCAATGCCGGCTCCCGCACAAGGCGGGGAGCCGACTGGGACTGCGGGGCACTGGGGCTCCTCCCGCGGTCCCCAACTTAAGGGTCGGCCCCGGGGATGGGGTCCCCGGAGCCAAAAGTGGCCCTGGGGAGGGGGCCGACATTGCCCCCCTCCGGGGAAAAATACAATATTTTCTTTTAAAAAATGAGGCAATGCCCCGGGGATGGGGTCCCCGGGGCAGTAAAAGCCCTGGTTTTTTTTTTTTTTTTTATATTATGAAATGGCTGGGCCTCGGGGGATGGGGTCCCCGAGGTAGAATTTGAGTTATAAGAATGGGGGGCATTTTTTTTTTCTCGCGTGCTTGGAGTCGCGACTCCATCACGGCTCTCAGCGCAGCCCCCCAATGTAAACGCGATGGGTTCGCGACTCCAAGCAAAATTAAAAAAAGAGTGTGTATGTTTTTTAAAAAGTAAGATTAACTGTTGGGTTATAGGGTGGCTCTAAAAAGAGCCCTTGTTTTCATTATGAGTTTTTTGTAGCTACATGTAAGTGCGGATGCACAGCTTTAGGTTGTTGAGGAAGACTCTGTTTCCTTGATCTGTGAAGTGCACTCCATCACTTCTGTAGATGTCATTCATATCAAAATGTAGATTGTTGTTGTAGATGGACCCCATTCTATGATCTCTGAGGTATGCAGAAACAGCTTTATTGACATTCTGCCTAGCTTTCTCAAACTGTGGACAAAATTGATTTGACCAGTTCCATTTCTGTCTTTGGCATATGTTAGAGTATACAAAGACAGTTTGAGGTAAAAGGAACATCAATTGTGCAAAGGTGTCCTTCATTATCATTTCCAGACCTACCCCAGTCAATGTGCCTAGGTCATTGCCACCACAGTGCACAATCATGAGGTCAGGGGGTTGGAGATGAAAAAAGGTTTTAACCAAAGGCAACAATAAGTGCCACTTTAACCCTCTCTGTGCAATCCATTTAATGTCCACATTTTCCAAACCTAGGTCTGTGGCAATACCTCTGCGTTCAGCATATCTTTTGCACCAGAAAACGTAGCTGTGCCCTATAATCCACACTGTGAGCATCTTGAAGGGATGTATGGAAGTAATCAAAAGATGTCTGTAGCTCAGGTAGTCAGTTGGTAGAGTGAGAGGTATCTAAAATGGTGGAGAACATGCTGTTTTTTAAAAAGTTGATAAGTGATTGGCTGGTCATCAAGATTGTGCACTCAAAAATAGGATGCATGTTACTTTGCTGAGGTATCATGTTTGTGATTCGTTGTTAGAAAATGTTTGAAAGGTACAGCTGATACCATAAGGTAATATTTTGCAAAAGTCGTCCACACTTGCTGTATGCATTAGTAAGCTTGTGTGCTTAACTTGAAACTACTGTGAACTTGTGACCTGTCAGTACAGTTGAATGTTCCATGAACTGTTACTATGGAAACTGGCATTAAACAAAATGGGGGAAGGGTTGAAACTTAACTGTGGACTTAAAATGTGAAATGGATACTTAAATATAAGTGAAAAGATAGTAAATTAAGGTTTTCTAAGATAGTAGTATGTGGAGAAGTAGTGTGTTGCTGAAAATATGTACTAGTATTATTAGAAATAGGTTTTTGAACTCGCGTGTGGAGTCGCGGCTCCACCGCGGTGTAGTCGCGACTTCAGAAAATTACAGAAGCAGTTTGGGCACCTATTGAAGACAGTTAGAATGGGTTAATATATGTCTAACCAATAGAAATGTGTTTTACAATTTGAAATAATGATGGAAGCAATGTGATTTGATACTTACATTTATTTGAGTGAAAAAAGAGAGGGAAAGTTTGCCATTTCTGGTTTCACCTTTCTGAGAGAGGTGCATTACATTTCTTGCGTGGAAAAGAAAATCTGTTAAGAGTTTCTGATATTTGGTATTCTGCAATACTACCTCAAACGTGAGTAACCAATTTGTAAGGTGTATTATATATTATTCAGTACTGCTATATTGTTTCTAGTGATATTTTTCCTTTAAAAAAAAATCCAAGTGTTGAAATTGTAAGACAAATGTGATGTATGAAATATGTTATGAAATGTACAATTAGTGTTTGCTTTTTGGAATTTAGTGAGAATTATATCTCTAGCCTCATGCACTAGGTATGCAGTAATGTAAATATGCACAAGTCAGTCTTAGAGTTATGTATTCAGATGTGTGCTCTTATTTAGTTATGCAATCTAGGAGGCACTATCTATATACAGTTGTAATCCCTCAGACTTTATCCATAGATTTGTGCAATCACCCAGGCACTACTATCCCGCTCAAACATTCAGTCAGGCACTACCCCTGCTCTCATCTACTCACTCAGGTACTACTGATGCTCTCATAGAATGGCCAAAGCATTACCCTTACACTCATATTTTCTCTCAGGTGCTTCCTATACACTCATACAATCATCCAGTTACTACCACTGCAGTCATAGAATCACTCAGGCAGTACCCATGCACTTTTTTATTCTTTGAAGTACTACTCATACACTCCTGTCTTCAACCATACGTTAGCCTTGTACTTATGGTTTGTCTAAGGTATTTTCCCTGCACTAATGTAATCACCCATTCAGTACTGCTGCTCTCATGCAACCACCCAGGCAGTATTCTTGCACTGAATTTTTCATTGAGGCACTACTCATCCAGTCATGCATTCTCTCAGGTACTACCCAATACCCATGTATTTCTATGTTTCTTTGATATATGATGCCACTTTTAAAAGGTACAGAGACATGCATGCATGCTCTCTGGAACATGGTGAGACTTTTAACAGACACATTGAAAAAGTTGCTGTTTTTTATTTGGCTAGGCCCAACACTCTGAGTACTTGCTGAATAGTGAAGCTGCAGCCCAAAAGTGAGGTTTATGACTTGTTGATAGAAGGATTAGTGATTAGGTTAGTTTGTATTGGTCTATGGAAATGCATACTTGAAATATGCCACATAATTTTAAGTGTCTGTTTAAAATGGAAAGTGGACTCTGTCAAGGTTAAGGGACTTTGTAGTCTCATGAGTCAAGTATGTCAGCTTGCACATATTTTCTTACATGTATTATTCTTGTAGAGATGGTAGATGTATAAAACACTGATATATATGTATTTGTATGTTTCTTTTACATATTATGCCATTAGGAAAAGGTACATGCATATGCATGCTAGTTTTTAGGAATATAGTGAGAATAACATCTATATACTCAAGCACTAGGTGTGTACTGATGAAAAGAGGTTCATATCTCTCTTTGACTCATGAATTCAGTTCAGTTATGCAATCAAGGAGGCACTATTTATACACAGTTTTAATCACTTAGACATTAACCACACATGCATATAGTCAGCTAGACACTACTATCCCAGTGAAACATTTACTCAGCTGGTACCTATGCACGCATGTATTCACTGAGACACTACTGATACAGTTATGTAATGGTCCAAGCATTACCTTAATACTCATAGTTTCTCAGAGGTATTTCACATACATTCATACATTCATCCAGGTACTACTTGTGCAGTGATAGAATCACACAGGCAGTATGCGTACATTCATGCATTATCTCAAGCTCCTCCCATACAGTCCTGCAATAAACCATGCTTTAGGGTTGTAGTCATAGTTTCTGTCAGGTATTTTTGATGCATTGATGCAATCACCCTGGCAGTATTGGTGCACTCATTCAATTATTGAGGGTCTACTCTAGCACTGAACTATTGACTTAGGCAGTAGCCATCTAGTGATACATTTTGTTAAGCACTACATATGAATTCATCCAATGATCCTACCATTACTCTTACATTCATCCTTTTACTTAGGCACTACCATGCAGTCATGCAGTTAAGGATAAACTACAACATATACGTACTACCCCTCTTTCCTCTTTTAGCATCTCTCTAGCCTCTTTGTGCAGTTCTCTTAGCTGTTTTGCACCTCTCTTGCTCTTTCTGCACCTTTGTTGCCTCTTTCTGCACGTTACTTGTTTGTTTCTGCACTCCTCTTGGCTCTTTCTACACCCCTCTTTCCTCTTTCTGTACTTCTGTTGCCTCTTTCTGCACCCCTCTTCTGTCTTTCTGTACCTCAGTTGCCTGTTTCTACATTTCTCTTGCCTCTTTCTGCAGTTCTCTTGTCTCTTTTTCCATTTCTATAATTTGTTTCTGTACCTTACTTGCATTTTTCTACAACTGTTTCCTCTTTCTGCACTTCTTTTGTCTCTTTCTGCACCTGTCTTTTTTCTTTTTGTACATCTGTTGCTTCTTTCTGCATTTCTGACATTTTTCAGTAGCTGTGTTGCTTGAGTATTTCATTTTGCTGTTTGTAAACCTTTTGTTTTTTTCCCTTTCTTCTTTTGGCTGTGTGACCACTTATTCTTGTGTTTTTGCAGATGTTTTGCTCATTTTTATACTTTTCTCGTCTTATGAGATATAAATGGAATAGAAATGTAATTGTAATTTTGCGCTTAATTGTTATTTTCGAAATTTCAAAATTGAAATGTTATTAATTTTGGAATTTTAATTAATGTACTAAAATAATTAAACTATTATTTGTTGTTTAGGAAGATATTTTATTTGGATTATAAATAAAAGATTGCAAGAAAACATGAAAAGACAAGAGAGCAAAGGAAACAGAAGTACTTAATGAAAACTAAAACGAGTGGAGTAGAAAAACACCAAAAAGATGCTGAGGATAAAGTGGCTTCTGGTAAGAGAACTAAACAATTTAATAAAGTTGTGGAGTGATTGAACGATCAAAATACTAAGCAAAGGAGGAAAGAAATTTTTCGAACAAAGGAGAAGCAAATGAAGAAACACAATGGAAAAGAAGCTCATGTGACAAAAAGACAGAAACAATTTAAGGACATACGTGTATGTATATTTTGAAATAGAGTAATTCAAAATGTATTAAAAGATTGTAAAAAGTATAAAAAAAAGAATCTGCAGCATATAAGAAGAAGCAACAGATTGAAAGTGTAGTAGATACTGCTTTTGAATTGAAATGGAAATTATTTATATTGGTATTGAAGAGAATGAAAACATTGAAAGAAACAATGTATTTTATGAAGGAGAAAAGCAAAAGAAAATGACTGGTTAATAGAAGTAACTTTTGCAAAGCTTTTTCTGGTGAATGGAAGCATACTTCTAGTACTGAGCCTTTTTTAATGAAGAAAGTTATTTTCAACAAAATACATTAGTTCACGCAGTTGATACCTGTGGTCGTTGTTACAAGATAAAGGATGGTTGTCCAATTGAAAAAGAAAAGATGGTTCCTAGAAATGTGGAAGAAGTAATAGCTGAAGAAGTTCAAGGAAGACGTACAGAAGCTCCAGTATATAAGTGGGATTGTAGTAGTATTTGTAGTATTCGACAGGAATCTATTGATACATTACGAGTTTTCTTGCGACAATATGCTAAAAAAGTGTTAAACAGAAGATTATGATGTTGCAAGGACTAGATCCATGTAAAGTAAGAAAATATACTAAGTTGCAGGGTTATTCTCTGGCTTGTCTTTCTAGAAAAGTGTGTAAAAGTACTTTTCATCATTTAAGAATGTTAGCAGTTCATCATACAGAAATGCGGAAGTTAGTAAGGAGATTGTACTACATAAAAAGTCCTGCATTATCTTTAAGTGAAATGAACACAGCTCTTTTGCATGGTTCAGTATCGGATGTGAAAAAAGTTTGTGATGATATACAGTTTTGTTTCTTTGATTCACAAGAGGAGTGTAGCGAAAGTGAGAGCTTGATAACTGTAGGTGTTGAACAACAGTTGGATTAGTACTGAGAAGTTTGAAGAAGAAATTACAAGGTTTACGATACTTTCATGTGAAAAACCAAACTATGTTTGTATTTGTTGTATACATACTCACTATAGAAGTCAAACTAGGACTGTTGATGTGTATTTAAAAAGTAAAAAGGAAAATAATGATAAGTGGGAGCAATTTGGTGCTTATTTGTTGGTGGATGGTCGTTTTGAGTTGGGTACTGATCAACGTATTTGTAAATATTGTTACAACAAATTAGAAGAGAACAAAATGCCAGCTAGAGCACTACATAACAATTTAGAGTTGGTAGCTATTCCTCCGGAACTGGTAGATTTAAATTCATATGAGTCCATTCTTATTCAATCTGTGCACCCGTTTCAGGCTATTGTTTGTTTGGAGCCTAAGACAGGTAAGCTGCCGCCAACATATTTACAAAGAGATGTGAAAGGAAGAGTTGTGTACTTACCTTTAGATTTAAAAAAAATATTGAAACTGTTGGTATAGAGAGAGAGGATAGTGAGCCTGTAGTTATTCTAGGTAATGGTGTACCAACAAAGAGTCGAAAAATATCGCAAGAGTTAGTAGATGTCACCAAACTTCAATAGGCTACTTATATCTTGTACAGAACAATATTTGTTATAAAACTGTAAATGTGGAAGACCAGGAAATATATTTAGAGGAAGATACAGAAATTTCAACTGGCCAAATAGAAAAAGTGGACAAGAGCAGGAGTGAAGAGATTTACTGAACAGTACAGTATACATCCTTTACATTCAAAAGAAGTGATTGGAAACATTATTGAATTATTTCAAATGAAGAAAGCAAAGGGAACTCCCCTGAGTGTATGGGAAAAAAGTTTCGAAGCTCGTTGTTTTCCACAGCTGTTCCCCACTGGAGAAGGTGGAGGATATGATGAACGTGCAGTACAGATTCCAGCTTCAGAATACAGGATGACAAGATTGTACTCAGAAGATCCAAGATTTCGACAGTGCATTCCATATATATTTAATCTTCTATTTGAAAGTGACTTGTCTTGACTTTTACATGCAGCGAATCACATATTAAAAACAGGAGTTCATCTTACACATGTTTCTGCAAAGGAATTTATGGACAAAGTTCAACAAAGAGATGATCATTTAGAATCTCAGTTAATTAATTTGATGGTGTGTCAACGTGGAACTAATGAGTATTGGTATCGTCGTCACGGAGAACTTAAATGTATGTTAAGAAACTTAGGTACCTCTACGTGGTTTGTTACGGTTAGCTGTCCTGAATACGCATGGGACGATTTACTTGAATTTCAACGACAAGCAAATTCAAATGTAAAAAACATTGAATTGAAGACAGCTGGAGAACTGTGTTCCTTGGTTCCTGTAAATGTGTGCAGATATTTTAAACATAGGTTTCAAGCTATGATGTCTTTTATCTGCAATAAAAATAATCCACCTCTTGGAGAAGTTACTGATTTCTTTTGGAGAAAGGAGTACCAAGCTAGAGATGCTCCTCATATACACATGTTATTATGGATCAAGGATGCACCTAAATTTAGAACCGATTCTAATGAACCTGTTTTGTCCTTTATCGAAGAGTCTGTTACCTGTGCCATTCCAAAAAAAGGAGGAGAAGAGAGCTTAAGAGAACAAGTTTTCCGTTTTCAAAGTCATCGATGTGGAAAATATTGTCGACGAAAATACAAGTCAAAGGGAAAATTTTATACAAAATGTCGTTTTGGATTCCCACGTCCAGTAATTTCAAAAGGAAGTGTCACTAGTTTTATGTCAGCAGTAAGACATATAACACGAAAATCTCTGAAGAATACATACAACATATAAGAACTGAAGATTCAAAGTATATTAATGACTACAATCCAGTGATTTTGACAATGTGGAATGCAAACATGAAAATATAGTATGTTGCAGATACTTTAATTGCTGTTGCTTGTTACGTTACGTCTTATATAACGAAATCTGAAAAGACAGAGTTAAAGGAAATGTGGGAAGAAATTTCACAAGAGAAGAGTCTTAGTAACAAATTGTACAGCTTTAGTTTGAAAATGCTTTCACATCGAGAGATTGGATCCTACGAATGTTCGGATCAGTTGAGTTCTGCGAGTTTATATTCAAAGTCAAGAGGAATCATTTGGGTAAGTCTAGGTCTTGCGGCTACACGAAATAGAGTTTTGAAATCTCTACAAGAAATTGAATACTTAGCATTGAATGAACCAGAAAGTACAGATATTGTTAAAACTAATATGTTGGATACGTACTATCCCAAAAGGAGTCCACATCTGAAAAACCTATGTCTCTATGAAGTACTGCAACATTACAGCTTTAAGAGAAATGTTACAGAAAATATAAATGAAGAAAAATATACAGTAATTGGATGTGATGGATGTTTGGTAAAACATGCCAAAAGAAATCTTATTAACCACAGAAAACTGAGAGCCCGATTCCGATCTCGTAAGGAAGGCCTCCAAACGGGATTTGTAAAGAGCAAATCCGATTCGGATCCTATCTTTCCGCCCGAATCGTCCCCCGTTCCCAACGACCAAGTATGATGCGAGTATCCTGTGCACGCCATGCGAATCGTTTACGAACCCGAACCTGTCCGTCCGATACGTTCGTAGCGGAATCGTGCCGCGCAATTGAGCCATTTTCCGACCGAGCGAGTACGATGCACGAATCGGAAAGCTGTATCGACTCGGTCTCATCGAGACAAAACGGCTGTCGGATTCAGACTTCGGGGGCCCATAGCAGGACCCCCTTTACCCGGAGCCATCTGATTCAGTAACGGGGGTGCGCATGGGTCCCCACAATCCAAGCATGCACAGTGTGGCGGGCAACATGGGGTGCCCGCCACAGGGTGTACACTTTTCCCCACCCACCCCTTTTATGCTATGGGAGACTGTGTACACATCTGTACACAGGCTCCCTTAGAGTTCAATGGGAGTCTGAGCGAGCCGAGTCCGTAAGCATACAGCAGCATCGTACAAGCTCGTTCGGACTCCCGGAGCAAGTCTCGCTCGGAAAGCCCTCCGGATCCGAGTCGTACGGAGGGCTTTCCTATCGAGATCGGAATCAGCCCCCGAGTTGTGAAACTCCAGAAAAAAGGGAATTTTTCTATTTAGCACTACTGCAACTCTTCAGGCGTAGTGAAGCGGAATTACTTGGAGATTTCGACTGATATGAAGATTCTTTTAATGCATGTAAAGATAACATTCAATGCACAATTTTCCATACTTATCTACAAATGTTAAATGAAGTGATTGAACAAGAAACTAAAATTGCAGCTGAAATAGCTAGAGACAGTTCTCAAGATAGTCAGCATTCTGCTCCACTAAGTCAAGATCCACTAGGACAACCATGTATTGAAAATGAAGCAGCAATAGCCATGAATGAAGTAGAAATGACAATGCAACAAGCACAACAGGATATTATTGATTTGAGAAAGTTGGAAGTACAACTAAATATTGAACAAAGAGAAATATATGAGCAAGTGACACTACAGATACAGCATGGTTTGCTACATGAAAAAAATGAATGCCAATGCACTTCATTTCAACCTATTCGAATGTATATCAGTGGTCAATCTGGAACAGGAAAACGTTTCTTAATTAAAGTTTTCACCAGTTATCTGCACAAAACTACTGGATGCCATTTATCTTGTGTTGTAACAGCTCCAACTGGATTAGCAGCCCATAACATTAAAGGGATTACTTTACATCGATTACTCATGCTACCAGTTGAACATGAAAATAAATTGGAATATCACAAGCTATCTGGAGAAGCTTGATATGAAGTGTCAAGAGTACTGAAGAAAATGAAACTTATAATCATTGATGAGGTGAGCATGGTCTCAAACTTAATGCTTGCCTTTGTACATTTAAGAATGCAACAGATTTTAATAACAGATTATGATATTCTGTTTGGAGGAAAACATGTAATTGTATTCGGCGATCTACTACAACTTACTCCTGTAAAAGGGCAACCAGTTTTTAAAACACTTGTCCATGAAGAAACTAGGAATTCTTTGGGAAGTATTGGAAATGTGAATATTTGTTTACATTTTGAATATAAAAAACTTATTAAGAATGTGCGACAAGCAAGTGATGAAGATTATGGAAATATTCTTAAAGATATAAGAAGTGGTGTTTTGACAAAACATGGTAAACAAGCTTTACAAAGTCGGCTACTAAGTAACTTGTTTACAAACGAAAACATAGCACCTGAAATAATGTACAAAAAAATTGGAGAAAAGAAGTCTATAGTTTACCTAATGCCTATACTGCAAGAGTGTTCTACATTCAATAAAGAACTTTTGAAATTGGGAAAACAACCAATAGTGAAAATGGAAGCTATTGATAAAATGGACCACAAAGGAGTTACTATTCTTCTCTCAGAGAAATTACAGTCAAAATTGGATTCTTTGGAAAAGTCTGTGTCTAAGACTGCAGGTTTAGAAAAGACATTATATGTATGTGTCAACTGTTGGGTAATTTTACGGCGTAATGTGGATGTAAAGAAAGTTTTAGTAAATGGAGCAATGGGAAAAGTTGTTGATTTTGTAAATTTTCAGAACAGAGATGGAATTGAATTTTTGAAGATTACATTTGATCAGATTGAAGAGGTAAAACAGATTGGACGTTGTGCTGTTCGTTTTTTGCTTGTAAAAGACTTGTATGTTCATAGAAAACAGTTTCCTCTTTCTTTAACATAAGCAGTAACCATTCAAAAATCTCAAGGTTTAAGTGTAGACAGTGCTTTAGTAAATATTGGAAGTACAGTGTTTAAAGAGGGCATGGCATACGTTGCATTGTCTTGAGTAAGAACATTATCTGGTCTGTATTTGATTGATTTTGATGAGAAAAAGATTAGTGCTGATGCAAATTGTGTAAGAGAGTGCAATCGGTTAAGAAGACTTTATGCTCCTAACTTAGGTGAATACCCTGTATATGAGAAACGTGTAGTGTGTCCAAAACGGAAATATGAGAAACATTCTACTGAGATTCAAAAAAAGAAAACAATTCAAGAGAATCATGAAGGTGTAAAGAAAATGAAAATGGACACTGTTGATGATATTGTAGGATGCCAGTTAAAAAATAATTCAGGTATCAACTGCTACGCTAATGTAATTGTAAATATTGTGTTTTATCTAGAAGATCTTCATCATAAAATTATGGAAAATCGAGAAAAAAGATTCTGTTCTTAACTGCATTATATTTTTCAAAAGTTGGTAACTGATAGAACTAAAATCCATACTGCTACTGGTATTCGGCATCTTTTGGATATATGTACTGATTCTTCGCAATTTACACTCAATATACAACAAGATGCACAAGAATTTCTTATGTTTATGCTTGGAGTATTGGAAGATGAAGGTATAGAAATTGAAAATGTATTTGGACTAAGTTACAGTTGGGATCATAAATGTGAAGAGTGTTCATTTTCTTCTACCACTGAAATAGACACTGAACGATTCATATACTTGACGATACCAGATTGCAAATCAGTGTCTTTTAACAAATTAGTAAAAACAGCTAATCAAGATATGAAATGTTCTCATTGTAAATCAGAAATGTTGTCAACATTATATATACAAAGATTTGGAAAATATGTCATTTTAATGCTACAACGTTGTAGAACAAATGGAAGGAAATTGGAAACTAAAATTAAAAATTTTGTGGCAAGTCAAGTATCAATTTCAGGAAGAAATTTTAAAGCTGTGGCTATTGTTTTCCATGATGGACCTACTACAACATCTGGACAATATACTGTGTAGTTAAAGTGCAATAAAGGATAGACACATTGCAATGATGCCCATTTGGAATTCAAATGTAGGTTGCCTTACGAATTACCAAATTCATATCTGATATTTTTGATGCCAAAGTTTTGAAAACATCATTCGGCCTATTGGGAAGATGTGAATACGAATTAACAACTTTATTTTGGATATCTTCTATGCAAAAGTTTCGGAAACATTATTCGGCCTATTGGGAAGATGTGAACAATTAGTGTATGGATTATTGATTGTGCGAATTCATATTGGATTTGGAAAATTGTGTTTAGAAACAAGTAGTTTATATATTTGTTCTCTATATTATACGAGATGTAAATGAGAGTGTATATTTTACAAAATGTACTTGAGAGAAATAAAAGACTTGGGAGGGATATTCTCAAGAACGTGTGATAATTATCGCAAAATTAGCTTAACGCAACTTTGCACATCGCAGTCCATCGCGGGAAAATTACACCGTGTTAATGTTGTATTCTCAACACGGCGGTACCATGTGATAGTCTCACGCAAACGCGTCAAATGACCGCGATAAAATTACTGTGACGGCAAAAAAACGCGAAACACGAAAAAAGTGGCGATGTGGACAACCCCGATAAAAAAATCAGCGATAACCAGCGACAGGCCTGCAATTCCCACGCGTCATGCGGGAAAATGCACTATAAAAGCACTAAAAAACACAAACAAAATAATTAAAACTGCGCAGCACCATGGAGGAAGCCAGAGCAAGTACAGAGGACGACCAGAACCCCACAAGCCCCCAGGAGGACCAGCCTGGGACCTCGGGGTCACGGAAGGGCAAGGAGTAGAAGACGAGGAAGACGAGGTTCAGTCTGCAGGAAAACAGGATCATCATCACGAAGGTGATAGAACACCATCAACAACTGTTTGACACCTCCAAAGTGTCATTGGCAAATAAAAATGCAATATGGCAGTCCATCCTGGACAAGGTGAATGCAGTCGGAGTGAGGAGGAGGACAATTGGAGAGGTCAAGAGGCGCTGGAATGATGCGAAGCGCAAAACCAAGAAGAAACTCGCTGACAACCATCAGGCAGCAATGCAGACTGGAGGTGGCAGTCCAGCGGAACACCAGGAGCTGGATGAGATGGAGGAAATGGTGGCCACAGTCATCAGTGGGGAGACGCAGGCAGGAGCTGGGGGTCCGGACACTGCTCGACATGACCTGACACAACAGCACCAGGGTGAGTACCGAACAGGGACTGGGGGGACGGGGGGAGACGGCCACAATGGCACACATGCACACTTAAGTTGAGCACACTGCACACCCACAATGACTCTGGATCATGTCCCTGATCCCCTTGGCACACTGCAGCACACATACAAACAGCAAGTAGGCCCCCGTCCACTATGGGCACAAAGGGGTCCCTCCCCACACAGCACCAATCTCACAACCAACCCATGCACACGTGTCAAAACCAGCAAAGCTGCGTGTCCGTGAGCCACACTGACAATGCAAGTGACACTGCATGACGAACAGCATGGCTGCAGTCCAATTATCATGACATGGTGCACGCCACGACACTGAGGTGGCTGAGTGTGGAACACATCCGTAAAGGAGCAGGTCACACCATGACACATCCACGTGCACAAACAACCCCTGACGTCAACAACACATCTGCGGATAAACCATGCCCAAGAGTCCAAAATCTGAACCAGAGCCAAAATTAGCCAAGTCTGCAACATCTCAGCACTGTAGAAGCACAGAAGTCAAAGGCACACCGCCTCAAAGGGATAAGGGGCAGCAAAATCACAGCTGCAGGGGCGACTCTCCCACAATGCAGCACACACACATAGCAATAACAGCACATCTTCATTGACGACAATGTGGTACAAAGTGCAACACTCTCACTACAGAACAGAGGACACAACTGGTTCCGCTTGTGCGTAGAAACTGGCCAATCACATCTGGCATAGCAGGAAACTGTGAGATGACAATGTAGGTGTACAACCTCACATCTGTGTTGTAGTTCAAATGTCCACTGTCCCGCATCAAATAGTCAGCTCCTCCCAAACAGTCACAATGTACATTGTCATGCAGTCTGTATGTAAACTCAAACAATGCGTCAACATACATGTCAACACAATGTTAAAATTCATCTCCCCTATACATTGCAGAGGGACAATCAACACCTCCTGCAGAGCAGACCAGACAATTCATCAGTGATGATGAAAAGGACCTCCACACTTTTGACACCGACACCCTACAACAGCTCATGGACAGCTACGGCAACCCACCTCCAGGAGCAGAGCAGCCCAGCTGCATCAAGGAGACCCCACCCCCTGCACAGACCACACAGCAGGAAGCACCCACCACCATGGCTGGCTCCCAGCACCTCACCGAAGAACACATCGCATTCCAAGGCCATGTGTTAGACTGCCAGAAGGAGGTGGCTGAACAGGTGCGGGTGGGGTTCAACCTCATGGCAGCCAAACTAGATGACATACGTGGGTGTCTAAGTCCCATCAGGGACCACTTACACTCCCTAACGGACACCCACAGTTCGCTCCATGATGTCCAACAATCCATGCCCGACATCGCTGGAGTCATGACTCTGAGAGGAGAACAACTGCCCAGTCAGAGTGGCCTCAGCGATGTCAGCCGAGAGTTGGCACAGATGCTGAGGATAATGGAGAACATGGAGCGGACGCATGCCGAAAGAATGGCTGCCACGGATGCACACCAGTGAAAAGTTGTTGGGATCTTCCATGCCCTGCAGATCCTCATCATCGCATTGCTGCCACTAAAGCAGTTGCTGATGAATGCTGCTGGTACTTCTACACACACATCTCCGGCCCCTGATGTGTCAGTGGCACACAGTGCTGCAGACCAAACATCAGCACCCACATGTCAGACAGATGACATAGAGGACGAAGATGCGGGTGATTCCACCTTTGTAGTAAGAAGGAGCCAGTAGCATTCTTCTCTGCCATATGCCCTGTTTCAGCTTGGTTCTGCCCTCTGCATCATGCCCTGTAACAACACCTCCCACTGTCCCCCGAAACACTCTGCGACACTCACCTTGGACCTCGACATGACTGCCATATTTTGTTTGCTTACCAATGACACAGCAATCAGACTGCAGACTGTACTCTTCCTCTTCCGATGTACTTGTCAATCCCTAAATGACTCTGGCTGGCCCTCCACTGGGCTACAATGTAATGTGGGGCTTGCATGGCCATGTACTGCTCCAGCTCTGACGCTGTGAATAGATTATTCAAATTCACACAGATGTGTCATGTCCATAATCGATCAAGTATGAAAGTAAGGATATTGATTGCCCAAAAAGGTACACCCTGGGAAATGAAAGCAATGCGCATGTATGACTGTGACACACATAGGAAGTGAGATGACTGGGAATGTGTGCACTAGCTGTGGCCTCATTGCTCTGAAACAGCAATCGAGCAATTCCTCAACTTTGCCCCACGCAATGTTAGAAATAGGGCTGGGTATGAAATGTCAAAGTGGTTGGCAGGCCTAAAGTAGTGTCCCCCATCACATTTGACAACAGAACATCTCTTCACATACCTACTCACACTAAACTGGGTGGACACAGCCTGTAGTGATGGATCACATTGATCCACATGTCAAGAATATGGACACCATACTCACATTGCTGAAGACGCGTAAGAGAACAGGTCTATCAGCAACTATCCCAACCACTATGTCTGGCTCACAGAGGTGGAGCTGGCAATAGGGACTCACCCCTAAGTGAAATGTGTCAGTCAGTCCCTCCCTGTGTACGGACAATGCTCATTGAGGCACACGATTTGTCATTCTAATCAACACTCATCACAGTTGAACACTAGTGAAGTTGCGTAGACTTTATTGCCATGTGCGTGTCAGTACGGGCAAGACAAGGGCCACAACATGCAGACCAATGCATCAGACACTAACAGGCAGCATTCGGTCACTGTACAGTTCCACGTGACAGGCGTTGTGCATGCGCCCGGGATGTTCTGCCATTGCGTTGGTGGCTCTCGTAGAACCGGCACTCTTTTGACCTGCGGCAGTTATGTGGATGATATGCCACAGCTCGGAGCAATGAGTCATATGTGTGTGCAACGTTTGGACGTATGGGTTGTTGTGTACGTAAGTGTCAAGGGCATTCATGCAAGAGTACCTCGAGCAGGGACTTCTGTGTGTGGGGTGTGGATACGTTGGTCTATCATTAGCGCTGTGCGTAGTGTGGGAGTCGTCATCATCTGCTATGGTATCTCTCTCAGGGGGTGCTTGCCGCATGCAAGACAAAGGTCAGAGGTGCAGATGTCCTACCGCCTTATGTATTGAGACAAAGGAGCTTTCATCCCTAATGTTAGTCTGACTACTGCTTGCATTCTGGGAATGTGATGTGGCTTTCTCGCTGCAATTGAGGCTAGGCCTTAGGCTTATGGTGCACCAATAGCGATACACACACAACAGTTGGCATGCATGAGCCAAGAGCTCGAGCGGCCTTGTGCTCCTTGTACAATCCCTTCGTGCGCACCCGCCCTCCGGGTGCATGCAACATTGTCGATTGTGGGCCGTGTGGCGCAGACACTGCAACAGAGACACACGCATCAGTTGGTTTCCGGTGCAGCCTAGAAATGAACCACGCCCAGAGCCCAGGGATGATTATTCACACCCCTACGCTGGCCTGGCGTACGCCGACCCAGCCCACTCGGCTTATGTATAAAGGGGGGGATGACGACGCTACGTGTCCCAGTTCTTCCCCACTGCCGGAGGTGACATGGCTGCGTCTGCCTGGCATGTCACGAGACTCAATCATAAAGGGTCCATGACTTGCATTGCACAGAGTTGGTGGCACCGGATACACTGCGTCCAGCACGGCCATACCGCCACGGGACGGTGACTTTCGGTGCACTGAGGTAGGGGCACCTTAAGTGCTGAGCGGGTGTGCAGCCTGCGATGATGCACCGTCCTGGTGGCCGGACTGGTAAGGATTTGTGTGAGCCCTGCTGGACCGCAGTGTAGGCCTGAGCCAGCGAGCAGCGCGCGCCTACTGCCACGTGGCGTTGCCTCGTGGTTCACTGAGTTAGTGGCACCTCTAGGGCTGAGCGGGTGTGCAGCCTGCGATGATGCTGTGTGCACTGATATGATCTCTGCCATTGCGAAATCAAGAGTAGAGAGAGGAGTTGGCCTAACGGCTAGGGCGGTCGACCTCGAATCTGGGGAACTGAGTTCGAGTCTCGGCAATGACGCAGAACATCCTGTGATTCTGGGCAAATCACTTAATCTCCCCGTGCCTAACAAAAATGAATGTGTCCTCATGTAATGGAACTGGTGCTATGTAAAGCGCTCTGATACCCGATTCGGGTCAAGTTCGTGCTATATAAAACTCTGGAGAAAAGAGTAGACCCAGAATCACGTGTGTGACCTGGTGGCCCGTGGGGCGGGGCTGCATGATGTGGAGGCTGCAAAGGTCGCGGGCCCCGGGCTTGGAGCTTGCACCGGCACGTGGTGGGCCCTCTTGGAGACACGCTGGTGGTGGAAGGTGAGTAGTGAGGCCTGGGTGCGCAGGGGCGGGCAAACACCGCTGGGCGGCGGGAGGGGCTGGGGTGCAGCAGCCTGTGTGCGAAGGGGTGGCCAAGCGATGATGCGTGTGCAATGATATGGACTCTGCCATTCATACATATGGACTCTGTTTCAGATATGGGACCTGGTGGACTGCAGTGTTTACCGGCACGTGGTTGGAGACACACCTGTGGCAGCACGTGAGCAGTGAGGCCTGGGTCCGCAGTGTCGGCTCTCTCTATCCCTCTCCCTCTCTTCCTTTCACTGTCTCTCTCTCTTCCTCTGTTACTCTCTCTCTCCCTCTCCCTCTCTTCCTTTCACTGTCTCTCTCTCTACCTCTGTTTCTCTCTCTCTCTCCTTCTCCCTCTCTTCCTTTCACTGTCTCTCTCTCTCTTCCTCTGTTTCTCTCTCTCTCCTTCTCCCTCTCTCCCCCTTTCTCTCTCTTTCTCTCTCTCCCTCTCTTTCACTCTCTCTCCCTTTCTTTCTCTCTCTCTTTCTCTCTCTCTGTCCTTTGATGAGCGCATGACACACCTTCTTATCTTGAATTTTGTCTTGCAGGCTGTGTCTTCCAGATTGTCCAGAGAAGACCCGCCATGACTCTTCCGAATAGTTGTTTTGAGTTGAATTTGAATAAAATAATTTGTTTGGAAATTCAAAGATGAATGAATGATTCTCCTTTTTCTGACCACACATGAATGTTAATTGTTGTACTTGTGCGACATCAGGCGAATTGTTTTGTTCATGATTTCGTAAGGTTGATGTAAAATATCTTTGTCCGGGGTAGGGCCCTGGGGGTGGGGGTTCTGGGGGGGTGGTGGTGGGTGTTGTGGCCCTCTTGAGGCTCCAAGCTGCATGATCAGTAGCTCCTTGGAATCTGTTGTTCTTCAGGTGTGGCTCTGGTCTGGGCTCCCTTTTGAGGTGCAGATTGTCGTCCGACTTAACACCAGGTAAGAGCAGGTGTTAAATCCCTGCTGCTAACGCTCCTTATCGCCTGTTTTGCGATCTTATCCCCGATCTGGCTGGTCATAAAGAATATTGCGATGTGGTGTTTTCGTGGCTTTTTGCACAGGAATGCCTACTCTGCATCTCATTAGCGTTAGTTGCCGGGGTCATCCGTGGCGATGTTTTTTGCTGCTGCTATCGCAGGAAAACTACCGATATCGGCTGTTAGCACCAGCTTGTGAATGGTGCGATAGATCTATCGCCACTTTGGCTGCGATAAAGTGCCGCTCACTCGGCGATAAGTCCTTGAGAATATGCCCCTTAATGTAGTTGAAGAATGTAATTAAGAAACTGTAGTTACACATGTTCTAAATAATGTTCAACGCTGATTTTTTTTTTTTTTTACAATCTCGTTGATTGGTTTTTTTCCCCGCTGTTGTATGATGATCTACATTGAAATCACTGTGTATGGTGAAATTCAGTAGAATCTGAAAAGAGCAAAAAAGGGAAACTGAAAATGTTATGTAATTCAAAAATTATGTTGTGTTCTTAAAAGTATAATATTATATTCGATAAGTTTTTCTTCTTCTTTTTTACAGAAGGTAATGGTGAAGTTTGAAAAGATTTTAAATTCAGTTTACAGCAAAACTACTGTAAAATAATGCCACTGAGTTTTCTATCTACATTAGTAAAAAAGGTAAGAAGAAATAATGTAATAAGCATGATAATGTGAAATAATGTTTAGAGCCACTTTTACTGCACTCATCCATTCCTTCAAACACTCCGCATGCACTCATCTATGCAGTCAAGCACTATTCACGCACTCATTCAATTTACCCAGGCACTACCCATATAGTGGTACAATCACCAAGGCACTACCCATGCACTTATGCAATTACTCACACACTATCCATATACATATCCATGCACTCAGGCACTACCTCTGCAGTCATACAATCACACGGGCACTACCTATGCACTCATGCAATCACCCAGGCACTACCTATGCACTCATGCAATAACCCAGGCACTACCCTTGCACTCCTTCAATCACCCAGGCACTATCTATGCACTCCTCCAATCACCCAGGCACTACCCATGCACTCATGCAATCACCCAGGCATTACACATGCACTCCTTCAATCACTCAGGCAGTACCCATGCACTCCTCCAATCGCACAGACATTACCCCTGCACTCATGCAATCACACAGGCATTACCCATGCACTCCTTCAATCACTCATGCAGTACCCATGCACTCCTCCAATCACTGAGTTATTACCCCTGCACTCATGCAATCACCCAGGCATTACCCATGCAGTCCTTCAATCACTCAGGCAGTACCCATCCACTCCTCCAATCACCCAGACATTAACCCTGCCCTCATGCAATCACGTAGGCATTACCCATGCACTCCATCTATCACCCAGCCACTACCCATGCACTTACAAAATCCCCCAGGCACTACCCTTGCACTCCTCCAATCACCCAGGCACTACCCTTGCACTCCTCCAATCACCCAGGCACTACCTCTGCCCCCATGCAATCACTGAGGCACTACCTATGCACTCATGCAATAACCCAGGCACTACCCTTGCACTCCTCCACTCACCCAGGCACTATCTATGCACTCCTTCAATCACAGAGGCACTACCCATGCACTCATGCAATCACCCAGGCATTACCCATGCACTCCTTCAATCACTCAGGCAGTACCCATGCACTCCTCCAATCACCCAGACATTACCCCTGCACTCATGCAATCATCCAGACATTACCCGTGCACTCCTTAAATCACTCAGGCAGTGCCATGCACTCCTCCAATCACCGAGACATTACCCCTGCACTCATGCAGTCACCGAGGCGCTACCTATGCACTTGTGGAATAACCCAGGCACTACTCTTGCACTACTTCAATCACCCAGGCACTATCCATGCACTCACCCAGGCATTACCCATGCACTCCTCCAATCACCCAGCCACTACCCATGCACTCATGCAATCACCCAGGCATTACCCATGCACTCCTTCAATCACTCAGGCAGTACCCATGCACTCCTCTAATCACCCAGACATTACCCCTGCACTCATGCAATCACCCAGGCATTACCCATGCACTCCTTCAATCACTCAGGCAGTACCCATGCACTCCTCCAATCACCTAGACATTACCCCTGCACTCATGCAATCAGCTAGGCATTACCCATGCACTCCTTCTATCATCCAGCCACTACCCATGCAATTATAAAATTACCCAGGCACTACCCTTGCACTCATGCAATCACCCAGGCACTACCTCTGCACTCATGCAATCACCAAGGCACTACCTATGCACTCATGCAATAACCCAGGCACTACCCTTGCACTCTTTCAATCACCCAGGCACTATCTATGCACTCATGCAATCACCCAGGCATTACCCAAGCACTCCTTCAATAACTCAGGCGCTACCAATGCACTCCTCCAATCACCATGACATTACCCCTGCACTCATGCAATCACCCAGGCATTATGCATGCACTCCTTCAATCATTCAGGCAGTACCCATGCACTCCTCCAATCACACAGACATTACCCCTGCACTCATGCAATCACCCAGGCATTACCCATGCAGTCCTTCAATCACTCAGACTGTACCCTTCCACTCCTCCAATCACCCAGACATTATCCCTGCACTCGTGCAATCACCTAGGCATTACCCATGCACTCCTTCTATCACCCAGGCACTACCCATGCACTTATACAATCACCCAGGCACTACCCTTGCACTCCTCCAATCACCCAGTCACTACCTATGCACTCATGCAATAACCCAGGCACTACCCTTGCACTCCTCCAATCACCCAGGCACTATCTATGCACTCCTCCAATCACCCAGGCCCTACCCATGCACTCATGCAATCATCCAGGCACTACCCATGCACTGCTCCAATCACCCAGCCACTACCCATGCACTCATGCAATCACCCAGGCATTACCCATGCACTCCTTTAATCACTCAGTCATTACCCGTGCACCTGTCACTCAGTCTACCCATGCACTCATGCAATCACCCAGGCATTACCTATGCACTCCTCCAAGCACCCAGTCATTACCCGTGCACTCATGCAATAACCCAGGCACACCCTTGCACTCTTCAAATTATCCAGGCACTATCCATGCACTCCAACTATCACTCAAGCAGGGACTACCTATGCACTCATAGAATAATGCAGGCACTACCCATGCAGTCATCCATGCACCCAGGCATTACCCACACACTCTTCCAAAAACCCAGGCACTACCCATGCACTCCTCCAATCACCCAAGAACTACCCATGCACTCATACATGCACTCAGTCACTTCTGCTGCACTCATACAATCATGCAAGCACAACCCGTGCACTCGTGCAATCACCCAGGTACTGCTCATGCACTCCTCCAATCACCCAGGTACTACTCATGCACTCCTCCAATCACCCAGGCACTACCCATGCACTTATGCAATCACCCAGGCACTACCCATACAGTCCTCCATGCACCCAAGCATTACCCATGCACTCTTCAAATCCCCCAGACATTATCCCTGCATTTATGCAATCACCCAGGCACTAACTATGTACTCATGCAATAACCCAGGCACTACCCATACACTCCTCCAAGGACTCGGGCATTACCCATAAACTCTTCCAATCACCCAGACATTACCCATGCACTCCTTCAATCACTCAGGCAGTACCCATGCAATCCTCCAATCGCTGAGACATTACCCCTGCACTCATTCAATCACACAGGCATTACCCATGCACTCCTTGGTAACCTGGAGAGGTGTGGTGCAGCGGCCAGGGCAGCTGACTTCAGAGCACAGGGTTCACGGTTCGATCCCCGGCTCCGGCGGCAGCTCAGCTCAGCACCATGTGACTCTGGGCAATAGCTCACTTAATTTCCACGACGGCCCCCAGCGCCTTGAGACCCGTAAGGGTGAGTAGCTGCACTATATAAAAAACTGACTTACTCCTTCAATCACTCAGGTAGTAACCATGCACTCCTCCAATCACCGAGACATTACCCCTGCACTCATGCAATCACCCAGGCATTACCCATGCAGTCCTTCAATCACTCAGGCAGTACCCATCCACTCCTCCAATCACCCAGACATTACCCCTGCACTCATGCAATCACCTAGGCATTACCCACGCACTCCTTCTATCACACAGCCACTACCCATGCACTTATAAAATCACACAGGCACTACCCTTGCACTCCTCCAATCACCCAGGCACTACCTCTGCACTCATGAAATAACCCAGGCACTACCCTTGCACTCCTCCAATCACCCAGGCACTATCTATGCACTCCTTCAATCACCAAGGAACTACCCATGCCATCATGCAATCACCCAGGCATTACCCATGCACTCCTTCAATCACTCAGGCAGTGCCCATGCAATCCTCCAATCACCCAGACTTTACCCCTGCACTCGTGCAATCATCCAGGTATTACCCGTGCACTCCTTCAATCCCTCAGGCAGTACCCATGCACTCCTCCAATCACTGAGACATTACCCCTGCACTCATGCAATCACCGAGGCACTACCTATGCACTCATGGAATAACCCAGGCACTACCCTTGCACTACTCCAATCACCCAGGCTCTATCCATGCACTCACCCAGGCACTACCCATACACTCCTCCAATCACCCAGCCACTACCCATGCAATCACCCAGGCATTACCCATGCACTCCTTCAATCACTCAGACAGTACCCATGCACTCCTCCAATCACCGAGACATTACCCCTGCACTCATGCAATCCCCCAGGCATTACCCATGCAGTCCTTAATCACTCAGGCAGTACCCATGCACTTCTCCAATCACCGAGATATTACCCCTGCACTCATGCAATCCCCAGGCATTACCCATGCAGTCCTTCAATCACTCAGGCAGTACCCATGCACTCCTCCAATCACCCAGACATTACCCTGCACTCATGCAATCACCTAGGCATTACCCATGCACTCCTTCTATTACCCAGCCACTACCCATGCAGTTATAAAATCACCCAGGCACTTCCCTTGCACTCCTGCAGTCACCCAGGCGCTACCTCTGCACTCATGCAATAACCCAGGCACTACCCTTGCACTCCTCCAATCACCCAGGCACTATCTATGCACTCTTCCAGCCACCCAGGCACTACCGATGCACTCATGCAATCACCCAGGCATTACCCATGCACTCCTTCAATCACTAAGGCAGTACCCATCTACTCCTCCAATCAATAACCCAGACATTACCCCTGCACTCATGTAATCAAGTAGGCATTACCCATGCACTCTTTCTATCACCCAGCCACTACCCATGCACTTATAAAATCACCCAGGCACTACCCTTGCACTCCTCCAATCACCTAGGCACTATCTCTGCACTCATGCAATCACTGAGGCACTGCCTATGCACTCATGCAATAACCCAGGCACTACCCTTGCACTACTGCAATTGCCCAGGCACTATCCATGCACTCATGCAATCATCCAGGCACTACCCATGCACTCCTCCAATCACTCAGCCACTACCCATGTACTCATGCAATCACTCAGGCATAACCCATGCACTCCTTTAATCACCCAGGCAGTACCCATGCACCCAGTCATTACCTGTGCACTTATGCAATAACCCAGGCACTACCTTTGCACTCTTCAAATTATCCAGGCACTATCCATGCACTCCAACTATCACTCATGCAGGCACTACCTATGCACTCGTGCAATCACCCAGGTACTACTCATGCACTCCTCCAATCACCCAGGCATTACCCATACACTCATGCAAACACCCAGGCACTACCCATGCAGCCCTCCATGCACCCTAGCATTACCCATGCACTCCTACAATCACTCAGACAGTACCCATGCACTCCTACAATCACCCACACATTACCCCTGCACTCATGCAATCACCCAGGCATTACCCATGCACTCCTTCTATCACCCAGCCACTAGCCATGCACTTATAAAATCACTAAGGCACTACCCTTGCACTCCTCCAATCACCCAGGCACTACCCCTGCACTCATGCAATCACCCAGGTATTACCCATGCACTCCTTCTATCACCCCACTAGCTATGCACTTATAAAATCACCCAGGCACTACCCTTGCACTCCTCCAATCACCCAGGCACTACCCCTGCACTCATGCAATCACCCAGGCACTACCTACGCGCTCATGCAATAACCCAGGCATGACCCATGCACTCCTTAAATCACTCAGGCAGTACCCATGCACTCCTCCAATCACTCAGACATTACTCATGCACTCATGCAATAACCCAGGCACTACCCTTGCACTCTTCAAATTATCCAGGCACTATCCATGCACTCCAACTATCACTCAAGCACTACCCATGCACTGAAAAAATTATCCAAGCATTACCCATGCATTCATGCAATCATTCAGACACTATACAGGCAGTATCCTTTTACTCATGCAATCAGTCAGGTCATTTTGCTATTTTTAACCAATATATGTGGTTCCTTAAGAACCGTTTAAAAAAAAAAATTTTTTTTTGTAAAAATGTATTTTTTAACGATTTTTCTTTTTTTGTGGTGTTTTTGACTTTTTTTAAACAAAACAAAATTGAAGACTCCAAAGGAACTGCTTGAGAAAAATAAAGAAAAAGAAACCTTGGGAGCACATTAAAAAAAAAAAATTAACATTTGTGTTTTAATTGCATTGGTAATAACGTCAATGCGCTGCTTCCCAATGCAGAGTTTTGCATCACATTTTTTACAAGTTATGGCCACATCCAACAGTTCCAGAACAATGTGTCGCCTTGGTGTTGGTGGAAGTCCTTGAGAGGATGTTGAAGGGGCATTAAGATCTTGTTCTGCCGCTTCATTCCTCTCCCTCCTTGTAACTTCTCTTGCCAGATGTAAGGGATGGATAGTCTCCAAATGTTTCTACATGCTTGATGTTTCACATGAATATTTTTTTTCAGAGCCTCTTGAGAGTACTCTCTTGCAGATGGTACAGGTGACTTTTCTGGCATTCACCTTTTTTTCTCACCCTGGCACACTAAAGAAGGCCCACACCACACTTTCCTTTCTTTTCTTCACTGGCTCCACGATGTCATCATCCTCAAGTTCCAGTAGGTCAACATCTGGATGACTAGATGCAATAGTTTAAAATACAAGTTCAAAAACACACAAAAATTGGAAAAATGAAGGGAGGTAGAACAAGCAGGTCTTGTCAGCAAGACAGACAAATAATAAGAGGGATCAAACAAGTGTTGGATCCTCCCTCTTACAGAATGAAAATGATTTAAACCAATCAAAAGCTTTCTTTTCAGGTCAAATGGTGTGGCATAGGGTGCGCGCACCCGTCACGCACAAGTCGCGCACCCGTAAAATTTCCTATACATAATTATACAGTATAAATAGGTGTTTATAAAAAAATGTAAAAAGTATATTAGTGAAAGTGTTTAAACAAAACTGATATTTAAACATTGTATAATGATATTTACACTTTGAAAATTATGCCAAAATCTCGATCCCTGCGCGACCCCGGAAATACATGCGGGAGGGGTCGCACACCCTACGCACATACGCCGCGCACTCGTGAAATTTCGTACAGTTCATAGTAAAGTAAAAAATACTGTTTATAAATTGTTTTCTAAATTATATTAGTGAAAGTCTTTCACCAAAATTTATATTTATAATTTCTACAATTATATTTTATACTTTTAAAATTACGCTGAAGTCGCAACTCCAGCGCGACTCCGCAAATGCGCACCAGCAGGGTTCGCGCACCCTGAATCCGCGCACCCATCAAGTAGGCTCGCTTAGGGTGCGCAACTCCTTTGTAAAAATTTAAAAAAGAAAGCATAACAATACAATACAATAAAACAACTTTCACAGTATTAAAAGCATTATTTCAAGAAAATATAAATGTAAGTTGTGCATATAAAAACAGTGATATGCTTGGAATTGCTGTTTTATATTTGGTAGGCGTAACATTCGGAGCAGTCATTCAATATTGAACCTTCAAGAGAAAAGAGGGTTAAGATATCTTGGGAGAAGAATTAGTGATTAGGGTACTTTGTATGAGTCTGTTGTAAGGTACAGTCAAAGTAGGCCTCTTTCTGCACCTCTGTTGGTTCTCTCTGCACACCTCTTCCTCTTTCTGGACTTCTGTTGCCTCTTTCTGCATTTCTCTTGATTCTTTCTGCACCTTTCTTTCTCTTTCTGCACATGTCCTACCTATGTAGGCATAGTTAGAAATTAGCATTTAAAAAACCTAGAAATTCACAAAAAGAACTGAGGTTTCAGGGACATTATAGTTAGAAATTAGCATTTAAAAAACCTTTATAATTCACTGAAAAAACCATAGGTTTCAGGGATGTTAAAGTTAGGAATTAGCATTTAAAAACCTTAGAAATTCACTGAAAAAACCACAGGTTATAGGGACGTTATAGTTAGGCTGACATTTCATTCATACAAAACTAGAGCGATACAGCCGTTATAGTTAGTTGAGCTAACTATAACTCGTGCCCCCGCAATGCACTGCTGAGGACGTCACATATTACATCACTCATGACGTGGTCAGTGACATCACTGATGACATCACTGATAACATCTCAAATGACATCACTGGTGACATCACTGATGACATCATCCATTTAATATCTGATGCACCTCATCACACCCTAATATAACCTTTCATACACCCACTCTAAAATACAGACTATCATACACGAAACCATAGACGCACCAATACCAGTTAGTACATACCCACTCACTGATTCATAGGTCTACACACATCCATTCACTCAACCATACAGTCACTCATACACGCAGTCACTCATCAATATAGCCACTGATATATGCACTCATACACCCATACAGACACTCACATACCGCCACTCACCCACAGAGATACTCACACACCTAGTCAGTCACCCAAAGACTCAATCACACTGCCATTTACTCACCTATACAGTTATACACACACCACCTTACTTATGTTATGTTATGTTAATTTAGTTTGTAGCGCGCACAGATACTCAAGAGTGTCCCGGTGCGGAGCAGAGAGGGGCAACCATCTGAGAATTATGCAAAGAGATATGTTTTCAGGTTCTTATTCATACAGATACTAACACATACTTACTCTCTTATACAATCACTGACACAAGCACACACTCATCCATACAGCCACTCACTCTCACATATAGTCACTTATATACTCCAACACTCACATATACTGCCTTTCACATATGTAGTTACTCACACATATACCACTGAGACATCCATTCACTCACCAACACAGCCATACGCACACTTACTCACCCATACAGCCCCTCGCAGACGCACTCATGAACCCATACACCCACTGAATAACCAACTCACACATCCATGCAGGGAGTCACACACACCCCCACCCACCCACATAGACACTCAGGCACCCATACAGGTAATCAGACAACCAATCACTAACCCATATAGACACTCATGTAGCTACTCACCAACCTATTCAGCCACTTACATACCAACTGACAGACTTATGCAGACATTCACATAGATTGGTCACTCACCCATACATTCACTGAGACATGTTTAATCACTCACTTATACAGTCAGTCACGCAGCCACTAAATCATCCATTCAGAAACTCATACACCCACTCATTCTTCAATACACCTTGGCGTATATATATAACATTCTTAAACTTTTTAGAAACACTCAAAGGATGATGTCCATAATCTTCATCACTTGCTTGTCGCATATTCTTAATAAGTTCTTTATATTCAAAATGTAACCAAATATTCACATTTCCAATACTTCCCAAAGAATTCCTAGTTTCTTCATGGACAAGTGTTTAAGAACTGGTTGCCCTTTTACAGGAGTAAGTTGTAGTAGATCGCTGAATACAATTACATGTTTTCCTCCAAACAGAACATCATAATCTGTTTTTATAATCTGTTGCATTCTTAAATGTACAAAGGCAAGCATTAAGTTTGAGACCATGCTCACCTCATCAATGATTAGAAGTTTCATTTTCTTCAGTTTTCTTGACACTTCATAACAAGCTTCTCCAGATAGCTTGTGATATTCCAATTTATTTTCATGTTCAACTGGTAGCATGAGTAATCGATGTAAAGTAATCCCTTTAATGTTGTGTGCTGATAATCCAGTTGGAGCTGTTACAACACAAGATAAATGGTATCCAGTAGTTTTGTGTAGATAACTGGTGAACTTTAATTAATATATATATATATATATATATATATATATATATATATATATATATATATATATATATATGTATATTCACTGAAAAAAACAAGGGTCACAGGGACAATATAGTTAGGCTGACATTTCACTCATACAAAACCAGAGAAATTCAGCAGTTATAGTTAGCTGAGCTAACTATAACTCGTGCTCCCACAATGTGCTGCGTATAACCTCACATATTACATCACTCATGACATGGTCAGCGACATCACGGATGACATCATGGATGACATCACTGATGACACTTCAAATGACATCACTGATGACATCACTAATGACATCTTCCAGTGACTGTGAGTGTTTTAAAACGTTTATGAGGGTTAAATATATATACCAAAGTGTATGATGAATCAGTGGGTGCTTGAGTGCCTGTATGGATGATTCAGTGGGTGCGTGACTGACTGTATAAGTGAGTGATTAGGTGTCTCAGTGAATGTATGGGTGAGTGCCTAGGTTGTAAGAATGTCTGTATCAGTCTGTCAGTTGGTGTCTAAGTGGCTGTATGGGTTGGTGAGTAGGTATGTGAGTTTTTGTATGGGTGATTGGTTGTCTGAGTACCTGTATGGGTGTCTAAGTGTCTGTGTGGGTAGGTGAGATGGTGTGTGACTGCCTGTAGGGATAAGTGAGTTGGTGAGTCAGTGGCTGTATGGGTTAGTGAGTGTGTAAGTGAGGGGCTGTATAGGTGACTGAGTGTGTGTATGGCTCTGTTGGTGAGTGAATGGTGTGTCAGTGGTATATGGGTGAGGAACTGCATATGTGAAAGGCAGTATAAGTGAGTGTTGGAGTATATGAGTGCCCGTATGTGTGAGTGATGGATTGTGATAGTGGCTGTATGGGTGGGTGTGTGCTGGTGTCAGTGACTGTATAGGTGAGTGAGTACATGTGTGAGTAGCTCTATGAGTGAATGATAGTATGTGAGTGGCTGTATGGGTGTGAGTGGATGTATTAGTGAATGAGTGGGTATATGAGGTGCTGTATGGGTGAGTGAGTGGATGTGTGTTTAGACCTATGAATCATTGAGTGGGTGTGTAAGTATTGGTATAGGTGTGTCAATGGTTTTGTCAATGGTAATGTGGAGGTTGAAGTGGTTGTATTATGGTTAGATTGGGGTGTGAGTGGGTGCACCAGAGATTCTGTGGATGATGTCATCAGTGATGTTATTTGAGATGCCATCAGTAATGTCACTAACCATGTCATGAGTGATGTAATATGTGAGGTCATAAACAGTGCATTGCGGGGCACGAGTTAACGTTAGCTCAGCTAACTATAACTGCTTAATTTCTCTAGTTTTGTATGAATGAAATGTCAGCCTAACTATAACGTCCCTATAACCTGTGTTTTTTTTCAGTGAATTTCTAAGGTTTTTCAAATGCTAATTCCTAACTATAATGTCGCTGTAACCTTTGTTTTTTTTCAGTGAATTTCTATGTTTTTTTAAGTAGTAGTCGTGTTTGTAGAGTTGTGAAGAAAGGGGCTGGGCCTCCTGCCAGCTCTCAGGAATCCCGTTGTGTAGGACTTACAGGAAGTACAAGGAGAGCTTCTTGGCCCCCAAGGTCCCTCAGGAGTAAAGTGGACTTCATCCCCCAACCAGTAGTGCACCAGGAGCCATGTGTGCAGAGTTGTGGAGAAAGGGGATGTGGCCTCCTATGAGGTCTCAGCAATCCCGCTGTGTGAGACGTACTGGAGGGGGATGAAGTCCCCTTGGCTCCAGAGGGTTCTTGGGGGCCAACTACCCCTCCTGTTACCACCAGCAAGTCCCACACCGTGGGTTTGCTGAGAGGTTTTGGGTGGCCACGCCCCCTTTGTCCACCACTATGCAAATGTGCCTCCTGGTGCACTACTAGTTGGGAGATGAAGTCATCTTGGCTCCTTGGGACCAACTAGCCCTCCTGTTACCTCCAGTAAGACCCACACTGCTAGATTGCTGAGACGTTGTCAGAGGCCATGCCCCCTTTCTCTGCCACTCTGTAAACACACCTCCTGGCGCACTGCTGCTTGGGGGAAGCAGTCCACTTTAGTACTGAAGCCCTCAGGAGGCAAGGAGACCTCATCCCCCCACCAGCAGTGCACAAGCGGTGCATTTGCAGAGTGGTGAAGAAAGGGGGCTTGGCCTCCGATCACCTCTCAGCAACCCCACTGTGTGGGGCTTACTGGAGTTAACATGAAGTCTTGTTTGACCCTAAGGACACTCAGCAGCCAAGGGGACTTTATCCCCCAACCAGCAGCGTGCCATATGGCGCGTTTGCAGAGTGGTGGGGAAAGGGAGCAGGGCCTCCAGCAAGTTGCTGTTTAATTTTTTTTCCAAAGGGAAGGGAGGCTGCTTAGCCCCCCTTCCCTGGGCCAATTTTGGCCCCAGGGACACCATCCCCACGGCCAGGCATGTTAAGAATGGGGAGGGTGGCTGCTTGACCCCCCCTTTCCTGGCCGATTTCGGCATCGGGGACTCCATCCCCCGGGGTCCGGCATTTTTTTTTTTCTTTTTTAAATAAATGGAGGGGGCACATGGCCCCCTTCCCTGGGCCATTTTTTACCCCCGTAACCCCATCCCCCTGGGCCCGGCCACATCACCCGGGGCCTGCCCCTTTTTTATATAATTTATTTTTAAAGGGAGGGGGGCCGTGCAGCCATTCTCCAGGGCTTATTTTGGGGAGCCCGGGGCCCTGCCAGTAGTATGGGTGTGCTGGTCCCACCCAGGGCACCCACTTTTTAAACGTTGGGTACCGTGGTGGTCATGATGTTTCTACCCTGCCCCCTTTTCTTTCATTTTTAAATTTTTTGTGGGACTCAGTTCAACCGAGTCTTAAGATGGCTGCCAACACTGCCTGGTTGAAGTGTTGGCAGCCAACCAAATTTCAGTAGGGTCTCAGTAGGCTGTTTGGCTCCCAGATATCTTTACTTTTTTTAATTAAATATCTCTGAAACTACTGAATGGATTTACACCAAATTGCAAAAAGCACACTTTGTGGACAAACATCTAGCGTTCTGCCAAATATGGTGTAATTCCGTTCAGCGATTCGGGCTGTAGTTGTGTTCAAAAAATGAAAAATCCTGATAGACCTAACATGATGAAAGCGCATTTTGGTAAGCCCCTCCTTTTTTCTCGGCCCCTGCTTGACGGATCAACCCGAAACTTTGAACACAGTAGCTGAACCAACAAGGGGACGTTTTCAGAGAATTTTGTTAAGATTCATCAAGCGGCACAAAAGTTATTGGCAAAACAAAAAATGCTTTTCCTATGGAAACTGTGGTCCGAACTGTAACTACCTATAGATAGATAGATAGATAGATAGATAGATAGATAGAGTTATATATTGTAAGCAGTCCTCCTATTTAACTTCTGTTGTATTAGCCTGGAAAGAAGAGTTTGTCCTCATAGTCAGGAGGGTTATCCGGAAGATAGTCACTGACCAAACTTGAGATATCAGACCAATTGTCCTTGTCATTCTCTGTTATTTCAGGAGCACTATAATCCTTTGGAATGAAGTGTTTGTTCATTTTAATCATCAACAGTCTCTCCACATTTTGAGGAGAGAGACTGGTCTTTCTGACTGTGATAACTTCACCAGCTGCAATAAAAACACGTTAAGAAGAAATACTTGCTGCCTGACATGCACAATACTTTATTGCAAGCTTACTGAGCTCTGGCCAATGTGCTCTCTTGCCATTCCAATATATCAATGGGTTTTGGTTAAGATATACCTCTATTAGGTCTTCCAGATAGTCTTGGACCATCTTCTAAATGGGAGGGAGGAGGTTGAACGCTAACATTTTAGCCAGCTTCTAATTGTAGAAATGGACGTTTTTGTGGTTCTGGTGGTATGGTGTCTCCTTGGTGCCATGCAGATGTTGCTGCGGGGGAGGATTGTATACTATAGGGGAGGTTTAGAAAACTGCTTTGTGTGATGCTGCTGCTGCCATCCTTTTTCCACCTCCTCCTGACCACCTTCTTTCATCACCACCAGCAGCTATGCTTTTAAGGTGCTCTTCCCACATGATTCGGTGTTGCTTTTTCAAATGGGACAGTTGGCCTCCGGTACAGTAGTGCCTACTTAGCGTACCATGACAAACTTTCTTATGGCAAATAGAGCATAGTGCAATGTTTTCTTTTGTGGGCTAAGTGTAAAGAAGTCCCAAACTGGGTAACAGAGCTTTCTTATTGTTCCAAAGCTTGAATAACTGGAGGTAAAGCTAGCTTGATGTGCTGTTGTTTGGTGTGCTACGGTTGTGGTAGGGATGGTTGCAGCTCCAGGTTTCTGAGGTCTTGCAAATAGGGGAGCTGGCTGTGTTCCTTGAACCACATGAATCTAAGCAGATTGAATATAGGTGATCTGTAGTTCCCTGTGCCACTGCCCACACTGATGATTACTGGCTCATCATCATCAGCATCACCACCTTCTTCACTTGCAAGGCTTTGAGGAAGCTTCCTTTTCCCTTGTCTCTCGGCCGAGGATCAATCCACGGCCAGATCATCAAAAGGGGGTCTTGGAGAAGATGGAGGAGAACTCTTTCTTCTGCTTGCTAGAGATTGCAAGGCTGATGAGGGCTGTTCTGCTTCTACATCAGAAGACCTGTTGCTGACTGCGGCTCCTGTTGTCCATTTCCTTCTAATGATGCAGTTCGTGGATGAGACAATTCCATTTCAGAATCACTGCTTCTCTGCAGTCACTGCAACACTGAGAGACATGGGTTTAGGTTTGTGTGGTGGTGGTTCTGTTGATGCAGGAATCTGTTTCTGCCCAGAAGAGGTTGCAGCAGGTATGTCACATTTCCTGAAAAAGGATGTGGGCTTGATGCCAGTGGTGACACTGGCAACTTACTTTTTCCCTCCTTCTTTGGGTCCTTTGTCTTAGCACTAGCAGTAAGCACTTAGCACTTAGCACCAGGAGCAGAACCAATAAGCAGAGGAAGACTTCGGTGTCACTGTCAGCTGATTTCTTCAGGAACTTCAGTACAGTGTGTGAGGCAGCACATATAAGCAAAGCAACAACAAAGATCTGTGAAACATTGGTAATATCAAGAATCTAGCCAATGTAACACAAGTGAAGTCGTCATCATCATTATCATCATCCCAAATGCATACACAAAAAACTTGCATAAACTATTTTTTCACAACAAAATTCCACACAGAAAAGGTTAGTTTGTGTCCTTCCAGAGCCATGGTGGGAATGAGAACCCTACAGGAGGCAGGCTATGCAGGGAAAAAAATTATTTAAATAATTGCTGCTGTCCGACCAGGCCCCAGGGCACATGAGGACTCTAAGGGAGGCAGGGGGAAACAGGCAAACATCGAAACAAAATACATTAAGTAATTGTTGATGGCCCACCAGGCTCCAGGGCCCATGGAACTCTATGGGAGCAGGCAGAAATTAAAACAAAAATAAGTAATTGCTGGTGCCCATGAGATCTCTACTGGAGGTGGCAGCCCAAATCAAAAAAAAGAAATACGTTAAATAATTGCTGGTGGCCCAGCAGGGCCGAGGGCCCATGGGGACTTTATGGGAGGCGGTACAAAAAATTAAAAAAATTATTTAAAACCAACAGCACACAAGCACTAATAAATATATCAGGAAAATGAACAAAAACGTCATAGGCCTCTTCTATCAATGGTCATATGAAATGGCTTTTAAAAGTGAAGGAATTGAAGCACACATTGGCTGTAAAAATGGTGAAAGCTACCACAACCACCACATTGCAATGGGAAGAAGACGCCATGAGGACGAATACAGAATGGCCACCAAATACTCAGACTCTGGCTGGCTCCACAAAATGGTGATTGCTGCATGACCAGAATGAAGGAGACATGGATAACAAAGACAAAATGGCCACTGTGACCACACACCAGCTACATAAAATGGCCACCTCAGCATGGCCAGCAAAGAAAGGGCATGCAGAACTAAGAAGACAACTGTCCTGTCCTGCCTGGTGCACATTACTCCCTCAGACAAAACATCTTGTAGCACTGCAGGCAAAGGATTACAACGATATATCATCAGCAACAGATACACACCGACAAAAAAATATATACTTTTTGCATTTACTCCACATCCATCCACATACCCCTACATGTTGTTTAAAAGCCTATAGCACAGCAGCAGTGATAATGTGAAACACAATAACATACATCAAAATACACCGAAGGCCTTTTGCAGGGCAGAGAGGCCCCAAACAGTAAAATGGTAAGCAAATCAGTATAAAATTAAAAAGAAAGAACCCACACAAAAAAATGGAGAAAAATTATATTTCATTTAACCCTAGGCCTCCACCATCAAAAAAATGCAAACATTTCTATTTCCCTTAAAAAATGTTAATGCCACACGGAACCCCCCCCCCCTACTCCAGCCTAAACGTCGGGCCACCCACTAACAAAGATACAAAATTAAAATAAAACCCCAAAAAGGAACAAAAAATACTGGTGCATGACCTCCCTCAAACAACAAACTATTTTGGATGTGCCGCACTGAACTTACCTAATTTCTCCCAAAAGAGGACTTCATTGTCTGGGCTGGAGTGAATGGAGCATAAAAAGAGAAGCTTGGGAGCTACTGATAGATCACCAGCACCCTCAAAGTATCTCTCAGTGGTGAAGCCAAGCCTGGCACCTCCTTCAGAGGGTCTGGGCATATCAAAGAAGGCAGCACTGCTCTTGTCAACACTCAAATAAACACTGCATTAGCCTTTCGGGTCTTCCACATGACCAACTATCTTCACCATCACTCTAGCTAACTCTCAAGGAGAGTGACCATGCTGTATTAGTCACACCATGTGTATAAACAATGGGCAATGAAAGAAGAGTGCCAGCAGTTGCCTGAGCAATAACCAGTACTCACACACCAAAGTGTGGGACTGCAGAAGCCAGAGTGAAAATGTATTGGCTGGGCACATGATAAGTCCAAAAGCTGATGCTAGCAGGGTATGGATCAAGAAGAGTAGGAACGAAGAGCCTTATGTGCATACAACTCTGTGCGCGTGTGTGTGTGTCTGTACACATGTGCACATGTATGCGTTTGTGTGTGACATTGGGTCCCTCTTTTATAAACAGTGTTGCTCCTTGGAAGCTATGCCTAGTGTCAAGGACCATCAAAAGTACTTGCTAACCCCCATCATACTGCATACTTCAATGGCAGTATAGTGTTTCTTCATGGCATAATAGTGGCAATTGCAAAAAGAACAATTGATGGACAGAATGCAGAACAATGTCATACATTCACCCCAGTACAGAGATCTGGGCCTAAATCCATCGTTTTTTTGCTCACCATGCCATTCCAGTTTGAACCCAGCCATATGCAAATCAGTCTTGACCCTGTGCCCAATGGGAACAGTCCAGCCCGAACTGCCAGGCCAGGTCCTCCCTGGACTGGAACCAAGCATCCTAGGACCGGTTTCGGGCTTTCAGCCCTCATCAGCCAGGATAGCTTGACTCCAGTGGCATGGAGAGCACGGGACCCACATCTGGGCATTCCCGTCCCACTCGGGGTGACAAATGCAAAAAGAACAATTGATGGACAGAATGCAGAACAATGTCATACATTCACCCCAGTACAGAGATCTGGGCCTAAATCCATCGTTTTTTTGCTCACCATGCCATTCCAGATTGAACCCAGCCATATGCAAATCAGTCTTGACCTTGTGCCCAATGAGAACAGTCCAGCCCGAACTGCCAGGTCCTCCCTGGACTGGAACCAAGCATCCTAGGACCGGTTTTGGGCTTTCATCCCTCATCAGCCAAGATAGCTTGACTCCAGTGGCATGGAGAGCACGGGACCCACGTCTGGGAATACCCGTCCCACTCTTATAAACAGTGTTGCTCCCTGGAAGCTATGCCTAGTGTCAAGAACCATGCAAAAAGAACAATTGATGGACAGAATACAGAACAATGTCATACATTCACCCCAGTACAGAGATCTGGGCCTAAATCCATAGTTTTTTTGCTCACCATGCCATTCCAGTTTGAACCCAGCCATATGCAAATCAGTCTTGACCCTGTGCCCAATGGGAACAGTCCAGAACGAACTGCCAGGCCAGGTCCTCCCTGGACTGGAACCAAGCATCCTAGGACCGGTTTCGGGCTTTCAGCCCTCATCAGCCAGGATAGCTTGACTCCAGTGGCATGGAGAGCACGGGACCCACGTCTGGGCATACCCGTCCCACTCTGGGTGACAAATGCAAAAAGAACAATTGATGGACAGAATGCAGAACAATGTCATACATTCACTCCGTCCATCATCTCCTTGTGTTTGCTTTGTTTGCCCTAAGTTGGCAGGGTTTGCCCAGACGTGGGTCCCTTGCTCACTTTGCCACTGGATTCAAACTAGCCTGGCTGATGAGGGCTGTTAGCCCGAAACCGGTTCCAGGATGCTTGATTCCGGTCCAGGGAAGACATGGCTTGGCAGTTCGGTCTGGACTGTTCCCATGAGGCACAGGGTCAAGACTGATTTGCAAATGGCTATGTCTGAACTGGGGTGGCAAAGTGAGCTAAAGAATGATGATGAATTCAACCCAGATCTGTGACTGGGGGTGAGTGTTTGAAAAGTTTCAGCACTGCGTCCATCATCTCCTTGTGTTTGCATAATAGTTGCAATGGCATAATAATAGTCATCCTTGAAATATTGTTGCCAGTAATGTTTTCTTTTTTTTTATAAAATCTACTTATTGGATTTTATTATTGCCATAAAATGGCTTAAATCAATCATAAACAAAAAAAACCCAGCACTATACACAGGTTCTCAGATCAATATTGCTATACATCTTATATATCTACTTTCATGTACCCCAGGGGTGGTTCAAAAACAGACGGTTCCATGTTGGCCACAACCACATCTTAGGGGCTGATTAGGATGGCGGAAGGCCCGCCACCGCCGGGCCGGCTGTGGCGGTCCATCCGCCATCACTAAGCATTTTACCCACCGCCCAATTAGGATGGCGGTGGATACCGCGGCGGACGCAAAGTCCGCCTGACACTACACCGCCAAAGGCAATTGACCGATTGCCTGGCGGACGGTGCAGGGTGCCTAAAATGGTGGCGGTGCCTAGCAGGCACCGTCCACCAGATTAGGATGTTGTGAGGAAAAGGCCTTTCCATGGCGGCGATGCCGCCATGGAAAGGCTGGCAGGTATGGGGTTTGGGGGCCCGTTGCGGGCCCCCCTTGTTCCGGGGGGAGGTGTTGCTGCACTGGGCATTTCCCTGCACTGCATGGCAGGCACCGCGAGGTGCCTGCCACCAGTGCAGGGAAATGCAGTGCATGCCGTTTTAACATTGCGAACGGTGCTGCACAATGTTAAAGGCCAGGAATGCGCCCGCCATACTGGCGGGCGCATCGTAATATGTGTGGTGGGACCGCCGCATTACTGGCGGGCGGTCTCCACCACCGCAACGATGGCGGACGGACTCATGTCCGCCTGCCATCGTAATGAGCCCCTTAGTCTGTTGTTTCTGGCAAGACTAAAACTAACATCAATCATCTACCACTTTTGCTCTGCATCCCTCCAACTCTCCCAGATCCTATGAAGTTTATGGGGGCAACTCCTAGCCTCATATATTGGGAGCTCTAGTTCACAGGATCTGTTCGTACCATGCCTCCACCTTCTACACTGGGGGGGAGGTGACTTCCTCCAATTCTGAGCGATGTCTCTTTTGCGCAATGACAGCCCCATCCTCAGTAAAAACTTTTCAGCTCTTGTGAGGCCCTCATCTTAAAGTATGTTTAGTAGAGCCATCTTTGGGTTTGGTTCGAGTGGATATTTCAATGAATTTCATAGAATATACTCTCCTTAAAGGGGGCTGGTATACTGTACATAACTCGATTGTGTGAATAAAGTCACCCACCTCTCCCCAACGTTTAAGACATTCTAGCTCAGGGCATTGCCAAAAGCACCACAATCTTTCTTAGTCAGGCTACGTAAATATTTGAACATTTCAAAATCTGTTTCAGATTGCAGCCTTGTATGGGGCATAGGTGCAAAGTCCATCCCTCATCTTCGAGGTGACTAATTTCTTTTTTTCCCAGGCTTCCCTGAGCTGATCAGAGGTGTCTTGAGAGTTAATCATCAGAGTTTGGAATAGACAGGTAACATTATCTCGAGGTGGGCCCTGAGACATAGTTAGCTTTGTCTCTAGGGGACTGAAGTCAGGTATGTCCTCTAGATCCACTAAATAAGTTGTAATAATGTGTCTAGATTGGATTTAACGGTAGAATTGTGCTTGGAGAAGTTCAAAGTCATGGTTAGTAACAGAGAAGGATTTTAATGTCCCCTTTTTCACTGCATACCCTAGCAGTGAAAGTCCTAGGAAGTCCCAGCCCCCAAAGCCCTTAAATGAAGTGACCTCTAATAAGGTGGTGCCCATCCATTAAAGAGTTTGACCTGTTATTTTTCCAGCCCATCCAATTTGTTTGTTCAAGGCCCTCAACGTTCCCGCCACTACCTTTACTGCAGGGGGTATTAGCAAGCCCTTGCCCAATGCTCACAGTTCAGCTGCATATGTTGGATCTGGAAGAGAACCTACATGAAGGGGGAATAGATCCACTCATTCAGGGGATGCTTTCAGGGGGACTAATGGTCCCAGAATCCTAGTCTGCTTGTCACAAGGAGGGGAGAGCAAGCCCTCGTCATGCAACCAGCGCTACAAAGCGCATCTCTTCACCCCGCGGGACCCGTTTAGGGGGACTACTGGTCCCAGAATCCTGGTCTGCTTGCTGTAAGGTTGGGCAAGCAAGCCCTTGTCATGCCGCCAGTGAAAAAAGTTAATCAGCTACACAGACACTCAGCTGATAACTGCACATTGGATGAAATCAATGAGCTAATTGAAGAGGTTGAGGCCCTTTTATCTGTGAAAACCTAAGGGATCAGGATGAAGAAGTCTGAGAATAATAACAGGAGTGATATTAAATCCTTTTTCACTCAGCAGGTTACACCTGGCCCCCGTGACCGCACTTGTGCTGATGTCCACACTAATACATCCCCAGCCCCAGCCCCAGCACCTAGCCCCCAGCCCACATAATCAGCCACCCGAACAACCAACGGCAAACGCAAAGTCCACTACTGTTATCATAGTAGATGTAGAATGCACAAATAGGTTTGAGGCGTTGGGGTCCCCTGTTGATTCTAAAACCGTACTCATGCAACCTCTTGCTCTTTCAACTATTCACCTGATCCCGATAAAGGAAACATAAACCTACATGTATATTCACTAAAAGCCGACATTCAGACTCTAAGGGATTGCATTGGCAGCTTATCAAATGCCCTAAAGGATAAAATGGATAATCTCACTCTCCTGGTTTCGACTTTGATTCACAACCACAGTCAAGCTGAGAAGAGCAAACGCTCTTCACTTTGGAACCCGGGCCTCAACGGTAGGAATTTTATACCAGGGGGGCCAGTTAGCCAGCGGGCAACTGAGACCCTTGTATGAAATTACCACCCAGGCATTATATAGATAGGGGCTCTAACCAACCATCTATCCAACAGAGTAACTCTTTGCCAACACCGGTTCCCAGATTCCGGTAATGATTAAGTGGGGGGTCCACAGAAGCCAAAAGGTTAAGAACCACTGATTTACATAATTGGGTTCCTTCCATAATGGATCACATGACTGAGAGTCATGTAACATTTTAAATTTGCTTATTGTTCCAACTCCTTGCCTAGCATTAAATATGCATTTTCTTATCTTTAGAGCACGCAGAATCGAACATTTTATCAAAGACAGAAAGGTGAACACCCATTGAGTGGCCTTGGTATTAAGTTGCTTTATTCTGCATCAATGTTTTGCATGCTATTTGATATTTTGCCTTTTTATCGTAGTTGCTGCCACTTTCTTCAGGCCTATTCTTCTTCTGCCGTAGTTTTTTAAACTATTCCTTTTCTGTTTCTGGGTTGATGACTCTTACTTGCTGATGTTTGCAGTAAAGTCACAGTTACTAAGTAGCTGGTGACTTTTATACGTGTAGACTGTGACATAATTTACTTGGTTTGTCCCTTTTTTTTTCTTTTCTCTGTATTAAACTTTATTTTGGTTATACAAAGGAGTCAGGTACAGTGAGTCAAGACGAGATCGCATAAAGTCAGCAATTCATATTTCATAGAGAAGTAGTAATATAAAGGGGCCTAATTGACTGGATGGCTGAAAAACAGAAAATCTTCTCACTCGGGAATTAGAGAATCAAGGCATGGGGTTAGTCCACCACCAATAGCCTCAACTCATCTGCACAACTCAACTGGAAGAGATGTCTACTCACATAGGTAAGTCGTAAGGGCCGGGGGCATGGGTGAATATCGTTTGGCACCCTAGGTAAGGGTTCCAGATGGTTTCCTAAATATGGCACTAATCATTGAGTATGCATATCAAACATTCGCAAGAGGCCATGACCAAGCTTCAGTCCACTAAAGTAGGGGGAGTGGTGATTTCGAGACATAGGATATAGAGTTTTGCCACTGGCAGAGTTGAGGCGAGCCATCACCATTTGTGATTGTCCATGAACAAGTCAAATTTGAAGTAGAAAGACTAGCTCGACCAAGGGTCAGTGGTCCAAATCACCAGACTGCAGCAAGGACTCCCGTACCCAATTCCAGTAGTCTTGTATAAAGTCACAGGACCATAGTCTGTGGACGACATTGTCCTCGGGTGTGTCATCTCCAGCAGGCATCAGAGGTCGGCAGGCTGCTCAAACAGCTTGCTCGGAGTCCAGTGCCAACCATGAAGTATTTTGAAGTAACTGAATTTCAATCGTGATTCACAGAGGTACTTGTCACATGTGGCTAGAAGAGAAGTCCAGGTCTCAGCCCTCCCTCCGACCCATCCAACACCGACGACGCTGCCTGCAACCTCAGACGATGGATGGACGACTGTGCCAACACCCTCGCCCCGCTGAAAAAACTCACCTACAGTGACACCACCAAAAGAGCCAGCTGGTTCACCTCGGAACTCCTAGCTTCCAAGCGTACCTGCCGGAAACTAGAGAAGAAATGGCACAGTGATAAGACACCGGACAGCCACGCAGCCCACAAAGACGCCATCCGTAACCACCACCACCTCATCAAGTCCGCCAAGAGAATCTCCTTCAAAGACCGCCTCGACAACAACGCACACAACAGCAAGGAGCTCTTCAACATCGTGAAGGAACTCTCCAACCCCAGCTCCAACACCAACGACATCCCACCGTCGCAAGCCCTATGTGATTCCCTCGCCACCTTCTTCCACCGCAAGATCGCCGACATCCACGACAGCTTCAACACCCAGACAGCCCCAACTAAGATCGATGTACCAGACCCGCCGCACACCATCGACCATGACCCCCTGCCAGCCTGGGCCAGCGTGAACATCGATGACACCATCAAGACCATGAGCACAATACACTCCGGCTCCCCGTCAGACCCTTTCCCGCACCACATCTTCAACAAAGCCAGCAGCTCCATCGCACCCCACCTGTGCAACGTCATCAATCTCTCCTTCGAGACCGCGACCTTCCCAGAGAGCTGGAAACACGCAGAGATCAACGCCCTACTCAAAAAACCCAAGGCGGACCCGAGAGACCTCAAGAACTTCCGGCCCATCTCCCTGCTTCCGTTCCCAGCCAAGGTCATCGAGAAGATCGTCAACAAACAGCTAACCCGATACCTCGAAGAAAACAGCATCCTGGACCCATCCCAATCGGGGTTCCGCAGCAACCACAGCACTGAGACTGCCCTCATCGCCGCCACCGACGACATCAGGATCCTGCTGGACAACGGTGAGACCGCAGCCCTCATCCTGCTGGACCTCTCCGCCGCCTTCGACACTGTCTGCCACCGCACTCTACGCGCACGCCTCCACAACACAGGGATCCAAGACAAGGCCCTGGAATGGGCCACCTCCTTCCTCGCCGGCAGAACCCAGAGAGTCCACCTCCCACCATTCCGATCCGAAGCCTCCGAGATCATCTGCGGCGTACCCCAGGGATCATCCCTCAGCCCAACACTGTTCAACATCTACATGGCCCCGCTCGCATGCATCACCAGACAGCACGACCTCAACATAATCTCCTATGCCGACGACACTCAACTGATCCTCTCCCTCACCAAGGACCCCCTCGCCGCCAAATCCAACCTCCATGAAGGAATGAAGGCCGTCGCCGATTGGATGAAGATCAGCCGACTAAAACTGAACACGGACAAAACAGAGGTCCTCATCCTCGGCTCCAACCCCTCAGCCTGGGACAACTCCTGGTGGCCAACGACGCTGGGAGCAGCCCCGACACCCACCGACCACGCACGCAACCTGGGAGTCATCCTCGACTCAACGCTCTCCATGGCCAAGCAAGTCAACGCAGTCTCCTCCTCCTGCTTCAACACCCTCCGCATGCTTCGCAAGATCTACAGGTGGATCCCGACAGATACAAGAAGAACAGTCACCCAGGCCCTCGTCAGTAGCAGACTTGACTATGGGAACGCCCTCTACGCGGGAGCCCCGGCCAAGCTCATCAAGCGACTGCAACGCATACAAAACGCCTCTGCACGCCTGATCCTCGATGTACCACGCCACAGCCACATCACCCCCCACCTGAGGAACCTGCACTGGCTCCCCGGTCGACAGGAGAATCTCCTTCAAACTCCTCACCCACGCACACAAGGCACTCCACAAGACTGGCCCAGCCTACCTCAACAGACGACTCCTCTTCTACGTCCCCAACCGCCAGCTCCGCTCCGCCGACCTCTCCCTCGCCACCGTCCCTCGCATTCGAAGAACTACCACCGGCGGCAGATCCTTCTCCCACCTCGCCGCCAAGACCTGGAACACCCTTCCACTAAGCCTACGACAGACCCAAGACCTGCTGACCTTCAGGAGGCTACTCAAGACCTGGTTGTTCGACCAGTAGCAGCACCCCCCTTTTTCTCCCCAGCGCCTTGAGACCCTCGCGGGTAAGTAGTGCGCTCTACAAATTCTGTGATTGATTGATTGATTGATCTGTCTAGACAGATTTGTCTCTTTATGGCTGCTGTTCTGACAGTAATAAACAATCCCTTGTATATTATGCTGGCATCCTTGCCTGCACTGAAACCTTACATTTCCTCTTGGCTAAAGCTAAGCTATTTACCCAATAGTGAAATCAGTGTTCTTTGCTTTTCCTTTGAAGAGCCTATTATCTACATGACTTGACTGACCCCATTTCCATATTTGATTCTCGTATACATTGCATTCACATTCTCTTATCTACATTATGGTCCAGGAATAATCACAGACCAATTCCTTTCCTCTCTCTTTACCACTTAAAAATGCATACCTTTACATGAAACGTAGTAGAGAGAACCTAATCCAGATACATTCATAAATAATGTTATCTTGATACACTACCTCTGACGGGTATCTGTGATATTAAGAAGCATTATTTTTAGAGTATCACAAAAGAGGGGAGGAAATACACTCAAGTGAGGGTTAGCATGCACTGCATTTTTACCGCAACGCATCTGGGTGAATTTTGGGCTTGTATGCCAGCCAATGTGCTCTTCCCACGTTTGTGTTTGGCTCCTTTGAGGATCAGGCTGACAAGCTCATTGGGATGCACCTGTGCTCGGGGATTGGTACATTAACCTGAGAAGACTGTGAGCAGCACAGCCAGCACCCCCAAATGTAAGGTGTTACTCCACTGAAAAACAACAAACATCCTAAAACGTCTGTCTAGAGTTACCCAGGACTGGCTGCACCAACGATGGAGAATACTAAAGACTTTCAACTAAAATGAGTGTTATTGTGAACTACATTTACCACAAAGCATCTGTGCAACCTATGAGGGTATGCCAGGCAGTGTGCCCCCGCCCCATTTGTTTGATTATTGTTAGTGTGTTGATTTAATCATCAGCTAGATGTCTTGAACTTTTCCCTAAATCAAAAAAGGTTTCGCAGTAAAAAAGGGTACATTTTTCTTGTGCAACATAGCAAATTAATGATTTCAGTGAGTCCACATGATCTGAAATTAAAACGTGTGCAGTATTTCACATTTAAATGAAGTAGCATTTTCAGTTTCAGAAAACACAGGTTTTCCTTCACAGTTCAAGTAAGAAGTCTTCTCTTACTGTATGAGCTGCTGAGGCCTGTGGTGTGTGGCGAACTTTACTCCGTTGCTATAGTAACAACCCTGTTATAAAATTTCACTCTGCATTATAGATACATATATCTAGTATGATACTTCAGCTCCGACCAAACCTTGCTTTTCAGGAGAACTAGCTAGCCAGTGAAACAATTTTACCATTAGTAGAGCTGAAATGTGTATGTTAATATTAATATAGTAGCTGCCACAGCCATTAGTATAAATCAGGATTTCCTGTCGCTGAAAAAGCTCTTATCACAGCTAACTTTCAGTACTAATTTGAATCCAAGTCATCAGCAGGCTGCTCTCTCAAATCTAGTGAGAAATGTTTTGTTTTTACTTTGGGGCCTCCTGGATCTTATGGTCGGAATTAGCTCCAGATTTGTTTAATGGCAGTGCCTCTCTGCTTTTGCTGCATAACCGAGGTGTGCTTTATCTTCTGTACTTTTTTTTGGAGTTCTGCAAGTGTAGTTATCTCATCTTGTGAATCTTCATTGGCATTCTTAAAGTATTTCAAAAACGATACTTTCGAAAGCACAGGATTGTAATGGATTACCGATTTTTTACTTTTATTTGTATTTTTAATTCTGGCCATAATGCAAAATCTGGTATGATTTATTGCTGGGGATAAAATAGGTTCCTTTTTACAGTAATTTGCAATGCATGTCAAATACAGCGCTGCTCCCGGTGGTTAGGGCAGGCTAAAAAGATATCAGTGACCACAGAGTTGCAGGATTAGATGCAGTAAACTGAACAATTCTGTCTCGATGACTATTTCAAGACACTTGTAAATGGTAAAAGTGAACAGAGGATATCAGGCTTTGACAGTTGGGGCCAGATTTCCTAAAATTTTGCGTTGTGGCTCTGCCACTTTTTGGGCACAGATACGACGAAAAATGTTAGTAGAGATTTACAAATACACAGGAGGGCTGATTTGTGGCGCCTCCTGAGGCTTTGTAAAAAAGAAAAAAAGTAACGCAAGGCAGCATACAGCCCTGCCTTACATTATCTTGCATTGGGGAGCCATTCCATGGGAGGACCTTGGGCATTCCCATGCATCTAGCCATGGATTTTGATGCAATCCCAGATCTACTAAGGTCAGTAAATCGGTAATTGCACCATCTTTATTTCTCCTCCTTACTTAATTTTCCTTTGTGTGATGCATTCTGCATCCCATATATTCAATTCAGTTCTATTCTCGGCTCTCCTATAGTGCATGGCTACCCAATGGACCTTCCAGCACTCTGGGCCTTGGCCGGCTCAACACTTTACATGTTAGATGAACAGAAATGTCTTGAGCTGTTTCCTGAAACTTTGTTCATCCTTGTTCTTCTTGACCACTTCTGGAAAGGTGTTCCATAATTTGGAGACCAAATATGAAATGAGCTTGCATCACACCTGGCTTTGTTAATCTTGGAAACAGTGAGTAATCCTTGAATTGAATAAGGTAGTAATCACTTAGGACAATAGGGATATATACGATGTCGCAAAAGTTGTGGTCCCTTCCTGTTCATTGCCCGATTTGCTATACATACAGGCACATGCATCAAAAGAAACACCGGTCGCAAACAGGCAGATTCTCAGAATCTGCCCCTTTGCGACCGGTATATTTGCATTTGGGATGCATCATCCCAAATGCAAAAATCGCAATTTAAGTAATCTCTAAATTGCGATTACTTAAATTGCGATTGCATTTAAGGAATCACAAATTGAGATTCCTTAAATGCAATTCATTAAAGTAAAAAAATTAGCGATTTCGCTAATAGAGTCGCAAATTACCATCAATTTGTTCTTGATGGCAATTTGCAAAAACTTTGAAAAATGCACTAAAGTTCATTTTTCAAAGTTCCATTTACACACACACATGCCCTTGGGGCATGTGTGTGTGCAAGATGTACTCATATGCAGATTTCAGGGGTGCAACAGGGTGTCCTTTTGACACCCTTGCACCCTTGAAATTGCATGCACAATTTGCGAGTACCTATTGGGTACTCGCAAATTGCGAATGCAATTCCCATTCATTCCTATGGGCCTCTAGGCCCATAGGAATGAATGGGAAGACATTCCTTAATTGCGAGTCGCAATTAAGGAATGTTTAGAAATCGCTATTTTTTTTAGCGATTTCTACATGCATAGGCTTTTGCGATTCCTTATTTGCGATTCCTTAATAATCGCAATTAAGGAATCGCAAAAGTCTACCTTGATGCATGTACCTGCTGGTGCCTTAAACTGTATCCTTTTGTGCACTGGTAACCAAGGTAAAGCTGTTAGAGAGGTAGAGACAGAGTGTTATTTCGGTAGTGCCAGAAGGGTCCGGGCTGCTGCATTGTGGATCATCTGGATTTTTTTTTAATCACTGATTGTGGACTATCCACAGATAGAGAATACCCCTAGTCCTGGCATGAATAAATCATACCTTGCAGTAACACTCTTCATGTAGAAGATGGCAACCAGCCCAACGCTTTCCTAACTGTTCCCAGCAGAACCCCATGGAAAAAGGAGAATGCCTTTAGGGATTGTTTTGAGCAGGAAGGGACCCCTACCAGCTCAAAACAATCCTTCTCATATTGCAAGCAACCTTGAACTATGGTGCAATGATGCATTTGTTGACACTAGGCTGCACACAGTGAGCTAGTGCAAGGATGGAGCAGAAGTGTGCCATATCTTAGTAGATATCCCCATTTTTGCTCTCTACGTTTCATGCAAAGCAGTGCAGCAACTTTGAAACCTTAGTAAATCTGCCCATTGGTACCTGTCATGAGATTTAATCAAAAGTTTGAGTTTTCAGAATGGGAGAGAAAGCTCAAGAGGGTATGCAATGGGATACTGCACATTGGCGTACAGTACAGTTCGAACAATTAGTGATGTACTGTGTTGTTTGTCATATACATTTCTTAGAGTGGATGGAATCACATACTGTGCTCTTTAACACCTCTGATTGAGGTGATACCAGGATGATACCAAGTCTACATTTTTCAGTACGATCCAATGACCTCCAATGATATTCTGCAAGTGTAGGAAGTACCCCTTGTAGGCCGATAGTAGGCATTACCATGGATGTTTAAAGATACTGTGACTAAAGTTCCACATCGACAAGAGAGAAAAGAACTACTTAAAAATATCCTGGTAGGGGGGAACAAGGATTCAACAACCTATTCAAAGATCTGTTATGTTATGTATCATTACAGTGTATTTATTCAGCACACTCTGACAATTCAGGAATATTTACACTACAGATTTTAAAAGAAGTGTTACTGGGGAAATGACAGGTCTTTTGATGTCTTCTGAAGCTTAGGTGCACCATATTGGTTGCATTCAACATTCAGTGCCAGAGGTAGAGTTGTAAACACTGACTGCATAGACTCAAAAATCCAGGATGATTACCTTATTTGAACACAAGGAGGATTTTTCACCAGGTATACCAGCAGCCTAATGTTCATAGGTACTTCTTTGGATTTACATACCAATTTATGAAATATCCTTGTGTGCAAAACAACTAGCCTGAAATTATGAGCATGTCTGAACTAGAAAGCAATGGAAAGAATTCCAACCAGGGGAAATATATTCAGATTTGTGAACACTATGAGCCCAATATAATTATAAATGCATGTTAGAAATAAATCAGTATATTAAAATCAAATCCTTATGAAATTAGATGAAAAGACAGGCCAGAGGAAATGCATTCAAATTTGTGAGCGTTGTGAACCAATGTGTTGGAAACAACCATCATTTACGTGGTGTATCCCAGAGTTTTGCTCTGGGTGTCTTTGCTAGCTGTAAAATTCTGTGAACTTTACCACTGCTAGTCGAAGTGCCTGTGCTGCTACTTTCAACATTTTGGCATATGTAATTTACCAGTAGGTCTTAGATTATGGTACCTAAACTGTACCAGGGGTCTCTAAGTTAAATTTAATCAGTGGGCTACAGCACCCATTGTGCCACCCAATGCAGTGACAATAGTGCTGCTCAAATATGAAGTTACCATGAAAACATGAGGCATTTGGCAAAACAGGAATAGTTGGTTTAATTAAAAGCAGCATCCGGGAGAACAGGCAACAGAGTCGGGGTCTTAAGACTGTCTCAAAGCACATTGGTTTCGGCCGTCTTTTTATACATTACATGAAGCGCCATAAAGCAATTTCGTACATTCCTTTGGAGTCAAAAATCTGGGCCTAGTGACGGGCCATAAATGTTGTCCTTAGATAAGAGGTGCAGGTGGGTCTCGACCTTGAATGGATACAATGTGGGGCCAGTAGGTAAGTGTCTAGATGTCCGGCATGGGGAATGCATGCTCACTCCGGCCAAACGTGTTTTATTGGGGCCAATCTCCTAAGACCATTGTGGTGTTGCTGCCTATCTGTGGGATCGATCTGGGTTTTCCTGTTGGGCATGTTTGTCAAAGGGTTACTTGTCACCCCACCTGTGATCTGTCAATCAGTTGCTTCAGGCCTAAGTTGCAGAGCCTGCCTGACCCCGTATTTCTGACTCGGGGTTGATGGGGAGGTCATATCGGTTTTATTCGACAACAGCGATGGAAGTTCATTGTTATACGTACATATATCATGGGCAGACATGTAGTTTGTGCCCCTGTCAGACACAACTTCCTTGGGGAAACCTACTCCGGTCTAACTTCATCCAAGAACATTGTGTAGTCTGTCTTCAAGAAACATCACAGCCTTCAACTTTAACAATCATAAACTACACCACGCACGAAATAAAAAAAAAGGAAAGCTTTGGGAAGACCGAGTGGAGGACCGGAAATATCAATTAGTAATAAACTCTGCATGAAAAAGGAAAAAATAAAAACATCTTTGCATTATATATTGGCAGTTCTACTCACAAATCCATTTGCTGCTAAACTGCTGATTATAAATATCTACTTTCCCCCTCATCTTGTAAAAAATGAACATAGGTATCGTAAAATACATGATGAACTGGAGCAAATAATGGAAACATACGGCCAGCTATTTGTACTTTAATCAAATGCTACTGCCATCAGTGAATCAGCTCTCCATTATCAAGGATCCATATCTGAGTTATAATGTTTCTCACCCAAAAATACTACTACAGGGAAAACAAAAGGGCTTTAATTTAATTCCTAAACTAGACTTACCTATAATCTTCTGGCTGACTGCTGATACATAGCACTGAATGGGAGGTTGACAGAAGATCAGCCCGCTGCACCAACCTTTCGGGGTCCTGTGACCTCCACCATCATAGATTAAACATTTGTTCATTACTCATATTATCATCTTTGCAAAAGATATGCTTTCATTCAGAGGCCTGAGAGTGACTATGATCCTCAAAGTTTAGTAGTAACCATCAAATATGAACAGTGGAAGGCCCAGATAACCACAAACTGTTACCAAAACATCGCTGTTAATGGCAAGAGGTTTATATGGAACAGCATGCTAAAAAACAAAGCATCAAATCTGGGTGGAGCCTTAAAATCATTTATTAAAAACTTTTTTTTCTAACTGAAGCCAAGTGCCAACTTGACAAAGACATGGCAAACCACATTAAAGTACATATTGCCAGTCATGATGACAAAGTTACAAAATCCATGACCAAACACCTTTTATTCATCTAATACTCAGCAATTAAATGAGTCAAAGAGAGGCTATTGTAAATCAGTGTGGCATACTCTAAAAGTTACTGTGTGTAAGGATCGTGAATTAAGTAGGCCTCCGTGAAGTGACAGAAAAACTCTGCTGCGCTCTGCTGAGTTCAGGCTGCGGAGGAGTATGTTATAGTGGAGATAATGCTTATGCAAAGTTGTTCCATGCTATTTTATCACAAACGAGCATTCTGGTCTCTATTGGGATATGCACACGCTCGTATAAGTGACCTGATGATCTGCTCACCCTAACGATTAATGTGAAACTCACATAAAGTCCCCGTACTAATCAGTATTACTTGCTCTTTTCAACCACTAATAGAACTTGGAACATATCCCAATATTACAAAGGAGGAAATATGAAAGCTAATAAGATGTTCTTGCTCGTCCAAAGCAGCTGGACCAAATAGCATACCGATAGATCTGGTCAAGTTAGATGTCACTTTTTGGAGCACATTGCTAGAACAGCTATTCTCATATGTAATTAAGTCCAGGAAAGTTCCATGCTCTTGGAAAGGGGCGATAGTGCATCCAATATATAAATGAGGTCCCAAACAAGATCCAACCAGCTACAGATTATTAGCACTCTTAGTCTTTGAAGGGAAACTGTTTGCTAAGGCCTTGGGCAGAAGAAAAATCATTAATTCCACTAACACAAACAGGATTCCGCACAGGCTGTTCAACTGTTGATAATATTATAACACTGGCTCCACTTGGAAAAAAATCAAGTATACAGAAATCAATGCTATATGCTTGTTTCGTGAACTATTCCACTGATTTCGACATGGGAAATAGATCTTAACTTTTTGCATTTTATCATCGAATTGCATACCAAACATGGCTTCAGGTAAAGCTATCACCTGACAATACCCTAGATTTTGCACCGAGAATGGCCTTAAACAAGGGTGTATCCTGGCCCCTTTATTAATCTCCCTGCACATCGCTGATTTAACCGAAACACTGTAGTCAGATCAGGGTATTTCTCCAAAGCTAGGAGGCATAAAAATAACACATTTGTCCTAAGCCGATGACTTGGTGATCCTGTCACAGACACCAAAAGGTGTACAGCATCAATTAAATCATAATTACAACTTGGACAATGGATTAATTGCCAATCTGTCCAAAACCAAAATCATGAACTTTGAGCAGCAAACTAAATCCGTGGGGTGGGTTCGAGGAGATACTTCAATCGAAATAGTGAAACAATATGACTAACTTGGAGTGACATTTTAATGTAAGATATGACGGTCGAACCATCTGGTCACTGGAAAATTGAACTCAACAATGATCACCAGATCGGTCATAAGATATGCAAATGTGTTTGGCGGAGGAGCAATTAGGCCATCATTGAAAGCGCTAAACATGAAATTGGTTCCATATCTGCTGTATACTTCTCCTGCATTGAATCACAAAGCCATTTCTAATCTTGTCAAATTTTTATGCAACTTGTACGCAACCTATTATATCTACGCACAACTCCTCACTGTGTTATAAGACTAAAATTAGGTTTAAAATCTCTAACATCACTCCACTACAGAAGCACTGTGGCTTACATCTGTGAATGTGCAAAAGCGGACACAACCTCACTAAAGCACAGTGGCGGCTCGCAGAGGGAGTGCTGCGGGCCATGGAGCGGGGTGAGGGAGGCACTGGGTGGGGGGGTAGTGGAGTCGGACATACGACGGGCAGGAGTAAGGTAAGTAAATAAATAAATAAAACAATTTACCTTGCGCTTGCTGCATCGCCAAATTGTACTATTGGGTTTTTGGTGTCTATTTTGTCACCTAAAGGTATTAAAATGGACTCTAGAAAATTGCAAGCATTAATAAATTGGCCAAACTCATAGTCTATAAAGAATATTCAGGCCTTCTAAAGTTTTTCAAACTTTTGTCTGAAATGTATTAAAAAAATTCTGCTATTATGACCCCCATTACCAAAATTCTTATGAAAAGGTGTACCATTTTGTTGGTCAATGGATGCTGAGAAACCCGTTCAAGCCCCTATATTGGCCATCACTATGGCTCCACTACTATGCCATCCACAAAGAGATTTGCCTTTTATAGTAGAGTCAGATGCTTCCAACTTGGCAACTGGTAGCGTACTTTCCCAAAGGGAGTCTGACACTGCTGAATTACAACCAGTTGCATTTCTTTCCTGAAAGCTAACCCCTTGTGAAAGAAATTGCATGATTGCTGAAAAAGATCTACTAGCCATTCGAAATGCATTTGTTACATGGAGACATTACTTACTAGGGACTCTACATGTAACCACCATAAACACAGATCATTGCAACCTGCAATGCCTGCAGTTCAACAAAATGCTAACTCCCAGGAAGCTTCATTGCTCCTTTTTTGCTTAATATCAGTCCACTATCACTTTCCGTTAACAATCGATAAGCAGATCATTTTCTCGATCAGAGAATCAGGAAACAGAGAATGAGGCCTCTTGACGCAATTAATACAGCTGAACATTTTGCAGTTCCAGTATTGAAAGGAGATCTGTTAAAGACTTTTAAAACTAAGATATCTTGGGATGACAACAAACTGTGAGCGCAAGAGAATTCAAAAAGAACAATTAAGTAAGAAATTTCATATGAAGGCAACAAGATTCATCTTCCAACTCAGGAATTGCTTTAAGAGTACATCTGTTTGGGTCATGAAAACCTTTTAGCTGGTCACACTGGAGTAAAAACATCTGCTGATCAGGTGAGATTGACAAGAGACACAAAGGAAATTGTTACTTGGTATAGTGTCTGTGCAAAAGATAAGACTGTCCACCAGAAACCCATGGGGGTAATGGTCCATGTGCTAATTCCTCCACAATCATGGGAATAGGTCTCCATGGACATCTTGGTATATTCCACAGGATCAACACCTTGATAGTGGACGTTGATTACTTTTCAAAAATGTCCCACTGTATTCCTTGTAAGGGATTCCCATTGGCCCCTCAGTTGCCAATCTTATTTCTTACTAATGTTGTGCACATTCATGGCTTGTCTAAAAGTATAATCTTCAGAGGCTCTTTACCATAGACTCCAGAGATCTCTCCATAGAAAACAAATAGGGAATATTAAAAAAGTTTATTCAACTTGAAAATAAATATTACAAATATTTTCATGTTAAATATTAGTGTACATTCGTTTTATGTGATTACTTTAAATGTAGAATACAGTTGTATAAATGCCACAGTACTATTAAATAAATTTTGAATTAAAACCTTAACTAATGGGGGTGGTGAACAGAGTTTGTGAAGTTTCTGCAGAGCTCGCGGAGTGCAGAAAACTGCGCTCTGCGTAGTGCAGCGTCGTTTTTTCCCTACTCGTGAACAGTAAGTTGGCGAGCACGAGCTTTCACTCGGGTAGAATTCCCACTCGAGCGGCAGGAAGATCAGCGTGAACAGTAGTTCGCACTGCACTCCGCCACTTGCAGAACTCCATGGAGTTTTTTTGTCACTTTGCGGAGTTGCGCATAGCGAAACTCCGCGAACTACGCCCAGGCCTGATATATATTTAATCAATTTTCCCAGATTTGAAAATTACAAAAAAATACCTCCTAAAGAAAAAAAAGTAATGTGCTGTTATGTTCCATATCGGTACCCTAATATAGGCCCGGGTAACATCATACCCCTTCACCTACATTACCTCCCCTACACTACACTGTAACGAGCCTTTTAGGATTGAACCTTTACCTAGTTCTAGTCCTGGTTGCAGAAGGAGGGTTTCTCCTAAACAATAGAGTCCTATAACTCCATCAATAAACTCACACTGTATGAATGAATATTCATAAGGGTTCTTAGAAAACAGGCTGGGGCTACACCACCTTCCTCCCCATATCTACGTACACGGTTCATCCCATACGTCATCCTCAAATCCAACAATGGCTAATACAAGCAACAAGGGACAAAGGAACCCTAGATACTTTCTGTATAAATATAGCACCTCTTGCTAGTGTTAGTTAGAGGGAACCGAGACTTCCAGGCCGACACACTGACCAGAGACGCTGAGGCTCCTGCATGCAGACGCTCCAGCTGACAGTGGTCTAACACATCCCTTGCCGGGTGTCCAACCCGAGACCAGGACGGGGTCCCACACTCTCTCACTTCAGGTAATGGGGTTCGACCAAATCCTAGAGGCATTCTTGGCTTCACACCTACTCACATGCTAGGTACACTTAGGTATATCTAGATAGGCATCGTAGGAGTACGCGCTTTCTTTTATCATGCATTTTATATCCATGTGTGCATTTATGATTATTGCAAAATGGTAGAACTGTACTATCCATTTATATTCACCATACTGCTGATTATATATATCTGCTACTGTCTAACAATTATTGCAGCACATCTACTTTACACTAGAAGAACAACTGTACAATAAATACTTATTGTAAAACGCCCGACTGCTTCTTCTGTGTAATTATCTGAGACCGAATAAGTAAGCACTAGTGACTGAGCGAAAGGTAGTACATTGTTTCCACGATTCTGAGGGATCAGGGTTGTCATGTTCTAAGGTTGCCAGAAACTATTCTCTCCCAGATAAGAGGAGACACTAGTGGCACTGTGAGCTAGCTAATGCAAACAGGCTAACATTTTCGATGGGGGTGTTCAGAGTCAGTCTGCCACCAAGCCCACAGTTCATGTTATCCGAATGCGCAGATTCTGTATAGGTTATATATAGGAACTACATGACAGTGCATTATTAATGACTGAAATCAATGTATCGAAATAATGGAAATTAATGTAATTATTTTTTAATACAATTTATTAGTCCATTATTTTTTAAATTAGGATATCCAAATAATATATAATTAAATAATAAATATGTTCTGTTTATAGATTTTTTTACTTTCATTTATATTTATATTTTAAATAATAATAATGTAATTTAATTTAACATTATTTACAATGGGGTTTTGTTTTAAGTGCCTACCTCCATAATTTTCTATGGAAGGCATTCTCCAGTGGTTAGCCATGTGTAGTGCTATAGCATTGTTTTTTTAGTAGTACCTTACACTTGGAGTTTGTGAATACTGAAAAGTAGTAAACTTACTCAAAAGTGTAAATTTACTAACATTTGTAAGTTCTGAATAAGGCCCATAGATTTCTGCCTACATCTAGGCAGTAATGTACACGCAAATGACCACCATTTCTGGGTAGAAATATCCACCAAATAGTAGGATTACGAGTCAAGAACCCTTGCATGATGGTATGCAGACTCTTCTTCTTCTTGTCTATAGGTAATCAGTATTCATCTGCCGTAAATCACACACACCTGACAAATATTAAATAAATAAATACAACCCACAAACTGCATTCAGCTGTCTTCTCATTGAACTGCACGATGTAATACCAGCTACCTTCAGCCCACCCCAATAAAGAGGTAGAGGAACTTCACTGAGGAGGAGACAGAGGGGCATATTCACAAGCCCCTATCACCACAGGAACGTCACTTTTTTCGACGTTCCTGTGGCGATAGGGGCTTCACTTTATTCACAAGGCAGCGTTAACCCACTTAACATGTGCAGCACACATGAAAACAGCAAAAGGCGATTGATTGTGTATGTACAGGAAGGTCCCCCTTCCTGCACATAAACAATCATTTTTTGAAAATGCCGTTTTGCAACGTTTGTGTGTGCTGCATTAAGCTGCACACATAGAAGTCACAAAACGGCATTTTAAGATTGTTTATGTGCAGGAAGGGGGACCTTCCTGTACATACACAATCTTCCCTTGCACGCAGACACCCATGCACCATGGTGCAAGGGTGCCTGCGTTGGCGCTAAGCTGTTACACTTAGCGCCAGCACAGGGGGAAACGCAAGGCTGCACCATATCCTTGTGAATATGGTACAGCATTGCGTTTCTGAAGTGGCGAAGTGAGGCGTTAAGCCATGACGGCTAACGCCTCACTTTGCCACTTCCTTGTGAATATGCCCCAGACTTTCTTGTCTTGTAGATCACTAGAGAGAACTACATGGTCTGCCTCCATACACTCTCAGCAGAAGAGAAGAGATGACCATATGGCAGAATCTGATATACTCTGTCAATGCATTGGGGGTATATGAACCATGGAGGAAGATGAGAGGAGGTGGGTAAAGGAGAAGTTATCCTGATACAGGTGGAAGACCAGATAGATCAGATTCCTGTCTCTGTCTCACTCTCTCGATAAACATAGCTTCTCCACAATAGCATTCCTGTTCTGGGAAATCCCAACTTCAGGCCAGATAAAAATCTAAGCCCTTATATCTTTCCACTTCATTAAAACTCCTCACTCATGTCACACTGTCCTCTCCGCTCGCAAACAGTCACACATGTCCACACTCATCTTTACCCTTGTTCCTGAGAGATAAATTAGTTATACTAATCTTCATGCACTATAACATTCTTTTAAACAGTCCCCATGTCAAGTGCATTAGCAGAGGCAACTGGAGAATGAGTGACACCTGTGGTAGCAGGGTAACAACTAGGCCCCACATCGCAAAGCATTCCTGCCCACTCAGAGGCATACTACATTGTTTTCAGTATCCCAACCAGAGGTATGTGAACATTTTCTTTCACGGAAATTCTCAAAATAGCCATAAACATGTGGTGCCAGCAACAGCTCCTTACGTTTACATAATTCATGAGCGATCACAGTAAAATGTTGCAGCGAATTACATGCAATTACGCTATGAGCCTTCATTGGGGTAATTTAGAGTAACATAGAATTCCTGAAATTACACATATTAAGCCGACATAATTTAAATTTCATCCAGGCCTAATTACAAAAAAAAACCCTCTACAAATCTGTATTTCTTTGCCATACCTTTACAGTGTCATTAATGTATCCTATTTATGTTTGTTGAGACAATGTGCTCAATGCAACGTTGTATTGAATTGGCCTCAAATGCGCTCATCCTTATAATATTGCCTTTTACTTTGAAGGTTCTCTGTTGTCTGGCACTAAGCCATCTGCCCTCCCTTTCACTTGTGCTCCACCCAGTGTGCCGACATGGGAATTGCCCACAGACCCGAGATGGATGGTAGAGCCTGGTAAGTCTATGGCCATCTTAAAAGTGATTTGTCTAACCAGTTGTCTGTTATCATAATTGTCAGGGCCTTAAAATTATAATTCAATAACACAATAGGAAAGCAATGTTCAGCATCTCTCAATAGGAGGCCTAATGTTAGAATGTATATGTCTGATGTCTGCTTCCCTATTTCACAAAATGTCTCATTTTATTTTGCTACTTCTATTCTAAGCATATGTATGTGTCTGTAGACACCACTCTACCCATCCATGCCCCCTTTGCCGCCGTTGCTTGGTATGTCCTTTGTCACTGTATCTAATAATCTCTCATGCCACGTAAATATTTGCCTAAAAAGGACACATTTTTTCCAGTGCATGTCACCTACGATAGGTCTCTGTGGCTGGTTATATGTAACATTAGCAATTTACCATATCTTCTTACTATTTGTAAATGTACCAGTAGCCAGCACACCAATTTGTCAATTAATATAGTGTGATTTTTGGTTCTTCATATCATTGATCGCTTCCAGCCAGCCAACATGTGTTTCGTCACAGTCACTGTAAACTGTTGACTTCATCAGGGCTGTAATGGAGTAAGAACATCATGCTCCCAATTGGAATAAAGCAGCGTATCTTCGAAAGTAACTTTATCTGTAAAGTTGTATCAGACACAGAGTAAGCATGGTAAACATCCGATAATAAAATGCAATGTATCAACATGGGTGTTTAGCGCAGATCAATATTTTTGGGGCCTTGTAACAGTAGAAAGACTGTCAGTATTAGCTGGATAATTCAGCATTTGATAGGAGATGGCACTAATGATAAATGTATGCCTTAAGAAGAAACCTAAAATACATGTTACCTAGTTGTAGAGAGACTGTCAGTATTAGCCACATAATTTAGCGTTTGCACAAAGGTGGTACTAATGTTATATATAAGCCTCACGATGAAACATAAAATACAGGCTGTTTTTATTATGGCAATAATGTCCTTAATCGATACATAAAACAGGATTAAATTAGCATGACATGTTAAGATTGCCATTAGATATAAGGTTATTGGTCAAATTTAACCCGAGGGCAAGCATCAACGTAACTTTACGACCCCATGTAAATATTAAAGTGGGGTGGGCATATAATCTGTAAACTAAACTGATTTAGGAGATATTGCATATTCTCCTTTATGCAAATTGGAATAACAAAGTCTACATAAAAAGAGTGTCAGTACCAGAACAACGGCAACAATGTATGAAGTACCAAACAGATAGCATTGTTACATATATTCGGAAAAACAATATTGAGATAGTGGGGTGACCCGCTACACGTGTGTAAGGCAAACAAAAATAATCAAAGCTGAGGGTTGTTAATGGGAATGTTGAGAGGGATCTGTGTGAACGAGACTGACAAATTATAAGAACAGAAAAAGCAGCCGCAATGGGATAACAAGAAAAGTGTGATGTCAAACTATTCTTCAATCACAATATTCGAGCATTGCCCGCAATACCACTGCAAATACCAAGATTACAGCTTATTAATAGCAGCTAGGGAACTATTCAATAAAGTGCACCCAGGTTTCCAGTAGTAAGTGTGAAACATGTCAATCGACTACGGGATTGAAATTAGCAAATTGCACAAGCTGCAAGATTTAACATAGTATGTGAAGTAATTAATGACAGTTCCACAGCAGATCTTCTAAATTATTCATTTGTTTGGAATGGCAATGTTAACAGACCTGGCAATGATATCCCAGAGTGGATGTACTCCTATGCGCGGCCTAGGCACCTAGAGCAGGCACCATGTTTAAGTTTATAGTGTTTAAAAAATAAACATAATAAAAGAACACTACATAGTGGGACCTATGATCCTGAATTGAAGTCGCCATATTGGAATAATGTTAGCGGCGACTCGGTAGAGTGTCCCTTCCATCAAAAGTAAATATAAAGTACACTGTGGAGTAAAACTTTGAACCACGTCGTTAGATAAGGGTGTGACATAAAGAATCCAACAACAAATATTCTCAATCTGAGGTGTGTGTTTTCATATGCGTGGCTTCTGTATCTAGAGTAGGTGCCTTGTAGAATATGTTACGCGTGTGTCATAAATGATATAAGAAATGTCCCTATTGTAACTTTAATTTTAAGGCGGGGTCGCCATATTGAAGTTGTTAACAAGGCCTGGAAGAACATCAGTTAGTGTAGGCTCATTCTGTAGAGTTATTTCTTCTAATCCATATGGCGGTAGAACGTGATCCAGGCTGATGGACAGCCTAATTATCAAGTCTTTCAAATTGTGCATCAAGCATAATGTGTCCCTAATTTGTGTATGCTGCATACTGGAGTATGGTGAAAGCTGTAGTAGATCCTGAAATGCTGTAACCACATCCCATAATATTGTAGTGAAAATATACTAATCATTTGAGATAGTAAACTATTCTCATGTATAGGTGAAAAAAGAAGTGGTGAAATTGTTGCATAATTTGCAATACATCAAAGTAAATAAAACATAAAGTAGAAATAATCCTTCCTACATGTGGTAGATATACCCATCATATTCATAGCACATAAATCCCAATCTTGGTATTCTAATAATTGAGATCATGGCCTGAATTTACATAATGATGATCAATATTAGATTAAAATCCATCCAAAATCACAGATACTGATGTAATTATTAGTTTTTGAAGGCATTAAATCGTATATAAGTGGAAATGAAAAGTGGGGGGCGTGGCCAACAGCCTAAGATGGAGGATGCATAGCTTGTGGATTCCTGGACTCGTGCCCCACTATCCCCTTATGCTACACGTCTGGCTGTAGCATCGGGCTCTGGCTTTTGATACGGAGTGAACCCCCAAACACACAACAGTACCCCAGTCTGTAATAAATGCCAAACTGCCTCAGGGACAAGATGGCGGCAGAAGACAAGCGGCTGTGGGGCCTGCAAATGCAGCAGTGCCCAGGTTTGGCAGCAGATGAGGGCCCCTGGTGCTCCAGAGAGTGGAAGGACCCGGGGTGGGGGCTGTGAATCGAGGCACTATTGCTGGAGTTGGCTGCCGGATTGGGCTCTGCACGGGTGATCTGCTCGCTGGGCTGCGTTGTGCTGCGAGGGGGCCTGGCTGAGCTTGCGAGCCACAGCCGATGGAGGCACCAATTGGCCCTGATCACTATCGCCACAGCTGTACGGAAGCTGAGAAGGGGCCCAGGAATAATTAATTGGGCATCTTCGAGCCTGTTGTGGATCGTGCTCAGGAGGCATAGCTGGTGGAGCAAGCCCCAAGGATGGGTGCGGCCAGATGTACTACGACAACCGGCGCCTTGCAGTGTGTGGGGTATGCATGAGCTGATCGGGGACTGCGAGGGACTGTCCGGACTATACAGGCTACCCTCACAAAACAACCAGGGTGGATGGTGACTATTATCGGCCCATGAGCTGCACTTTTGCCTCTAGGCAGTGGCACCTGATATTTGGGCCAGCACTCTGACCCTAGCCTTGATGCATTGGGCAGGCCACAGGGCTGGTGTATTAACCCCTTAGAAAGCACTTCGGGTGCACAGAGGTGTCCGCAGCAGGGCTATGAAACTTTACGCCATCAGGGTGCCCAGTAATGTGACAGATGACTTGAGGGGCAATAATTACTGATGCAGTGAATATACTGCCACAGCCATAAGAACTGCAAGGCTCCGTGTTGGAAGGTCACTGACCGTGTTTTGTGAGTGGACATTAAAATTCAAGTTGGACCCTCTATAGGCCTGGATGAACTCCTAGACGGCACATTGAGTGCCTGGGACAAGCTCTACTGATTCCCACATGGCTCAGATATGGCACCTACCTTTCATTTAATGGTGTAACAGGAGGAGGATGACGCTTTGAAAGCAGCACACTAGGGCCCTTGAAGCCTGAATCTGAAACCCTCAGTGGACCTCTCACACCACTTCTCCCCACCAACAGCTGAAGTCAAACAGGAGAAGCAGAGGACGGCACAAGTGGTCATCGGGTCGTGGTGGGTGCCCCCGGGGGAATACTGTGGAGCCTTTGTGTCTCAAGCAACGGATGTGTCCCTGACTCTCCTCTGTCTGTGAGAGCTGAACACCAGAAACAGTACACATGGGGCGCACCAGAGCCAAGGGTGACAGACCCGCAGCCCACTCACGGTCCTGTTTCAACACCCTTGAAGTCCTCAATGGCCCAAACTCAAAGCAATTGCATACCTTCCACCATGACAACACCCCCTATGGATAAATTAGATGTTATCCTTCAAGAAATCCGGGACTCAAGAGTGACCATCAAACGGCAGCTGGTAGTCATCACCACAGAAATCAGCCTGCTGAAGGACGATTCAGTGTAAACTAGCTGACAGGGTAAAAACGAATGAAATGGCACTCTCTGCCATGTCCCTGGGCCACAGGGACCACTCTAAACAAATTGCACAGCTATGGTGACAGGTGAATCAACTCTAGGAACGGGCAGAAGATGCAGAAGGGAGGGCCCGTAGGAATAACATGTAGATTATTGAGGTCCCTGAGGTGACGGAGAGACCTCATGTCACTCAATATGTGGAAGACTAGCTCCTGAGGGTGGTGTCCCCAACTGTCTTGTCTGAATTATTTACAGTTGAGAGGGCACAACGAGTCCCCACAAGAAAACCCATCCCTGGGGCACCACCAAGACCCATGGTGGCCAAGACCCTCCTATTCAAGGACCAGGAACTACTGTTCCAAGCATCTTGTAAAGAAATGGACAATACAAGGATCTCCCTTTTCCCTGACTATAGCAATCAATCAATCAGGAATATTTATTTAGCGCAAACATATCACCCGAAAGGCTCATGGCGCTTGCAGAAAAAGCTCAGATGTTAATTTAAGCAGAGCCGTTAGAAGTCGAACAGCCAAGTTTTTAGCTCCCCACGAAAATGATTATGACTTGAGATGGTGAGCAAGTATAGGGGCAGTTGATACCAGAAAGCAGGTGCGAGGAAGGAGAAAGATCTCCCCCCCATTCTGGTTGCATGGATTTTAATAGAATTTAAAGGAAATTTGTTGCTGGATCTTAGAGCCCTGCATGGGCAATACCAGCTAAGTTTCTTTTTCCAGTAACCAGGACCATTTCCATAAATGTTTTTATGAGTTAGGCAGAGAATCTTAAAACAAGTTCGTTTTCTGACAGGGAGCCATATGATGTTGTGTAGTTCCTAGGGATCCCCCAGGACCTGCGCGTTTTGGATGACTTAAACTGAGGGCTTGGTGTCCCTACCGCTTTCGGACACACCCACAGGATATGTCAGCTGTTAGAACAGTTAGCTCTACAGGGCCACTACCACCCCCCTGTATCTTACAGTGGTGTCTGTAGTTTCTGGCAACCACTAAACATGACAACCCTGATTCCTCAGGGATCGTGGAAAAAAGTACGGTACGTTTCGCTCAGACACTCATGCTTGTTTACTCTCAGAAAATACACAGGATGGCGATTAGGACGTTTCAATAAGTATTTATTGGTCCAGCTACAGCCTTGTGTAAAACATATGTGCTGCGACAATCAGGAGACAGAAGCATACAAAAGAGATTGCTAGTACCAATATAGTACATAGTAGATACATTTCTACCATAGTGCTAATAAGATGAACATAAGCAGTTCAGATAAAAATGGTAGCACTTGCATATTCATAAAATGCGCGCCCTCAGTAATTTGCCTAAATGTACCTAGCCTAGATCTGTATGTGCAGCATGTATATGCGTGTAGCTATGTGTATCTGTAGCCAAGAAACCCCTACGGATGAACCAGCCCCCTCACCTGATGGTTGAGAATGAAGGGCCCCGTCTCTACTTCGAGGATGACACCCCGCAAGGGATGTCAGACTGCTGCGTGTCGAAGATTCAGCTTGCAGGACCCCATGTCAGCATGGACGGAATTCTCCTCTAATTTGTAGAGGGGAGTGAGGGTCTTTTATACTAGAGTGGTCACTACAGGGTTTTTTCTAGAATCGATATGTTTTTTAAAACAATCATGGATGCTTTGAAAACAATCATAAATGTTTTGAAAACAATCACCAATGTTTTTCTAAACAAATGCAATCATGCACAGCTGGCTGTTGGCCAAGGATGAAAAAAGTGGTGACCCTTATACAGAATAATTCTGCTGTGCCTGGGGACATATTTATGTACATCAGGTACTGGGAATATGATAGAATACCAAGAGCCTGGTGTCGAAGAGACAGATGCAAGCTACCAGGTAAAAGGTCACCTGTTTCGAATCGTTATTGTCATTTGGATGGGACAAATGTATGTAATAAGAGTATACATGACAGGACTAGCCTAAAGAACGTGACACCCACTCCTCATCAAAAGATCAACAAGGTCAGATAGATAATGATAAAGCTTAAGTTCATTAAAAAGCATAAAAATGATTTACAATGAAAAAAAATACTAAAAAGCACTTTCAAAAGCCTGAAAAAATGTCCATAAAAGAAAAGTAATTTTTCCCTAAAAAGCGTTCAAAAGGTCCTCTAAACTTGTATATATTGTTATTATTGCACTGAGCACCTTGAAAGCCATGAAGCTCAGTTAGAGACAAGAAGAAAAATAAAACAAAGTCACACTCGACCTTCAATTTGGTAAATGTTTAAAAAGTTGACAAACGGTTCCCAGCACAGGAGAGGCCATATTGTTTATGAATCCTGCGCTGAAGACTCAACATCGTTGAACATTGTATCCACAGGTGGCAATCCCTCCATAACTTCCAGTATCATGTTGAGTGAGCAAAGACATTAATTTCTGGTTCCCACAGCAGCCGCCGGGGAAGAATTAGATGCCTGCACGCCTGATACCGATGCCTGTACCTCTGCAGCAGAGCCGATTCCCCTTCCAACAGGAGCGGAAGCTTCCAGTGGAAGCTCCAAGAATGCCATCATCAACATGAGAATACGCTGTGGACAACTGCGCATGTGGACCTGCAATGGCTCCAGGAGCACTTCTATGTCCGGCGGCGCAACCTATGGAAGTGTCAGACACAGGTCCAACACACAGCCAAATCAGAAGATGAGGCAATGGAACACAGGCAGGGCACAGTCTAGCCAGACAGGTCTGAAAGACAGGAACCAATGCTTACTCAGCTCTCGAAGCCGAGGCGTAGTCAGGTAAAACACCATACACTCACGACAACATCGTTCCTGCAGTGTTCTCTCCATGTCTTGAGGGATTGAGGCGTTCATTGCGAATCAATAGGATTAAAATCAGGATGCCTGCTATTGATAGCAGGGCCAAAGGAAGCCCTCCAAAAATGCTTCCTAGTACGGAGTGTATGAAAGCTGGAATTACTCCAAAGATGGTCTGAAAGGTGGTTAAGAGACCTGATCCAAGACGCTTAAATAAGTGTACGATCCCACTCGTATCAGACATGTTAAAGATACAATGAACCATTTCTCCGAAATGGATCTGGAAGTTTGTACGGACCAGGGCCTGTATCTCTGCTGAAGACCTTGCAACCTGGAGATCAAACGTCTCTCGGGCTGAAGTTAAGGCCACATTTTGTTGAAACAACATGGCTTTCAGTCTGCTCAGTGAATCAAACCTTATACTGGAAACATTCAATGAAGGCCACAGTGGTGCCTCCCTAACTGTGCAAGCATGGGGAAACAATACTTGCTTATAGCAAACAACCCTGAAGTTTACTGTGACTAGATATGCAATGCCTGGCGCCATTCCACAACAGCCTTCATCATTCAGCACTAAATAACTTCCATTCGAACGTAATTCAAAAACTGGATGAATCACGGCAGCTGGGGAGCCTTTCAAGTAGCAAGATAAGTTCGCTTTCGACGCAGTGCACGTTCCATTAAGCGACACTTCTTTGCACACTAAAGACCCACTTAAAGCCTTCCCGCAGTCAGTACCACTTAAGAAAACTTCAGTGTCCTTATTTCTGCACCTATATCTATACGGTAACTCCCAGGTTTCCTGTATGAACCCTTCACCCAACGCTTCATACCTGCCTGCTTGGATGTATCTAGGGCAGTATTGGAACTGAAATGTCGTGATTGGTAGTGTGATATAGCCATGAATTAACAATTCTGTAGACGATGACTCTGCTACTATAAAAGGCAACTTCTCTAATTTTTCAATGAGCAGCATTTTCATCTCTGCGTGCCATAGTCAACTGTCTGTCGGTCAGATTGTAAGCCGAGAACAAACTTGTGCTGTTAATGTATTGCCATGGCACGTGGCCTGAACGCAATGATTGCAGCGTCCGGCTTAAAAGCATAATGGAGCGCAATTGAGATTGCCCATGTTGTAGAATAGACAAATCTTGTTCCATTATGTCAATTGCCGAGGGCACAATGTTGCCCAGTGAATAAACATGTGAAGAAAGTGTGGTCACACCATTGTCCACCACTGCCAGGGCCTTTTCTAGGTTAATCCTATCAATTTCTCGTAATCTCTCAGCAACATTCTGTTGGGAGACTTTCCACAGTTCATTGTAGATGGCATATAAGAAGCGTTTCTTACGCAGTTTCTTGGGACCTAACAAGAAATCCCTAAGATCCATGTTTTCTGATAGAAGGGACAAGTGTTGTTTCACCTGTTGTAGAGTTGGGGTTTTTAGCCATTATAGGCACAACTTCCCAACACTATAAGAATTCACAACCCATGGGTTGTCTGTGTGTACATAGCGTGGGTCAGGCCTGTGGATACTAAACCGCCTGGTGGTACCCTTGAATCTTGATTGACACCTATTTGTGTCAATAGGCCAAATCAAGCATCCCTTCCAATTGGAAGCCGAAGAATTGTATGTACCATTCTGTATCATTGTACCCAGTACCTCCTCACTAATTAGTGTGTCATTCGATATACCTTCAATAGGAATGGGCGAGGGGATGCGTGGTGTTTTCAGGTCTTTCATTTTCGCAAACCCGTAGCAGGTAATTTATTGCACTGTTCTGTTCAGGAATATTATCTGTAACGGTATGAGGTAAGCTCTAAATAAAGCCTCTGTTCCCTTAAACTGCCAATCTTTCGTCCCCCAGATGGATTTTGTGTCTATCGTGTCCCTCCAATAGTTGAAACCTTGTATAGACAGTTGGGAGATGAAAGGTTCTGAATATATGTGCTTAGTATTTGCCGGCATCATTTTCTTCTCAGTTGCATTTGTATGTACTAGCTTATAGTAGTATGACATTGGGTCTGATGTATTGAACCCTGAAAAGTTTGCAAATTTCTGTGCAAATGTGGCAGAACTACCTTTTGGTTGTGTCGGGCAATCTTCCAATTGATGGTAAGTGTTTACAGTGCGTGGAACACTAGCTCTGTGCAAAAAGTGATGACCATAGTGCTAGTAACAATTCATACTGTCTAAGTCAGGTGTATCTTTGTACAATTCCCTGTAAGAAAATGCAGCAGATTGTTCTAAATCTGAGAGCCTAATATTTACAGTCTCAATGTCCCAATCATCAGAGATTGTACTCGGGGTAATGAAATCATTCATTGAAATTTTAAACACGTGTGGAATTTTCAAATGTTCAGTAGGACCAAATACATCATATGAAACTCTATCCCAAACTATACCATCCGGTACTGGAACTGCTGAAATGTTCACTAGGCACAGGTCTCTATGTTCACGGTGTGATGACGTATGTGGCTTTAAGACCAAGTTCACAGGTTGTACTGCAGAACGTTGTGGGAGGTAATGTCCATTTAGATGTAGGAAAAAGACAGTTACTATACCAATCCAAATTAACAGGAACAGGATCCCTAATGTAAACCAAAGATGCAACCAAGGGTACACAAAGTAAGTCTTTTTCAGCCGTATATAAAATTGTCGAAACTGTTCTTTTTTAGAGATGGGTGACGTTTGCTCAGGTTCACTTGGATCTGAAGAAAAGTCATCGAAGTTGATGAAGTAGCCAGACGCAGTTCGATCTATCTTTGGTAGCTCAGCAGTGTTTGTAGAACTGGCAGTTGCTTCTTGTGAAAGTTCATTATTGGGCCGAATTGCAATTTGCGTTTCACGTTCATTTGGTTGTTGTTCAATTTCAACAGGTGTGATTCGTACTCCGTTATTGGCTGCTCCGGCATATTGCCCAGAGGAGTCTTGGAACGTTATTAGTCTTTCCATCTGAACTTCCTGTATAGTAGCGAGAGGAGATGTCCGGCTACTCAGGACTCCATGCGGCCTACTGTTGAGAATTGCTACATAGTGTGGTTTGATCAGATCAATGGAGACAAATCTTCTTTCTTTTTTGCTGGCAAGAGGCAGAAGAAGTACTGTTCTTGTTCCTTGAACCTCCAGGACAGGTACAGGTGTTCTGTAAGATGGCCCAAACTTCTTCTTGTCCGCGATCTTTTCTCTGACCAGATCCCCAACCTTCGTGACCCAGACAGGTCTTGCCGAAACCGGTTTCACTTGCCCAGTGGCAGTGCGTTTTAGTTGGACGTTGCTTTGTAATGCCCGGAATTCATTGAGTTCCTGTAAAACAGCCAAACGATCATTCAATTCAAATGGTTTTACATCCGCCACTGTGCTGGCACAATCGAGGTCAGGTACCCACATTCTTTTCCCAAACAGGATCTCATAGGGGGTACGTCCTCCCAAAGATTTTCTTGGCATAATATTTAGTGCCCTCTGGACCCCATATAGATGATTGAACCAACTACTGCCCGCACCTAATACACTTGCTGTTAAGGATTGCTTTCGGTCCCAGTTTTTACCCTCCACCACCAAATTTCCCTCGGGATGATAGGGGAAGGAGTACCGCAAGGCCATGCCCATACTTTCCATGGCTTCCTAATAAGCCTGAGAGCTAAACGCAGGGCCACGGTCGGAATGTAATGTGCCAATTGCGTATGTGCCGATGAAGACTCGCAAATCCTTTATAACAGTTTGAGCATCAGCCGAGCGCTGAGGCCAAACCCATAGAAATCTAGAGCATGAATCCACTGCTACTAAGATGTACTTGTAAGCCCCATCTGAATTTAAGGGGCGCAGTGATCCAAATAGACACATGTGAGAGGTCTGTCTGAGATGAGTAATGGTGTTTGTGGTGGCCGTACTATGGTGAAGCCTTTCATCTGCTGGCAGATGTCGCACTTTAAGACATAAGCCTTTGTTTGTTTAGACAAACTTGGCCACCAGAATCGCCGCTTCAGTAACGAAACTGTAGCAGTGACAGAGCCCAGACCCTCGTGTGCAGCTAGTATTAAACCTAATCTGTGATCCATGTTTGGTATAAAACAATCCCCCACTCCTGGATATTGAGCATACGGTGTGTTCTGCACAGCTAATTTTTAGGAATATTTGAGTGGAAAGCCCTTTGGAATGTCAGAGCCATTCTTTGAGGCATTGACAGCTATCAGTATGTCTCCGTCAAACCTCGTGCTACAACGAGTGATTGCAGCAATGGCAGCAGTTCGCAGTGTTGCCTAGGCGGCTTCATCAACCAGTGAATTCCCTTCAACATGTACGCCAACATGCTGGTGACTCAAGGTGGGAATAACTTGAGCCCATGGCAGGCATGCTTTCAGCTTTGCCACTTGTTCCCATAACAATTTATGTTTAATTGTGCAATCATTGGAATCTCTAAACCCATTCTGCCCGCAGTAATGAAGATATTCATTATAGGACTGCACACAGTAAAACGAATTGCACACTATCAGTGTGGGGAATTCCCGATCTGTGTATTTTAGTGCTAGTATCAGGGCTTTCAGCTCTGCCAACTGTGCTGTATAATCTCCTACAGATTGCGTAGTCGTATTGCTGGGATGGAACTTACCATCCCGTATACGTCCCTTCACTATCGCACATGCTGACCTGTACTGTTCTTTACTTCCTATGGCAGGCTGAGCAGATCCATCAGTGTAAATGATGTATTCATATTTCTCTAGAGGCAAGATTTCATTCAGGAGAGGGTATTCTTGTTTGTACTGCAGGAACGCTTGCGTTTTTAATGTAGAATCGTATCTGTAATCTACATCTGTTGCAGTGAGAGTATTAGCCCATTGTATCCATCATGGATGCAATGCTTTCGCATTTGGAATGTTCTCTTTGGTAACAGCTTCTAAAGTTGGTACCGGGGTTACAAAAATGATGCGTTTCCCCTGTGTTAGTGTTCTTTCTCTCACCTCAGCAGTCTGTACTGCTGTCAGTATTTTTTTTGTTGCTGCAAATCGAATTTCAGCATTTGTGTACAAATGTGATTTGTATGCAATTGGGACTGTCTCACCTTCTTTGAAAGTGATGTAGGTATATCCTGATAAACCCGGGACCACCCGGATCACCAAGTTAGTGGTATTCACAAGTGTGTGTAAATGTTTTGATGCTATCATGTCAGCCTGAACTGAACGTAGAGTATCTGTGTGTTGCTGTGTCCACTGATGTGGTGCGAAATCAGGTCTGATTAAGTCGTAGAAAAGTTTTACTCTTTCTGCATAATCTATATGTATGTTCTATCAAAATTTAGAAATCCTAAATTGGACTGCAAACCCTTTAGATTCTTTGGAGGCTGGATCAGCGAGCACTTTTCTAAAAAGTTGGCTGCCGGCTCTTCCTTCACTTGACAGCTCGTATCCCAAAAATAGGACATTGAGATAAACAATTTTTGATTTTCTGAAATTAAATTTGTAGCCCAAATTGGCGAATCCCACAGTTATGTTGTTCACCCTGCTCAAGTGTTCAAGTAATTCATCGTCTGACAGATAGATGTCATCTACATAGGACACTGCCTCCTCTTCGCATGTTGGTAATATTTCTGACACTCTTGCCGAGAATAGGCCCTGGCTGTTCTTATACCCTTGAGGCAAATGACAGAAGTGACGCTGAGTGCCGAGGGCAGAAAATGCTCTAAAACATCTGCTGTCTGGAGCTATATTTTGGCAGAAGAATCCATTCGAGATATCTAATATTGTTTTGTATTTCTTCTGCACAATGTTATTCATTAATGCGGCACTATGTGCATTCTGAACTGGAAATGTTCGTGTGCATGTGTTTAAATGTCGGTAATTTAAAACTAGACGATATGTGTTGTCAGGTTTCATTACTGGAAACAAAGGATTATTCATCGGGGAGGTGAAAGTCTCAATTACACCTTGGTATTCGAGTTGGTCTAAGATTTCTTTGACCTGTCTTTTTGCATCGTTTTTTATAGGGTATTGTCTCTTTGGATTTGGAGTAGTTTTTAATAGGATTTTGTGGTGATTAGACTCCACGTCCTATTCTAAATGGTTGCTGTATAATACTGGAGCTAGCACTAGTGCCCACTCCTGCGCGTATGAATGTTTTAGAGATTCTGGAACGAGGTCGGAGAAAGCAGGCAAAATGATGCTTTCCCCTTTTGGGCACTCCATCACAAACTTAGGCAGCCAATCTCTTTCTGCTAACAGTATGTCATATCCATATGTTAAGTTCTCCCAAAAGAGACCTTTAACCTTTCTTGAAATGTCCCCCTCTATTTGTAGTGTCATTTCATACAGTCTATGCGGGACATTAACTCTGGTATCAGGTGTTTCCACCGTGATGCGCTCATTCAATACTGCTGTCACCAGAAAATCCTTCAGGTTCCGGCGAGCTATTGTTACTTCTGCCGCGCTGTCTAGCATCGTCAGAGACCATTCCCCGTTCAGAAGCTGAGTTCTCAGTAACCTGGGCATGTCTAATTTTTAAGCCAGCTACTTTCTTCTTTTTGAATTGAGGTGTTGCTTTAGGTTGTTCTTCCTGTTTGATAATGTAATCTGAATTGCGATGTGTTTCTCTTTTTGTCTTTGGTCGATCTACTTGCTTTTGATCTGATTGCCCGTCCCTCTCCGAGCTTTTTGACAAACCCTGGAAGGAACGAAAGGAACGTGTATCAGTGTCCTGATACCTGTCAGGTTTCCTAATGTTATCACGATTCCTAAGGTTATACCTCTTTTCAGAGGACTCCCGTTGGGGAGACCCACCCCTTGATTGTGAATTCTTTTCTGAATTGTTATTTTTAGATTTTTTGTTTTCCCATCTCTTTTTAGAAGAAGCGGGTGCTTGCTTCGAGTTGTCCTTGTCGGGACTACCCACCATTTCTGGCTTCCCTGCTTGGGTTCCCAAATTATCTCTACCTAATGCAGCATACGTTTCTTCGATAATTTTGGGTAATTCTCGCTCCCTCTTGATAGGAGCTGTTTCCCTTAGGTGGCTGTGTATGGCCACTGCTGCTGCCTCCCCCTTTATGCTGCTCAGCATGACTGCAGAGACTTGGTCAAAATTACCCATCAGTTTCATTCCCAAGTCCAGGGCAGGTCCTGCCCCATACTTGTTCTGTATCTGATTCAATCCATCAGGAACAACTGCTAAGGAAGGGGTACCGTGTCCTCTGACATAAACAGCAGCAAATATTGTTCCCCAAGTGGTACAATCCTCAATTGAGGGAACCATTCCCATTGGCAAGCAAATGGTTAGCATTCTATGTTTTTCCTGCGGACCCGTATGGGGAAATACTGCTTCCAGGTGTGCACTTTTTTGTGCTATCCAGAACGGAATTTGCTCCCGTTTGGAAGGAATTGTCCCTATTACTGATTTCAGTGTATCTGGGTTAATGGTGGGTGTGGTCTAATGTGGACCAGCTGGAGTATTTCTCGCATGTTGGACTGTTAATGTTCGCATGACAAACTGGACAATGTGTCTGTATAGCCTGACTATGTCTTTGTATATCGCACTCACTTCATCCACTGGTAGTGTATCTGTCTCAGGATGTGTTGTGTATATTGCTAAGACCGGCCAGGTCACTCCTTCTATGCTGAGCGGACCAAGTCTCACGACAGATGTTGTGTGTGGGAGGGCGCCTTTAAACCAGTTTCTGTGTTGCTGGTAAGTTAACGGAACTTCAATGTCTTCATATGGAATGTATTCATCCGGTGGTTCAACAGCAATGTATGTGTGAAACAAGTTAGTCACCAGATCTGCAGGGGGGACTTGAACCCAGGAATAGAATACCTCTGATCCGAACACCTTGTGTGCCTCAATCACGAAGGTAACACAGCCACCTGTTGCTGGTACATCGTGTTCTAACAATTTCATAGTAACTGCATGTCTGCAGTTTTCTGTGATGTTAAGAGCGTTAGCCAAATCTTCTTCCCCCGAGCTACTCGCGGGCTCAGTCATTTTCTTTTTAAAGTAGAGAAAAAGTTAAGAGGTAGGATTTTGCACAATGTGGGGAACCTTTTATCCTTACAAGCTTGCTAAACCTTCAGCCAATACACAGAGTATATCTGGTCAGCTGAGGCGGATTCCCTTCCCACTTCAGACGTCTCTGAAACAGTGTGAGTAGGGCATTCTGAGAAAGCACGACTGAACTACTCAGATTTTCACTGTTAATATAAGAACCAAACCAACATTGGCGGTGCCATGTCATGTAGTCCCTAGAAATCCCCCAGGACCTGCGCATTTTGGATGACCTAAACTGAGGGCTTGGTGTCCCTTCCGCTTCTGGACACCCCCACAGGATATGTCAGCCATTAGACCAGCTAGCTCTACAGTTCCACTACCACCCCCCCTGTATCTTACAGTGGTGTAGGTAGGTTCTGGCAACCGCAGAACATGACAACCCTGATTCCTCAGGGATCGTGGAAAACAGTACAGTATGCTTCACTCAGACACTCGTGCTTGCTTACTCTCAGAAAATACACAGGATGGCGATTAGGACGTTTCAATAAGTATTTATTGGTCAGGCGACAGCCTTGTGTAAAACATATGTGCTGCGACAATCAGGAGTTCGAAGCATACGAAAGAGATTGCTAGTACCAATATAGTAAATAGTAGATACATTTCTACCATAGTGCTAATAAGATGAACAGAAGCAGTTCAGATAAAAACAGTTGCACTTGCATATTCCTAAAATGCACGTCCTAAGTAATTTGCCTAAATGTACCTAGCCTAGATCTGTGTGTATAGCATGTACATGCGTTTAGCTATGTGTATCTGTAGCCAAAAAACCCCTAGGAATGAACCAGCTTCCTCACCTGATGGTTGAAAATGAAGGAACCCGTCTCTGCTTCGAGGATGATACCCCGCAAGGGATGTCAGACCACTGCGTGTCGAAGATTCAGCATGCAGGACCCCATGTCAGCTTGGAAGGAATTCTCCTCTAATTTGTAGGTGGGAGTGAGGTCTTTTATACTAGAGTGGTCACTGCAGGGTTTTTTCTAGAATCAATATGTTTTTAAAACAATCATGGATGCTTTGAAAACAATTATAAATGTTTTGAAAACAATCACCAATGTTTTTCCAAACAAATGCGATCATGCACAGCCGGCTGTTGGCCAAGGATGAAAAAGGTGGTGCCCCTTATACAGAATAATTCTGCCGTGCCTGGGGACATGTTTATGTACGTCAGGTACAGGGATTATGATAGAATACTAAGAGCCTGGTGTCGAAGAGACAGGAGCAAGCTACTAGGTAAAAGGTCACCTGTTTAGAATCGGTATTGTAGTGTGGTGGGACAAATGTATGTAATAGGGGTATACATGACAGGACTAGCCCAAAGGACATGACAATTTGTGCTGTACAACGTAAGCCTACATCCTTCCAGGAGGTGAAAAGACACTTGCTTACAGCTGGCCTCACACATGCTTTATAATTCCCAGCCAAACTCAAGGTAATGCATGACCAATGCAATCACTTTTTTGAGAATCCAGAACTTGCCTGGGAGTGGTTAGAGAAACAATTTCCTGACTCACGAAGATAAGGGCCTGCACCGTCTAAGGGGCGACGAGCCCCTTGGAGGTGGAAACATGGAGCAGTCATCCAGGACAATGCAGGGGGACCGTTGGAGGTACAGTTATCAGCAATCAGGTCGGCAACCACTCTACGGATGGCTAGGCCACTCATCAGCTCCAACACATCACAGGGCAGAGCTTTGAACTCATCAAATTGCAGCATGGCCCTGTTCCCAACGATTACACCACAGACTGCTAATGATTTACTGGTGACTGTTGTGAGTACTACATTGGGCCTAACCTTTTGTTCTGCAGATGAAATTCAGCTGGAGCATGCCTATTAGATGGATACGGAATACATGTGCTGCATCATGTGTAAAAAACTGGAGTTTACACCATTCAGGGTCTGTTACTGTACCTATGTTTTAAGATGTGGTAACGTCTGATGTAGATTTCCTTAATTTTGCTGCTGCTAGACCTTTTGATGTTTCTAGTACTGGAGCCCTTTGTCCGGATGGCCCACTTTAGTTACAAAGTACACAATGCGTAAAAGCAGTATCTCTTATGGGTTTGATACTACACGCTCCTTTAGCAAAAACACATGGTTCACAATGTTCAAATTGTTATTGTTTGGTCTAAGGTTTGGTCGAACAACAGTATTGTGAGAATGTTTTTTACTGCTCGATGCTGTCACCTGATGTGTTTGTGGGGGGTAATGGGAGATGTGTGTGGGAACGTATACTCTCCACTGTCTTCTTATGTAAAAAATGTTGACTGTAGCAAGTGCTTACAACATTATAACTTGGAATGTGTGGGGTATGGGGTCTGTGCACAAAAGGCATTGAATACTAGCCCGATTGCATTGGCACCATGTCCAGATTACCTTCATACAAGAAACCCACCTAGATGTTTCCAAAGCTCAGAAATTATGCAAAAGATGGCAAGGTCAGCTGTTCCATACATCCTACTTCACTTTCTCGAGGGGAGCTTGACTCTGAGATTGACATGCAGGGCCGCTTTGTCTTTCTCAGGGGCACACTGGATGGTGAACCAATTGTGCTGGCATGTATAAATGCACCTAATATCGAACAAGAAACCTTCTTTGTTCATTCATTTTCTTGCCGGAGGTGGCTCCATACCATGGGTGCTGGGGGGGATTTGATCACAGTGTTGGTCATGACATTAGATCGCCCCTGCCCAGTGCAGGCCCGGTGCACCAGGTTAGGGAGTTGTGACAGTGGGTGGACGGATGAGGTCTCTTGGACATATGGCGTAGCCGCAACATAGGTATGAGAGAATATTCCTTTTACTCTGATCCACATGCACTCCATTCCTGTTTCAACAGATTCCTCTGTCTTCCCCACCTTCAATCTAGCATCACGGTTTTTATGTACCTAGGAAAGACAATATCTGATTTCAATCCACTGGAAATAACACTGTCATAGGGCCGTGTGCCAGTCCCCATCCCAACCTGGTGTCTACAACCACGTCTTCTGGAAGAATTAGTGTTTAGGGAGACAGTAGCTATAACCATTGACAAGTACTTCTCTGAAAACTATGGTTCTTCACCATTGGTGGAGTTGGAGGCATTCAAGTTAGTGGTATGAGGCACTCCTATTAAGACTTTGGTGGGTGTGAGGAAAGAGGTCCTTCAGGAACTCACATGCCTGGAGACTAACTTAGACCCCCTGGAGAGAGCAGCAGCCGAAAACGCAACCCAATTGCAGGAAGCCAGAATCACACATGCGGAGCTCTTGGAATGCCTCCAAGTGATAGATTATAATGCTTTCATGCAGAAAATGCACACTGAAGCAGATAAGTCGGGGAAACTATTTGCGCACCTAATCCGGTCAGATCCATCTGTCACGCCTATCCTGTCAAACAATACACCTAATCCAGGGTCCATTGTTACACAATTGGGGATAAACATGGCATTCCATGACATTTACACTGCATTATATGCGGCCCCACTGCCCCCCGACCCAGCAGAGATAATGGCATTTTTAGAACAGGCAACATTACCTAGGGTGCAAGTGAAGGAGAGGGAAGCCCTTGCCTCTCCCATTATGGCGAGCAAGATTTGTGGTGCCATCAAGGAGCTAGTCTGAAATAAAATACCGGGTTTAGATGGAATCCCGGTGTAATTCTACTCCACATATGCTCCAAGATTGAGTCCACAACTAGAGAAGCTCTATAATACCTCCCTTGATGTAGGTTTATTGCCCCCCTCTACCAAAGAGGCGCTCGTGACATCCCTGCTAAAACCTGTCAAATCCCCCATGGAGTTGTCCTCATATAGACCATCATCATTACTAAACGCAGAACACAAAATACTTAGTAAAATACTAGCCTGTTGATTACTCCCATTACTTCCACAATTGGTACATACAGACCAATGCAGTTTTGTCCCACGACACAATACCTCCCTGAATATACTGCGGCTGTTTAGAATAATGAATGCCGCCTGAGACCATTATCTATATGCCTGTTGCCTATCACTGGATATTTGACAGGCCTTTGATGCCCTAGGATGGGATTTTATGCTAGCAGCCTTGGCCCTTTATGGGATACCTCCTGCCTATATCCGATGGGTAAAACTGCTGTACACACTGCCCACGGCAAGAGCCAGAACAGGGCCTTATATTTCAGACTCCTATCAGGTGTGGCGCAGTACATAACAGGGCTGCCCCCTCTCTCCGATCATCTTCATATTGGCAAAAAAAAACATAACACATCGGATCCGTCAGGAAGCTGGACACAGGGGGATCCTTATAGACCGCACTGCACATTCATACCACTGTATGCAGATGAGATATTCGGTATTTAAAGGATATCCTGGAGGGACAGGTGGCGATGGCCCAGTTGCTATTGGCATTTGGGAACTTGTCCAGACTTCAAATTAATGCAGATCATTTGCATACTTATTCCTTTCCTGACACCCATGTAGAACCCATACTCTGGTTTGGGGACACAAAGATGTAAATGGCATCACACACCTGTCCTTGCTTCGGGATTGAGACACAAGACCTATTGGAGGGTAACCTACTATGTATGATCAATACACTTTAATCCCAGGTGGTCTTTTGGTTCACATTACCTCTGTCAGTGGTGGGTTGCCTGGCCCTAGCCAAAATGGTGATGTTACCGCGCTTATTGTATCACTTCGTCAATTTGCCAATCATAATACCAGCATGGGTGTTCAAACTGTTAAAAACTATACTAATTGACCTCACATGGGGAATTGGGCGCCGCAGAGTCAGCTTAACTAAACTGCACTTGCTGACAGCCTGGGATGGTATGGCGTCCCCGGACTTTAAAGCCTATTACATAGCCGGACAGCTACAGTGGTTATCCTCCTGGCTGGCTGGACATAACCTGTTAGAGATGGGTTACACAGTGGCCCAAATTAGTGGAGGTCTTTTACTTAGCCCCGGTACCTCATCATTATATACAGGCTCACTTTTGTTGTGCACAGTCCTAGTCTACTGGAAGATGGCAATGAAATACACTGAGATATTACGCCGAATATGTGTTATGTGGTTTGCCCACATCTTCAGGCACACTGATGTCACATAAGCTGTGTCCATGGGAACAGGCAGGAGTAGCCACAGTCGGTGCACTATTTGTAGACTGTACATTGATGTCACATACTGATTTTATACCTACTAATGGGCGGGCAGAAAGGCACTACATACCATGGGACACAGTACACACCTTATAAGATGGCTGTACCAGGGACTCCCGGAACACTTCATGACACCACTCACTTCATTAAAAGGTAGGTGGGAGGCAGACCTTGCCAGGGAGCTCACAGATAAGGAATGGGCCTGTTTATTTGAATATCCCAAGACAATCTCATGTAGTTCAAGACTTAAATGTATCCAATTCTCCATATTACATAGAGCGTATCTAACGGCACACAGAAATAACAAAATGTTCCGCATGGCTTCCGCGACATGTCCCCGCTGTTGCGCTCAGGAAGCTGACCTAATACAGATGTTATAGGCATGGCCCCCACTGTCCGGTTACTGGTAGTGCATCTTGGCAGCACTGGTAGAGTTGACTGGGCTACACCACTGGAATACACCGGAGCAGTGTATATTGGGGATGTATCTGTGGCCCAAATGCCCTAAGGTGGTGGCACGCGTCACGAACTTAGCCCTGCTGTTAGCGAAAAGATTAATAATGAAACAAAAGGTATTGCACTGGAGTCTGGCTGAAATTGAGGCTTTATAGCAAGAAGAATACAGGGGCCTTCGGGAGACACCCATATTGATGGAATGGGACATGTTACTTGAAGGATTCAAGGCACAGGCATTGGAGCCCTGGGTGGGGGGGTAGGTTAACTCGGACAGCCCAGGTGGCAAATTGGGCCACTTTTTTATGTTGGGATGGCTTCACCGTCGATTACTCCTAACCTGTGGTTTTTATACATAAGGAATACATACCCGAGCCTTTTCTCTTTTACCTAAAGTGACTGCTCATACCCTTAGGATGCGTTTAGCTTTAGCAATAACACAGCTGTGGCCTCCTAAGGCATATACTAAGTGAATGATGTATTTTTGGGCATAAAGCTCCCCAACTATAGTCTGTTCAATAGGTGACATGTCCTAGTTTCAGAGTGGGTTGGTTGGGGGAGATTTTGGAGTTTTTATTGCATATCACATGAGATGCATGTCACTGTTCATTTCAAATATTAGGTCTAAGAATGTATGATATTGTCAAGCTCTGCCTGATGATTCATATGAACAAAATGTGATTTCATCCTGATGTATTTCAAGAAAATGCAATAAAGTTTGAGATAAAAAAAAGTGGAAATAAAAAGTGTCCTAAAGTAGAGAGGGATTATTCACTCATATAAACATAAATAAATAATAAATATAACTCACGTAACCAGCCCATAGCATAAAGTTGTCAGAGACAGAAAGAATAAAAAATGTATTTTGTAAATGGCTGTATATTTGTCATAATGTGATGTGTCCACGTTGCGTTTTGGGACGTTTCCTGTCATGGGCACTAGGCCTACCCACACAAGTGAGGTACCATTTTTATTGAGAGACTTGGGGGAATGCTGAGTGGTTGGAACTTTTTGGCTTCCTGCAGATTACAGTGCTTTCCATCACAGAAATGTGAGGGAAATGTGGTTTTTTGCAAAGGTTTAGGTTTACAAGGGATTCTGGGTAACATAACCTAGTGAGAGCCACACAAGTCACCCTATCCTGGATTTCCCTGGGTGTCTAGTTTTCAAAAATGTATAGGTTTGCTAGGTTTCCCAAGGTGCCGGCTGAGCTACGGTCCAACATCCACAGCTAGGCACATTGCAAAAAAAGGGTCAGTTTTCACTGGAAAAATGTGATGTGTCCACGTTGCGTTCTGGGCCATTACCTGTTGCAGGCACTAGGCCTACCCACACAAGCTAGGTATAATTTTTATCAGGAGTTTTAGGGAAACACAGAATAGTAGAACAAGTGTTATTGCCAATTGACTTTCTTCGCATTTTTGCCTTCCAAACTTAAGACAATGTGTAAAAAAGAAGTCATTTTGAAAAATGTCCTCTAATTCACATGCTTGTATGGGTACCCACAATTTTAGAGATGTGCGAATAACCACTGCTTCTAAACTCTATATTTGGTCCCATTTCGGAAACACATAGGTTTCCTTGATACCTATTTTTCACTCTTTATATTTTACTAAATGAATTGCTATATACCCGGTACACAATGAAAAACCATTGTCAGACGCAACTCAGTTATTGGGTCTGGGCTCCTCGGGTTCTTAGTGTATCTACAAGTACTATATTCCCGCAACCAGAATGGTACAGCAGACATAATGGTATATAACTTTAAAAAATCTGCCATACTTAGAAGAAGTTACAGGTGAAAACGTTGGCACAAATGGCTGTTTTTTTCAACTCAATTTCAATATTTTTTTTATTTTCAACTGTTAGTTTCTATAAAAAAACCTGGAAGGATCTACACAAATGACCCCTTGCTGAATTCATAATTGTGCTTACTTTTCAGAAATATATAGTTTTCTGGGATCCATTATTGCTTTCACACACATTTCTACCACTAACTGGAAGGAGGTTGAAAGCACAAAAAATAGCAAAAATAGACTATGTCCCAGTAAAATGCTAAAAATGTGTAGCAAAGTTTGGTTTTCTGACAAATGTCTGTCTGTTCCTGAAAGCTGGGAAGATGGTGATTTTAGCATTACAAACCCTTTGTTGATACCTTTTGCAGGGAAAAAACAGATACTTTCTTCTGCAGCACTTTTTTCCAATTTTCAAAAAAAAATTAGCTGTCTTTTGGTCAATTTCTCGGTCCCCCCCTAAGGGAATCCACAAACCCTGGGTAGCTTTAAAATCCTCAAAATGTTGCAAGAAAAGGACGCAAATTTGACATGGATACCTTATGTGGACAAGAAGTTACAGGGGCCTAAGCGCAAACTAGCCCTTATGTGGGGGGGCTTTTGGGAAGGGAGGCCTAGCAGTGAAAGGGTTAAAACAAAATGGACATATCACAACAAAACAGTCAAAACAGAACACAATACAGTTACTGCAGTAAAATACAACAAAAATCACATTGCAATAATTCAGTGCAAAAGCGCAGCAGCATAAAAAATAAACCACATAGCCACCACAACAAAATACCACACAGCAAATGTGCATGATTGCTCCAGTCACACATTACCGTTTCATGAATACTGTCTTCATAATGCATTGTTTGGTGGAAGCTCTGCCTTAATTTACCGCCAAGGACAATGTGTTTGATCCTGACCTCTGTGTTTTAATTTAGTGTTCCCAGTGCTCACTTAATGTGATATGGCCCATGATGTCTACCTTGCTCTTGAGATTGTTTAATGAGTGTTATTCTATAAAGACAATTGCTGAAAGCTAGAAGAGCAGTACAAACATATTTCTACACAGAAAGGGTGCCCTTGAAGCTCCAGATATTTATAGGTAAGGTGCACTTTTGTATAACACAGGAAAACTGTCTTCAAAATGTATGCGGATATTTTTATAAAACTGAGCTTCTCAGAATAAGATCACTACTAAGGCCCACACTTGGTTAACAACTTTTTTGTACTTTCAACTTGCAGGCTTAATTTTGAGTCATATGGCATCTTGACATACAAGAGAGAAACCACAAAACTTTCTTCCGCTTTTAACGAGATCAATAGAGTGCATCGCTGGGAGTAGTGGTGCCGATTAAAGTTAGACCCCATGTTGCAGCAGCTCCATTAACAGCTTCATTTCAATATGTGGAACTGTATACAGCTGCAAGACAGAGACTATTTACTGTTTTGAACTGCTTCAAACAAGGATGTTTGTTAATTAATTTTTTTCTAGCCTGGCAATCATGAGCCCTAATGCAAGCAATAAAAATAGCCCCCAGCCAGTATTAAACACTACTATGAATGAGGAGCAGCAACTCAATCACACCCCTGGACCCTGGTGTCACAGTAACTGTTATGCTAATGCAATGTATGGGCCTCCAATTTCTTCATTCTATTTATCTTTCCATCTCACCTCTACATCTAAACTCTGCTCTCCTCTCATCTCTTCCATCCATTTAATGCTCTCCGATTGCTTAGTCACTCTCTTCCCCTATTCTGTCTGTCACTCATCATGCTCCTTCCTTCTATTCTTACTTCTTGTTCCTTTCTCTTCATATTTCCTTGACCACTTAGCTCATTCTTATCTCTTTTCTCTTTCACACTCAACCTTATTTCCCTCTCTCATTCTATCACATTTTTCTGCCCTCTTGCCCCTTCTTTCACCCTCTCCATTTTTCATCCTTTCCTCTCTTTTCTTTATTGTTCCTTTATCCTCTACCCACTCTTTACCCTACCCCTTGAAAATTGAACACAGTCAAGCTTGTGCATGCAGTGTCTAAAAAGAAAAATCAAAACTTAGGTGAGACATCAATAACCCACCACGCCTACTTCTTGATGATTGTGTGACTACAGGGAAGATCATCCCCATTCTGAACCATGAAGCCCAGATATACCCCAGAATAGGGGCTTTTTGCTGTTAAATATAAAACAGGTCTGAGAGCCTTATGCTTCATCACTTTTTTGCATGCCTTACACTAAGAGGCTAGGTAGGGAGTTATGTAGCCCTAACGAAGACTATTAAGGGTGACCATTTCTTGGCAATTAAATCGGTCAAAACATGTCAACAAACTTTTATGGTTGAGTAAAAACTTAATTTCACTTTTGAGCCATGTTTGGACTTGTTTTTATATTGATGCAGCGTTTACCCAGAAAACTATCACCAACCCAGGGTCCGGGTCACTCCGGTGGGGCCCATAACACCGAAGTACACACACCCTGTCACACACACCCCCCAGACCCTAGCTAATAATCCTACAATGGGTTGCATGAATTATTTCCTATCACGGGATACCTTTAAGCACAGATTTTTACACCAACATTTGTTTTCATCACATAATTTTACTAACTAATCTATGCATCAATGTACCCCGCCAATTAGGTTGATGGACCAATTAGTTGAGCAAGTTGATTGTGATTGTCAAGACCAGCTTAACCTCACTACAACAATACATTGATTTGCATAATTAATTGACTCTAAAAGAATCACGAACACCTGAAATCATTTAAAAGATTTTATGTAATTAATTTGCATAAAGAAAATTATCATTTATTCTCTCACTATTAATTCTCACTGAGCATTGCCATTTATTCAGGAAATAAATCAAGAAACTGTTTAATAAAAGTCATGAAGAGAAAATGTAGGTTTGCATTCATTTCATTATTCTCAAAATGGTTAAAAATCAATCCTTGGTCATGTGACTGACAGAGGGTTCCAAAAATGAAAGATCAGTGAACCATAGTTAAAAACATTCATTTAATTCTAAAGATTTCCTACACTAAAACCTTCCTAACCAACACTAAACCCCAACTTTCTTAGTAACCCTGGCCTCCTAGACACATCTCTCACCCAGGCTATTGTCCCGCAACGATCTCGAACCTACAGGGGTCATCAGTGGCATTCTGGCATGGTTTCAAACTCCCAGCATCTCTGCAAACAGCATCTCTGCAATCAGCCTTTCTCCAACCAGCTTCTCTGAAAAACCCCAATTTTGGTCTGATATTTATACTGTGTTTGCTGGCTCTCTACCCTCAAATGTTTCAACTCTTGCAGTTTCCCTTGCCCTGATTGGTCATGAAAATGCATTTCTCAGCTCCCAGGATGTCCGTTCATGACAATGTATTTCTCCGCACCCAGGATGTCCGTGAATAACTTTATCTTTGACAAGCTGATCGATACAAATTCATCTGTCCCACAGTTTATTAGCAGGCATTAAAATGTTCATTGTCAGGGATTCAACTGTTCATTGTCAGGGATTCAGCTGTTTCCACGTGGTCATTCTTTGGCAGGCATTCGACTTTTCTCTTTGGCAGGCATTCAACTGTCCTCGTGCTATCATTCTGGCTCTCAGCCACTCGCCGGCATTCATACCAATGGCCTCGAACATAGTCAGCTGGAGTTGCAAAGTTCAGTGGAGCACAAGGCATGCACGAGGTTCCTCCAGCCAATTGATGCAAGCATTCTCTACTGCGCAGAACCGGGAAAAACGAAGCCATCTTGAAACTGGCCACCAGCCAAAACTACGATAAACACAAAGAAAATGTGAATACACAGAAAATAAGTGTTTTCTGTCCCCCCACCCACCAGTGCTAATATTTTATCCCCTAAAACTGTTACCTAGCGGAAAAGCATCACACTGCAAGCCATTAAAATAAAGCAAAAGCAGCATGAAATGCACAATGTACACTACAACATAGACATGCACTATTACACTACTTAAATGCGCAAAATAGATAAAAACATGCGTTTTACACCATTAATTAATATGTTAATCAAACCTGTTAATGCAGAGCATTTCCCACATGTAATGTGTGTGTTTGGTTAATACACAGCAATCAAAATTAATATATTACTTTGTTATGGGGGTGATTGGTCTGAACGGGGTACACACAAAATCTTCTGTACTTCGCTCCATCAATTTCCCCTTGATGATTTCATCATCACCAAATCCCAAACCACTGATTCATCCCTCTAATTTTTATTTGATCAGACACTTCTTCTCAATAATTTTGTTAGCTCAGCAAATTTCTTTCTCATTTCCCTTGTTCTCGACAAAAATGTTATCTTTAGTTCTAAATCTAAAACTTACTTATCCTTGTGAAGTGCAGTTCTATCTACTTGTGCAACTATTTGTACATTGTTAACAGTACTATTGGAAAAATGGTACAACAGAAACACATCTTACACCCAAAGCAAACATTTTATATCTATTTTTAGGACTGTTCGTATCTGCTATGGTATCTAAGTTATCCTATAAATAAAATCTACCAAATATGTACCGTATGTACAAAGTGTGTTTCCACACTTGAATGACTTTCTGTCCTTTGCCCCTTCTTTTATTTTAACTACTTGGAAATGGTTCATGAAAAATCGTCTTTGTCTTGTGTGCTAAAACCCAGAAGTGTTTTCTGTAACACTGTTAGGGTGGCCTCAAGTCGTTTTCTTTGTCCTGCTCACTGTCGTTGTCACTGTCCCTTTCCTTCCTAAAATCTACTTCTTCTATCTTTTGTAAGACTACGTAAGTCCACTCAGGTGGTCTGTCCAATTTCTCCTGTTCTAACTTGTTTGTTATTTCAGAGATCTGGTCTTCAAGAGCTTTTGTTCCTTTTCTCACTATTTTATATTTGAGTCTCTTTACTCCGTTGGGCCACATGTGTGAATCATCCTTATCCATAGGTTCACAGTCTTTGTTCAGAATTTCCTGTTCTTGCCTCTGCTCTTGACTTTGTTCTTGTCCTAGTTCTGTAGTACTTTCTAAATCGTTGTCAGGTGAAAAATCGTTGAGTCTTACACCTTGCTGTACACTCGCGAGAGTCTGTTGATCTAGTCTCACCAGTTTCACAGTCTGCTTCTCTTCTGTTAACAGCTTCTGGTTGCTCAGCACCTGATTCAGAACTTGTATCCGAAATCTGCAGTCTATTTCTCAGTGGCCTTTGTTGTTGATCAGGTACATATGCTTGTCTCATGGCTCGTCCCATTAGTATCTTGTAGGGATTTAAACATGTCCTTCCGTCAAGTGTACTTCTCATGGTTATTATAACTAGGGGCAAAGAATCCGGCCATTTCAAGTTAGTGGAATCACACATTTCTACTAGTTTGATTTTCATTGTGCCATTCACCTGCTCACCAACTCCAGAAGCTTCTGGACAATAGGCACAATGCAGTTTCTTTTTAGTGCTCAGTTTTTCACAGCTCAGACTGATAACTTTGTTGTCAAACTGAGTTTCCCTATCTGTGTGTGCCTGTCCATGATACATGAGTGCAAAATGGGTAAACATACTATTGGGCATAACAGCTCTTTCATCTTGGTAGACCCAAACATCATCCTCTTCTTTTTGTGTGCAACATTCTTTTACCCACGTTTCCTTTTCCTCATCGCTTGCCTGATCCTGCAATTGGCTCACTTCTTTCCATGTTTCTACTGTGTTAGTAAGCATGAGATATTGGGAAAAAGTGTCTTCCTTCGCCCGTGCCTGATTCAAAGAACAATCCTGTTTTGTGCAATATTTTGCCAATTCATCTGTAAACCAATTTCCTCTGGTAATGTAGTCAGTTTCACATTTGTGAGCAGCAGGAAATGCTAATGATCCCCTATCAGCTATTCGTTTTTTCTTCTTTCTCCACCTGCTTCTCCATTTTTCAACATCCCTCCTTTTTCTCAGCAATCTCAGTAATTCTTTAATTTTAGCTCTTCTTCCAGTAGTGTTTAAGTTTTCTATGCCTTTTTCTGTGAAATCTAATCTATATGGTTTCTGAAAATCCCTATATTTGGAGATATCCACTCCTGTTTTTGATCTGTTCATGCTTACTGTTTCAAAATTTAATTCCTCCATGTCTACCTTTATTTCTGCAATATCTATCTGTTGGCGTTCTGCATCTTTTCTATAGGCACTTCTTTCCCTTTCTCCCAACTCCTCACTTGTCAGACCCAAAGAGACTTCCTTTAATCTTTCTCTAGTTTTCGTTTCCTGCAACCATCCAGTCGGTTTTTCAGCTAGTATCTGAGTTCCAACCGCGTAAGTCGGAGCTTTTGTCAGATCTGTCGGTGTATCCAATCGGGACACACTAGGCTGTTTATTCCTGACACTTTCAGAGAATAACTCTCTTCTAGGATCTGGTCTTGCCTCATTTAACGGTATAGTCAGTGAATGTTCTTTCTCTACCTCACTTTTACAAACAGAAATTTCAGAATCTACATTCATCGGGACTGTTAAAGCTTCCATATTCATAGGCAGTTCTTTCAATCTTTCAGACAATTCTCGTGTCCTGACTGCTAACTCATTTTCTTCTTCTTCATGATTTGACCTATTTATCACTTGTGTTTCCTGCCAAATAATCGTACTACTCATTTGAAGGAGTTCTGGCTTCGTTACAGTACTACTAATTTGAACTTGTTCCTGTCTATTTGTTGCACTACTCCCTATGGGAACTGGAACAGTTTGGAACACTTTTGTAGTTTCTGCTGGCGTTGCCTTTGGCACCACTGTCACAAACTCCCCTTGATATGGAGGTGGTCTGTTATCCAGAATGTCATCCAGCAACTCATCTTTAGTATCACTGTACCTACAGCCTGAAATTTGAACATGCTTCTTTTCCTCTGTCTTTTTACCTCCTGTAGATCCTCCTATACTCCTGACAGGAAACAAATCATTTGGTACATCCACCTGTTGCCATCTACATATTCTGTCCTCAATATTCTCATTCCGATATTTATCCAAACCAAAATCATAACCTCTTCCTGATCTGTGTTGTTCTTTCTTATTCACCTCATTTTCCCAATCCATTAAAGCTTCAAATTGAGTTTAGGCTCAAGTTTCCCCATTGTTTCTCTCAAATGCCGCAAAAACTCTATGTTAAAAGAACCTTCTGGAGGAAATGCAAGCACACCATCACCTTTCGTATATCACACCCAATTCTCTACAAACACGCAAGTGTGATAGCCATGCTTCATTAGCATGTGAAATACAGGCGTTCCCGGGGCAGGGAATAGTCTCCACTCCTGCTTTACTGCAGGCTTGTCTTTCACAAACAATCTTTTTACCTTTCCAAACAGCGAAACTTTCTTCTTCTCTTTACCAATATAATACATTTTTCACTTAACTTTTGTCTTCGTGTTCAGCTCGAAACGTCAGTGCAACACAAACTCTCTACCAATCAGCTTCCTCTGCGCAGTTTCCTTTCCAACCAATACCACTGTGGAAACACACTCGTAAGCAAATCAGAAAGCTCTACGTTACTTCCGCATCCACCTATCCCAGCACGACTCTCACTAACGCACCAATCCGGAGCGTCTACGTCACTCTGGTGATTCTCCAATCCCAGCACGTCTCATACTAACGCACCAATCAGTGAAAGCTTGGTCTTTCTACAGCTGACCAATCTCAGCGCGGTCTTTCTGACGTCAGCCTTTCCCACTACTCCTGCTCTTGCCGACCCCTCCTTTACAAAATTTTATCGGCAAACTTTTCTTACGTTTTTCTTTAATTAAAACCTTTTAGTAATCAACATAAAACATCTCCATTGCCTGTTTCGTTAAACCAAAGAGATACCTTTGTCCATTTACACAAGAATTCTGTATTTCCAGTAGGCAGCGCTTACCTCTACCCTACCACAGAATTTTTCGGTTTCGCCGATAAAGTAGCACTTCCCTCTACCTTACCCTTCTTTCAAGCAAGCGGTAAACCCGTTTCTCTGGGGATAAAACACATGTGGAGACTATACTGCTCCTGAGAATTAAGGCCAGAGTTTCACAAGAAAACCGGTCGCTATTCCGTTCACACACCTTTTATACTGAAATTGTCTCTAAGGATAACACACGACGATGTTACCACCAATATGAACTCAGACAATGCACTATTCCATGTGACTTCTCTTGCCACACGTGTTCCACTTCCTACTTCCCGGAAGCGTGAAAACAATTGACAACATAAAACGCAACACAAACTCAACATAAAGTGTTAGACATAAACCTTTGAATATAGGGGTTTTATATACACTAAACTAGTCAAAATAACCATTACTAATCACCAAACTTGTCAATAATAACCATCATTCTGCTACCATTTAACTGATGCAGCGTTTACCCAGAAAACTATCACCAACCCAGGGTCCGGGTCACTCCGGTGGGGCCCATAACACCGAAGTACACACACCCTGTCACACACACCCCCAGACCCTTGCTAATAATCCTACAATGGGTTGCATGAATTATTTCCTATCACGGGATACCTTTAAGCACAGATTTTTACACCAACATTTGTTTTCATCACATAATTTTACTAACTAATCTATGCATCAATGTACCCCGCCAATTAGGTCGATGGACCAATTAGTTGAGCAAGTTGATGGTGATTGTCAAGACCAGCTTAACCTCACTACAACAATACATTGATTTGCATAATTAATTGACTCTAAAAGAATCACGAACACCTGAAATCATTTAAAAGATTTTATGTAATTAATTTGCATAAAGAAAATTATCATTTATTCTCTCACTATTAATTCTCACTGAGCATTGCCATTTATTCAGGAAATAAATCAAGACACTGTTTAATAAAAGTCATGAAGAGAAAATGTAGGTTTGCATTCATTTCATTATTCTCAAAATGGTTAAAAATCAATCCTTGGTCATGTGACTGACAGAGGGTTCCAAAAATGAAAGATCAGTGAACCATAGTTAAAAACATTCATTTAATTCTAAAGATTTCCTACACTAAAACCTTCCTAACCAATACTAAACCCCAACTTTCTTAGTAACCCTGGACTCCTAGACGCATCTCTCACCCAGGCTGGTGTCCCGCAACGATCTCGAACCTATCAGTGGCATTCTGGCATGGTTTCAAACTCCCAGCATCTCTGCAAACAGCATCTCTGCAATCAGCCTTTCTCCAACCAGCTTCTCTGAAAAACCCCAATTTTGGTCTGATATTTATACTGTGTTTGCTGGCTCTCTACCCTCAAATGTTTCAACTCTTGCCGTTTCCCTTGCTCTGATTGGTCATGAAAATGCATTTCTCAGCTCCCAGGATGTCCGTTCATGACAATGTATTTCTCCGCACCCAGGATGTCCGTGAATAACTTTATCTTTGACAATCTGATAGATACAAATTCATCTGTCCCACAGTTCATTAGCAGGCATTAAAATGTTCATTGTCAGGGATTCAACTGTTCATTGTCAGGGATTCAGCTGTTTCCACGTGGTCATTCTTTGGCAGGCATTCGACTTTTCTCTTTGGCAGGCATTCAACTGTCCTCGTGCTATCATTCTGGCTCTCAGCCACTCGCCGGCATTCATACCAATGGCCTCGAACATAGTCAGCTGGAGTTGCAAAGTTCAGTGGAGCACAAGGCATGCGCGAGGTTCCTCCAGCCAGATGATGCAAGCATTCTCTACTGCGCAGAACCGGGATAAACGAAGCCATCTTGAAACTGGCCACCAGCCAAAACTACGATAAACACAAAGAAAATGTGAATACACAGAAAATAAGTGTTTTCTGTCCCCCCACCCACCAGTGCTAATATTTTATCCCCTAAAACTGTTACCTAGCGGAAAAGCATCACACTGCAAGCCATTAAAATAAAGCAAAAGCAGCATGAAATGCACAACGTACACTACAACATAGACATGCACTATTACACTACTTAAATGCGCAAAATAGATAAAAACATGCGTTTTACACCATTAATTAATATGTTAATCAAACCTGTTAATGCAGAGCATTTCCCACATGTAATGTGTGTGTTTGGTTAATACACAGCAATCAAAATTAATATATTACTTTGTTATGGGGGGTGATTGGTCTGAACGGGGTACACACAAAATCTTCTGTACTTCGCTCCATCAATCATATCAAGGGCATCCCGTAATAAAGAAATACTCTTGCGGTATACCCTTAGGTACTTTTAGTTCATCTGGACCTTGTTGTATTGTCCTGTATATTAATATCAAAGAACTCCCAGTTCTGTGAAGTTCAATCTTACTCCAGTGTGTGGGGCCACCGATGATGAATCATGCCGCGAAAGGTTGTGGGCGAGGCGACCCCTTAAATATCTTATTGAGTCTATAGGTAAGGAGGTCTTTAGCACTTAGGGAAGTAATCCATTCCTTCAAGTATCTTATACCAAAGCATCTTGTGTGTATAGAGATGAACTCTATGTCAGTCTATTTATAGATCTATTTGAATACTTATGATTATGTTAATTCATTCGATAAATAAATTAGTTCTTTTCACTTTCTATAATGATACTATTTTTTAGTAAACACACAAGGTTGATAACTTTAGGATTTTGACATGTGCAGGTTTCAGTTAAAGCCTTGTACTAAGTCTATGTGAGATTCAAATAGTCCCATTCCCGCCTAATAACCCTCCGAATTTCTTAATCAGAGCTTCAACATGGGCATGAACAATTCTAATGCCCAGCCTTCAAATCCATCTCCGGCTCCATCTCCAGTGTGAGGAAATGCAGAGTAACACAGTCAAGTTGTAGTAGACAATTAAACAAATAACATTCAATATGCAATGAAGAGATTTGCACTTAAGAGAGGAAACTGATCCTTACATCTTTATAACTTGTGTCTTGTGTACCATGCCTGCTCCTTACCAGCTCTTCGTAGAATCAAAAGCTATCACAAATGTCAGTGGTGGGTTAGCGCGGGCTCGTCGCAGTTTAATGGTCAATGTTCTCCTCAGCCAAACAGAAGAACTAGGTAAGGCAGGGAGGCAAGATGGTAACCACACTGAGTGGCTCGGTGTGACTTGGATTAACTGAACTTCGTCTGTGAAGCTGCAAGTCGCACCTGGCACCAGTCTTTCTACCTGGCTGCCTTCAACCTCCTCGGCAACTCAGTTGTGGTGGCCCTAAATGCTACTGCAAGAGCCACTGTGGGAGACACATGTACATCCAACGGACGTGCTCCACAAAAAGATCAATCTAAAAAGGATTCATAGGATTGGAAGGCCAGTGTGCCATGAAGACGGAGGCAGAGATCTGATAGCTCAGGGCCAGCCTGAGGCCCAGGCACTTGTACACATTCCCCATGCAAGCAGCAGCACACAGCGAGGAAGGTGAGCAAAACTGGCATGAGGTTAGTTGTATGTGATACTATAGGGTTTTTATTTCCAATTACTCATGTTACAATATGCATTTCTTTAACTCTAACATTTCGAACATTTTGTCTGGTTTTGTGATTTTGTCCTGGACTTGAAATCAGATGCACTTTTGTAGAATCTTATGCGATACAAATGGTCATGTTTACTTATTTCCATTATGGCACTCCATTGCTGTATGAGTGTCCTTTTTATGACATGCTATATTTATGTAGCTTTTTTATTTCAACAGTTTCTGTCTTCAATCTCCCTACTATCAATTTTTTTTAAATGGTTTAGACTGAGGTAGAAGTGATTCTGCCTATCATTTAAATAGAGCCAATGCTGCAGCAGACTGAAACTAAGTCGCAAAGCCATGTGCTTATGTGCTTGGTGTATGCATAAAAATAGCCTTTGTACCAGTAAAAAACAATTTTTTAAATTGAGAAAAACACTCAGCACATCAGTGGACTAATGAGTTAATAACTTCAGGGTGTTTCATGTTAAGGCCAATTACATAACTAACAGAACCAACAGGGTGGCTAGTTACAATCACAATAAAGCTGTGTTCAATGCTGTGTTTTTTAATTCTACTTTTAGCATAGAGCTATATTATTTCGCCTGGTATTAAGAAACCGAGCATATTGCACAGCCCACACTCCACCTACACTTAGGCGTATTCTTACATGTCTGTTTTTTAAGAGAGGCCAGCTCTCTGTTGCTAATATTTGACTTACAGAGATTTGAAATAATCTGTAGTAAAGAAAACGTGTATGAACATTGCTGCTCAAATATCTGCTTTTAAACGTGCAGACCTCTAACTCTTCTCAACAGGGCACCTTCTGATGACAGCCTCATTGATTTGCTCACAAATAACTTTGTCTGACTTTAAGGCGGCTGGCAAGATGTCATTAGAATCCCACTGTAATACTGTCTTGGCAATAAGTGTTTGCTGCCTGACTGTCCATTTATACTTTGCTAGACTGAAATTAATGTCAGTAACACCAGCAGATCAAATGTTCTTTGTGTCACCCCAGCTGTGAGGTCAAATGCAACAAATTAGGAAAAATCGCTGTTGTACTTTCCCCTCTCTGCAGGGCCATCCCCAAACTTTTTGCTTTTACCCTCCTGTTTTCTGAACTCGTGTTTGTTGGCTTTTAGGACTCTGCACACTTTGCCACTGCTAACTTGTGCAAAAGTGCTTGTGCTCTCTTCTCCATACATAGTAAAATTGGCTTACACCCATTTGGCACATGTAATTTACCTGTAAATCCCTAGCAAAGTGGTACTACATGTACCCAGGGAATGTAATTTAAATGCTCTGTATTGGATCCTATGATGCTTACAGCTGTTCGATGTGATTTTGTGGGGCTTTGTGTTGCTCAGCGTCAATTCCGATGAGACTGGCAGCAGTGCAGAGAGGCGATATTTTTACCTAAATCTTTAAAATTGCATCTCACCAGTTCTACTAATTAGATGTTTGCATTTTGGTCTCAAATTATTTTTTGGTTTGGGAATTTTTCTTGTGTTGTGTTTTCACTTTATTATTGTTTGTGTGCTGCATAAATACTTTATGCATTGTCTCTATTTTAAGCCTGACTGCTTTTGTGCCAAGCTACCAGAGGGTTAGGCACAGATTAATTTGGGGTTCGTTTGAGTTTCACCCTCGTAAGAGTTGTGATTGCTGCTTGAGAATGGTTTTACCCTCTACCTCAACCAGTAATCCAATTTCCTGCATTGAGGATAAGCCATATTTAGAGGTTAACAAACAGTATTCAAGAACACAAATGTTTGGTAGCATCATACAGGTGGTGCAAAAACCAGCACCCTATAGACCAAGGCAATCAATTGCAATCTGTTCTGTTCCTGCCTTTGTCTCGTTCGGGCACCTAGGGGGAGGGTTGATCTTACTACTCGCCCTTGTGGTACTCAATGACTGTTGCTACCCCAGTGTTAATTTTTGTTTACTCTTTCTGGTTTGCTTGAGGCAGTTTTCAGCGCCTCAGCTGACTAGCACTGTACTCACTCTGCCTTATCGGTCCATTTGGATGATTGCCATTCTCTTCTCGTATTTTGTGAGCCGACTGGCTACATTGGTACAATACTTCAATTCAAGTACTGTATGAAAGTGTTATCGCTTTTTGAAGCTCATATGGAAAGTCACCTCCCACAGACTATATATGGATCTATACTTTGATCTCTGCATAATTCCTTTGCATGCTATGAGGATTACAATAGCATTTACTACAAGAAGCTACCTTGTACAGTTTTTGAGCTCTTTACGCTCTGCTGGAAGTCTAGGAACCTATGAGAATAATTAATTTGTATGTTTTCATGTTTGCCATTTAACAGGGGATGTATTTTAGAGTGCGGTGTCATTCTCTTCACCTCTGAAGTCTGGCATTTGCAATTTTATGGTGGGTACGAAAATTGCAGTGCTGTAGATATGTTAAGCAGTCTGTAGAGTGTTCTATGGAAAAAGGGAGTGTGCTCTGATTGTTGCATAATCTTCCTTCTTTGCAGAAATATCCTCAGTCTTTAATTTGGTTGGGACAGAAGTCATGTCCTACACATCCATATAATCACGGATGATATATTTTTTTACAGGTATTTGCTTGTCAGACGGTGTCAGGCACCACGCACGGCCCGTGGTAGGAGTGCCGGATGGGCGGTGACGTAGGACGGGGGAGGGGCAGGGTGGGGGGTAGTAAAGTACGGATTAAGGCCGAATAAAGGTAAGTGAACATTTAAATAAATATAACGAATTTCGTTGTGAGCGCTGCATCGCCAAATGCGATGCAGTGCGCGCAACGAAATTCGTTTTATTTATTTAAATGTTCACTTACCTGTATTCGGCCTTAATCCGTAGTTTACTACCCCCCACCCTGCCCCTCCCCCGCCCCACGTCACCGCCCGACCGGTACTCCTACCACGGGCCGCGCCTGTCAGGCACTAATTGAGACTTAGTTGAGCCTTGCATCTATTGACAGGGCTGCGCTCGGAGGGGCTCACTACTGTGTGTTGCAGGGTGAGCCAAATCTCAGTTTTTAGGGATCTGGGGGGCTGGCTTTCTTTTTAGACTGTCTGTTCTATTTTAATATCCGGTTTTAAAGCCTTACTTGCTTATTTCCTGCACTAAGTTGTGTCTGCTGCCGGTCGCAGCTACTATCGCACGTGCACTTTACATTCCTGATTACCGAGCTGAGCGCCATTTTTACTCCGCTCGGTTGGGCCATTTTCAGCCGCCATCTTGGAGTGGTTAGCAGTCCAGCTTTCGATTGCTCCCAGGTGGGTGCCTATTTAATGCACACCACTACACCGTCGCGCAGCGGTGTCAGGCACTGATTAAGACTTAGTTGAGCCTCGCATCTATTGACATCTATTGACAGGGCTGCACTCGGAAGGGCTCACTGCTGCGTGTTGCAGGGTGAGCCAAATCTCCGTTTTTAGGGATCTGGGGGGCTGGCTTTGTTTTAAACTGTCTGTTCTATTTTAATATCTGTTTTTAAAGCCTTACTTACTTATTTCCTGCACTAAGTTGTGTCTGCTGCCGGTCGCAGCTACTATCGCACTTGCACTTTACATTCCTGATCACCGAGCGGAGCGCCATTTTTACTCCGCTCCATTGGGCCATTTTCAGCCACCATCTTGGTGTGGTTAGCAGTCCAGCTTTGGATTGCTCCCAGGTGGGTGCCTATTTAATGCACACCGCTACGCTGTCGTGCAGCGGACGCACGCAGCGGGCGGGCCAAAGGCAAGCCTGTCTGCGCCCGTCCGCGCCTGGCCCACGACCAGTGCCAGCCATGCTACCCGATCGGGTAGCGGGGGGGACTGTCCTGGTCGTGGGAATCGCTCCTGGCCTTGGGAAACAACCTATGTACTGGAATCCACGGTGAGCGTTGGGAGAATTTTGATTCTATCTACCACTGTAAGATCTGCAACCTTACGCTGGGGATCCCAGGCGGGACACCTAGCAGCAGGGGTAAGCCTCCAAAGATACTGAGAACAGCGGGTGGAGGAGTAAGAGCCGGTCTGATCAATTGCAGATCGCTACCCAAGCATACTGATGACATTTGGCTCTTACTAACGGATAAAGGTTGGGACATAGTGTTCCTTACGGAAACTTGGCTGAAAGAAGACACTCTACCGTCGCGAACACTGGCAATCCCCCCTGGCTTTAGAATAATCTGTGCCAACAGGATTGGAGAGAAGCGAGGGGGTGGGGTGGCTATTATTCTAAAGGAGTCATGGGACATTGCCTCTTCTGAATTGAGCGGTTTGGGCTCCATCGAGGGCTTGAATTTCTGCATTAAGATTTCCCAAATCCTTTCTGTCGCAGGCCTACAATATATAGACCTCCAGATTGCCCTAGTCATTATCTCTGGGAGCTAAGCAACCTTATTGCGCAGAAATCACTACAATACACCAACTTCATGGCCTTAGGTGATTTCAATCTCCATGTGGACGACGCCTCATGCCCCCTGGCCTTACAGCTATTGCAAGCCCTCAAGGGAGCGAACCTCACTCAACACGTACTCGCGTCTATACATACAGCAGGTCATACTCTCGACCTCATTTTCTCTAACATCCAATCCATTAGAGTTGAGAACCCTCAATGCATGACGTGGACAGACCACTATCTAGTTCCTTTCTCTTTCAGCATAGGCAAAACACAGCTCACTGGCCAAAAACAGTCAGTGGTAGGTAGGAACTGGAAAAGAGTGAGTGCAGACAATGTGGGCCCACTGATTCTTAACGGTGGCCAACTGCGCACAGGAGATCCTAACGCTGACACAGCTATGTTGAATGCTAGGATCACAGCTTCCCTTGATGCGGTGGCACCACTAAAAACTCCTAAATCCCAGAGAGAATCCCCCTCAGCCCCTTGGTTCTCGGATGACCTTAGGAGGGAAAAAAGTGGATGTAAGAGATTGGAAAGACAATGGAGGAAAGATTATGCTCCAGAAGCGAAGCTGGAGTATAAGGAAGCTTTAAAAAATTTAAAAAGCTGCGTAAACTGATGGGAGCAGCTAGAAAAGAGTACTTTGTTAAGGAGATTGAGGGTGCGGAGCATTCAAGCAAAGAGATTTTCAGGATTGTCAGATCCTTCACTAACCCTTCTGCTGTTGAAGGGAAAATTCTGCCCTCCTCAACCCTATGCACTAATCTATCCAACTTCATTGAGGAGAAGATTCAGAAAGTATACTTCTCTTTCACAATGGAAGAGCCACTTTTGGTTCCGCAGGCACCGACAACTTGCAAGTCTGAGGGCATTTTCACGGAGTTCCCCCATATTACCTTGCAGGAATCTCTGGCTGAAATCCTAAGGTGCAAGTTGGGCTCTCCTGCGGACCCTTGTTCACCCAAGATTTTTAGATTACTTGTTCACTGGATTAATCCAGTACTGAATCATATCTGGAATGTGTCACTATCCACTGGCATGTTCCCGGATGTCTGGAAACAGGCTCTCCTACTACCTCTCTTGAAAAAAGCTAACGCCGATCCCAAGGAGCTCGGGAATTACCGGCCTATTTCTTTGCTACCGACACCGGCAAAAATGTTAGAAAAAATAGCGCAAGGTCAATTCGCCAAGTATGTCGACTCTCATGACATCCTATACGGCACTCAATCAGGCTTCCGGGCAGGATATAGCACTGACACCGCCTTGGTGGAGGTGGCAGAGTCTATAAGAATGTCGATGGACGCTGGAGCATCTGCTATGTTGATTCTGTTGGATCTATCCGCGGCCTTCGACACGGTTGCACATCCCATTCTGCTAAATAGACTTGAACAGCTTGGTGTTCAGGGTACAGCCCTTGCGTGGATTCAGTCCTATCTCCATAATCGCACCCAAAGTGTGCTTCTTCCACCACATCAATCATCACCTAAGCCTCTGAGGTGCGGGGTACCACAGGGCTCGGCACTAAGCCCCCTGCTATTTAACACCTACCTGGTACCTCTCTTCAATCTCATTGACACCTGGGACAAGAAGGCTGTCTCGTACGCAGACGACACCCAGCTGATATTCTCCTTTAAGGATTAGTCTAAGGACACGTTTGCTAGATTAACAGGGTGCCTGAAAGACATCACTAGCCGGATTGATAACAACAAACTGAAATTAAACACAGACAAGAAGGAGATCATATTCTTTGGTCAGCCCCCCCTCCCACAGGACTTTGGTGGCCTGCTGAGCTGGGCACTCCGCCTTGTCCGGCAAAGACCGCTGGAAACCTGGGCGTCAAGTGGGACTCTGATTTATCCTTTGAAACTCACATACGCCATGTCTCGTCGGTCTGCTTCGGTAAAGTAAAAACCCTAAAGAAATTCCTGCACCTCGAGGACAGCCGGAGGACAGTAGTGCTTGCGACGGTTACATCTCAACTAGAAATGCACTTTGTAAATTCTGAAAGTCGTAAAGTTATACTTTTGTTTAACTTGACCTTTGTGAATTGGGCCCCAGGTGTTTTACTGATGGGCTGGTAAGTTGGGGGCCTATTTTACTGCTAGTGGGGGCCGGTTTTGATGCTTTGGGCTGGGACGGACACATTTCTTCCCTACAGCACTTCAGTGCTTTAAAAAAAATGCAAAACTAATGGTTTTAAAGTGTGCTGAGCAGACCATGCTCGATTCAAAACCATTTGTTCTTGAGGTTTTGATTCTTGCTCCTGCTGACTTTCAGAGGGGTGTGGGGCAAGCGTTCTTCTTTTGCTTGATTCAGAGAGCCCAGTAAATATAGACTGTTCAACATTCACAACTATGAATTTCTTTATTATTATGAGACAGTTACAATACTTTTCAATACATTCAATTTCAATTATACCATTGCATTGAGTGACAATTGTTAGAAGAAATTCTAATCAATAACTTATATGCATTCATTACCCCACTGCTGCCTTGATGATGATACTATCAGTGAACCAAGAGCAAATTCAGTGTATTTCCCCGAAACGTTTCCTGGGGTGATACTATAGATTGTAAAACATTACAGTCATTTGTTTTTGCATAGCGCTCACTCTGAACAGTATGAAAAAAGTCATTGCCTAGGATCACATAATGTGGTCATGTGAAAGCTAGGATTGATGCAAGATTTCCTGATGTCACGTTGTGCCATTCGGTCATACATATGCTAAATATATCCAGGCTATGAACGTTTCACAAGGATAGGAGTTGGTACTGTTTGTGGAGGGTGATATTTTAATGCAAAAACAAAAATGAAAACCTGAGCCCCCACCCTTGGTCATTACATTGAAACCATTTGCTCCACATAGCTAAAAGTCTTTATTTTTTTTTATCCATCCTTTGATGCCTTGAGAAAGAGTGGATTTACAACATGTTACCTGCGTGTGTGCCTGCTGCCAGCAATGTGTTGTGAGATTTGTTTCAGCTTCGACGCTGGATCCCAGCATCGTCGGATTCAGCCTTGAGGCTCAAAGCAAGCACTACGAGCCTTTCGGCAAAATGTTCTCTTACGTGCTTAAACTCATTAGCACATGTGAGAGCATCTTGAAATACGTGAGCTCAGGATAGGCACTGTGCAAAAGGAAACGTTTTTGCATAGAGCACATCCAGAGCACCCATATTTCAAGACGGGATCGTGTGTGCTAATGAAGCCATGAGTACATATGAGAGCGCATTGAAATACGAGAGCTTTGGATGGGCGCTGAACAAAAGGAAATCTTTTTCGTGTGGTACACATCATGCGCTCATGTATTCCAAAGCGCCTCGCCACTTTCCAACTACACCAACCGCTACTGGAACCTAACCTGTTGACCACACTGTACCACTCGTGGCACGGCTTCTAATTAAACTTCATGGGCCTTCCCACTCTAGGGAAGGTTATTGATTATTCAGTTTCTGACACATAGAGGCTTATGGTCGCGAAATATAGTCACCATTGCTTACAACCTGTGTTTAATTTTACAGAATCTAATCACTCCCTGGGTGAGTATCATTTTTATTGGCATTTTCACAAGGGTGCATCCTCGGCCACATTACCCTCATTACAGAAGGTAGGAATGTCAGGTACAACATTCCTATATGTGCTATTTTGGTGCTTGGACTAATCAACTTCCCCAACCCTGACGTATTGATTATTGCAGATGTTACCATAGTACTGATGAGACCCTTGTATGCTGGATAAAGGTTGAAAAGTTGTCGACACTGATAACAATCAAACAACGGGGCAATCAGCTATGGCCAATGGACAACCTCAAAAACATCCTTGATAGTTGTTTGCTACAAATACACAAGCACTTTAGTATTTCTTATTTGTTGTAATTGGTTTTGTTTTGCTGTGGTTTTTCTCACTGGGGACACAATGCACTGGCTTGTACTTTTATGACAGAGTATGTTGGATTTGTGAATAACGGAGGAGATAAAACTAATTTGTATGTTATATTTTATGTTTTTATTTATTGTATTTTATGAGTTTTATAGAGCGCTAGCTAAACCCAAAGGTATCAGAGCGCTTTATATGCTCTGTGCATAAACTTACTGGAAGTACAAGTGGAGATTCGAACAGGTCACAAACATTAGGAGAAAAAAAGTATAAAAACAATCCAGCATTAGGGTAGTCAGAATAGTAACGAAAAGTATATCATTAAGGTAGTGGTGTTGGACACAGAATAGAGATTGAAAGAGTCAGGTGACTGTCTCGATGGATACTGACAGTGTGGGTTGAGTCTTTGGGAAACGTAGTTCAGCTTGTGCCCTTGTTGAAGTAGTTGGCAAGCAGTAGAGATTTGAGGTTCAGTATGCAGCAAGAAAAAGAGGGTTTAGAGTGGAGATCCTTAGGGAGTGAGTTCCAGATCCTAGGAGCATTTCCTGAGAAAGAACGTACCTGGGATGATTTTTCTTCAGATTGGGAGGTATGAGAAGAAGACGGTTGGAACTTCTCAGCGCCAGGGCTTTTCCTGCTCTTGATAGTTTGGTTTCTAGGTATTTGCTTTTTTTTGTATGAATGCTTTGTGGGTGATACAGGCAGTCTTGAAGATGCATCTTCCTTCAATGGGAATACAATTGAATCTATTGAGGGCAGGTGAGATGTGATCAAACCATTTACTTCCTGTAAGGGGCCTGGCAGCAACATTGAGAACTGCTCTTAGGGGCGCAAGGTGACTTTTCGGAGTTCCAGTGAGGATGGTGTTGCCGAAGTCAAGTTTCGAGAGAACTAGTGATTGCACTACCATCTTAAGATCCTCAGGGGTAATAAACAGTTTGATTTTTTTTAGATGTTTTAGTGTGAAGTGCTCTCTTTTGGCTGAGTTGTTGATGTGCTCCTTCATTGACATGTTTTTGTCCAGGGTGAAACCCAAGTACTTTATGGAGTTAGAAATGGAAACAGAACAGTTTAGGGCATTACATTCTTGGATAGGTAATGGTTGATTTTTAAGGGAGAGGAGTGGTAGTTCAGTCTTGTTGGGATTCAGCTTAAGGTGGTTGGTGTTTAGCCATGTTTGTATGTTAATCAGTGTGGCATTTAGGTGCCGGATATCACTGGGTGATTTTATTTTGTAATAGATTTGAGTGTCATCAGCACATAGGTGATAATCGATCCCTGCTTGGTTCACAATTACTGTGAGTGGTTTCATGAAGAGATTAAATAGGGCTGGAGAGGGGATTGAGCCTTGTGGTACACCATGTGAGACTGGTGCAGGTTTCGAGAGACAACTGTTGATTGTTATTTGTTGAGAGCGATGTTGTAGATAGGACGTGAACCGTCTCAGGACTGTGCCATTTATACCGGTACAATACTTGAGTGTCACAAGTAAAGCTGGATGATTTGCTGTATCAAGTGCCGCTGATAAGTCGAGTAAGATTAGTCACCTTCATCTAAGTGTGGTGTTCTTGTATGTTTATGACTAGAGCAGTTTTGCCAAACTATAGCATTAAGTGCGTGAGGTCATTCAGCCTCTTAAATATACAATTGTCCTAAATGATGCAAATGAGAACTATTGTTTTATGATAATTAATTGATACCAAGTTCTCATGGGTATAAGGGTTCTGCTTGTAGCACACTAAGGGAGTCCCGAGTTGGTGTTTAATTTCTATGCCTTGGGTATGTTTTCTATACCTATAATAGGGACCTATAAGAAAATAAAGTTTAAGTTAAGCTTTATTTAAACCATAGAACAAGATATGAATTATTTGAAATAATATCTGTAGCATATGAGAATATATGAAAAATGTATGGAACAATGTTATTGAAAGATAATAATAGGAACAATATTTGTCCATATGTAACTTTTATAATGATAGAGCAGGGAAAGGTGAAAAAAAGCAGAGAATATGGAGAAGAGTATGAAGACCCATGATTAAGTATTATACACGGTATGAAGAAGTTCGAGAAAGTATAGTGAGGAAAATATAGAATAATGCAATTAATAAAGGAAGAAAGAAGCTAGAGTCATTCAAGAGTGTGACATTTTTTTGCAGCAACAGTGGAGAAATGTGAATTCTCCTAAGATAAAGCATTTATGTAAGGTGTTAGAGGAAGTCAAAATGATTCTCTATTGACAGCTTTAACCAAGGAGCCCACAAATGCATGATCTAATCTATTATGATTACAACCATCTTACCACCATGCTTTAGAAGAAATATTTGACACACACTTCCAATTAATTGTTATTTGTTGGAAAGCAATAGCCAATAAGAGGTCAAACTATTTATTATTAAATAGTAACGTATCAGTTGGATCAGCTAAACTACCAAGAAATATGGTAGTGACATTAAAGGGGGATGGGAAAAATCAACTGGAGTAGTTTCCAGATTTTATGCTAGAATGATAATGTATGCAAACACCAAAATAGCATATGAAATAAATCACTATTGGGTTGAGCACACGACCAGCAATTGCTAGACCTATCTTGAGGGAATTTAGCAGTAATCAAGGGAGTAATGTACAGCCTATTATATAAAAGAACAATGTCTGCATAGTGTTGGCGGTCGTAGAAGTTTTATTAATCTTTAGCCATAGTTTTCCCCAGGGAGTAAATGTCCAAATAATGCCAACATCCTTCTATCTAAAAGCTCAATCCTCGATTTCGATCTTGACAGAGTGGGAGAGGAAAAGAGTTTATATATAAGGGATGCTTTGGGGAAGGAATGTAAAACCTGAGGTAAAGCCCGTGTAGGAAGAGATGAGTCACAAACATTATCTAAAGAATAAATAACATCCAACGATAAATTCAATAGAAGAAATAATTTGAATTGAAAGAAGGTGGTGCATTGGAAACAGGATTTAAATTGAGGAATGGGGAGGGGGTTTTTGCCCTGAAAGAGATCCAAAACCCATATTATACCCCGCTGTCTCCATGAACTCCAGTGGGGAGGTCTATTATGAATGTAATATGCTTATTATACCACACCATAAGTGCATCTGAAGAAAAACCTTGCATGTGGAGGATTCTACAGACAAGTATTATGACAACAGTGAACATGTACATTTGAATACTGAGTGATTGACAAGTGAAGGTTTTGAAGAAAATGAAATAATTTCTTGAAAAGAGAAGGGGGAGAGTAAAGGATTCCTCAACTTTAAGCTTTAATGGGCAAAAAGGAGAGGCAATCTTTCATGGCCAGAGTGAAGCCTGACGAAGGCAAAATGCCCTATGGTATTGATGAAAATCTGGGAAGTTGACTCCCTCACATGTAGGTTTTGTGAGCATAATCAGAGATCGAGAATGTGTCTTCTTCCATAAAAAAAGTATAGAAAAGAGAATCAATGTTTTTAAAATGAGAGATAAGGATTTTTACCAGTATTATTGATATGGTATGTAGTAAACTAGATGAGATCATTAATTTAATAGCATCTAAGCAACCCACCAGGATAGGAATATAGGATTCTAGCTAGAATGTAGGAAGTCAGCTCTAGACAAAACATCCTTAAGATTAAAATGTTCTGTCTTGTTTATGGAGAAAGTGAACCATAGACCCAAGTACTTGGTCTAGGTGAAAGTCCAAATAAAGCTGGAAGAGTCAAAGGATTGTTTAGTAACTAATTTATTGAAAGGAAGTATTTCAGCTTTAGCATAGTTTATTTTGTACCCGTGGATGGATGAGAATAGTAAAAATTAATTCATTAAAGCCGGCAGTGAGGTATCAAGATTATAGACAAAAAGGACAATATCATCTTGTTGGAAAGTCATCCTGTGCCCTGGGCACCCCCCAACTTTTTGCTGACTGGAACTGGTGGTAACTGACTCTAACTGACCCTGGGCTCTGTTTAACCAGGCCCAGGGCCAGTGCCATGCTGAAACACTTAGATAACAGTAAAGCACCTACATACACTAGGGTACACTTTGGGTTGGGGTACCCCTGTAATTGGCATGACCTACCCCATGAGCCCCTAGTATATAATAGGGCAGGGATTGAAACTACCTAGAAGTCCCCAGTATCCTGGGGCATGGCAGTTTAGAGGCCAGCAGCCTTTTTGCACTTGCATGTGTGCACTGCTGAAGCCTGTGGTCAGTTTAAAAGCAGCTCTGGGTGCCAGGACTGCTCTTAAACATGCAAATTGTGGCCAAACTCGACTTTGGGGTTTGGGGCACTTAAAACTGGTCAACCTAAAATGTTTTTGCATAATAATGACCCCCAGGGTCTCCCCTAGGTATCCCAGGGGTGGGGGGTCAGGTATCTATAAGGTAGACCCTTATAAAATGAGTTTATAAATGCCCTGGGTTAAGTGAAATTCACATTTCACTCTCCCCATTGTTTAAAGTGCTGCCCAAATTCGACTTTGATGCTGGGGGCACTGGGCCTGGAGGATCTGCAATATTTTTACAGATTCAACACCCCTAGGGTCTCCCCTAGGTGACCTATGGGGTGGGGGTCCTGTGAAAATAAGGAAAGTACTTATAAAATATGTTTTTGTAGGTCCTGGTGCTGGAAAAATGGCCCACGTCATTTTTCCCATTGCAAACCCCATGGCCCATAGGATAACATGGGGGAAAGTTATTAAACAATAACTATTAACAGGACAGGGATAAAGATTCCATTCAAAGACTCACTAGAATGGTATGGATAAATCCTACAATATGATGTTATTGAATTTTTCCCAAAGTGAACAGACAAGAAGTTATAACACTTTCTTAGTTGTAGTTCCAAATCCAGCCTGCCAGTGCTCTGCCCTGATTGGTCAGAGTTAAGAGGATTAGCCAGCCTGCCTGAAGAGGTGATAAAGATCCCCTGGGGTCAGCCAGATGGACTGGGAGGGCAGTGAGCTGTTCTGCAGGAATGCCAGGCCAGGGGAGGGGTCGTAAACAATGAGCTTCAAAGGGGCAGAGCCCAGAGCAGTGTCATTAACAGCTTTGAACCCCCACCCCAGCCAGATGGCAGGATTAAGGAAGGTATGTGCAGATGTAGGGAGGAGAGGCTAGGTTAATTAGCCAACTCAGTGGGAGTGTTTAGCCAGCTCTTACCTCCTTGCTGGAAAATCAGCCATTATGGATTTGGAAGCTTTGTTGCACTCTGGGATAAAATAATGCCACACTCTGCAGGAAGTAGTCACTCAAGTGGGCAGTTACCCTACTCCTATTGGTGAAGCTTGACCTCCTGGATGACCCAGAGACTGTGGAATAAGTATCTGAGGAGGCCCAGCCCCTCAGATCTGCTGCTTGAAACTGAAGAAAGCAAGACTGGCCCTGCTGGAACTTCTGCTGTGCAAAGACTTCTAAGGCCTGACCTCTGGAGACTGCACCCCCTGAAACTACAGCTTTGTGGACTAACTGTGCTGAGTAAAAGGACTCAAGAGTGGACTCCCTGCAAGCTACAGGTTAACAGAGCTCATCTGGACCCTCACCACCAAGAATCACCAACCTGGGGAACTACCAGTGGATTTGTAAGGGTGACGTCCAGTGCATTGTGGGAATTGAAGTCCTCAACTTTCAAGGACCATCTTGGAGCTTCCAGACCCTTGGAGTAAGTTTGAGACACTTTGGGACCCTTTGAGGAACTTCAGGAAGAAGTTCAGGAAGTTTGGGGAACTTTGGAGGAACTTTGGAAAAAAGCTCCATAGGGGGACCGACTCATCCTGGTCAGCCAAGCCGCCTGCCTTCAACCGCGAGCCGGCCAAGCCCACCAGGTTCGTCCCGCTAAAAGCTCCATCGCATCGACTTCCAGAGATTGACCGGGACTAGAGAAAATCTGAAGCCGGCGAACCCTCACCGGATCCGGCTACATGAGGAGCATCGAGGGACCCCAAGAGAAAAAGCTCCAGAAAAGCTTCTAAGTCCGCTCGTAAGAAAGTCGACCGGGATCAACCGCGAGCGCCAATCCGCCTGCCTTCCATCGCGTGTCGGCCTGGATTGTTGGATTGCCCAGCAGACGCGATCTTGAAAAAGTTTCTAAGTCCGCTCCAGGGAAGTTCACCGGGAGATCGTCGAAAGGCTGCCCGGCGGAGCCGCACCGGATCCGGACTGACGGAGAGCGTCGAGGGGCCTCGAGGAGAAAAGCTCCAGAAAAGTTTCTAAGTGCGAAGGTAAAAACATTGACCGGGACCTTCCGCGTGGGGTATCCGCTCAGGGCTCCATCGCGGTCGGCCTTAAACTTTGACTTTGGCCCGGTCTATCGCGAGGCTATGTCCCAATATGGTGCTATGTGCTTCTAAGTGCTAGATTTTATTTAAACTTTGAAAATTCATATCTCCGGTTCCCTACATTGGATTTTTGTCGTTTTGGTGTCATTTTAAAGATAAAAATATTTCCTATTTTTATAAATTGGTGTTGGATTTTTATTATGTGTTGTGTTTTAATTATTTACTGAATTGGTGTTTTTAAATGCTTTACATACCTGTCTTTGAAGTTAAGCCTGTCTGCTCGCAGCCACGTTACCAGGGGTTGAGCATGGGAATAATTTTCTTAGACCTATGCTGAGTCCTATCAAGTGTTTGTGGTCTTATTACTAGTGGCAGACCTACATTTGCCCCTACCAATAACCCACTTTCCAACATTTGGTGCTCAGCGGTGTGGATGTGGACTTGTGTTTAAAAAATACACCTTTCAGTGAATGAATTAAGATTATAAAAATCCTCTAAATTGCCTTAGAACAAAACTTTTGAGTTTGATTTTGGAATTTGGACTAAACTGTTTTTAATCCATTGTTTTGATTTTTCCAAATTGTTCTAAGTCTATTGTGCCTAGTGTTGTGACCCAAAACTAGGGAACCATGGAGTTGGACCTGGCTAAACTGTCCCAGTGTAAGTTGGCTGAGCTTAGGGAACAGTGTAGGCTTAGGGGCTGCCTGCTTCCAAGAGGTATAGGAAGGCAGGGTTGTTTCAGTTTATACAAGCCCATGACCAGGCAGCTGAGGGAGAATCAAGGGGGTCGAGGTGTCCCCCCAACATCATCCCAAGAGAGGAGGATGATGCCTCTTCCATTATAACTAGTGTAAGCCAACAGAATCCTGATGGTGGGAGTGGGGAAGGGTCCCTTACTCAGGAACCACTACGGTCCCTTGCAGAGAGACAGCTTCAGGCTCAATTAGCTTTGATAGCTTTAGAGCAAAGGAAACTGGATTTGGCTGAGAAGAGGTGGGAGAAGGAGGAGAAGAGAAATGGTGGCAGCGAAAGCGAAGAAGATGCTGAGATGTCCAGGGGTGGCAGATTTGAACCTAAACTTCCAAAGGGTATTGTGCCCAAGTACACTGAGGGGGATGACATTGACAAATGGCTTGCAGCTTTTGAGAGGGCCCTTAAGATGAGTAGGGTCCACTCTAGGTATTGGGGTGCACTCCTGTGGGAGTTGATTCCAGTAGCTGGGAGGATAGGCTCCTGACCCTGAAGGGAGAGGATGCAGAATCATACCAGCAGATGAAAGCCTGCTTAGTCAAGAGGTTTGGTCTGACTCCAGAGCAGTACAGGGTGAAGTTTAGGAACACCCAGAAATTGAATTCCAGGTCTTGGATAGACTTTGTGGATGTTTCAGTGAAGGCACTGGAAGGCTGGATTTGTGGTAACAAAGTGAGCACTTATGAGGGATTGTATAATTTGTTTTTGAAAGAACACATTTTGACTCATTGTGCAGAAGAGAAGTTACGCCAGTATCTAGTGGACTCTAAGCTGACAGACCCCAGAGAGTTGGGGGAGTCAGCTGATGAGTGGGTGAGAACCCGGGTTTCCATTCAGCACCAGGGGGTGACCAGAAGAAAGGAGGACAGGTCCCTCCCCAGGGAAAGCCCAGGGAAATGAAGGTCAAAAACCTAAGGAGTCCTCCAAAGACCCACAAAAACCTGCACAAGGAGGGGGCCCCGAGCCAACCCAAAACCCAAGGGAGGTGGATTCAGGGAAAGAATGGTAAATTCTTTGATCCCTCAAAAGTGGGTAAGTGCTTTGACTGTAACCAGCCAGGGCACAAGCAGGGAGATGCTGTCTGCACTAAAAGCTCCCCCTAAGGGGCCATCCACAGGGATTGCCAGTGTCAGTGTAGGGGTGGAGAGTGGTGCCCCAGTGGAGGGTAATCAGGTGGGGCAAGCAACCTTAGTGTCCCTGGGTGGGGTGAATATTGCAACCCTTACTGCCTTACCTCCAAACATGGATAAGTACAGGCAGAGGCCTAAAGTGAATGGGACTGAGGTGGAGGCTATCAGAGACACTGGGGCGAGTGTAACTATGGTCCTGGATGAGCTGGTGCCCCCGGAGAGTTTGTTACCTGGTGAGTTTCACCAGGTGACTTATGCAGACAGCACCACCAAACTCCATCCTATGGCTGTGGTGGATTTGGAATGGGGAGAGTGTGACAGGCCCTATGACTGTAGCTGTGTCAAAGGTGCTCCCAGTCCAGTGTTTACTGGGCAATGACCTTGAAGCCTCTGCATGGTCAGAGGTGGAGAGAGGACTCCATATGAAAATATTGGAGCTCCCTGAGTGGGTATGTGCTGTGACTAGGTCACAGACTAGCCAGACGGGAGGGGCTGGACACTTGGACCCTGGAACAAAGGGCCAAGCATCCATGGACAAGGGTACTGGGCCTGGTGAGCCAGCCCAGGGAACTCCAGAGGTGCAGGCAGAATCTAACCCTGATGGGAGGATCTGGCCTCTGAGGGAGGGACTCCATCCCTGCCAGAGCTGTCAGATTTGGCAGAACTGACAGGAGCAGGTGGACCCTCCAGAGAGGAGTTCAGTCAGGGACAGCGTGACTGTCCCACCCTTGAGGGCTTGAGGCGGATTGCTTCTAAGCAAGAGGAAGGGGATGACAGTGGGTTTCATAGAATCTACTGGGAAGATGGACTGCTTTATACTGAGGCCAGAAACCTCAAGGAGGGGGCCACCAGGAGGTTGGTGGTGCCCCAGAGGTACAGAGAGTTCATCCTGACTTTGGGTCATGACATCCCCTTGGCAGGACATTTGGGACAGATAAAGACATGGAACCGGTTGGTGAACCATTTCTACTGGCCCCATATGTCTGAAAAGGTAAAGGAGTTTTGCAGCTCCTGTGTCACCTGTCAGGCCAGTGGCAAGGCAGGGGGCAAGACAAAGGCTCCCCTAGTACCACTGCCAGTGGTTGGGGTTCCTTTTGAAAGGGTGGGGATGGACATTGTTGGTCCCCTGGACCCACCTACTGCATCAGGGAATAGGTATATCTTAGTGGTAGTTGACCATGCCACTAGATACCCTGAAGCCATACCTCTTAGAACCATTGATGCTCCTGCAGTGGCTAGAGCACTACTTGGTGTGTTTACCAGAGTGGGTTTTCCAAAGAGGTGGTGTCAGATAGGGACACGAACTTCCTGTCCAGCTATCTGACTGCTATGTGGGATGAGTGTGGTGTCAACTACAGGTTCACCACCCCTATCACCCACAAGCAAATGGTCTTGTTGAGCGATTCAACAAAACCCTGAAGGGCATGATAAATGGGTTGTCAGAGAAACTCAGGAGGAGATGGGATGTTCTCCTCCCATGCTTACTGTTTGCCTACAGGGAGGTGCCACAGAAAGGGGTTGGTTTCAGTCCCTTTGAGTTGGTGTTTGGACACCCTGTGAGGGGGCCATTGAGCCTGCTGAGAGAGTCTTTAGAGAAGCCTCTCAAAGAAGCAAAGGACAATGTGCTGGACTATGTGCTAGGCCTGAGATCTAGAATGGCCGAGTACATGTACAAGGCAAACAGGAAACTGGAGGCCAGCCAGGAGCTCATGAAGCACTGGTATGATCAGAAGGCTACTATGCCTGAGTATACTCCAGGACAATTGGTGTGGGTGTTGGAGCCTGTGGCTCCCAGGGCCCTCCATGACAAGTGGAGTGGGCCCTATCCAATCTTAGAAAAGAAGGGTGAGGTTACCTATTTGGTGGACCTTGGCACCCCCAGGAACCCTCATAGGGTCCTGCATGTGAATAGATTGAAACCCCACCATGACAGGGCAGACATGACCATGTTACTGGTCACTGATGAGGGTGTGGAGGAGGAAACTGAGCCTGTGCCCGACCTCCTCTCCAATAATGTGCAAGATGGGTCAGTGGAGGGGGTGATACTCTCTCCCAAGTTGACAGACCAGCAGCACAGAGACTGTAAGCAAGTGCTGGAGCAGTTTGCTGGCCTGTTCTCTTTGACCCCAGGCATCACTGAGTGGTGTGTGCATCACATTGACACTGGTGACAGCCTACCTGTCAAAAATAAACTGTACAGGACATCTGACCATGTCAGAGCCAGCATTAAAGCTGAGGTTGCTAAGATGCTGGACTTGGGGGTAATTGAACCGTCTGAGAGTCCATGGGCCAGCCCAGTGGTGCTGGTACCTAAACCTAATCCTGAGGGGGGACCCAAGGAGTTAAGGTTCTGTGTGGACTACAGAGGATTGAATGCAGTCACAAAGACTGACGCTCACCCTATACCTAGAGCTGATGAGCTCATTGACAGGTTAGGGGCTGCTAAGTACCTGAGTACTTTTGATTTGACTTCAGGTTACTGGCAGATTGCCCTCACTGATGGAGCAAAGGAGAGGTCAGCATTCTCCACCCCAGAGGGACATTATCAGTTCAAGGTAATGCCCTTTGGTTTAAAGAATGCACCTGCCACCTTCCAAAGGTTGGTGAACAGGGTCTTGTCTGGGTTGGAACAGTTCAGTGCAGCTTACCTGGATGACATAGCTGTGTATAGTTCTACCTGGGGAGATCACTTAAGCCACCTAAGGGAAGTGCTTCAGGCCATGCAGCAGGCAGGCCTGACTATTAAGGCAAGCAAGTGCCAAATAGGGCAGAGTTCTGTAGTGTACCTGGGCCACCTTGTAGGTGGGGGCCATGTACAGCCTCTCCAAGCTAAAATCCAAACTATTTTGGATTGGACAGCACCTGTTACCCAGACTCAGGTCAGAGCCTTCCTTGGACTGACAGGGTACTATAGAAGGTTTGTTCAAAATTATGGGACCATTGTGGGGCCCCTAACAGAACTCACTTCTAAAAAGAGGCCCAAGAAGGTGATTTGGACCCCAGAGTGTCAGAAGGCTTTTGACACTCTGAAAGCTGCTATGTGTTCAGCACCAGTGTTACTGGCCCCTGACTACATGAAGGAATTTGTAGTTCAGACCGATGCTTCAGAGCAAGGGATTGGGGCAGTGTTGGCACAGCTAAATGAAGGGGGCCTTGATCAGCCAGTTGCCTTTATTAGCAGGAGGCTTCTTCCCAGAGAGCAGAGATGGAGTGCCATTGAGAGAGAGGCTTTTGCTGTGGTGTGGTCACTGAAAAAGTTGAGACCATATTTGTTTGGGACTCACTTCCGTGTTCAAACTGACCACAGGCCTCTCAGATGGCTCATGCAGATGAGAGGGGAGAATCCCAAGCTGTTAAGGTGGTCCATTTCCCTACAGGGAATGGACTTTACAGTGGAACACAGACCTGGGGTTGCCCATGCCAATGCCGATGGACTTTCCAGGTTTTTCCACTTAGCTGAGGAGGACTACCAGGGTATAGGTTAGTAACCCCTCACCTTTCGTTTGGGGGGCTGTGTTGGAAAGTCATCCTGTGCCCTGGGCACCCCCAACTTTTGCTGACTGGAACTGGTGGTAACTGACTCTAACTGACCCTGGGCTCTGTTTAACCAGGCCCAGGGCCAGTGCCATGCTGAAACACTTAGATAACAGTAAAGCACCTACATACACTAGGGTACACTTTGGGTTGGGGTACCCCTGTAATTGGCATGACCTACCCCATGAGCCCCTAGTATATAATAGGGCAGGGGATTGAAACTACCTAGAAGTCCCCAGTATCCTGGGGCATGGCAGTTTAGAGGCCAGCAGCCTTTTGCACTTGCATGTGTGCACTGCTGAAGCCTGTGGTCAGTTTAAAAGCAGCTCTGGGTGCCAGGACTGCTCTTAAACATGCAAATTGTGGCCAAACTCGACTTTGGGGTTTGGGGCACTTAAAACTGGTCAACCTAAAATGTTTTTGCATAATAATGACCCCCAGGGTCTCCCCTAGGTATCCCAGGGGTGGGGGGTCAGGTATCTATAAGGTAGACCCTTATAAAATGAGTTTATAAATGCCCTGGGTTAAGTGAAATTCACATTTCACTCTCCCCATTGTTTAAAGTGCTGCCCAAATTCTGACTTTGATGCTGGGGGCACTGGGCCTGGAGTATCTGCAATATTTTTACAGATTCAACACCCCTAGGGTCTCCCTAGGTGACCTATGGGGTGGGGGTCCTGTGAAAATAAGGAACGTACTTATAAAATATGTTTTTGTAGGTCCTGGTGCTGGAAAAATGGCCCACGTCATTTTTCCCATTGCAAACCCCATGGCCCATAGGATAACATGGGGAAAGTTATTAAACAATAACTATTAACAGGACAGGGATAAAGATTCCATTCAAAGACTCACTAGAATGGTATGGATAAATCCTACAATATGATGTTATTGAATTTTTCCCAAAGTGAACAGACAAGAAGTTATAACACTTTCTTAGTTGTAGTTCCAAATCCAGCCTGCCAGTGCTCTGCCCTGATTGGTCAGAGTTAAGAGGATTAGCCAGCCTGCCTGAAGAGGTGATAAAGATCCCCTGGGGTCAGCCAGATGGACTGGGAGGGCAGTGAGCTGTTCTGCAGGAATGCCAGGCCAGGGGAGGGGTCGTAAACAATGAGCTTCAAAGGGGCAGAGCCCAGAGCAGTGTCATTAACAGCTTTGAACCCCCACCCCAGCCAGATGGCAGGATTAAGGAAGGTATGTGCAGATGTAGGGAGGAGAGGCTAGGTTAATTAGCCAACTCAGTGGGAGTGTTTAGCCAGCTCTTACCTCCTTGCTGGAAAATCAGCCATTATGGATTTGGAAGCTTTGTTGCACTCTGGGATAAAATAATGCCACACTCTGCAGGAAGTAGTCACTCAAGTGGGCAGTTACCCTACTCCTATTGGTGAAGCTTGACCTCCTGGATGACCCAGAGACTGTGGAATAAGTATCTGAGAGAGGCCCAGCCCCTCAGATCTGCTGCTTGGAAACTGAAGAAAGCAAGACTGGCCCTGCTGGAACTTCTGCTGTGCAAAGACTTCTAAGGCCTGACCTCTGGAGACTGCACCCCCTGAAACTACAGCTTTGTGGACTAACTGTGCTGAGTAAAAGGGACTCAAGAGTGGACTCCCTGCAAGCTACAGGTTAACAGAGCTCATCTGGACCCTCACCACCAAGAATCACCAACCTGGGGAACTACCAGTGGATTTGTAAGGGTGACGTCCAGTGCATTGTGGGAATTGAAGTCCTCAACTTTCAAGGACCATCTTGGAGCTTCAGACCCTTGGAGTAAGTTTGAGACACTTTGGGACCCTTTGAGGAACTTCAGGAAGAAGTTCAGGAAGTTTGGGGAACTTTGGAGGAACTTGGAAAAAGCTCCATAGGGGGACCGACTCATCCTGGTCAGCCAAGCCGCCTGCCTTCAACCGCGAGCCGGCCAAGCCCACCAGGTTCGTCCCGCTAAAAGCTCCATCGCATCGACTTCCAGAGATTGACCGGGACTAGAGAAAATCTGAAGCCGGCGAACCCTCACCGGATCCGGCTACATGAGGAGCATCGAGGGACCCCAAGAGAAAAAGCTCCAGAAAAGCTTCTAAGTCCGCTCATAAGAAAGTCGACCGGGATCAACCGCGAGCGCCAATCCGCCTGCCTTCCATCGCGTGTCGGCCTGGATTGTTGGATTGCCCCGCAGACGCGATCTTGAAAAAGTTTCTAAGTCCGCTCCAGGGAAGTTCACCGGGAGATTGTCGAAAGGCTGCCGGCGGAGCCGCACCGGATCCGGACTGACGGAGAGCGTCGAGGGGCCTCGAGGAGAAAAGCTCCAGAAAAGTTTCTAAGTGCGAAGGTAAAAACATTGACCGGGACCTTCCGCGTGGGGTATCCGCTCAGGGCTCCATCGCGGTCGGCCTTAAACTTTGACTTTGGCCCGGTCTATCGCGAGGCTATGTCCCAATATGGTGCTATGTGCTTCTAAGTGCTAGATTTTATTTAAACTTTGAAAATTCATATCTCCGGTTCCCTACATTGGATTTTTGTCGTTTTGGTGTCATTTTAAAGATAAAAATATTTCCTATTTTTATAAATTGGTGTTGGATTTTTATTATGTGTTGTGTTTTAATTATTTACTGAATTGGTGTTTTTAAATGCTTTACATACCTGTCTTTGAAGTTAAGCCTGTCTGCTCGCAGCCACGTTACCAGGGGTTGAGCATGGGAATAATTTTCTTAGACCTATGCTGAGTCCTATCAAGTGTTTGTGGTCTTATTACTAGTGGCAGACCTACATTTGCCCCTACCAATAACCCACTTTCCAACACATCTCAATAGGCTGTGATTTTCAAGTGGTTATTGCCATAATGAAAGCCCGAGATCAGCAAGTTAGACATAATCCGAGAAAGGAAAAGTTCCAGTGCAAGAATAAATAGAAGTGGAGAGAGTGCAGCCTTGACAGATAACTTGTTGAAGTGGGAAGTAGGGATAGGTCATGCCATTTACTGCTACTGAAGCACTAGGTGATTGATATCGTAAGGCAATAAGGGATATCATTGTAGGACCAAAACCATGCCATTTTAAAGCTGAAAGCATAAAATTACACCCCAGTCTATTGTAGGCTTTCTCAGCATCAATATTTATTGCTGCTAACTGATAAGACAAAGGGGATGCTCTATCACGTTTTTTGTTTAAAAGCACCTATTGTCTGAGGCATGTCCACCAATAATAAACCCTGACTGCTCTTTCCCACTTAGTGCAGGTAGAAAAGAATATAGTTGCAAGGCAAATAATTTTGGATACATTTTGTAATCAACATCAACAAGAGAGATGGGGCGAGATTTATTACAATAGGTAGAGTCTTTTCCATCCTTATGAATAAAACATATAATTGCTTCTTGAAATGTTGCTTTAACTGAAGCTGTGGAGTCAGAAAAACGTAATAACTGTAATAATTTGGGTGTTAAAAGATCAGAGAAATGATGGAAAAATTCCACAGAAAAACCATCAGAACCAGATGACTTTCCTTTTTAGATCGAGCCTCGACAGTGCTTGCGCTGTCTGCAAGACCTGTTGTATCTCTTCTGTGGGCTTTTGGCACCCCCACCGATTGCCATTGGTTGATATTGGTCTATTACTGCATTTGTCCCTCCCTTGTGGAGCTCATTCTTCCCATGGCAATTTCGCGAATTGTTCCTTTTGGTTGTCCCGCAGGAGGAGGCAGTGCCCCGGTGGGTTGGGCCATGCAGGTTCCGGGCTTTGCTCTTCGACGCTTGTGTTTCTTTTGTTTTAGTGCTTCCCCTGTTGTCACTCCTCACCCCTCCTCACCACTCCCCTTCTGCATTCATGGTTCCTCCTGATAGTCACGACGACGCAGCTCCCAGCTGCTCCTGCTCGCTATCTTTGGTGTACTTGCGTGTGCTGCCTCTCTGAACCCTTCTGATGCAAAAACAAACTTGACTTGTGACTTTTGCATTGATGCACAGTTTCTTTTCGGTGCCTTTAGTCACACATTTAACCTGTGACTTTTTCTTTGTGCACGTACTGCTGGATAATCCATTTAATGAATTAAATCCCTTGACTGTTGTCACCTTATTATTGTTTTTGTTCACGTTGCATACTCCATCCCTTGACTGTTGTCATGTTGTTTTTGTTATTGTTTACTTTGCGTACCCCGCTTGGTGTCTCTGAAACGTGAAAACATACTGAAAAGAGAATACGTAGCTCCTCTTCTCTGTGGGGAACAATAGATCTATCTAGAAGGTGTTCTGTGAGTAGAAATCACACTAACGGTTCTTTTGGTCATCCCAACCTCCCTTTCTGAGGCTGAACTTTAAAAAAGACTCCTTTTAATAATTGCAATATGTAGTTTGGCGGTGAGGCAGCATTAAATCTGCACTTAATTGTAGTGCCTATGAGCATTTTAAGTTTAGGCCTCGTGGAGTTTACTTTTGTACACTGTGCGCTCATAAATTTTGCATAACAACATGTGTTTCAAAAGGTTTGTGGCAAAGTTGTGTTTGTAAAAGTGCGTAATTTAACCAGTTATTTTAAGGGAGGGAAAGAGGACACCACCACATGCCCCGACTCCCGTCTTATATAGCTGCACAAGCACCCTTCTCCTGTAGGACTCTCACAGGCTCTGCACAGATAGAGGACCCACCTCCCTGTCTTGTATAGCAGTGTAAGCACACTTCTCCTGTAGGACTCTCACAGGCTCTGCACAGATAGAGGACCCCATCCCCGTCTTTTATAGCAGCGCAAGCACCCTTCTCCTGTAGGACTCTCACAGGCTCTGCACCGATAAAGGACCCCCACCCCTCTCCTTATATAGCTACTCAAGCACACGTCTCCTATAGGACTCTGACAGGCTCTTTATCTGCCGTCTTCGAAAGGAGCTGCAACCAATTTGTCCTCAAGGGCTCTGCACGGCACTTCGTTCATTTATAGATCGGTTCGGCCTATATAAGTGCACATAGATAGATACATTTACAGAGTTACTACAGTGACCATGCTGTGCTTAGAATTATTCATAGCACCTAATGTCTCCCTGTATGCTAATGTTACCCTTCTAGTGTCTACATATATGGCTTAGTGCCTAACAACTTCCTGTACACTAATGTTACCCTTCTAGTGCCTAAAGTTATGATATAGCACCTAATGCTTTCATGTATTCTAATGTTACCCTTATAGTGCCTATAGTTATTGCACAGCGCCTATATGCGGTTACCTTTTTAATGCCTACAGTTATGGTATAGCGTCAAATAACTCCCTGTGGGCTGATAATCCTATTCTATTTTTTTCTCTTCAAGCACTTCTTCTCGTGTTATTGCACTACTTTGTACTGAGTTCTCCAATTGTTTCGCTACATGCTTCTTTCATTCCTGTTTTTAAAAACGCTTTTGGACAACTTCCTGGAATTATTTCACCAAATACAATCTCTACTCTTGTTATTTCAACAGGTTATACAGTGGGCTGAAACCCAGGTGGATGGAGTACACGCAGTAGAAAACAGCCCCTAGCGTTTTGTACAGTGTCTAATTATGTGCCACAGTTCCTTGTGAATCTACAGTCTCTCCTAGAGATAAGGTTTAGTGCCTATTATTATTATTATTATTAATTAGCATTTATTAAGCGCATGGCTACCCTGAGGCATCCCAGCGCTAAAGTTTTGAGTTTTGAAACAGCACCTAGTGATATGGTTGAGCACCTAGGTTTGTCGTACAGTGCCTAGTCATCGTAGAGTACAGCTCCTAGACTCAAGGTACCAAGTGTACACCTATACTGCACCACCACATGTTTTTCTATAACATCTAGAGTTATAATGTCGAGCAGGAGACTTGGCATAGGTCCTAGTGCTGCTGTACAGCACAGCACCTAGTTATTTGTCTAAGCACTTGGATTTTTTGTAGATTATCCAGTTAGAGGACAGTTATATCAGGCACCTGGAATTGGTAGCACTGTTCACAGTGTAGCTATCAGCCGAAACATCAGTGTTCCCACACCCAAAGGTGATGCCCTACGGCACCCCTTCTTCATGGGCGGACACAGTCGGACAAATATTAACTGATATGTCAGCTGTGCAGGTTATGATCCTTCTGCATAGGCGTACTTGTATCCAGTGGCCCTAGACTGGAGCCTTGGAAACCATTGCCTTGGTGATATTCTAAGTCCTCTAGGCAGTGCTGCAGCTGTTACTCTGTTCCCAGTGGTAATTACCCCTTCCTAATCCTCTAGACAGTGCTGCAGCTGTGTCTCTGTTCATACATCCACTACACTCCAGACCATAACACATAGGTAAAAGACATTGCCATTTTACAATGCCAACAGCTCTAACTCTCAGAAATGCGAGACCTATTGCATTGCAAATGCTTGTTTAAGTGAAGCGATTGCCTGACTTATTTCCTGGAAAGAGACATCCTCTTCCAAAGAGAAAAGATCTATGTCTGTAATCGAAGGGTGATCAATGTCTTGTAAGTAATCATCAATCTCAGCTTGAAAGGGAACAGCATCTGGAGTGTATAAGAATCTATAGAAATTTTCAAATTAGGCAAGAATGTCATTACCTTTGGAGATTTGAGAGCCCTGAGAAGTTGCAGGTGGTCTATCCTATTACGTTGTTGTTTAACCTTGAGATAATTTGTCAATAACTTTCCAACTTTATTACAACCACTATAATAGTAGGTACTACTTTTGAGGAGCATGGTGGAAGATATTTCATTAAATCGCATCTTGGTTTTAACTAAATCCTGTAACACCATGAGGATTTAGAAGAGTAAAACTGTGGTTCTGAATTTTTGATAGATTTTAGAAGTGTTTTATGTTCTTTATCAAATTGTTTCTTTTTCTTGGTTACATAGTCTGTGATAAGGCCACGGGCAGTAGATTTAAATGTGTCCCATAACAATTGAGCGGCTAGAGTAGGATCATTTTATGAATGTCAAAAAATTCTACAGCAAATGAGTTAACAGATGCAGAAAATTCAGTATCTTTTAACAGAGCATTATTAAACCTCCATCTACCCCGGTGGCCTTGAACAGGGATCACATCCATATCAACAATGACGGTGCATAATCTGAAATAAGAATTGCCCATTTTCAGTAGATACAATATTTTGAACAAGACTTTTGGTTAAAAGGATATAATCCCTTTCTTACAGATCCCGGGTCTTCTGGCCTGCAAATTTTACAGATACTTTGAGTGTTTGGGGAAACCAGGGAAGAGGCACGTGGGCAACCCATCTAACCAATGCTTCGGGAGGGTTTCAGTATCTGGGGGTATTTATTTTGCCATACCCGGTCAGCTCTTCGTCACATAATATTCAGCCACTATTACCACGCCTTCGAGAAGAGATAAAGGTGTGGTCGCCCCACCCTTATCTTTACTTGGGCAGTCCGCCATCTTCAAAATGGTCTCCCTACCATGGATACTGTATCGGCTCCAAAATTTCCCCTACACTATTCCACAGTCGTGGTTCCAGCAGCTTAATGCAATCCTTAATAACTTCCTGTGGGGGTGTGGTGCAGTCAGGGTGGCTCTCCGGACTTGTACGCAGTCCACCTGTTGTGGGGGAATTGCCGCGGCAGATGTATATGTCTACTACTCTGCCTCTCACCCACTCAACATAAACAAGTGGTGGTACAGTGCGCAGATGGACCCGGCGTTTGCAGTTCAGAGACGAATGATGGGCTCCCAGACTTTGTTAGATCTCTTATATAGTCGGACACACCTGGACCACTTACCCCCAGCGTGTAAAGTGGTGATACAATTATGGCACAGCACAGTCAAAATGATGGGCTGGGGAGGGCGACTGACCTCCGACAATCGTTGTCACACTGCCAGGGTTCCGCGCATGGGTCCTTATCGGGCTCTCTACACTAGGGGACATAATGCAAGGGACAGTACTTAAGTGCTTTCAACAGCTACAAGCAGAATATTTTCTCCACCGTACAGATACTTACAGCTTACACATGCACTAACATCACACATCCGGTCCCTGATGAACCTGCCAGAGTACTACCCTTTGGAGGGGCGTTTGTTGATGGGAGACCTGGGTCCCCACAAAATAAGACAAATCCACCAAACACTAATCAACCATAACCAAACCACGCTTGACAAGCTACGAACGACGTGGGAAGGAGACACTCCAGATCTTACCGATGATGATTGGACAGAGGCTCTGGCAAGTCCTCGGGGTGCCACCATTGCAACACGATACTGCCTAATCCAATTTAGATTAGCGTCATTCCCGACCTGCCTCAGATGCCGGGAGGAGGAAGGAACTTTCTTACACACAGTATAGAGCTGCAGGGCACTTCAGCCCTTTTGGTGTAATGCAACCTCCTGTCTAGAACAAGTCCTGTCCTGACAGCTAGCTGGAGATCCCAAGTTGTTTCTCTTGCATAGCACAGATAGGATTGGGGGAACAGATACAAACAACACCTCTTGTTCCTGGGGCTCCAAACAGGACATTGCCCAACATTGGAAGGGGATTTCTCCACCATCGGTAGGTGGTTGGAAACGCTCCATGGACAAATTTATGGGGATGGAAATAGCAGTGTTTAAGGCATGAGGTTGCCCACAGAAACATAATAAGATCTGGTCACGCTGAGCTGAATACAGGGGTATAGACCTACCTCCCATACAATCCTTAGAAGCCTCTGTTGAGCAAGTGGTACGATTGTATGACTACGGTCACACTCATGGCTAGCAGACCCTGCTACCTGAACGAGCTTGATAAATATCCTTTGTGTGGTGGAGAATGGTGCACAGCCTGTGCCAGAGTTGGTTTGTTAGTTTTCTTTCATGTCTTTGTTGATGTTTTGAAATATGAGTACCACTCTGTAAAATGATATAATTCGATGTATGTGACTGGTCATCCTGACCGAGTTGTACCATCTAAAACATCAATAAATTTTTTTATAAAAAAAAAAGGATATGATCCAGTCTTGTAAGTGAGCCATTAACTGGGGAGAAAAAATTATATTCTCTGGAGGTGGGATTACAATGCCCCCACGAGTCAATCAAGGCACTATCGCAAACAGTGGAAAAAAATTCTTTATGCATTTTATGTGGTACAAATTTGACTGGGGATTGACAATCTAAAAAACGGTCCCTTATATGAATACAGTTACCCCCCAGTAAGAAATAAACATCCGCATAGACCCACACCAGTCCAGACATTATAATCAATCTGTGTGGGATCATATACCTTAAATATCATTAGAGGAATATTATTAATTAACAATTTAACAATTATCCATCTGACCTCCCCATCAATTTGCTGAGACACAATATTACAATTTAATTTCTTGTTACAAAGGCTAATAACACAATATTTCTTGTTGAGGTAGGGGATACAACAACCGTTCCCATCTAACATTGTTTGAGTTTCAAAGCTTCAAGTTCAGTCAGATGAGACTCTTGAATAAGAACCATATCTGGATTAAGCTTACCCAGATGAGAGAGAATTCTCTGCCTCTTTATGCGATTATTAAAACATTTCACATTCCATGAAATAACTTTGAATTATATAACCTGTTGAACATTGAAAAAATAACAGGTTTTCATTCATGATGAAGGAATGCTTCATACGAATGAACAAACAAGCACAAAAAAATGGAAAACTCTGATGAGAGGAGAAAAAAGTAGGAGATAAGACAAACATAGATGAGAAAAAGGGAAATAAGATAAGACCAAAAAAGACAGTACATGTCAAACAAGTGATGACTGTAATAATAAAAAAAGGGGGATGGGTGGAGACAACGCCAAGTGAAGGAGGCACAACCAGGGAAATAGGTATGGACGAGGACTACACATAATGAAAAACATCTCTGAAGGGAACAGAAAGATAAAGCTAAGACCTCAAACAGGAATGCCTTATCACAATACAAGGAGCCTAGATGCATAAGAAAATAACCAGTAAAAAAAGAATCATCTGCAAATCAGAAAGACTATAAGAGGAATATTAACACCTAGAAGGTCTTGATGTGTCCATAACTTCACTTGTGTGATCTTTGAGAAACTTCTGGAGCATGGAGTGATCATCGTAGGTAGTAGTCTTGTTGTTATAGGTGACGTTAAAAATACAGGAGTTAAACAAACCATATCGAGCACTCCAATATCGCAGGGATGGGTGGAGATCAAGATTTTTTTTTCTCGAGGAGCTGTGATCCTGGTAACATCTGGAGTGAGGAAAGTCTTTCTTCCAGGCCAGAGCAACTGCTTTTTAGCTTTTGCAGTATTAAGCACTTGAGGAGATCTGTAAATCCTAAAAATAGAAGAATAACACCTCTGGGTTTAGAAGAGGAAGCAGTAGAACTCATATGTTAAGCCAGTCTGTGTGCCTTCTGAATATTCAATATGGTCGAATGAGGTAAGTCAACCACTTGAAGCAAACAGGAAGTAAAAAATGAGATAGAGTCTGTGTAGGAGAGTAGGATCTGCTTCTTATGGTTACCCCCACTTTTTTCTGACGTTTCACTATTTTTCGACTTTAGTCTGGCTGGGGCCCTCCTATCCAGGACCCCAGCCTAGCTGCTTCCTCTCTAAATGGATTCCATGTACCTTAGGTACACCACAAATTGCATTCTGGGGTGCCCTTATGAGTCCCTAGTATATGGTATACTATGTACCCAGGGCATAGGTACCCCAGAGGCCTACCAGGGGCTGCAGCATGTATTATGCCACCCCTGGGAAGCCTTCCAAAATGACACCACAGGACTGCTACAGCAGCCTGAGTAAGGTGGTGCATGCACCCCTTACTGAGATATAGGTTCACTATATCTCACCCTATCACTGCACATATAAACCTATCAGTCACCCCTATGGCAGGCCTTATCAATCCTGAAGGCAGAGTGCTTGGTTTTATGTGAGAGGGTGCCCATGCATGAGCAGAGCCCCTCTGCAGCCTTCGGAATCTCCTCTCCGGGGTTGTCTGTGATGCAGCCTGACCATATACTCTTAAGTGCATTATAACTAAACGGTAAATGCTAACTTTGGGATGGCTGCACGGAAACATGTTGTGTTTGGTGTCAAACACCTTGGAATCATACCCCCACACCAGTAACTGGTGTGGGAGTATGATCCCACCCTTCTAGAGGGAGAGACATGACAGCACCGGTATGCCCGGTACCAGCTAACAGAGCCCTGGCATCACAAAATGGATGCTGCAGCCACAGACACGAGTCTGGCCTCCTGCTGCTGACCGAAACTCCGGCAGGGGAGGCCTGGACAATAGGTTTCCTGTCACAGGGAGGTGTAACCACCTCCCAGACAGGCTTTAGTGTATTGGGGCTGGGGGGGTGCACTCTCAGAGTGCTTTGAAATCCTGCACTGGGGGCACATTTGGTGTCCCTGTGCATAGCCCACTTCAAACCGGCTGCAGGGGCTACCAGCCCCTGCTCTGGCGCGAAACTGGACAAAGGAAATGGGTGTAGCCACCCCTCTTTCCAAACCCTCCCATAGGTGGGTCCCCAGAGTATGTCCAACCCCTTCCTTGGGTATAAGATAGGAACCCCTGGCAACAGGACTTTAGATATCCCTGGACGAAACTCTGAAACTGAATCCTGGACCTTCGATGATCTGTTAAATGCCAGATGACTGAAGAATCTCCCTTGGAGTAAATGAGTTACTCCCCTGCTTGGCAGGCACCAAAGATGCATCTGTCCGGTCTGCACCTCCGAAGCTCCCGCCGGATGCAGACAACTTTGCAACCCAGGAGGTGGGTTTCAAGACTTCCCTGAGGCTGACCCGAGTCCCCAGCAAAGCTGAGACCTGTAGCCCTCGTGGGTACCGTGGAACCGGAACCCCTGGAAACCGTGCACATTTGCAAGTGCATAAGCTTCTGGTCGATCCTAGAGGCTGTGCTTTGACTTGCTTGTAGCCCCGACTGCGAGCAGTGAATCCACTGAAGATTGCTGGCCTGGCCACTCCCAGTGACCCGTGGGCTGCCATTTTGTGAGTCTGCTTGAGGTCCCTTTGCGATCCCTTGTCTGTCAACTTGTGGGTCCCTCAGAAGGACAACTCTACTTTCAATGGGCCTCCCTGGTTGCTACAGGCCTGCCCTGACTTTCCCTTGCTTGGGGAGTCCCTCGGACCTCGCTGGTCCGCACCGAAGCCTTTCTTCTCTTCCTGCGTGGGTTGCTGTTGCCAAGGCTTGTTGGGTCCAATCCGGGCACCGACACCGCAGCAAGTGACTTCCTTTGTGGGACAGCTCGAATCCAGCTCCTGGTTGTCGTCGACACCTCCTGGTCCTCATGGCTGCAGAGACAATCTTCACCTCTTCGAACTTGAAGCACCCGACATCGATGGGCATTCGACTATCGTGCCCCTGGTCACTGGCTAGTGACCCAGACTCTGTTCCCTCTGCTTTCAGGTTCTTCACATCCTCGATCCAGGCTTGGATCTCTTCGGACTCTTCGCATCTTCCCGGCAGCAGCACTTTCCAGCAAGCGGCCATTGAAAACGACGGCGCAGCCCGACACCATTTGACACCTATGCACCCGGCTTCCCTGGGTAAGGTAACATGAGTACTCTGGTGCTCCCGTGGGTGTTGGACCTAGAACCCTCTAAGTCCAAAAGGGTTTGTTCCTAGTCCACTCCGAAGTGTCCCTAAACTTTAACACTCTAACCGCGACATTCCCCATAGACGCTAACGGAGCTCGCGGCTGTGTTCACACACTGCACACGTCCCCCGTGGGTCCCCTGTGTCACTACCTTGGGTGGTTCCTTGGGGTCCCAGCGATTCTACAGGCTCTAGGCCTTGTGTCTAGCCAAGTCGTGGTTCTTATACCACTTTCTTAATATATGGTTTGGTACGCCCCTAGGGCTAATTGTATATTGTGCTAATTTACTGTGATATTTGAAGTGTAACATATGTGCTTTTGACCTCTAGCCTCATAAAGAGACTAGTAGGGTGTGTTTAGAAGTAAATACATATATTTTATATATATACCTGGGGTGGTCTCCTTTCATTTAGCCATTCAAGAGATTATCGACTGGTAAAACAAACAGCTTTACACTCCTTCAAGACTTAGCCTGAAGGCTGCTCTCCATAGCTACCACTAGGATAGCTTTCAATAAAGGTTGTCTTTAAACCAATCATCAATAAAGGTCGTTTGGACTGGTGCAAGGTGCCCACTATAACTAGTGGACAGCATATACCAGGCCAACTTCTCATTCGTGGCAGCGGTGGGATTCAAGCTTGCCTTTGTTTTACCAGATAATCTCAAGTGAGTGACTAACTGACAACCACTAAAAGGTACCTGAGGTACATATAATTCAAGCTTAAAATTACAGTAAGTTCTACTGAACTTAGAGTTGTGTGTCAAGGATTAGCACACCCTTTCTACAACTCAAGAGAGTTTAGTAGTGCATACACCACACCTCACTAGTGATTTCTTCAAGGCCAGGAACCAGTGGGCCCCTGCCAGAAGCCAATGGGCTTCCACCATCCAAGTATGACAACCTCCAATTCTTGGAATTGAGAGCATTGTGTAGTACTAGGAGATTGAAGACAGGAAAAACTGCAAACACCCAACACCTCATAGAGGTACTGCTGTTGGATGATCTCAAAAAGACCTCCGGGTCTGATGGGGTAGGCAGAGAGGGTGGGGCAGCAGATGAGGAAAGGCCAAGGGGTGAAGATACCCATGACCTGACCTCTGAAGCTGGCCAGGAAGATGACAATGATTTTACCCTGGAAAATCCAGCTCCCCCTGCAGATGAGGAGGATGGCCACAATGGCCCCCTCTTTATCCCACCAGGGAGAGTTGAGAGTGTGCCTAGAAGGTCAAGGTCTCCTTCTCAGGAGTCTAACCATTCTGACACCTCAATAGGGACCTCTGTTTCCTCTCATAGGAGGGAATCCTCTCATGAAAGGAAAGAGAGACTGCTCAAGTATGAAGAAGCTCAGCTTAGAATCAGAAGAGAGCAGGTGGCTTTAGATAGGGAGTCCCTAGAGCTTCAGAGAACAAGAAGAAAGTTAGGACTAGAGACCCATGGTGGCAGCAACTTCCCTAGTGGTAGGGAAAGGTCTCATGACCATAGAAACCTAAGCAAGATTGTCCCTCCCTACCAGAGTGGGGATGACATCCACAAATGGGTTACTGCACTGGAAAGGGCCTGTAAAGTTCAGAGGGTCCCCCAGGAGCAGTGGGCAGCAATCTTGTGGCTCTCCTTTGCAGACAAAGGTAGAGATAAGCTCCTCACAGTAAGAGAAGAGGATGCTGATGATTACCAGATCTTGAAAAGTGCACTGATTGAGGGGTTTGGCCTAACCACTGAACAGTATAGGATAAAGTTCAGAGATACCCAAAAGGCACAAAATCAAGACTGGGTGGACTTTGTAGATTGTGCTACTAAGGCTCTGGAGGGCTGGTTACTTGGCAGTAAGGTGTGTGATTTCAAAGGATTGTACAGCTTAATTATGAGGGAGCAGATCCTTAATAATTGTCAAAATCAGCTGTTGCATCAGTATCCGGTGGACTCTGATCTGACCTCTCCCCAAGAATTGGGAAAGAAGGCAGACAAATGGGTCAGAACCAGGGTGAGGCAGAAGGTTCAGAACCAAGGTGGTGACCCAAAGAAGCAAGATTCTAAGAACTCTGACAAGGGTGGGGAAAAGGGTAAAGACCAGAAGTCTTCTCAAGGTCCCCAAAAATCTTCTTCTGGGGGGGAATCCCAATCTAACAAAAGTAAAGGCCAAAAGAAACCATGGTGTAAGATCTGTAAACAGAAAACACACTGGACCAGTGATTGTACCAAGTCCAAAGACTCAAGTCCAGCCACCATTGCCCCTGAGGCAACTGTTCCCCCTAGTGCAGCTACAACTGGTGGTACTCAGAATAAGGGTGTAATAGGGTTAACCCTGGGTTCTGAGATGGGCTCTGGCCTAGTCAGAGTTCCAGCTCAGGCTGTCCTGGTCTGTGATGGAGGCATGGACATGTCCTCCTCTGTGAGTCCCAGTAACTTGGGCAAGTACAGACAGCAGCCTTTGATAAATGGAAAAGAGGCTTTGGCATACAGGGACACAGGAGCAAGTGTCACAATGGTGACAAAAGATTTTGTGGCTCCTGGGCAGATTATACTTGGTGAGATGTACCAAGTGACCAATGCTAGCAATGTCAGGACAGACCATTCCATGGCAGTTGTTAATTTCTCCTGGGGAGGGGTAACTGGCCTCAAGAAAGTTGTGGTAAGTGCAGACCTCCCTGTAGAATGCTTGCTTGGCAATGATCTAGAAACTTCAGCTTGGGCAGAAGTGGAGCTCAGGACTCATGCAGAAATGCTAGGGATCCCTGCACATGTATTTGCTGTGACCAGGTCACAGGCCAAAAAGGCTAACACTGAACAGGCCCTGGATTCTGGAATAATGGACCAGGTGCCTCCCAAGAGGAGGAGCAGTATGGTTAAGGCAGAGCCTTTCCCCCTGACTCAGAATACAGATCAGCCTCCTGAGGGAGATGATCTTAGTCCTGAAGAAGGAACTGTCCCAGAGGAGCTTGAACCTGATCAGGTTGAGTTCTTGGGGACAGGGGGCCCTTCCAGGGCAGATCTGAGCCAGGAGCAGCTGAGCTGCCCCTCTCTTGAAACCCTTCCCAGAAAGCAAGCTGCTGATGAGGCTGCTGGGAATGCTAGTGGCACCCATAAAATATATTGGGATGATGGACTCCTATATTCAGAGAGTAGAGACCCCAAGCCTGGTGCTTCCAGGAGGTTGTTAATACCTCTGAAATTTAGGGGCTTCCTATTGGCACTAGCCCATGATATTCCTTTAGCAGGTCACCTGGGCCAAAACAAGACTTGGGACAGAATTGTTCCTCACTTTCATTGGCCCCACATGTCTGAAGACACCAAGGAGTTTTGTCGCTCTGTGTCACCTGCCAAGCCAGTGGGAAGGCAGGTGGAACCACAAAGGCCCCCTGATACCACTACCTGTGGTGGGGTTCCCTTGGAGAGGGTGGGGATTGATATAGTTGGTCCCATGGATCTTCAGACAGCCTCTGGGCACAGGTTTATCCTGGTGGTGGTGGTGGACCATGCCACTAGGTACCCAGAAGCCATTCCACTTAGGACCACCACAGCACCTGTGGTGGCAAGGGCCCTCTTGGGAGTATTCTCAAGGGTGGGTTTTCCTAAGGAGGTAGTATCAGACAGGGGTGCAAACTTCATGTCTAGTTACTTGACTGCAATGTGGAAGGAGTGTGGAGTGAATTATAAGTTCACCACACCCTATCACCCACAATGCAATGGTTTAGTTGAAAGGTTCAACAAAACCTTGAAGGGCATGATCAAAGGTCTCCCAGAAAAGCTTAAGCGCAGATGGGACATTCTTTTGCCCTGCCTTTTATTTGCCTACAGGGAGGTGCCTCAAAAGGGGGTTGGTTACAGCCCTTTTGAACTTTTGTTTGGCCATCCTGTTAGGGGTCCTTTGTGTCTGGTGAAGGAGGGATGGGAGTTACCTCTCAAACCCCCTAAACAGGGCATACTAGACTATGTACTTGGTCTCCGCTCCAGGATGGCAGAGTATATGAAAAAGGCAACTAAAAACCTTGAGGCTAGCCAGGAATTACAAAACGCCTGGCATGACCAAAAGGCTGTGCTGACTGTGTACCAGCCAGGACAGAAGATGTGGGTGTTGGAGCCTGTGGCCCCAGTAGCTCTCCAGGATAAGTGGAGTGGCCCCCATACAATTGTTGAACAGAAGGGAGAGGTTACCTACTTGGTAGACCTTGGAACTCCCAGGAGTCCCCATAGGGTACTTCATGTCAACAGACTGAAACCATATGTCGACAGGGCAGACATGGGCTTGCTCATGGCTACTGATGAGGGACAGGAGGAAGAGAGTGATCCACTCCCTGACCTGCTCTCTCAGAACTCTGAGGATGGATCAGTAGATGGTGTAGCCTTGGCATGCAGCCTCACTGTCCAGCAACAAACTGACTGCAGAAAAGTTCTCAGCCAGTTCAGGCATATGTTCTCCCTGACACCTAGTCAGACTACCTGGTGCCCTCATGAAGTGGACACTGGGGACAGTCTACCTGTCAAGAATAAAATCTACAGGCAGCCTGATCATGTCAGGGATTGTATAAGGACAGAGGTCCAAAAGATGTTGGATTTGGGAGTCATTGAACCCTCAGATAGCCCTTGGGCTAGTCCAGTAGTCCTTGTGCCTAAACCTCACACCAAAGATGGCAAGAGAGAAATGAGGTTTTGTGTGGACTACAGGGGTCTCAATGCAGTCACTAGGACTGATGCCCATCCCATCCCAAGGGCAGATGAGCTTATAGATACTTTGGCCTCAGCCAAGTTTCTGAGCACATTTGACTTGACAGCTGGCTACTGGCAGATCAGACTAGCTGATGATGCAAAGCCCAAGACAGCATTTTCTACCCCTAGTGGGCATTATCAATTTGTGGTGATGCCCTTTGGTTTGAAAAATGCACCTGCCACTTTCCAAAGGTTGGTGAATACAGTCCTTACAGGCCTGAAGACTATAGTGGAGCATATCTAGATGATATTGCTGTCTTTAGCTCCACCTGGGAGGATCACCTGGTCCACCTAAGGAATGTTTTGGAGGCCCTGCAAAAAGCAGGCCTAACTATCAAGGCTACTAAGTGCCAGATAGGGCAGAGTCAGGTTGTGTAACTGGGCCACCTTGTGGGTGGAGGCCAGGTTCAACCATTGCAGAGCAAAATCCAGACCATAATGGACTGGGTTGCTCCCACTACCCAGACTCAGGTGAGAGCCTTCTTGGGCCTGACTGGGTACTACAGAAGATTTGTAAAAGGTTATGGATCCATAGTGACCCCATTGAATGACCTTACCTCTAAAAGAATGCCCAAAAAGGTTCAGTGGACAGTTAGCTGTCAAAAGGCATTTGATGACCTGAAGCAGGCCATGTGCACTGCTCCCATTCTGCAGAGTCCTGATTACTCCAAAAAGTTCATTGTGCAAACAGATGCATCTGAGTTGGGGGTAGGGGCTGTACTGTCACAGTAGAATGATGAAGGTCAGGATCAGCCAGTAGCTTTTATTAGCAGAAGGCTGACCCCCAGAGAGAAACGTTGGTCCTCCATTGAGAGGGAGGCCTTTGCTGTGGTTTGGGCTCTGAAGAAGTTGAGGCCATACTTGTTTGGCACTCACTTCCTTGTTCAGACAGACCATAAGCCCCTCTTATGGCTAAAACAGATGAAGGGTGAAAACCCCAAACTTTTAAGGTGGTCCATTTCCCTACAGGGGATAGACTATACAGTGGAACATAGACCTGGGAGTAGCCATGCCAATGCAGATGGACTCTCCAGATATTTCCACATAGAACATGAAGACTCAACTGGTCAAGTTTAGTTTAATGTCCCTGCGTTTGGGGGGGGGGGGTTGTGTAGGAGAGTAGGATCTGCTTCTTATGGTTACCCCCACTTTTTTCTGATGTTTCACTGTTTTTCGACTTTAGTCTGGCTGGGGCCGCCTATCCAGGACCCCAGCCTAGCTGCGTCCTCTCTAAATGGATTCCATGTACCTTAGGTACACCACAGATTGGATTCTGGGGTGCCCTTATGAGTCCCTAGTATATGGTATACTATGTACCCAGGGCATAGGTACCCCAGAGGCCTACCAGGGGCTGCAGCATGTATTATGCCACCCCTGTGAAGCCTTCCAAAATGACACCACAGGACTGCTACAGCATGCACCCCTTACTGAGATATAGGTTCACTATATCTCACCCTATCACTGCACATATAAACCTATCAGTCACCCCTATGGCAGGCCTTATCAATCCTGAAGGCAGGGTGCTTGGTTTTATGTGAGAGGGTGCCCATGCATGAGCAGAGCCCCTCTGCAGCTTTCGGAATCTCCTCTCCGGGGTTGTCTGTGATGCAGCCTGACCATATACTCTTAAGTGCATTATAACTAAACGGTAAATGCTAACTTTGGGATGGCTGCACGGAAACATGTCGTGTTTGGTGTCAAACACCTTGGAATCATACCCCCACACCAGTAACTGGTGTGGGAGTATGATCCCACCCTTCTAGAGGGAGAGACATGACAGCACCGGTATACCCGGTACCAGCTAACAGAGCCCTGGCATCACAAAATGGATGCTGCAGCCATAGACACAAGTCTGGCCTCCTGCTGCTGACCGAAACTCCGGCAGGGGAGGCCTGGACAATAGGTTTCCTGTCACAGGGAGGTGTAACCACCTCCCAGACAGGCTTTAGTGTATTGGGGCTGGGGGGTGCACTCTCAGAGTGCTTTTAAATCCTGCACTGGGGGCACATTTGTTGTCCCTGTGCATAGCCCAGTTCAAACCGGCTGCAGGGGCTACCAGCCCCTGCTCTGGCATGAAACTGGACAAAGGAAATGGGTGTAGCCACCCCTCTTTCCAAACCCTCCCATAGGTGGGTCCCCAGAGTATGTCCAACCCCTTCCTTGGGTATAAGATAGGAACCCCTGGCAACAGGACTTTAGATATCCCTGGACGAAACTCTGAAACTGAATCCTGGACCTTCGACGATCTGTTAAACGCCAGATGACTGAAGAATCTCCCTTGGAGTAAAGGAGTTACTCCCCTGCTTGGCAGGCACCAAAGATGCATCTGTCCGGTCTGCATCTCCGAAGTTCCTGCCGGACGCCGACAACTTTGCAACCCAGGATGTGGGTTTCCAGACTTCCCAGAGGCTGACCCGAGTCCCCAGAAAAGCTGAGACCCGTAGCCCTCGTGGGTACCGTGGAACCGGAACCCCTGGACTCCGTGCACATTTGCAAGTGCATAAGCTTCTGGTCAATTCTAGAGGCTGTGCTTTGGGTCACTTGTAGCCCCAACCCCAATCAGTGAATCCACCAAAGATTGCTGGCCTGGCCACTCCCAGTGACCCGTGGGCCGCAATTTTGTGATTCTGCTCGAGGTCCCTTTGCAATCCCTTGTCCGTCAACTTGTGGGTCCCTCAGAAGGACAACTCTACTTTCAATGGACCTCCCTGGTTGCTCCAGGCCTGCACTGACTTTCTCTTGCTTGGGGAGTCCCTCAGACCTTGCTGGTCCGCACTGAAGCCTTTGTTCTCTTCCTGCGTGGGTTGCTGTTGCCAAGGCTTGTTGGGTCCAATACGGGCACCGACACCGCAGCAAGTGACTTCCTTCGTGGGCAGCTCGAATCCAGCTCCTGGTTGGCATCGACGCCTCCTGGTCCTCGTGGCTGCAGAGACAATCTTCACCTCTTTGAACTTGAAGCACCCGACATCGGTGGGCATTCGACTATCGTTCCCCTGGTCACTGGCTAGTGACCCAGACTCTGTCCCCTCTGCTTTCAGGTTCTTCACATCCTCGATCCAGGCTTGGATCTCTTCGGACACTTCGCATCTTCCCGGCAGCAGCACTTTCCAGCAAGCAGCCATTGAAAACGACGGCACGGCCCGACACCATTTGACACCTATGCACCCGGCTTCCCTGGGTGAGGTAACACGAGTACTCCGGTGCTCCCGTGGGTGTTGGCCCTAGAACCCTCTAAGTTCAAAAGGGTTTGTTCCTAGTCCACTCCAAAGTGTCCCTAAACTTTAAAACTCTAACCGCGAATTTCCCCATAGACGCTAACGGAGCTCGCGGCTGTGTTCACACACTGCACACATCCCCCGTGGGTCCCCTGTGTCACTACCTTGGGTGGCTCCTTGGGGTCCCAGTGATTCTACAGGCTCTAGGCCTTGTGTCTAGCCAAGTCGTGGTTCTTATACCACTTTCTTAATATATGGTTTGGTACGCCCCTAGGGCTAATCGTATATTGTGCTAATTTACTGTGATATTTGAAGTGTAACATATGTGCTTTGACCTCTAGCCTCATAAAGAGACTAGTAGGGTGTGTTTAGAAATAAATACATATATTTTATATATATACCTGGGGTGGTCTCCTTTCATTTAGCCATTCAAGAGATTATCGACTGGTAAAACAAACAGCTTTACACTCCTTCAAGACTTAGCCTGAAGGCTGCTCTCCATAGCTACCACTAGGATAGCTTTCAATAAAGGTTGTCTTTAAACCAATCATCAATAAAGGTCGTTTGGACTGGTGCAAGTTGCCCACTATAACTAGTGGACAGCATATACCAGGCCAACTTCTCACAGTCCAAACCTTCAATGTCTTCTGAAAGGCCATAAAGTCATAGATTGTTCCGCCTGTTCCTATTTCCAAATCTTCTGATTGCCTCTTCTACAATGCTACCTCCTTGTCAAAGAGAGTAACTTTCTGCATGTCATCATGAATGTCACTCTCTGCTCCACCTCAGAGACCCTCCTTTCAGTGAGAGACGATTTATCATCTAGGCCCTGGGCACCTTAATTAGTTTCTTCCACAAAAGGAAGTAATGCTCTGATCTCTTCAAGTAAAAATACCATAAAAATAGGTACGGATGGTTAATCAGGTGTATGAGAGTCATGTTTACGTCTTTTGGTAGCAGAAGAGACTGCATGAGATTTTGAGCAAGAAGATGATGTGGTAGGTTTTGGAATAGCAAAGCAGAAACTCACTAGAAGCCATACTTGTATCCATTTCGGTCAAACAGGGCATGGTGTTCCGTGGAGTTGAGGATAGCTTAAAGTTCCATTCTTTTACATTCTGTGGAATTTGTATAGCGCATGGCTACGCAGTGGGCATCCCAGCACTAGATGCAGCACTTCAGCCACAGGACTCACTGCATGTCCAAAGAGATACTGAAATAGAAAGGTCTGCAAGTGCTTCCTGAAACTGAGTTCTGACTCGTACACTCTGAGATCCACTGGGAGGGCATTCCAGAGTTTAGGAGCTAAATAGGAAAAGGAGCGCCCCCGCTGCCTTCTTGATCCTGGGGACCAGCAGCAGCTTTTGATCTCCAGAGCATAGTGATCTCCTTGAAATATAGGAATTCAGCAAGTGCTATATTTCCTGTGCATAGCACGATCAGCTAAACAGTGTGTCTTGAACAGGATTCTCTTATGCACAGGTATCCAGTGCAGAGCTGATAAGGCTCGTGAGCCGACTGGTACTTTGGAATTTTGAAGAAAATCCAGGCATTTATGTTCTGGACCACTTGAAGCCTCTTTATCATGAACTTAGGACTTCCCAGGTAAAGAGAGTTGCCATAGTCCCAACGTGAATTCACCAGAACCTGCACAACCGCTCTCTGCAAAGGGCATGGAAACCAACTTAACAGTTTTCTGAGAGTCCTCAAAAGTTCAAAGCAGTTTGATGCTATTTTCCTAGCATATACCTCTTTATTATCAACCCAGAACTTGAGGCTCGTGACTGTGGGAGTAGGGGGAGGATGTGCCCCTAGATTTTCAGGCCAGTTCAGTTCCAGACAGTGAGAAGAGTTGTTTCTGACTACTAACACCAATAGAAGATTTAGTTTTCTTTATCCTACCCATATATGGTCATTGAAATACACATAGCCAAGAAGTTATTGACGAATAGATGTAGAGTCAATTGAAAATGTTACACAGGTCAGCTGCATGAGGGAACCAGGAAAATCTGTCAGGATACTGAAGCAGAGCAAAGAAGTATTTAGACCAGAGTAAACAATTACATATTGGGAGACCCAGGAACATTATACTCCCAAGGAAAAGTATGCACCATTGACAAAAGAAAATAGTAAGTCTCACCATTGTAATCCTGGGTAGAATGGGTTAAGCTTCCTGTTCAGAGAAAAACAAGCAGATAATTATTGGCAAGGTAATGAAAATGCACTTTCAGAGCATCCTGAATAAGCTAGAGTGAACTGCGTCACTCTGACAGGTCACTCTGACAGACGACAAGAGAAAATGGCTGCCACGCCTCGCGTTGGAGGTGTGAGTAACTACCGAAGTCTTAGAAGGCAGAAGAAGCAAGCCGCAGCTTGAAAGAAAGACCTCGGGTCTTATTGAGGCATGTTCAGAAAGGCGTGGCTACACAGAGGAGTCCTCCCTGTCTGGCAGGCAGTGACGGCTCCTCCGCTATGGCGGAGGAGGTTCGCCCCACTGCTTTCAAGCAGTGCAGAAAACAAAACACAAAATGATAATAACTTTCAGTTATTATCATTTTATGTTTCCTGTTGCTTTGCGAGCGGACGGGTGGGCGGGGCTTCTCTGCTCTGCTCACGGAGCAGGTTAGGAGTGGTTTGCCCACTCCTAAGTGTGCAGTGACTGTTTTGTCGGCCCTCTCGGGCCGCCCAAACCAGTCATGCGCACTTTCCCCCTTCTCCATGCAGCCTGCATGGAGAACAGGGCCACCCCTACAGCCCCTGGCTGAGCAGCATGTCACAGCGCTCAGACCAATCACAACGCTGCACTGCAGCATTGTGATTGGCTGAGGGAAGGACGTCTGGCTGCTTGCTTCCTGTTCCTGAAGTCGGAAGCAGGAGAGCAGGAGCAGAGAAGACGCGGGACCAGTGGAAAGGTAAGTTACTTTTTTTCATTTGTTTTTGTTCAGCTCCATTCCAGGATCGCGAGCCTCTCCCCCCAGCATGACCCCCCGCTCCCTCTCTTGCAAGCCATGCCAGCTGCGACTGCTGGCAGGAACAGCACCGGCGGTACGGGAAATGCAACATGGCACGGAGCTTTCATGCTAGGTAATCAACTTTGGTGGAGGCCAATCCACACCCCTCACTTATAAGCAATTTAAATAAGTCTTTTTGGGGTAAGTCAACCATGTTTAAAGGGGCAGCACAGACACTTTACTCCTGTTTATCAGGGGTGACAGTGCACAGAGTTCTAAGCCCAGCAAAAATAGGGCCGAGAAAAAGGTGAAAAATCTGTGGTGGCCTTGCAAAAAAGTCAGATTTCCTTACTCTTGAGCACTTACATTGAGGATGTAAGAGACCTACTGCAAGAGGGCCTTTAAACTGCCTACCAACACTATGGACATCAAGATTTCCAGGAGGGAGGGCAGAATTATCCCTGATTACAAGTAGGAGGGAATAACAGTCCCAACTATGGGCCCGATTTAGATGTCTTATGGACCTGGGTCAGTCTGACATCGATGCGTTACTGGGACCGACCGACCTCCTGTCGGCGGTCCCAACCCAGCAATAAGATGCAAACAGTGCCTGCAATGGGGTGAAGGGATCAACAGGGGGGCACCATAGAGGCCCCCTCGGCCTCCAATTGGAGGCCGTGCACCCATGGGGGCCCTGCTGGGGGCCACCAAAGTTGACTTCTGACAGCCTTTCTTCGTCGGAAAGGCCAGCACAGAAAGGCTGTCAGAATCCGACATTGTAAACCCTCGGCCGGAAAGAGCCACCCTTGGGATTACTGGAGGCTCTCCGAACAGGAGACAGGCTCCCCGAGCCCATCGGAAGCCATTTGGAAAGCCAGTTTGGATTCCTTTTCGACCAACTCCATCCAAATGGGTCGGTTGGAAATGAATACGAACAGCTGATTACGATGCCATAGGAACGGCCCCGACCGAGGGTCGGAGCCGTTTACTACTGCATCGTAATCGGCCCCTACGTGTTTCTTGTACCGATTCCCACCTGTCCTCTTCCATTTCCATACGAATTTTCACTAAAGCTTTTTGCATGCAATGCCCCAGGGAAAGGCGCGGGAGCTATCTGGAAATATGACCAACTTGTAATTGTATTTACAATGCACTCTGTCATGGAAACATACATACATTGACTTAAGGGCAGTCAATGCATACAGATATATTATTTCTATACACTGTTGCATTGCATACGAAGTGATATTTGAAAAAAAGTGCACAGCAAACAAATTCTCAGATGAACTACCCCAATCTGTGAAACACATTGGCGATAATACTCCTGAAGCTTTGCTAAACCCTCAACTTGTAGGCCAGTGAGCATAACCTAAGGAACAGTGCAAAACGCTCCTGCTCGGAATACTTATGCACCGCTTAGAGGAACCAAAAACAGAAACTCTGATAATATAGGCAGTACTTTCCAAGAGAAATGTCATGAAAGAGTCACATTTTTCAAACTGGCTATTCAGGTTGCTGCAAGCAAAATAGCTCTCTCAGAACGTGTGCAGTAACGCGACCTCGCCTGCCACAGTCTAATGACATTCATTTGGGGATTTCAGGAATAAACACACTCTGCAGGGCAGAAGCCTGGATGAGGTCGGATGAAGTGACTTTGATTTACTCTCTCCCCCTGTCTATATGTTCATGGTTGTGATAGAAATCAGATAGCCCATTTCACATCTTGTTTACCAAGTCAGTTCCAATCAGCATTATCATGTCACGTGCAGCCTGGTCCCCTCTGAGATGCCCTGCTCCTGTCTTTCATTTTTGTCGATACCGCTCCCATGAAACATCAATCCAGCAGCCCAGAATTCCTGTGGATGAAATCAGCACAGCGAGAATAATGATTTCTGGCTGGCCGCATTATCTAACAAACTGGTTTCCATGATATATCTTGTTTAGCAGAAACAGCCCTCGTCAGGTTACTTCATTCCCTTCGATGTCCCTGTGATATTCAAGTTGCAGTTGAAACGCACGAGCAGAATCTGCTCCGCAGCCTCCGCTGCCTTAGAGCTGAGAAGGTGAAACATGGAAAACAGCAATGAATTAATACCGCTCTTTGGCCATATATGCTTGTCAAATACTGACTATCTGTTTGCAGAAGCAGGACAAGTGCCTTAAGTTTGTCTGCCACAGTTGGCAGCTGAATCTCTCTCAACGAAAACACCACTAATTAGAGACATACTGTGTCAATATTCGCATTGCTTTACTGCTTTCTATTTATTTGGCTATAAACTGTATGATATTTTGTCTTGATAGGAACGATTAAATAGCGTGTTCCCAAAGTGTATTTTTTGACAAAATGTGTAGGTTTTGATCAAATGAAACGCTGTATGATCATTGGTGAGTGTTTGTTAAATTGACAATCGTCTATGATTCATGGGGATGGTGAATGCTGTAAATGATTATAACTTTAATTTCGACCAGTTCTTAGCTTTTGCCTGCACAGCACTTGCGCTGTGCACGAGAAATCTAGGGGCATATGTATATGCCCCTATCGCCACCCCAAAGTCACCTTTATCAACGTTGTGGTGGGTATAGGGGCTTAGCCTTATTTACAAGGCAGCGTTAAGCCACTTAGCGTGGCTTAACGCTGCCTTGTAAATAAGGCCCCCTTTCACACTATGGTTAGCGTGAAATGGGTGAGCAGTGGGTGTTGCGGTGGGCGTTCCACCGCAACACCCATTGATTTTGACGCCGCCCCCTATGTACAAGGGCAGCGTACATAGGAGGCAGCGCCAAAATTAAGACTAGGTAAAACCTGGTTTTAAGTTGGCGAAAAGAGGAGAAATGCATTATTTCTCCTGTTTTGCTTTTTCCATGTGTGCTGCCTTGTGCAGCACACATGGAAAAAGCAAATGCCATGGATTGTTTATGTACAGGAAGTTCCCTTCCTGTACATAAACAATCTTTAAAAATGCATTTGTAGACTTTCATGTGTGCTGCATTAAGCAGCACACATGAAAGTGACAAAATGGCATTTCAGGATTGTTTATGTGCAGGAAGGGACACCTTCCTAAACATAAACAATCCTCCCCTGCACGCAGACACCCTTGCATTATGGTGCAAGGGTGCCTACGCTGGTGCTGCACTTCTAAGTGTAGCGCCATCGCAGGGGGAAATGCAAGGCTGCACCATATCGTTGTAAATATGGTGCAGCCTTGCGTTTCAGAAGTGGCGGAGTGAGGCGTTAAGCCATGACAGCTAACACCTCACTCCGCCACTTCTATTGTACATATCCCCCCTAGTATTTTTAACCCCTTCGATGCTCGTGACGAGCTCAGCTCGTCATGCTGCGCGGTCGCGCTGTGCGCATGACGAGCTGAGCTCGTCACGACCACACCCGCGATCGGAATGTCCAGCACCTGGGCGGAATTCCGATCGCGGTCAAGGGGTTAATATAAACTTAACAGGGACTTATATCCCACCTCCTCTCTTTCCTGGCTTCTCATTGATTCCTGTGCTCACCACTTACCTTTCCTACATATTGGCTGTAGCATATTTTCCTGCATTTACTAATGCTTGTTCCTCGTCTGCTTCCCATATCAGTTTCCTGCCACCGAAATACTGTTGGCATCCGCTTTGGTGGAACTATATTTTCATAAAGTTTTTGCCTTTTAATATTGCAGCATATTTATACAACAACTTATCACCCTGAGAGATTAAGTGATTTGCATAGAATCACAGGATGTTGCGCGGCGCTACTGAGACTCGAACCAGGAACCGCAGCTCCCAAGTCAGCAGCTCTGGCTGCTGTGCCACATCCTCTCCACTCCCGGTTTATCTGTATTCCTTCTTCCGGACGATGATTGATGAAAACAGCTCTTTATTCATTACATAGGCAAAACCAATACATTACCAATTCTTGTTTTATTTGTTGGGATGGAAATGTCTCCTCCAAGTTGAAATAGACCTGCACCCATTACCTGAGCGACCCAGCTGCATATTATCTCATGTTATCACTTTGTTTTGTGCTGAGGCCTAGTCTTGTTTGTACCCGTTCTGAGATCCAGAGTTGAGCTGTGTGGACACAAGGGCTGCCCCATGGATGGCCTCTTGTAGATACAAGAATACCATCTGTCTCCTGTGACACATATATTAAGCGGTGGTAGCAGCATAACATTTTTAGGTTTCATCTTCACAGTGCTTGTGCTGTGCTTGAGAAATCTATTCTTTTTAATATAAACTTAAAAGGGACTTACATCCCACCTCCTCTCTTTCCTGGCTTCTCATTGGTTCCAGTGCGTGCTACTTACTTTTCCTCCATTTCTTTTGGCTGTAGCATATTTTCCTGCTTTTACCAATGCTTTTTCCTCCTCCGCTTGTCTTATCAGTTTCCCGTCACCGAAATACTGTTAACATCCGCTTTGTTGGAACTATTTTTTTTCATAAACTTTTTTGCTCTTTTTGCTTTTTCATCTTGCAGCAGATTTATATAGCAACTTATCACCCGGAGAAAGAGATTTGCCAAGATTCACAGGATGTTGCGCTGCCGAGAGTCAAACTGGGATCCCCAGCTCTCACCACATCCTCTGCACTCCAGTGTTACTTGTCAACGAGCTCTTTTTTTTTCATCCTGGACGATGATTCATGAAAACAGCATTTTATTCACCACATAGACTAACCTGATGCATTACCAATGCTTGTTACGTATTATTTACAATTTATTTGTGCCTTATTGTGGTGCATGTTCAACACCACTAAGAAATGGCCGCCCTTTTATGCTGCCACTCAAGCTAGTTTCTTTTATTTCTAATTGCTACATTTCGGCAGGACTGCTCTCCTAGTCCTTCTGACCCGAGCAACTGAAGCAGGTCATGTGTGGCGTCCACGCTTCCGTGCAGCAGGCTCTTGCTGGTGCCCGAGGCGTCATGGAGGTGAGTACAGTGAATGAGGTGCTGGAACTGTGTGCACGCACACTCTAGGTGCTGTGATGGAGATGTGTGCTCTGCAAACGCATGTGTGTGTCTTTAAACTGTCAGCAGGGATGTCATCAAGATACATTCTCTAGTTCTCGTGTGGTAATTGAAGTGGGGTCTGCACCAGCTGTCTTTGCGTGACTTTTGTAAGCTAGTTGCAGCAACCAGTCTTTGCTGTGGCCGTGTGTGTTTTTAAATAGTGTGTTGCCAGATCGGAGTCATAGCCTGCATATAAAAACACCGTTTTATAAAGTTAGCTGCAAACTAAGAGCCTCTCAGGCATTGGAAATAGCAAATAGGTAGATTGTGGAGGGGGCTGAGACAAATTGCTCTGATGGTTATCAGGACGGTTGCAGATTTCAAAAACATGACCACGTCCAAGCGGGAGGGACAGAGGCCATTCATCCACAAATGATTCTTTTGCCCCGTCACTTTTCCTGCTCCATCACTATTTCCTGCTCCTTCACTGCTCCTGCTCCTGCCAGGTCACTGCTCCTGCCACATCACTGCACCTGCCTCGTCATCTCTCTTGCCCCATCACTGCTCCTGCTCCATCACACTAACCTAAAACATTTAAAAATAATTATTCTTTATCACACAGGCAAAGGTTGTAATTCATTTTACTGAACAGGCCTTTTACCATCCAGCTGAGGGTGGTTGCCACAGAGCCGACTTGAATAATTTTCTGATTAAATGTAGTGCCCAGAACTGACATCCTGTGTGACTCCGTGTTGATAGCAGGACTCCATGTTTTAAATGAGTGGGACTCCACAGGCCAGTGGAATCCATTTTGCAATTCACAGAGTAGAAGAGCACAAGAAGGAGGTTGAGATCAGATTTGGAAGTGTATTGCTAGCATTCCTGTGTTGAGAGATGTAGCCCAGATACTGAATTGTGGGAAGATGGAGACAGCACTTCCAGTAGAAATGCAACAGAGAAGTTTAAAAAAGAAGCCTTCATATTTTTACTCCCAGGAGCACTGCCATTTGGTTTGATGGTGGGGAAGGGATGAGTAAGACGAAATGTATATTGTAAAGGAAATTATTTAGACGGAGCATGCCCATTTTGTCTCTACCAGAGGTGATACTCCAATATACTCATTAGCCTGATGCAGAGCTTTATACTTTATTGTTCCTGGAGTTGTGGTGCACCAGTCTGAACCACCCCTCATTACCACTTGTGGTGAGGACGGAGCCATGATCTGAACATAGTTGTTGTCTGTTGTACAGAGGAGCACATGAAGGAAGGAGACCGTTATATATTAGTTACAAGACATTGTCAGTGGAATCCATATACCCTGTCTTGAACATTATTATTTCAGTGAGACCCAAACTCTCTCATTCGGTTCCAGAATTCTCATTATCCAAGAAAGGCATATACTGTAAAGTACTCAAGAATTGCCTGAGATCCTGACTGGTGTCACTGACATTCAGCTCCGAGAATTAAAGGGACATCATCTGGAAGTCTGTGTGGTCTTTCTGGAAGAAGCTGTGTGTCTGCCTGAGACCATGGCAGTCTGTTCTGCTTGCTGAGAGAACAGAAGATGAATTGCCACTGCAGGAGTTGATTGCCCAAGGGAAAGAGAGCCAGCTTTTGTGCCTAGTTCATGGAGAGGCCCAGAGGAGCAGAGGGAAGCAAGAAGCAGGCCAAATCCGATCTGTGAGAAAGTGCCTCTTTTGCATGGTTAGCCCCCCACTGTTTGTCTGCTTTTTGATGTGGTTTCAAATGTAGGGCACAGGGTCCCTGCCAACCAGGTCCCCTATGCCAGTGCTCCTACCCTAAAGCAAACCCTCAATTGGTACTTCTGCCCCCTGTATGTCTCTAGTAAATAGTACCCTGGGTGCCTAGGGCCTGGGAGCTACAGAGGGTCCTTTGGGACCCCCCTCACTGGAACCATGCCACTGCCCTTGCAGCCTGCATTCCCCTGTGAGGGAGAAAATGACAAAGTCGACATGGCACACTGCAACTCGAGTTCCGCAGCACCATGATGGCTCCACTGAATATAGGAGTGTGTAGTACTAAACTACTCCTTTCCATAAATCAACACTGAAGCCAGTGTGGGATTTATTGTACCGTGTACCCAGTGGACACCTCAGAGATGCCCCCTGAATCCCTACCAACACTGGTGTGGTCTTTGACCGACTGTAGGCAGCCAGCCACCAGCAGACATGTTTTTGGACCCCTGCTCTATGGGACCAGAAACAATGCACATCCTGGGCAGAGGTGTCATGCCTCCTACCCCAGGATGGGCCAGTGCTCGAAGAGGGAAGCTTGAAAGGCCTGCCGCCTTTGTCATGTGACCCCCAGCCTCTGCTGCTAGCAGCAGATGGTAGCCCCTGGTTTACACCCCCACTTTGAGTGGGAAAACCGCCAGGAAAATTAAAAAAGATAGCAGATGTGCCCATCTCTGCCAACCCCACCCCTAAGGTGGGGGAAACAAGGTGAAGCACAACTTTCAGTCCAAGTCATCTTGAAGATGGAGGGACTCCTCCAATCAGGGTTAGGTTTATGACCCCTCCCACAGGATGATGGCATACTAGGGGGTGTAGTCACCCAAGGTAAGGAGCCCGTTGGCCCTACCTGCTACTTCCCTAAAACGCCTCCTATATTTAGTATTTTGGTGGCTCCCCCAGACCTGACCCTCAGATTTGAAGGACCAAAGAAGATGGAAGATGGACCAGGAACTGACCCACTGCAGGAAAAACATGGCAAAACCCGCTCCACCTGCCACTGGTTCGACCACTGGGCCTGCTGTTCTTCCAGAAACCCTGCAGGGCCTCCAAGAAACCCCAGAGACCTTTGAACCTTTACTAAAGTGCCAAGAACCTCCCTAGAGGCTCTAGTCCCCATCATCCACCAGTACCAGAATCGCAGTGATGAGGAATGACCCTTCTGTCTACGCGACTCACTGCTACAAAAGAACTCCTTGACCGCAGGGGTATAGGACCGGCACTAGTGTTGAAGCGACTCTACCCGCTCAGAAGAACACCTTGCAGCAGGAGAGCCTCCACGACCTTGAGGGATCATCTTGACCCCACGACCTGAGCTGTGCCCAGCCCTGTGCCCGAGAGCCTGTACCCTCCTGCAAGTGGCCCAGCCAGCTTCCTCCTTCCCTCTTGCACTACCCCCCAACCGCGACCTCTACAGGATGGGTCGATGACAGCAGAACTCCTCCATCCGATCCACAGCAGCCTGCTGCCGGTGACCGCGACGGTAACTGTATTGGTGGTCTGCTGAAAACCAACCTGCTACATTACTTTGCGCGGACCACGAGATAGTCCTCCACGACCGACACTACCCTCAGTGTTGGCCTGAGACACCTGAAAACTGGACTGGAACTGTAAGTGGTATACGTACCTGTTACACCGCACAATTGTTTTCCTCCACAAGTGAATATTGAACTGCTATGAAATTTGCATTGCCAAGCCACTGAAACCTGAAAAGTATTCTTAATGAGAACCGTACTTACCGTAAAGGTAAAGACCTTGGTCTTAAAAATAAAATATAAATAAAGTAACATTTTATAAAGTTGGTCTGGATCTCCTTCTGGAGTCGAGTGTCTATTATTGATAACTGTTGTGCAATAAATGTCTTACACTCCTCTGTGTTGGGCCTAAGGCTGCTTGCCCACTCTACTACTAATAGAGCACTTTGGTTTTTACAGTGAGCCCTGTACACTTTTGGGGAACCCCTGGCCTCTGTGCACGGTATTACCACCTAGTGCCAATATCTTATACAGAGCCAGCTTCCTACTCGACTTGAGTATTAAAGTGGGTCTTCTGGCCTTGCTATAGAGGACTGTGACTGATCAGCATGTCTTTAGTATTCTGAAGTGTACCCCCTCCACAGATGAAGAGAAATCTGGAACCAATTTGGAAAGTTTGGGTCTTGGAACTAGCTTAGAGAGGGCATCATTCTTCATGTATCCCTCTTCCTACCATTTGTAACTATCATGGTGGCGCACAGTGCAAAGTGCCCTGGAAGGCTCAGCTCCTTCATTCCATCTCATTGAAGAAATGCACCTCTGATCTGCATTCCAGAAAATACCTAGGTAATTTGCCTGGCTCCAATTGACTGGTGGGGAGAGCAGCCAGGTTAGAAAGTTGCTTGAGTAAGAATGCTGTGATGAGTGGAAGAGCTGGGTGTGGCTTATCACTCAACGGGGATCAGCCTTGCGAGTGAGATGAAGAACAAGATCCCTAGTGCAGAAGCAGCTGTGCAGGGCTGAAATGGCTGTCAGACATGGGAGGCTCAATTGACGATACACCGAGGGAAAACCTCTAACACAAGGTCAAGGTGGCTGCTCAGGCACTGGAAAATCTGTTATACTTGAGAGCTACAAATGGCCTCATTGGGGTGAATGCTGGAGAAGATATCATCCTGCTACTTTTCCAAGATGCACCCTTGGACCACATGAGGGTTGAAAGACCACAGTGTCCCTGGGGTCCTACTTGCATTATGAGGCCATATGTAGGTCAATATCGACGATTCAGAACCTTGAGACTCTTGGTGACAGGTTGCGCATTACATTGACTCCAATGTACAGGCCAGGATTTTACTGCATTATGGTGCTAATGAATTAAGTTTTCAATGGAGCAGGCCCTTTCACTCAACAGAGTCCAAGCTCACCCTGACTACTCAGATTGCTGGCTGTCAATCTGGCCACCATAAGATGGTTCTCCAATCAATACCTAAGAGGGAACACACTTCAATAAATGGCTATGAAGTTCTGAAAATACTTTCCATTAAACCTGAAATAAACTCTCAACATCAAGCACCTTAAGAAATAACCTAAAATCCACTTTTATCCAACATTCCAATACAGAATTGAGGTACTTACTGAGAACTGTCTCGCTTTGATTTTAGTGTTATGCATCTGCTTTTGATAAGGCATAGTATACCTTAGTTTAGTTTAAGCATTTGTAGAGCGCATGGTTACACCACCGGTGTGTCCCCGCGCTAAGAAGCTCATATGAGAGAAGGGGCGTGTGAGACAAGCGGACTACAGTGATAGAGGTGCTATGACCCCTGTGACCCGTCGGACTTCACATATAGCCATGTTTTCAGTTGCCTACGAAATCTTTTTTCACATGGCTCTAATCGGAGTTCAATCGGCAAACTGTTCCACATTTTTGCTGCCTTATATCTAAAGGAGTGCTCGCCCATTCTGGCTCTGAATATTCTGGGCACCGTAGCCAGTGCCAGCTCTGAAGATCTTAGACTGCGGCCAGGGGTGTACTTGGTTATTAGTGGTTGGAGATACTTCGGGCCTTTATTTAGTAGGATACGGTGGCAATAGCACATTGCCTTGAAGGACACTCTTTGATCTACTGGTAGCCAATGCAAAGCTTTCAGTGCTTTCTTGGTGTTAGACCTTCTAGGAAGGCTAAGTACCAGCCGTGCGGCCACATTTTGGACCCTCTGTAGTTTTGCTAAACCTTGTTTGGTAGCTCCAAGGTACAGTACATTACCGTAGTCTAATTGGGAGGTAATGACTGCATGTACTATAGTCTTCCTGGAGTTAGCTGGTAGGAGGTTCAGGATTTTACGCAGGACTCTCATAGCACCATAGCATTTACCAGCCACTTTACGTATTTGGGAGTCAAAAGTAAGTTCAGAATCCATCCAGACTCCGAGATTCTTGACTACGGGCTTAGGGGTAGGAAATTGGCCTAGGGTTTCAGGCCACCAGGCGGATGACCATATAGACGGGGTTTTGCCAACCACCAACACTTCAGTTTTGCTCCCATTTAATTTGAGGCAGTGATTAGACATCCAGTCAGCGACCTCTTCTAGGCATTCTACAAAGCGGATGGGGGCCTGATTATTCTCCTGTGATAGCATCACGATTACCTGTGTATCGTCAGCATAGGAGACGATCGATACTTTATGTTTCTCCACTAGTTCTGCAAGCGGCCCCACATATAGGTTGAACAGGGTGAGGCTCAGAATGGAGCCCTGTGGCACACCCTGTGCCAAGGGAAAGCTTTCCGATACAGAGGACTGCTGCCTGACTTGGAAACTTCGTGCTGAGAGAAACGATTTCATCCAGCCAAGAGCGCTGTGCCTAATGCCGCAATTCTCTAGCCTATGCAGAAGTATTTTATGGGAGACGGTATCAAACACTAAATAATCTGTCTAAGTGCACATAATTGACCCTAAGTGTGCACAGAAGTGCATCATGTTAGCAGCGCAGTATAATGGAGTAAAATATCAGCATATGATTTGTCCTACTTCATTAGTGCTTACAATGATCACAAGCACAAGACAATAGCATTTACTCACCCCAATGCTCAAGCATAATGTCCCCTTATGAACAAATTGTTCTGCCACAGACAAATTGCCAAAGTAATGCACACATTTGCCAAGTTGCTGAAAGGTTTCAGTGAAGTGCATAATTTTTACTTTCCATAAAGCTGCAGTAATACACATTTGCCCATTATCCACAATGTTAACAGCAATGATGGAGTTGTATGTCAATTTTGACATGCAGTGGAAAACCAACCCTGAATATGCTGCTGGCACAGGCCTCCCCTTTTTTCTTCCCTTGGAGTGAACTGAAAAGACCTTCACATTAAAGGACTGCTAAGAAACTCTATGAAAGAGTACAGGCATGGACATGTCACAAGGGCAGAGAGGACTTCATTGTGGTCAGACTTGTAGGAATGAATCCCACGTTGGCAGGTGGCAGTGGTGTGCAAGTTAATGGTATCATCCAGAGGGGCTTGACTTCTCCTCCACTGCAGATATGAGTCTCCATCTGAATATCTTTCAGTTTTCCCAGTTGACTTCTCAGGGGTTCTTAGAGACCTCAATAGATTCCATTGCATATTCTTTTTCTGAAACAATCTAGAACTATTAGCAGCAGTCGAATATGTCTTCATAGTGATATATTGCACATTTGATGGCATTGGAATAAGTAAACAACAGGACGTTCTACCCAGTAATTGTTACACTCTGATAGTTAGGAAGGATGTATGGTCGCTACCGCTCGCATTTAGAAACCTTCCATTCATGCCGAGGATGCTGCTGCATGAGTATAACATCCACTCAAGCAGCAGAAGGAAGCAGCACCCTCTTGCGCTGTGCATGGTGCCGTTCGCACTGATTTTCCAACACGGGACAAACATTCAGTGTTAAAAATCAGCACAAACGGCCCGACCTAACGCACTCCGCTGCTTGCGATAGCGTGGCAGAGTTTTTTTGGTCACTTCACTTCGCTCCACCAAGGCCTAGTTTTCTGTTTTATGGTTTGGTCCTGGCAGATAGAAGGAGAGTGGGAAGGCTCTAAAGTTGGTTTAAGCTCCTTTTCTGACTCACTATCAATAACATTGTGATGCTACATACTAAACGCATCCAGTACCTATTATTTTCGAATTTCAGTGGTCTGGGGAGTAGGAGTAAAAAGAGTGTTGTTCTCCAGTCCTTGGTAAGACAGGATATTGATAGTATAGTGCGCCAATAAAAGAATTGACTGGGGATTAAATGTTACCTTCTTGGTATGGGCAGGTATAATTTATTGGTGCATGCTGGAGTCTCCTCATGCTTCGAAGTGCAGCAATGCTGGTGTAGAGTTTCACTCCTTTAACCCGGTGTAGGATGTCAACTAAATTCCAGGAATATTAAGCTACTTTGGAGGAGAGCTGGGGTGGTGAGATATGTTATTTATGCCAGTATATTTACCACCAGGTTGCTAAAACTAATACTGGAAAAAATAGCGCCTTCCTAGTACAGGCCATTGAGAAAATGGTTATCATGGAAGGTGATTTCAACCTAGGACTCTGTAAGGTACCTGAAGTGCAGAGCATGGATTGTGATGCCAGTACTTGTTCTACTATCATGCACAGCACTCTTATTCCAAACATGAAAATAGTTTTACACCCCCCTAATGGCAGCCATATGGTTCCATATACTATGTATATAGCCAGTATTATCTCTGATCGCTCACCCACCCAACCGCCTTTGCTTTTCCGTACCAATGCTACCCTGATGGAATGGAAATTATACCACTTGGAGTTGAAAGATGTGAAATTGATAAAGACTTTACCTGAAGTGACTGACCTGTCCTTCCAGGAGTATGTGGGCCTTGGTTGATTTAGATGTGAACCTATTGTAAAATTACAAATCCATGATCAGAGGAAACACAGTCTCTAGCCTTACAGGTAAATGTAGGAAAATGCAAAAGGTGTACTGGAATGAAAGGTGCAACTCCTAGCCTTGAAAAAGGAACCACTATGGACGGGAGTATAGAAATTAATAGGTGCATTGGGTTCTACAAGAGGGATTGAAGCCTTGGTTGCTAGTGAGTCTCAGATGCAAAATTTAAGCATCCAGTGGAGCATTTATGACATGGGTAACAAGGAAGAAAAGTAAATACCCGGATTGAGCAAAGAAAGATATTTTGGATTGATGGGTGTAGGATATGGCATTCCGAGGGTCATAGGGTGTAGTCTGATAACAACATTGATAAAAAATCACCTCTTTCTGTAGCATCCTTTGTGCGTCTCATGCTCAAGATGGCAAGCAGATATCTGCTCCATTCTATCAAGCAGATCTCTGTGTTCAGGCATCAAAGCCATATCCTAACACGCAGTCATTGTTTTTTTCGGCTTTCCAGCTGTGAAGTCTGAATGTCTGTGTGTTTAGGAGCCCCAAAAGTGAATACAATTACAACCAGGATATGGCCATGTGAAAAATATCATTAATTGTGTCATGGAATGCTTCTTAGAACTGTTGGATTTTTCTGCATCCCATAGAATCTGTGATGGGGTGTGCCTGCATAACTTCATCCCTGTCAGTATTGTTCAACCTGTCAGCCTTAGGGAGATCTCTACCCAAACTGTTTGCCTTCACCCCTCTATTTATTTGCTGATTTTGTTTTTGTTGGCCATAGGACTCTGTGAAGTTTACCACTATTAACCAGTGCTAAACTTCTTATGCTCTCTCCTTTAAGCATGGTAGAATTGGCTTACACCTAATTAGCATATTTAATTCACTTGCAAGTCCCTAGTATTGTGGTACCACATATACCCAAAGTCTGTAAATTAAATTCAACTACTAGTGAGCCTGCAGCACTTATTGTGCCACCTACTTAAGTAGCCATTGTAGACACGTCTCAGGCCTGTCATTGCAGTCTGTGTGTGCAGTTTTAAACTGCCATTTTGACCTGGTAAAATAAACCTTTTGCCAGGCCTAAACCTTCCTTTTTACTACAAATAAGTTACCCCTAGTGTTGGCTATGAGCAGCCCAGAGAGCAGGGTGCAATGTATTTAAAAAGTTGGACATGTACCTTTAAGTTTTACATGTCCTGGTAGCAAAAAACTGCTAAATTCATAATTTACTACTGCAAGGCTAGTCTCTCCCGTAGTATAACAGTGGGTCACCTTACTGCATTTAATAAGTGATAACTTTCGATTGGGAGCAAGTGGACAGATCAAGTTTGTTGTCTAATGAATTGTAATTAAAAGCCCTCTGTAATGGTAAATTCAGATTTTTTGTCAAATGCCACTTTTAGAAAGTTGCTATTTTCTTGTCCTACCCATTTGGTGCCTGCAGCCTGTTCCTCGGTGCCATGACTAGGTGTAGCTGGCAGTTGGAATTTGTGTATTGCTCCTAGGTGTTGGCTGGGAGTGCCAGTCTGATTTAATGAGGGGGAGGAGCTGTCACTTCCCACAGGTGCACATCACAAAGGCTCTGCCTGAGTACTCTCACAAGCGGTATATCACTAGTATTTTCTGGCACCAGAAAAGATGTGGCCAGGGCAGGGAGAAAGGGTGTGTGGCAGGGATACCTCCTACTTTGAGTTGGTGGAATTGATGGAAATGAGGAAGAAACATACCTTATTTCTGTTTCCCACTTCCGTTTCCATCTTGAAGTCCATTGTCCAGGTCCTCTCTTAGCTGGTACTACATGACCACAACACTAATCAACTCTGTTGTCACCAAGATGTAAGGTAAGCTTCTTGTACACTTGTCTTACTATGAATAGTGTGTTGACAATTGCTTTAGTCTCGTTTTTTTTTTACATTGCTATCACATGTATTTTTTTATGTGTAATGCATTAGTGTACATTTTATAACTTAGAAAGGTAAAATGAAAACATCTGTATTGACACAAAAATATGTTGTGGTGGTTGTGGGTGTTGTGCTTGTGCTGCCTGTAGGTGTGCACTCCATAGAGTGTGTTTGTTGTTTGTGTGCTATGCAGTATGTAAGAAAGGGGCATAACACATTACCTACATGTATTTTAGAAGCAAACACAACATATTTGTGAATTGACACATAAACCAGTAGTACCTACCAGTCTTCATTCCACTAGGGACTCACTCCATCAGCAAACCACCACTACGACAATGCCAGCATGCTGGGGACATCTAAATAGGCTTGGCACAAATCCACTGACCTGATGGCGATGGAGTACTGTTAGCCAGCAGAGGAGTCCGCCACCTCAATGACGGTGCGCCACTTATGCAACAGGAAACAGTCTGTTGAAGCGGACAACGGTTCAGCCGGCACACATCTAAATAAGGAGGGTGGGATACCATCAGCTTGGCGGAGTACTTGGATACTTTGCCACGGAGAGGCATTGGGAGTCCCACCAAGGTATAACTCAGGCCCTTAGTCTCTTGTCTTTTGTCTTTTCTAAAAGTATTATTAGTCAGTACCTAATTTGTGATTCCCAGTTCTAACTGTAGAGGAACTGCTTGGCAAGATGTGGAACTGTGAATCTTTTTATTAGAAACTCGCAAATAAATATTTTGGATCCATGAGAAACAAGTTCAAACATTATTATTATTATTTATTTGTTCGATCAATAGCATACTCATACACACATGGCATAAAAACACAACACATATTAAAAAAAATCATAGTGCATGAATTCATCACTAATATATACAAGTGGTAAAAGAATTAGCAGCATAACATAACATCAGGCACAGTATCTAAAATACAGCTAGATGTGTCACTTTTTCAAAGATTAAAAGGTAAATTAAAAGTAGATTAAAAAATATGTGGAGTCAATTTAATATTGTTAAGAGCTAAAAAGTATTTAGCTTACGATATTAAACTTGGGTTAGGGCCTTCACTAGAGTTTCCCCCTACTTCAATGAAAAGGGATCGTGAAACCACCTTGGTCCTCAACCACCAAGCATATAAAAGGTATCTGGTTAAAGTAAAAACAAGCCATTTGGTTGTGTCGGAGCTAAATACACGCAAAGCTTCTGAGGGGCAATCCATTTTTTCCTCAAAGTAGCATACAGAGGGCAGAAAAACAAATAATGATCGAGGGTTTCAACAGCAGAGTTACAGGACGGACACATAGAAGTGATAGATGAATTTGTCCATCTACTTCTAATAGCATTTAACGGAAGAGTGCCAAATCTGAACTGTATATAAAGTGCGTGTGGTTCTACATCATCCATATACGTTTCAAATTTAAAACAACTTTTAACATTTAAAAAATGTGTAGTCAAAGTGCCTAATGACCTGGATTCAGTGCAACCAGTATTAATAAAATTCCAGTACATAGATTTCAACTGGGGGATAATTTTTTTTGTTATGGAACGTGGATCGTCCCACAGAATACCCAACCCTATATTAAAAAGCCACCCCCTTAACTTTCCCAAACCAGGGCAAAATACCTTTTTTTCTTTTGGAGGGATAGTAATTCTACTACAGCATCTTTTACAGGTATTTGGGATTACTAACCCAGAGTCTCACCCAGAACAAAAGCACCCTCAGGACAGCAAAATGGGAGATCGATTTTAACCCAAGGTCGAGGCGTAATGGCAATAGGGGTGTGTTCTTCGGAATATTTAGAAGAGCTCTTAAAAAATTATTTTTAGCAACTTCTAATTGTTTAATATCCTCAAAACCCCATAGTTCTGCCCCGTATAGTGCTGTGCCCAGGCCTTTTGCCCGTTGTATTTCTAACATAGGGGAAATAGGGCGAAACGCTGAGCGTTTGGCTCTTTTCACTAATGCACAATCCACATGTTGAAGCGTCAAGGTACTTTTCAAAATTTGAGGGGACCATGCCAGATTGTCACTAATTCTAACGCCTAGGTAATCGAAGGCATTGACCTGCTCTAAGGGTTGGCCTTCCAGCAGTACTTTCCCCATGGCGGATTTATAGAGATTGAAAACCATATACTTGGTTTTCGTACAGTTAATTATCAAACCCCGAGATTTGCAAGCGTTAGAAAATTTTGTTAAAACATTCTGAATGCCCATTGGCGTTTTAGATATGAGTAACGTATCATCGGCGAACAGGAGTGATGGTATTTGCTCACCTCCCAATTTCGGTGGGTCACCTCCACAGTCGTACAACTCATTTATTAGCTCATTCATGAATAAGGTAAACATAGTTGGGGCCAGCACACACAATTGGGGCACTCCTTTCCCAATTAAAATGTTTTCAGACAACCTCCCATCTTGACTCCATCTGACTCTGGCATAACTATCGTGATGTAGCCTGGTTAAAAGATGGAGTAGGGCAGGGGAAAGCCCATGTCTCTCAGGGTAGTCCAGACCCTAGTGCGATCGATGGAATCAAAATCAGTTTTGAGGTCAACAAAAACAACATAGAGGTGGGCCTTCTTGAGTTTAACCTCTTTCCAGATGAGCTTTAAAAAACGAAACACTTGATCCAGTGTGCTAGTAGCAGCTCTGAACCCCGCCTGCAAGTGCGAAAGTATGTTATTATCCTCTGCCCAATGCTGGATGCGTGCTAAAATTAATTTGCCAAAGATTTTTTGTGACACATCTATGAGGCTGATGGGCCTTTAGTTTGCAGGGTCCCCTTTGTCCCCTTTTTTAAATATTGGGATTATTTTGGCACCCTTCCATGTAGCCGGGATCACACCTCCACGAGTAATAGCATTAAAAACTGAGTGAAGCAGAGGGCCCCAGATATTGGGTTCCGATTTGTAAAGGTCTCCCGGGAGTCTGTCTAACCCAGGGGCTTTGCCAGTTTGGAGAGAAGCAATTGCATTTTTAACTTCTACAATGGAAAAGCTCACTTCGTCGTTACAAACAAACACATCATTGCAAACCCTAGGTTCGTCCCCTGCATCACCCACAACCTCACCATTCTCCTCAGAGTATAGTGCCTGAAAATACTCTTCCCAAGTACGCGGCTGTATATGGAAATCGTTTTCAACAACCTGGTAAGTAACCCCCTTGGAGAAGAGATGCCAGAATAACCGGGAATCCTTTAACCTAGAAGCCTCGACTAGGGTGCGCCAACTCTCTGTTTCCCAATTGTGTATTGCTTCCCTTTGAGTGCTCTTATAGGACTTCCTTTTGTTCTGTATCTTCAGCCTCCTCCCCTCCTTTACATCCTCCATGAGTTCTGCTCTTGACTTCCTACAATCCTTATTGTACCAAACGGCATTTTTACGTTTTCGAGGAAGTGACCCTCCCTGGCTGCTAAAATAGGGCGAGATATTATTTGCGAGATCTTGGTAGCTGGCTAAAAAAGCATCATCATTTAAGGAGGCATTAGACGTCTTCACAAGAAACTGCACCACCTCTTTATAAACTTCCGGAAGAAGCTTGCCATCGGCAACTACATTAGCCCACTTGATTCTCCTATTATTGTTAGTTGTTACTACCTGAGCCCTTGTTAGACTTTGCTGGGGCTTTAGAACCGGAAGCCCTGTAAAGCTTAAAAGTAGAGCGTTATGGTCGCTATCATTTCGGTTTAAAATGGCCATTTCACTTACTTGTGGCCAAAGATCGAGATCGACCAGGATGTAATCTATTCTACTTCTAGAGCTCCCCCTCTTAAATGTGTAATCTGCACTAGGGTCTGAGAGAGTCCTCCCGTTACATGCCTGCACCCCCTGTGCAAGAGCTAAACGATAACACTTGCTTCGCTACACAAGTTGATCTTTTAAGTGTTGGAATTTGGAGCCTTTTGATGCCTCTAGCTTCTTCCTCCTCCCGGACTAATTCCTGCACATAGTCCACCGGTTCGTATGTAGTATTAAAATCTCCTGCAATAATGAGGGGGCTTTCATTATTGTCGGATTCAAGGAAATTAATTAACGTTGTCATGGTGTCTGAGGGTTTGTGTGGACTTTTAAACCTATTGTAAATGTTAAAAATCTTAACATGGATGTCCCCTTTGAGCGAGGCCATGTCAATGGCCAGAATCTCCTGGGAGTCTATATCTAGACGCTTTATTTTACAAGCGAGTGTTGTTTTAGCCCAGATCAACATGCCTCCCGCGGGTCTACCAGATGATGAATATTTAGCTTCTATGCTAAAAGAGGTGAAACCCACCCTATGAATCGGTTCAATAGCCCAGGTTTCTTGAAAAAGACACATATGGCAATTGTCCACAAGTGTACCCCACTCAGGATCATTGAGTTTAGAACGCAGCCCTGAAATGTTCATGAGAGAATATATAGCTGCTGATCAAGAGGGGATCCACCCTTCCATATCTGACTTACTTCATTGCTAGCCCTTGTTGTGCATGTGGGAATTACCCTACTGTCAGATGGGCTAAGTGGAGTATAAATCTCTGATTCGTTAGGGTGGGAAAGTTCAAACATGATTAATAAACCTTTTGTTCATATAATCAATGCTGGATTATAAACTATGGTTTTCCACTTGTTCAGTTTTACTGCATGGAAATTTTTCTCTTCATGAACAGTCAAAGCAAAACATTTATATTTGGTGCAAATTGCAGATGCAGTGCAATAACAATGACCTTCCTATCAACGCAAACACCAATATAGGCTTTTGGAAGCAAGTTTCCAATAACAGGTTGACACTTTTTTTGTCTTTTGTTTTTCTGTTTATAATTTTCAAATTTGCATTTTACTAGTTGGTATTTTTTTAAATACATATTTTCAGCAGCACAGCAGATCAACAAAGCAAGGGAGGTTGAAGAAAATAGAATGCATGCAACTAGGAGTAACTAGAGTAGAAACCTCATGTAGTTCAAGTAATCTCACAATAAAAGTCCAATACTTACGTACTACAAAATGTTGTTCACTAACCTACTGGCTAAGAACTCTGCTTTCGCCTCACCTTTCTTTGTGTGTGGTGATTTCCACCACAGTGGCAGAGATCTCCGCAGAAGTACACCTATGTCTTAGCAATAAATGTGTAGAGGAGAAGGGGGAGTGGCCCGAAAATGGGGAAATACTTATTATATAATGGGAGGTACATAGGGAAATGTAAGGACAGCTTTAGAGAGGAACAGTTTGCTACAACCACCCACCCAAAAAAGAAGCCCATTACTATTCACAAACTACACTTTGAAAGATACTTCAGCCCTAAAGGTGTCAAAACTGTGGTAAATTTAGTCCGTTCCACTCTTGGAAGAGCTCAACATGGGGCAACACAGAGGCACTTCAAAACGCTCTCATAGAAAACAATGGAGACAAATGCTTAAACCAACACCCTGCAGGAACTAAAGTTAAATTAATACAATTATGAATACTGTTTAAATAATGGTTTTACTATTTTAAAATATAATCATCAAAATAATAAGTACACTCAATTTTTAAACTTTTGTTAAAAAATGTAAAATAATTTAACACATGACATTTAACAAAGTTTAATATATATCCAATAAAAAGAAATATGTTTCTGTGTGTGGGAATTATGTTTTTTAATTATTCTTTAAGAAATATTATTTATGAATTAAATATGCATGTTTTAAGGAATTTATTATTTAGTACTCAATTAATTTAACAAACTAATGATCAATAACATTATATTGCAGGGGCAACAGAGTGTACCCCTGCCTGGTGCCTCTCCCTGGATCCCATTCTTCAAGGATATACTCATCATTTTTCTTCTTGGCATTGTGTACCGTAGAAAAATTATTTTCAGCAATTGTGGTCCAAAGATCATGACTCTTAAAGTTACAAATAATGTCCACATCCCACTGTATAAAAACATTTTCGGTATTTCGTGACACCAATACTAGATACTCAGCATTTTCTTCCACCACACCTATCATGCTGGTCAACCACCTACTGTTTAATGCTGTGCACTTCCATGGTAAAAAAACTATTCTGATCTGTATGCACCAGGTCCCCGATAACTTGCTTCAGGCTCTAGTCTGGTACTTTGCCTACTATCTTATTAGCTGCATTTAACATGGACAGCGGCATGTATGACAGGCAATCCAATGGATGGTTACTGTGAGGGCCACTAGAATTTTGCGGCAGGGGAGAGCCTAATTATTTGTCAGGGTTGAGTAAATTATGTGGCAAGAAAATGCAAATTATGCGGCGTAATGCAGCACATTCTGTGATAGTATTACTAAAATAGTTATTTTTATACTCTCTGAGGATTGAGTGAACCTCATTTTAATACCAACCAAAAACAGCAATAAATAACAAAAAGGTGAACAGTCAACCTTTACAATGTGCTTTCCACTGTGCGCCAACACGTGTGGCTACATTTCTAGTAACTGTTGAACCATTTGCTCTAGACACAACATTTTTTGTTGTTAAAATCAGTAGATCATGCAGCAGATGATGGATTATGTGGCAAATCTATAATTATGCAAAAATTGCTGCAGCTGCACAATTGCATAATTCCAGTGTCCTTGGTTACTTTGCGTCAGTAATACTATGGTCACTACTTCTCTCATTCTTTTAGGGAGTTTGCCCAGTCTAGAGCTTCGAGATATACCAGTAAGAGTTTCTCTGACAACATTTCTGGGAATGCGTGGTACCATTCAGCTGGTAAGCCATCCTGAGCTGGGGTTTCAGACTTGTTCAGATCAGCTATTATAGTCTCAATTTTAGCTTGTGTGATAGGTTCCTCTAATAGTTCTTGCAGTTCATGTGATAACTTCCGTAACGATTGCATGCACAATACTGGGTATGTTGAGAAGGTCGTGTGGTTGAATGTAGAGTATAATATTCGCAGAAAACCATATTAATTTGTGCCTACGTACTAACGTCTCCCTGCTATGTTTGGATGGTTGTAATAGTGTCTGGGGCTTTATCACATCTCAAAAATTCATGCTAACAGCTTCCCGGGTCTATGTCCTTCTGTGGGTGAGTGCTTGACTGCTGGCCGAGTATGGAGCGGACGGGGGTATCTGCCCTCACCTTCTGCTTACAGATTGCCATCGGGAGCCCCAGTCCTGAATCCTATTGGTGCAGAATTGCCTTGGCTGGCTGCAGGCTCGTGGAGCGGCCAGCAGCATATTGGGCCTGCGGCGGCCTGATCCTGAGTACGGGCCTGGACTGCTGGGCTGCGGGGCTTACCTGGGCCAGATGCGCGCTTCGGCTCAGTGTTGGTTTGGGAAGAGTTACCGGGGGCAGACTGAGTGTGGGACCCTTAGACCCACAACAGTGAACTACCCTGTCCTCCCCTGAGGGGGATGGTAGTATGGACATTGCCCAGTAAATAAATTTTTCAGAGCAAGCTGCACATCGGACTACTGGTAGGCCAGTTCAGACCTACTGGGACAGTTCATTGCCACTCCACCTCCTTGTCCTTACTGCCCACTTTCGAGCCATCTGGAGCACATTGGCCTACTCATGCCCCTCATGGTGGTCTGAGGAAGTGAGACGGTACCTAGAAGCAGCTGTCGGCGACTTCCGTTTTGCCTGTTGGGGGAGCGGAGTAGGGTTACCCTGGCTAATTTTTTCCTACACAGCTGTCGAAACCTGGAGGAGGCTGGGTTGAGTCTCCCCCTTTCTTTCATGGACAGACCCTCCATCTCAAGACTTGCCTGCATCCCAGAAGTCCTCAGCTGTGCCGGGAGGATTGGAGGCTGAGGGGGGAGCGGAAGAGTCTTGTAGGGCTGACGTAAGTATGCTGCCTGAGACATCCTGGAGGAGAATCGGTGGAGGTAACCTTTTACCTATTCTTAGCCCCTTGTGTCTGGCTATTTTTAACTGACTGTTGTTCCTCTCTGCCCAGTTTGCCTCCTGTATGCTCCAGCCATATCCTCACTCTCCTGTGTTCTTAGAAATCCTGTGGGTGGACCCAGGAGTTCATCAAGGATCACTTTTAATAACAACAAACAACTGTAGGGGGGGCTTCTCTATAGTTGTACAGAGAGTGGATAGGGGTCTGTCCATTCACGAAAGCGGCCCTATCAGGACTGGGTGTGGCTTGTGAACAGACTAGCCCCCCCTTTAGCTTAAGCCTAAGCATTGTTGAGGACAATCAGGCGAGGCCTCGAGTCAATCAGGCGGATGCTTTGGAGAGTGGCGTAGAAATGTGGGAGTGTTGAATTTTGGAAACTTTACCCAGTGGTCTGTTGGAGAGAGACATTCACCAACGAAGCAGCAAGATGGAAATAGATTGAAGGTGTGCTATACCGTGACTGCCTCGAATACTGAGGTTGGCCCTGATAGGGGGACCTGTATAGTATACCTATTCCTCTTAGGATGGCATTTTATAAACGAAGGAGCCGCACAATATTTATGAAGGGACTGGGAACAGCACAATCCCTGAGGAAGAGCAAATTGAGGTCGGCACACATAGGCACATATAGGAGCCCTCTCAGGATCCCATACAATCATAGAATTTTTCCTGCCTCCCATAGCGATAGTAACAAACGAAAATAGAATAAAGTCAGAAGGAAAAGGAAAAAAAATTGAAGTCTCAAGGCAGGAAATGCAGACGGAAACCAATGAAGGGAACAACCAACTAGTCCCTTCATTTACGAAAGATTGAATTCAACAGAACTCACAGGTCTCCGCAAAAGGAAATCTTAACCTAGATTTTACACTACCTGACATAAATGTGAGCCAGTTCCCGCAAGCAAGCGAAGTTCAGATTTCTTAAGAGATGCTGGAACTGTTCAATAGTACTCCAAGTATTCCATCTAATACAGAAGTAAATCTTCCCCATTTACCAAATTTTCCACTGCTGTCCCCTGTTCATTCCATCAATAAGCAAGAAATTCTATCTGATGCATTATACTCCTTCAAAAGATACTAGAATCAATCCTCTTACTACTTAAAAAATCTACAACAAACATAGACCATCTTTTGGAAATGCAATTAACAGTATTGCAGTATTTAGTGGATCACCAATTCAGTCTTCCAGGTGGAAGGCTCCTGACTAAGTCTGGAACAAGGGAGTCCCCAGACCCCCCAACACAATTCAAGTAATAGAGATAATAGAAGCCCCAACCGGAAACACATCTGTGGAAATTCAAGCCAAAAAGTCAGCCGGAGGGGATGAAAAGGATAAGAAGAAAAAGAAAAAGGGAAAGGCAGAGATAGTGTACTCCCTGCGGAAACTATTTAAGGAAACAATAGGAAAAGAAGAATAACCAACAATAATTAAAAAACCAGTTGAAAAAATCCTGTGAAGGGCTCAAATGAGTAGTTAAAACAAAAGATCACTTTATTAAAAAGTCCCCCTACTAATACGAAACCAAAGAACACTAAGAGAAAGAGCAGAGGTAACCAAAGAATTGCAAAAAAAAATCTTGCATGCTAAGATTTGCAGAATTCGACTGCTCAGTTAAAATCGACTCAAAAGACTAAAAGAAAAAAGGAGCTGAAGAACCATCTACCTTAGTCAATACTCAAGATCAAGACCCAAGACTTCTGTCGTCCAACCAAGATTCTCTGCTGGAATTAAATCCTCTGGCATTAGAGTTTAAAAGTACCAATCAAGCTAAAAGATATCATGGCTCTCCTCAGCCCATAAGAGAAGAAGACACAAGCAAAGAGGTGATAGACCAAAATGGGCCTCTAAACTCCTTTACTACGCTTGAGATAACAGACCTCTTTGCTACTGCTCAAGATCCTCTGAACTGCCAGAAGATATTAAAGTAATTACATAGTTTACCCTCACTACAATCACTTACATCTTCAGAAATAAAGTTAGTATCATTTCCTGACAATCACGATACAACCTCGGCGCAAGTAGAATTTTGGTCTAATGTGATCCCAAGTATAATCCTTAAGGATAGCGAAAAATTACACAAAAATTGGTTTGATGTAATAGGTGCAAGAAATAAACCCTCAACAACCTTATCTGTACCATATATGGGAAAGCTCAAGGTTAATCCGCAAGCTATTAAAACAACAGCTCCAAATAAAGAGCGCAGTTCAGGACTGCTGGACAAATTAACAATAAGCATTGAGGGTGGAGATAGATGGATATGGAACCATAATGAAAATAAAATAACTAACATCCAAAAGGACAATGTATGGTTGTGGCTACCAAGCAAGCTGAACAGAAAAAAACATGACAAGAATGCCAAGCTTTCTTTTTAGCAATAATCCAGTAATAATCTCCTGGAACATAGCGGGACTAGACCCCGAAAAACTATCCTGTCTTTTAAGAAATCATCCCTCAATAGTATGCCTCCAGGAAACATGGACTGTGGACAATTTTGAGCAGAACAAGTGCTTGGTCTTTAATATTCCGGCCATTAGGCCAAGATGAGGGCATGCAAAGGGAGGACTGGCTATTCTGCTATCAGAAGAATTAAGGTGGGATTTTGAAATAATACATCTTATCGGGCCCAATGCACAGTGCTTTAAGCTAAAATACTTAGATAAACACGCCTGCATTAAACCACTAGTTATGTTCAACATTTATGTCCCCTCCGGCCCAGAACACAATATAGTACTCACAAATATATTTGAAGAAATAGAAACCATATTAGGCTTTAGCAGCAACGTACAAGTACTGTTAATAGGTGACTTTAATGAAAAAATCTCGAATGATCTTTTGAACACACTTCGGAATTCTGAACTCGAGGAATCTTGCTATATTCCAGCTTCTGTCCTCCCAGCCTCTATCAGAGTCGACAAGAGATGGAAAATGCTACTGGAATTAATCAATGGAATTAATGGAGTAATCTTAAATAGAAGAACGGAAGGAGATGTGCCAGGGTCCTACACACAGAAAGGCTCAACTGGGCTATCTATATTGGACTATGTTATTAGTAGCTATGACTTATATAACAAGTTTCGATGTCTCTGCACACAATTCATCCAAAGCAGTGATCATGCAATACTTCTCCTTGAAATAGACCTTTGTTTACAGCCAGTATCTACATGGTCTCTGTCAAGCGAAAATGAAGATGTACTAATCCAACAAAAGCAAGGTCGAATATTCTAGAACAGCAAGAATCGGAAGCTAATTAATAAATAAATCAATAGAATAATAGAGGACCTGTTACCTGAACAAGGCAACACAAGAGTAAACCTAATTCTCCACTTTGAAAGCACTCTCACTTCGGAAGGTAGTACCCATCAGAGAAAGTCTCCCCCCATTATTAATATCTCCTCTAGCAAGAAAGACTCTATGGTGAACCCTCTCTCTAGTGAGTTAAGCAAGTTAATCAGACTCCAATTTATTAAGTTTTCACTGACTAGGAAGTCTGAAATCTCCATCTTAGAGAAAAAAAGGAAAAGTCTCTGCATGAAAGACATCAGAGCAAAAATGGACAGAAACTTGGTTTACCTTCAAGAAGCAGTTTGGCAGGAAAACATCAAGGCCTTCTGGGGTATAATCGCAGAAGCTAGTGGAAACAAAATACCTCCAACAGCAACACCAGTCCCAGAAAAGGAATGGGTAGACTGCCTTTCTAAATTGTACGGAATCAACTTGACAACCAATGGCAATGTAAAATTCCACATGGTTAGAGCTTGCAGCGAGCACGGCCAGCAGATAATGGTGCCTACAGAATAGAAAATTGCCTTTAACATAAGGAAAGCAAGAGCTACAGCAGCAATGGGACCAGACAGAATCCCTGTAAAGGTGCTAAAGGAAAACATCGAAGGATGGAGTAAATTTCTGGCCCCCCTTTTTATGTACTGTTACCAAACTGTCCATATTCCTAGTTCTTGGACGGGAAGCGTTGTGGTCCCTCTCTGAAAAAAAGGTTTCCGCCTTTCTCCAAGCAATTATTGCCAAATTGCCCTCCTGGATGCCACAGGGAAGATCTTCACGGTCAGTGTACTGGACCATCTGAATGATTGGGCCACATCCAGGAGAGCAATTCCTATGGTTCAAGGAGGCTTTCATCGAAACCACTCAATGACGGACAATATCGCAAAACTACAAACTATAATTGACAAATACGTAACCAATAATTCTCGGGTAGTTTATAGTCTACAGCCTTTGATAAGGTGGTTAGGCCCTCTCTGTGGAGAAAACTAATGAAATTGTGTGTCCCAGCATCCTTATTAAGGCTTATAGTAGCTCTCCATACATCCACATGGTGTAAAGTCCAGATGGGAGGGAACAAAGGTGTTACTCAGGAGATTCCCACGCAGAATGGTCTAAAGCAGGGATGTCTTCTTGATCCACTTCTATTCTCACTATTCCTCAGCGACTTACCGGATTGCTTTCAGGAGGTAAACAGTTTCCCACCACAAATAGCAACTCAAAAAGACCATCTCTTAATGTACGCTGACGACGTGGTCATATTCGACCTCGCTCCAATAGGTCGTCAGCGCAACATGGAGGCACTTTTTAATTATACAGAAATTAACTTTTTTTTAAATAAACATCTCAAAAATGAAAATACTACTGTTTAAGGGCAGGAACATTTTTAAATCCTTCGCCTGGAAGTTAGGAGGAAAACCAGTTGAAGTAGTGTCTACTTACACTTATCTGGGGAGAGTTTTTTCTCAGTCTCTTGGAACCGTACTGCATGTCCAACGGACCGAATTAAAAGTAGAAGCTCATCTTAGTGCAATGAAAAGGTTCTACTCATCTTCAGGGAGACTGCATTTCTCAGCCCTTCTTGAAATCTATCGCAGAAAGATCACCCCTATATTAATTTATGGGTTAGAGTACATTTCTATAATAAGGTGGGGCTTTTTAATTTCCAAAGAAGGGAAACTCTTGCAAATGATCATCACTACTAGCCAAGCCACACTGGTACATGCATTCGGCTAGAATTAGAGGTAGTTAGCGCATATACAAGAGCCTTGGCAAACTTTATCAGATGGGCCTATAACCTTTTACATGCCCCCATAGGGTCACTAAGAGCGCTCTTACGCCTGGAAAGTTTTAAGTCTGATTTAAGCAAAAATACCTTCAAAGAAAACCTGGAGACTGCTTTGGAGTACTTTCACTGTTCTACTAAACTCCTTCAAGCTTGGTCTCCAGCACTCCTGAAGTTTTTCCAGAAAAAATCTACCTTGAGATTGAGCTTTGAAAGGAATAAGTCTCATTGTTTGCAGCTATCTCATTATTAGCCATTTTTAACCAGAGTAGAGTATAAAGTGAGTCCAAAATATTTGAGAATTGTATTACACCATAAGGTTAGGCGTTGCATTTTGATGTTAAGACTGAGGACATTACCACTAAAAGACGTAACAAAAAACTGGGCTGGCACCTTAGATAAATCGGGCCGCTGCAATCTTTGTAGTGGAGGTATCCAAGACTTGGTACATGTCCTATGCGTCTGTCCCAACAAACTCCTGTTCGAAGCGCGCAGCCATTTCATCAAACCTATATGCATAAAATACAATATTTCTAGAACTATGGATCTGATTGAGTTAATAAGTGCTACCTCAGATGAATTTGTATGTTTCAAAGTTTTCACATTTTTTCTAACTTTTTTACCACTGTTTTAGGGATGTTTAATTTATGAACAATAATATTTCCTGTATATATCGTGTTTTTTTAAATATTGTGGATCTCTGATGAGGTCTTTACCAATAAAGCTTAATTTAATTTGATTTGAATTTGATTCTGTGTGTAATAACTACCAATACTGTTTATTATGTCTCTTTCACTGCTAGTTTTCTCAGGATATCATCCCTTAGATCGCTTTCAAGTTGTAATGTTGTGTCACATATTGATGGTTGGGTCTGCAGAGATTCAAGTTATGCTCAGCCTTCTCATCTTGTTATTTAGTGTTTTCTTTTTGTTAGCCACTTTGATAATTATAACCCCTTTCATAATCAATTTCATTGCCCCCACTCTACACCTTTGATATCTGTGGAATTTTTGTTATGTCTTAAGCATTGTCCCACCTCTTCCCATAGTAACTGTCTGTTTACCCTATCCTGCGGAATGGCTATTGGTATTCTCCAGGTGAGGATTGGGGTTCTGTACTGCTGACAGTGGTATTTGAGCGCAAACACATGGTGGTCAGAGAGGATATGATAGGCCCTTGGCTCAATTGGCATCTGTCTTATCTATCAATATGTAATCTAGTCTGTGGAGTATGTGTTTGGTGCTCTAACATAGTTTGAAAATGCCTGATCGTATAGATGTTAATCTTTCCATACATATATAATATCCAAGGTTGTCATTACCTATTGCAACAACCCTCCCATACTCTGCTTGTATGTCAATCACTGTGACAGTCTACCTATGTTTCCATCTAGGATGCAGTTAAAGTCCGCCATCCAAATCATTGGTGTTCCTAAATATCAACCTACCCTCTGACCCAATTCTTGTGTCGTCCAAATTTGGGGCATACAGGCCTATTATTGTAAGGTCTTGTCTATTTATTTGTCCATATACTATCACATATCGCCCCTTGTCATCAGTTTCATCCATATTCCTACCCCTCTAGCATTGGTGCTGTAACTTGTGTGATACATATGCCCCTTACATTTATGACTTAGTTTGTAAAATTGTTCTCTTTATAGGTATATTTCTTGAAGAACGGCTATGTGGGTACCCATTTTACAAACATACGCTCCTACTCTAGTTCACATAACAATTATTCAGACATCAAATGTTCCAGGTCAACACTGCTTTGTGTATCCCATAAGAGATGTGTGCCAACATTTGTACTTTTCTTCATATACAGTGGTTCTCATTGGTCTCATTTGGATCTCCTTCTAACAATCAGCCCAAATGGCTGTATGCAACCAATACCCAATAACTAAATAAGAATGTAAAAATCACTGGCCAAACGTTACTGTACAAAGAACAATCTGTATTAGACAGTAATCAATATCCAATATTAATATAGTGTCAAGATAAATACATCAGTGCGATGTGTCCCAGTTAGCAAGGAAACCACAACCAAAAGTACACAAAGATCAGCATCTGTGAGGTGACAAAACAATCTTTGTATGTTTATAGCAAACAAGAAACACATTTTCAACTAACAGGCCAGTGCTATAAATGTTGTTTGTTGGTATGCTTGTTGATGATGTTTTGACCCTCAACTTGATAGCGGGGTCTCATCAGGACAGGAAGAATGATGAGATATATTGGCCAAGTAGTAAGGAGTGATATTGATCCAAAGAGCAGGTGAGCCTCGTGATAGTGAACTCCAGTGTCTTAGAATGAGGCATATATACTCACTCTCAGGGTGATAGTAACCCTCATTGAGTGTGGGCACTCTAAATTAGTAGTGCAGGTTCTGGGCAGGAAGGAGATGTCCCTTCTCATCCAGGATAGCCAGCAACCATGATAACGCTGCTGGATGGATGCAAATCAATGTCTGATGCAAATGCCTTTATTTAGAGTGCTCCTACTCATGTTTTCTCTACACTTTCTCATAGGGCGTTCTCTGGCACAGTGCAAAGATCTCCACTTATGTGTGAAAACTTACCACTAGTACATTTACATTTGTAAATCCTGTTGTAAGAGGCTCCGCCAGGTGGTGAAGACATGTACATTTACAGTTAGGTGTAAATCTACACTTTGACATGTTGAATAGCAACAAAGGTAGACTTACACCTCTCTGTAGCAGTAAATATACACATGAGAAAATCTCCATGTTTATATTTACCTTTGTGAATTGGCACCTAAGTGTGAAAATGGATTTTACGTAGTAGGGATATCCTGTTACCCAAGGGTATCACAATTGTGATCATTCATACTAATTAAAGAATTCTTGCACTCCATTAACAATGTTCATTGTTTAGGACACTTTTGGTAAATTTGAAGATGGCAGAATGCCACAAAGTTCATACACTTCCAGTCAATGTAACTTGACCAGCAATTTCTATATCCATATCAATATTCTTCTTCTATGTTATGTATCATTCCTCCTGCCAACACAAGCTTCATTTTACATACTTGGTGTCCACAAGACTTCCTCAGGGCTAAAAATCACTGTGTATAATTCAGTGTCTTCTGTATGTGTAGGTCATTTTTCATAAAGAAGCATGACATGGTAGCCACCATTTGGTGATGGCATGCATAAGTATCAAGGGTACTCTCACAGGAATAGTATTTCATAAACAGTCCAGGTACTTAACATGCACACTTGCATTCCCGGTATAGCTCAGCTGTGAATCATACTGGACAGCAAGAGGTCCTTACAAGGTAGGTAAAAAGATAGCATGATACCAAGGTAGTTGAAATGAGACGAGGCGGAAAATTAGTAAGATTTTCTTATGGTACAATGTGAGTCTCTGTCTTTGATAATTCACACCATACCCCTCTGCCAGATTTCGGATGTGAAGTATATGGTCCAGAATGCACTTCTTATGACATCTGAATGTCCAGAAGCAACATCTGGGAAGTGGTGCTAAATTAGGTCAGGCCTTATTGTTTAATGGGGAGGGTTTCTCCTCGCAACACCGCATCCTATCATGCCAGTGACCAACACCTGTTACCTCTTTGTTCATCTTGCGAGTCTTTCATCTCATCTCCCACAAGAATGCTAAATGGGAATTATCCATTATTACGTAAAAATTAAACATAGTTGATTCTCATTGTGGTTCATCTTGTAGAATGATCCTCAGTTAATGAATTAGGGGACACTCCTCTCTATATTCATGTGGCTCATCCAAATTGTCCATCTGTTTGAGGCAAGAATTTGTGCTGGTGTTATTCATTTTTTTCAACATAATGCTGACCCACATATTACTAGAAATTCGCCACAATGTATCCCATGTCCAAAATATACTGTTTTCACTATTGATTCATTATATATCCATTATTTAATGTGATCTTTCTCAATGCTGATGGTGATGGCCAATTTTACTTTGTAGTTTAAAAAATTACAGTGATTATCACATACAATCTTTGTCCTAAAAGGTAAATCAACACAATTGAGAGTGTAGCTTGCTGACACAGAGTTGTAATCTAGTGCAGTACTACAACCATTCAAACTAACAGTGGGATAGCCTGATGTAACATTGCCTCTTCTATCACTTAGTAACCTAAGGACTGTGTAGCGTCCACCCCAGACTGGGTACCTGCCACTATGTTACACGTCTTTATTTGTCTGTGTGTAACCACAAACTCAACATTCTAAACCTGCATTCACTTCACTAAGCTCTAACATTTACATAAAAGTATCCTTCAGGAGCCAAAAGGGTTCTCTCATTGCTAACTGACACGTCACTACACCCTCCCCTGTGTTAAATAAGAAAATTAAAACTTTTTACAAATATATACACAATTATAGCTCTTTAATGAGTGTTTGTGGCTCTGTGATTACATGTCCAGATTGTGCCTTTGGAAACTGGGGACAGGCAGTAGAAGTGTCCGTGACCTGCGTTGGTGATGTAGGACCAACAGCAGTCAGAGGGTTTTCACTTGCCCTTTCAGACCTAATCTCTATATTGACAGCAGTGTCTGATTAGAGAATCGTCACATGTCGGAAATGCTAGGAATCTCATATAATAGACTTCCAATGGCATTGGGCAGTCACCATGTATTCTTTGCTGGTCCCCTCTCCGGATAATGCCTTCCTGAGTAAAGGATAGTTCATCTTTGACATTTGTAAACTTCTGGTACCCACTGTCACTGGTAATAGGTTGAATGTGCTGGTTCCAAGACTGATGAGTAATAATGTCTTTTATTTTTAACATGTCACTATCCTGACTTATGGCAGAGAAAATTTGTTCCAGTGAAATGGCAGCTGGTGTGCTTGATTTCATAATGAAATTTATGTAGGCTGGAGCCGTCTTGGAAGGAGTCCTATCGGACTTTAGAGGCACTCAATAGGAGTAGTCGGAAGGGTTTTGATCGTTCCTTGGCCGGTGCACGATTGTAATCATAAACCCCAACGTTCAATGCAAGGAGGCACCTTTGCCTTTGGATTGCCAAAGATGGTCAACAATGCTTGATGAACCGTCACAAGCATGAAAGGCTTTCCATATAAGAATACGTGGAAACGTTCACAAGCCCACGCCACTGCTAATCCTTCTTTTTCAGGTTGAGAATAAGCACTTTCAGTTTGGGACAAACTTCTACTTGTATATGCCACAATATGTCTTCGGGACTTTGGGGGTCCGCTTGCTGTGCTGTGCAAGTATTGCACCTAACCTTACGGGGTTAACACCAACAACAACCTCGGTATGAAGCTTTGGATCAAAGTATGCCATTTCAGTAGCGTTCTCAATAGTTTGTTTGATTTTCATGAAGCTTTGCTCACATTCATGTGAGCAATGAAATGGAACATTCTTTTTTGTCAACTCTCCTATTGGAGCACTTATGATGGCAAAGTCTTGTATATATCTAGAACAGTAGCTGGCCAGGCCAAGAAATTAACATAACATGGAAACATCTTGTGGGGTGCTGCCAGCTGACAACGCTTGAACTTTAGCTGGATTGAGTGTGATACCCGTATCAAAAATGATATGGCCAAAGAATTTTTGCTTTGTCTTATGGAACTCAAATTTTTCAGCATTGTTCAGCATTCTGCATCAGCGAGCAAACCCCACACTTGCATGAGAGCTTTATTGTGCTCCTTCCGTATAGCTGCAAAAACCAATATGTGATCACTATGACTGAAAACATTCATGACAGGCTGTATGATACATCAAATGACATCTTGAAAAAGCTCTGCAGCTGATGACACATTAATACTTAGTGCCTGATTTAGATCTTGGCGGGACTCCCTTCATACCTCTGTGGCAGTGTTTAAAAAGTACTCAGTGAAGCTAACGGATTCCCGTCTGTCCTATTTTGATGTGGGCTGGCTCATCCTCCATCCGTGTTGGCAGAGTGTTTTCCGTCGCATAAGCGACTCACCTCCATCGACACGGAGGACACCTCTGCTGGCTAACATTATTCCATCGCCATTATGGTGGCGAGATTGAACCGAGCCTATATATGTTTCTCAGTTATGCTGGCATAGTCCTTGCGGTGGATTCCTGATAGAGGGATTCTGTCGCGGGACGCGTTCAACATTGTACTATTAACAAAAGTTAATACAAGTGTGTTTCTTTAAATTTCTTAAATGACAACTTTACACACATATTCATTACTCATTAGAAAAAAATAGCTTGTAAGAGAAATTTATAAATGCACGAGTCCAGAGCAAATGTAAACAGACAATTCAAAAGAAAACAAGTAAAAATGAAGTTTACCTTCGATTCCGGTGGCGACGGGGTTGATTTGCTTCATGATGAAGTAGCAGCAGCAAAGGAAGGCCTTGGATGTTCTGGTTTATTATGGAAAGGGAAGTGGAAAAAAGAAAAAAAGGTACTTTTCTACCTTATATCCCTTCGAAACCGCCAACTCAGGAGTGGAGGTTTACCCACCACAGTTACGTTGACCAGAAGGCACATTGTGATTGGCCTGGCAGAAATATTGGCTGAACTCCTACGGAGAGCCACCTTTGTCTATGACGGCATCCATGCAGGAGGAAAATTCTGTCTGAGACGGCGAGACTCTGGCAGACTATCGTCCATAGACTCACCAGTATCTAAATTCAGCAGGCGGACCGCCTAGTAGGGGGATGGATTAACCAATGGAAAAGCGACGGTGGGACCAGATCCACCAAGATCTAAATCAGGCCCTTTTTCTTTTATAATGAAACATTCCAACATGGGAAGAAAAGGTTCTACTGTACCTGCAATTCTCCTCGAGTTCCAACTGATGATATCCTTTATTCAAATCAAGGCGAGAGAAGACCTTTGCACCATTCAATTGTGTTATCATGTCGGCAGTGTGTGGACCTGGATGTTGGTCTCTTTCAATTCCCTTATTCGCTTGACTCATATCCACACAGATGTTTATAGCTTCTTCACTGTCCTTTTTGGGTACCACCACTTTGGGAGAAACACATGGCATTCGGACCAGTGGAACACTCTAGGATATCATGTTTGAATAAAGATTCAAGTTCTTTTACAACAGCTTCCTGTAAATGAAATGCAATCCGTATGTGTCTTTGAGCAATAGGATGGACGTCCTCATTAATGTGTAGTTGTATTTTCATAATCTCGAGTTTTCCCAACCCATGAAACAATGAAGGGAACTGACTTACTATTTCGTGATGAGTCATCATGTTATCGTTCACTGATATCAGTCCTAAATCAGCAGCTGTGCTGAAGCTGAGTAAACAGACACTTGTCACCGTACCTTAAGTACCGGAATGGGTGATTGTACTTTTGTTTTCTTGTGTTTCATCATTGCTACAAATGAATCTTGACTTTTTAATGCAGCCCATGTAAACACTTTGGTTTTCTCCACAGGCATAATGCTTATCGATGCACCACTGTTGATAATCAAAAGTATTGAGCAGCCTCTTAGTTTTAGTGTAATCATCAGACAATATTTGAATGACTTTGGTGCTTTTTCATGTTGTTTTTACTTTGACTTGTATTTTTCTTCACAAGCGGCCAGTCAAATCTGTGCACATTTTTCTAAGGTAAACATCGACATTGCATAACCATCTTCTTTACTTTCACTTGACATTGATGCTGCAGAACTGTTTGACGATGATTTAGATGACCATCAACTTTGTTTGGTGTTGACTTGTGTCAACTGGTGTTGTTACTTGGCCTTGTGGGCGTGCGCCGAACATCACTTCTGAAACTTTCAGGCAGTCATTTATTCTTTATGCCATGATGCACTTACTTTTTTCTTTCGCCTTGCAAACCATTACAAAATGTTTCTCTTTCCCACAGCCTCTGCAGATCTGTCCACTGGCAGGATATTTCCCTTTATGTGGAAACAAAAATCCACACCTGAAGCACAACTTTTTTTTCTGTGGAGACATCACTCTGCGTCCTTCTGCCTTGTACATTTGCTTACATTTCATGACTGACTCACTCTGGGCACCTCCATCCTCTATGTCAGCAGTTTGTCGATCAGCATGCTCTTCAGCTCTGGCAGCCATGAGAGCTCCCTCCAGACTAAGAGTTTCTCTCAACATTCAGCATCTGAATGAATCTTACAGGCATCCATCAATAACTCAGAGAAGTATAGCTGCCTCATCATTAAACTCATTGAACTTACAGTGGTTGATGAGGGCATCCAGACTCTCAACAAATTTATTGATGGCTTCACCAACTTTCTGTTGTTCCTGTCTGAAAAAGTATCTTTCGTAATCTACATATGGCACTGGATTGAACTTGAGATTTAGGGCTTCTTTGATTTCACAGTATGTGATTTCCTCAGCTCGCTGCTATCCTTTCCTTACAACTTCTTTTACACCTTCACCAGCAAGATTCCTAAGGTATTTGATAATCCTCTTATTATCTGTTTCTTCAAAAGCATCAATCAAATGTCTCTATCCTAGCATGATGATGGTGGTTTCAAGAAGGCTGCAGCATTGCAAACATTTATGAGATTGGCCAACACTGAGAGTGGAGTTCTCTCCGATGCGTTCTGTTGTCCACTAGGACACTTTTCATCCATGCCATCTCTAAGGCCCTGTGCTGGCCTCTGGGTCATCTTGGACAGACTGTGGAACCTTGACCTCACTATTGGTCTCCATTGGAGCCCTTCACTTTTCTGGAGACTTTTGTAGTTTTTCTGAGCCGCCACTCGACAGCTTTGGTGTTGTGCCGCTTCGCATATGGACAGCTCTTTAAGCACAACCATGTGCACTTCTTTTTACTCAGTTCTGGCAAGCAGAGTACCTTTTCTTGTATTTGAATTGCTTTGCATTTAGGCGTTTCTTTGTACTGTCTGACGCCTGGTTGATCTCCGCCTGGCAGCGCATCTCACTGCAGTGTTATCTTGCAATTTGCTGTTGCTATTTGCTGCTGGTTCAAAACCTGGTTGTATCTACCTTTAATGTTATCACTCCATATGATATATAGCTTCAGATTGCGTAGTAGCACGGTACCTTTCTGTAAGGGCTTTCCAGCGAGTTCTTGGCCAACAATGTGTAGCCTTCTCAGTCAATTATTAATTATAATGAAATGCTTCACACTGGCTGAAGTTGAGCTTTGACTCCACATACGTCAAGTGTCGATTTTGTACTTTGACTGAGGCACATGTGGCACGCACAAGCCATTTGCTGGACCACGGCAAACTCTCTGGGAGAGGACTGTTAATCTTCAGGTTTCTTATCCCCTATCTCATCACCAGTTGTAGTGTCCTCCCTAGCCTGGCTACCCACCAATGGCTACAACACACACAGAGCTTAGTATTACACATCTTTATTCGTCTGCATGTAACCCCAAACTCAACATTCTAAGCCTGCATTCACTTCACTACGCTCTAACACTTACATCACAGTGCTACAGAGTCCATCAGGAGCCAAAAGGGTTTTGTCATTGCTAACTCACACGACACTACAGACTAAACCATAGTTACGGTGTAGTAGAACTTTACTTCTTAAAAACAGTGTTTTGACGCTACAACACAAACCCTGATTGTTGCCAAATCGGATTCATACATTCTATCTCTTTATTATCACCCTTAGACCAAAATAAAAATAAAAACCTTGAAGATCAATGTGTACACACAGTACCAATCTAGTAATATATCCAGAGTGCTAATAAAAGTGACGATTATTTTACCCCTGCTGTGCGTATTGAGCAAGAAATAGACTTTAAGAACCAACAGTTCTTTTATCTCATAATTAGTGCCTCTGGCTCCAGCCCTTAAAGCTAGTAAAGGGCTCTGCCGTTTCTTCTCGTCCATTAAGTCTCGGCTCGATGGACCTACTTTCTCCTTCCCAAGTTTGCTGACAAAGTGCAAAGTCTGAAGCCAGTGAGACCTCCACTGCAATTGTTTCTCTATCACCCCCATGCAGACAAATGATACATTATGTGATGCAAAGTCAAATGAGAATGACACCGCACTGATACCAAACTGAATACGCGCAAAATCAGTTTGAGTTAGAGTTTAAATATTACGAGGCTTATTTACAAGTCCGTAAATAAGCCCCCACTTCTCCACTACAGCAGGGCCTCGACTGACTGTGACAACCTTTCATGGTGGATGCCTGCTTTTACAGATAAACGATGCATGACAACAACGCCCCCCAACCTGGAACATCATAACCTGGCTAACTAAATTATAGAGAAGAAGGACTCTGAGGAAAATGAGAGCTAACACCTTTCAGCTCGGTGTTTTGATGTAAAATTTAAAATCTTTAACAATAACGTGTCAGCCCCATAACATGCTGCCAAGTATAATGATAGGCTGGCAGCAGACAGTGTGGTTTTATTAAAGTTTCCATCACTGCGTTTCTATCTGGACCAGTACTTCGGATATCGCTGACGGTGAGCATGCAATAGAGCTCTCTCTCTCACGAGCCATATTTTATCAAGGGCCTCGACTTAGCTGAAAATGTTTATAGCAGGTTTCTCGAACTCAGAGTGGCTAATGACTGTGAACATGTTGTGAAACGAAATGATGGTCTGGTGCATTTCTTGAAAACCGACAGTGTTTATTGGAGTTTGACACGTCCACATTGTGTAATGGTTTTTCGGGGTTTATATTTTGCGCATCAATAATGATGATTAATATGCCTTTCTACACATGATTTTACATACATAGACTGAATTGACATAATTGTAATTGAAACGAATTAACTATGAAATGTTGAAATTTTTAGTCACAATGCATGCCACAATTGTCACTCACTGTTGCTTTCCCCTCCTTTGCCCGCATCCTCTCCCATAGGCTCCGCAGTGCACAGTGAAACTGATTTCATATTTGTTTATTTTCATTGCTGTATTGTTTTGCTCACAATGAACTTTCTATGGTGTAAATGTAAGATTGCAACAAGTATCTGTCTTCTCTTCCTTCACTGGAACTATTCTCTGAGAGACAGTCTTATTGTTAAATATTTCATATTTGTTTGAACATCTCTGGATGACATTAGCATAGAGAGTGTTGAAAAAATATTCAAATGGTTGGGATGGTGCTTATGTGTTAAGGTAATGGTGTTTATTATTCTGGTGTTCTGATTTGCTAAAGAAATTGTAATTTTGCTCACACCATGATGCGTTTGCAGTATTGATAATATGCTATGCAAGGATTGTGTATAAGAACAACCTTGGTTTTGGGGGTGAGCCACAAGGCTTTCCTGTTCTACTCGGGATGCTGACCAATTACTTTCTGATTTTGCTGTTCATTGGGACTTAAAATATTTTCTGATTTTACATACTCTTGATAACTTTGCATCTGAAATCCTTCATGGCGGAAACTAAAAACTTCTGGCAAGATGGCGTCCGCGGGCTCGGACGTGTGAGCTGACTGCTCCCGGGTCCCCTCACCAGCACGGAGTTTAGACTACACATGGGGTGAAGGAAGGAAGGAGGATATGCAGAATCTGCCATACTAAAACACCAGAAAGGATTACTGCTGCTTACTGAACTTGGCTACTTGTCTTCTCGGCATGCTTGGAATCGCTGCCGCGGCTATCTCGGCGAGGGTACGGCGCCTTTACCACTTTCATTGGAGAGTATCCTGGAGCCGGCGTTGGTGTTGCTGCACGGCGGTTACGATCGATGGAAGCCGGATAGGGGAGGGCTACGCTGCTCTGACGTCCCTTGCTTGACCCTGTCGGGCCGGAGCTGGGGGTGTCAAGAGCTTGGCGAACTCAGGTAGTTTGAGCAAAACTGCCAAAAATGGCGCTGTGGCAGCAGGAGAAAATCGGGATTACCAGTCAAAAGACAGCATGAGTAAGCGCACTATTCCTCTTTTATTTTCCGCAGGGAAGGCAAAAAAAAAGCTATACATTCCCCTCCAGTTGAGTCGACTTCGCAAATAACAGTGGGTAGGAAGTTATCTGACCCAGTGGTAGAACACGGCTTGGGGGAAAAAGACTCTGCTACTGCTCATATTAATACTGGCAACACTGATCCTGGATTGCTACCTATAACCAATGCAACCCAAAGGATGGAAGACGCTTCAGGGGGGAATAGCCAGCATACTACTTTATCCAGGGTATCTACCCCTGAAAGAGCTTTAATTGACACCGGTCCGGAGATAGTTCATGCTTTAAACACTGAAATACCAGGTCTTGGCAGGAAGAAAGAATCTCAAAGTATAACGAAATCTCCTATGAAAGAGATAGACTCCGGTGATTACTTTTATTCTTTGTCGGATCATTCGGATTCTTCCAGCGATGATTTTGAGTCAATCTCGAAGGTCCAGGCTGAGACTGGTCTGCATGGTAGCGGTGGCAGTGACCTAAGCAGCACACATCCGGGTGACACCGGAGGTGATACATCTGATGACAGCCCTCAGACAACACGCAAGAACCCGGACGCTAGAGAAGGAGCTAAGCAGGCGGATGGCAGTAGTGGCAGTAATGTTCTACAATGGGACTACTCCTTCTCAACTGAGATAGGCACTGGCAATGGGCACATTTCAGAGATTACCAAAGAGAACGCAGCAGGTACATCAGAAGAGATCTCACTGGCCCTGATCTACCAAACTATTATGACTCACAGGGAGGAAACACGTGTAGAGAGTGAGGGCGCAAAGCTCATGTCGCAAATTGCAGAACTCGGTCCGCCGCATAGCCAAGACCTGTACTGAATTCACTACTAGGTTTAATGAAGTGGAAGCTCGGATCTCGTGCTTAGAAGATGAACTGGCAGCGCAGAAGGCTGCGACAGAGACCCTGCGATCCCTAAAGGACGACACCCAGTGGAAACTGGCTGATCTAGAAAATTGGTCTCGCAGGAATAATCTTAGAGTTCTGCAAATTCCTGAGGGCACGGAAGGACAGGATCCTCGCAAGTTTGTCATCGACCTGTTCACGGAGGCCTTCCCAGAACTTACACAGTGGGAGTGGCAGAGAGAGATACAGAGGGCACACCGTTTCCCATTCTCCCTTCGTCCTAGATTTGGTCAAACAATAACCAGACCAAGAGCGATATTGATATCTCTCAATAATTTTCTTGCCCGGGAAGCTGTATTTGAGTTTGCACGCCCTGATAAAAAGAGGGCTGGGAAAGGGGTGGAGTTTTTCATCAGGCCAGACTTCTGTCACCAAACTGTTGAAAAGCGATGGCAGCTGCGCCAGCTTATCGCACCATTTCAGGCTGAAGGGGCACAAGCTTTTTTATTAAATCCAGCTAAGCTAAAAGTGCTACATAAAGATCATACTCGATTCTTTATTTCAGAGGTGCAGGCTAAAGATTTTTTACAGTCTTTGTGAAGTGAAGGCGGATGTGTCAGGTTACGGATAAGTTGGTCGTGATGTATCATGCATAAATTAGCGCTACTCTTTTCAGGATGTGTAATCATCTGTTTTTTCTATTTTTTATGTTTGGTTTGTGGGGTGTATATTTTTGGCTTGCATGCTTCCTTTCTTTTCCTTGTTTCACTGCACCCTTTGCTGTTTTTTGTTCACATGTATAAAGCCGCATATACTTAGCATTTGCAATGTCTGTACTATGTATTGGGGTGTTCGGTGTTTCACTGTTGAATTTTGTTGCGCATAGGGTGGTTTATTGTTGCAGGGGGGGGTACCTGGGTGGCAGGAGCTTGTCATCACAGGGACCATTGGTCATAAAGCCTTGTTGAAGGGATGGGGTTCGGGTTGTAGGGTGGGGTGGGGGGGAGCTTGGGTGGGTCGGGTTCTGGGGGGAATGTGGGGTGGGAGAGTTGGGGTAAAACAAAAAAATCAATCCATAGTATGGTTAAGTTCATGAAGTCGAGAGATCTATTAGTTAATTATAAGAGATTTGAGCAAGGGCTGGCACCCATACTGAATCGATGGCTAAATTAGGTCTTCGAATCTGTTCCTTGAATGTCTGTGGGTTAAATAACTATAATAAAAGACAAAGAGTTGCTGCAGAGCTTCGAGTGATACAGCCGAACCTCGTGTGTTTACAGGAAATGCATATACCCTGGGGGAAGCGGAAAATTGTATCAGAATTGGGCTATGTGGTCTTGGCAGTCTCACATCAATCGACAATGACTCGGGGGCTAAACAGGCAATACAGTCATCAGGATGAGTTTTAGTAGATAATCAAGGACGTTGGGCCATTTTGGAATGTATTCTGGGGGGAGTGAAGTTCACGCTGTGCTCACTATATGGCTCTAACTTCGATGAGGCCCTTGTCCTCGAGCGGCTAAATCTGGAACTTGCACTGTGGCCTACCCCACTTGTACTGTGCTGGGATTTTAATATTAATTTGGTTGGGAGGGAACTCCAATCTGGTATACAAAATTATAAAGGTAGGAAACCTAGGGTTTTTAAGGCATTACACCACCTATTGTCTGATCATGGCCTGATAGATGTCTGGGGTACACTTCATACACTAGATCTGGGGTTCACGTTTTACTCTCACCCGCACAGTAAGCTAGTACGGCTTGATTATTTCTTTGTATCTCCTCTTTTACTTACAGGAGCTAAGATACAAGTTTTCCCTAGAATCACTTCCGATCATGCGCCAGTAGTGCTGGACATTCACGCACTTGGTACATGTATAGTCCCAAGGGTTTTCACATTCGATAGGAATCTTCTTTCGGATAATATTGTTATTGATCATATGAAGGTTTGCATTAAGGACTTCCTCCAAAATAATCGGCACTCCACGTCGTGTGGGGTCGTCTGGAATAACTTTAAAGCTTGTTTTAGAGGGGAAGTTCTGAGCTATGGACTGCATAGACATAAGCAAACTAAACTAGCAACTCAGGAATTATATGGCAAACTTAAAGCAGCCGAAGAAAGTCTTGCATGGGGGATCTCGGCTGATAAAAATATTATGGATTTGCAAACCAATGTAGCCAGATGTAAGGCTAACATCAATTTGCTATGTAGCAAGGAGATTGCAGTAAAATATCAGCTGTATAAAAAGGATTGCTACGTGTACAGCGAGGCCACAGGGCGCTGTTTAGCTCAAAAGTTACGCTCAAAAGAGGCTGCACAAAGAATAGATGGTAAGAAGGGGTTCGGCCAGGGGTATATTCAGGCTCTACAGGTTTTATATCGATCACCCATGGCCAAGATCTGTTCAATGGGGCTTGAATCTGAACCAGTACAGATTTCTAGAGGCACACGGCAGGGGTGTCCTTGCTCCCCGCTGTTGTTCGCTCTGTACATCAACCCTTTTTTAAATATGTTGGAGAGGAATACCCAGATCAAACCTTTTCTCGTTCGGCAGCATCACTTCTGTGTTCTCGCATACGCTGACGATATAGCGATCATAACATCTGATCCTGTTGCGGCTTCACCAGAAATTGAGTATTTGGCACATGAGTTTGGCTCTGCTTCAGGCTACAAGTTGAACACGACCAAAACACAGATCCTCTGTATGAACCAAATCTTGGTTAATGATCCTAGAGCTGTTAATGAGGTTACATATTTGGGCATCAAGATTAGGGTCTGTCTAAAAGAGCTGGTCGAGGTTAATTGGGGGGCTATTATTGACAATGTGAAACAACTATTGGAGAGATGGGAGTGCCTACACCTCTGCTTGGTAGGCAGATCTAATGTTCTTAAAATGAATATATTCCCCAAAGTCCTGTATTTCTTTAGATCAGTTCCATTGGAATTATCTAGTGGGCAACTTCAACATCTTCAGTCACTCTGCCAGATTCTTGTGGGCACCGGGGAAACCACGCAGAGCAGCACGCTTCATGACTCTTCCTCGGGACAGAGGTGGGTGGTCGGTCCCCGACTTTGCATTCTATTATTATGCGTGTATCTTATCGAATATTCGTATACTTTTGACTGGAGAAGAAGTGAACAATCTTGCCGAGGCCCCTTCTATATATCAAATGGTCTTGGGGATCGAGGTTAAAAATTGCTTGTTTAAAAGGATAGATGGTAGCTATTATAAAAAAAAACGTTTTAAGATTTTGGGTGCAGCCTTTAAGGTGTGGAAAATAGTGCGAAAAAATCTGCAGATTGAAGGGCTATCATTTTATACACCCACCTCCGCAGTAGGGATTCTTCCATCGATTTTCTGGGATCACTTGGTAGGTAATTGGAGACTCAAGTGCATCACGCAAATTGGTGACTTTTACGAGGCGGTCGGGCTGTGCTCTTCTTTTTTAAGCCTGGCAGACAAATACCATCTGCCTAAAAATCAATTTTTTAAGTTTTTGCAAATATGTGATTTTTTAGGTAAACAGCCAAGTAGGATGATACCGCATAAGATAGTAGAAGCTATTAGACGTCAGGAAAAAATAGGGCTCCATATAAATTGTTGCTAGCTTCTAGGACGGATGATTTAGATAAGCATAATCTTAAATGGGGAACCATCTCGGAGAACAGGCTGTGTTCCTAGAGAAATTGATTGACATTTCAGGGGAAATTTTTCTTGCGGCGAATCTAAAAGCCCAGCATTATAAAACACTGTTTGACTTGTCTCCACACCCCTGCGAAGATGATGAAATGGGGTGGAGTGAACGACGGGAAATGCTTTCGGTGTGGTGCAGACAATGCTGACATTTCCCATATATTCTATTCGTGCGCAAAATTGGCTCTTTTTATAGAACATATGGAAAGGTTTGTATCAGAGGTCACTGGAGTTGTCATAAAAGTCTCGGCCTCCATGATGCTGCTAGGGATTGGGGAAGACCTACGGTATCTAATCTTTATTGCCACGGCAGTAGCACGGCTGTGTTCAGCGTCCATGTGGCTACAGCCTGATGCACCATCTTTTGAAATGTGGCACACAAGGTTTTATAGTACCTTTAATCTGGAGTTTAGTTTGTATTCTGTTAAAGGGCCAAGAAAGTGTAAACTTGGTATGTATATATGGGGGTCAATGTTTGATCATATGACTGGGTGAAATGTATTTATGTACAGGGGATTATGAATTGCCACTGCGATCTGATTTAAGATGTCTATATGCTTATTTATTCTTGCTCCTGTGCATTGTAATAAAATAAATAATAAAAATAAAAAAATTAAATAAAAAATGAAATCCTTCATGGTATTGACTCTGTACTGCTTATTTTTAATAATACACTTTTACCTTTCATTGATCTAGAACTGAATTACTGTGTGAACCCCATAACTTATTAAGCTGTGTTACTCTGCCAATGTGATGTTCAAGGAGGCGTCGTAACGTGGAGACACATTGCCTCATAAAATTGAGGTTTAGACCATCTGCGATCTGGTAAACTGTGGGAGAACCAAATGAGGTAAATTTTAGGGTGTCAAAATTTTAGGGGAAGTCAAATACCAAATTCGCAACACTAATGAAATACAGTTTAGGAATCTGACTATTGTATGTTCAGAAAGTGATGCTGCCATCTTCCATATGCTAAACAGGCAGGCTTTCTTCATTGTGCCCTAAAGAAACTATATTGCACGCCCTTGCCTTTACAGAGTTGTCATCAAATTTCAGATGTTGCAGTAATGTTATCAGTGATGTCATTGAACATGTCATGAGTGATGTATTATGTGAAATATTTAGCAGTGCATGGCGAGGGTGTGAGTTATAGTTACTTTAGGGCATGTGTTATAGTTACTTAAGATGACTATAACTGGTGAATTATTTTTCTTAGTTTAAATATGTTTTAACTTACATTTGCATCTAACTTTGAACCTTTGTTTTTTTCAGTAAATTTCGAAAGTTTTTTTATGCAAATTAAGATATTATTACAATTCTTAACTATCACATAACTTTGTTTTTTCAGTAAATTTCCTTGGGTTTTTTTTAACGTAAAGTAAGATAGTGATTGCCATGTGTGGTGTGGGGTTGGGTGCAAGGCCAGGCCTTGCGCCCAACTCCTGCGGGGTGATCAGCCCCAAGTCACACATAGCTTTGGCTGTGTGCGGAATGGAGTTGTGCTCATGCCCTGACCTGCAGCCAAGCCGTGCACCCAATCCCTGCAGGTGCCCAGTGTGACATCATGCACAGCCTTTGGCCATGCGCAGAATGGGGTTAGGTAAACAGCCTGGCTGACAATGCAAGTGCCTACACCACACCATGCAGAGCCTTCGCTGCTGTGTGGCATGGGATTGAATGCAGAGCCTTCACCCAACCTCTGTGGGTGGCCAACCCTGTGCTGCTCTGCACAGCTGACTATGTCCGGTAACAATGTAAAGGGTCTCATGTTAAGTAAGGTAGACCTACTGGATTTGTCAAATACAAGAAGCTGTAGGCTTGTAGGGTTTAGGGATCAGCGCATCAACATATATGGAGCAGACCTATAATCTTTGTCAAAAAGTCATCAATAACTATAATCAAATGTATATTTTATAAATTCACACGTTGCAATATTTAATAAAGTTGATTGTCATAAAATATTTTCAATACATCCTAAAAAAATATAAACATGTTTTTGAGTCTTTTATTAACAGTTTTCAGGCCAAAAAGTGTCGCAGTAGAACCATCCACAAGGGGAATTGGCACTCCAGCAGAACAGCATACAGTTCAAGCTCAGAGTGCTTTAGAAATATGGCAAGCTCTCCTGGGTCATGGATTCAATGATCCAGGAGACTTACTATTTTTTGTTGCTGGGGGCTGAATCAAAGAAAAGATGCTGTTGCAGGTCGGAAGCAAACAGATGGAGCTGGCTCCCGCTGCACCACAAACGGTGCTAGCTGGTGAGCTGGCGGGGGTTGGTGGAGCTCTGGGGCTCCCCCTGTGGCCCCATGCCCTCCAATTGCTGTTGGGCACCCAGAGAAACAATTTCTTCTGCCCCGGGGATGGAGTCAAGGGTGCCTGTAAAAGGCTTGGTGAGGGGAGCTGTGCACCCACTCCATCTAAAAAATAAATGTGGCCCAGGGTATGAGGTCCCCATGGCCCATAAAATGCTTGGGGAGGGGTGCTGCGTGCCCGCTACCCTTAAAAATTAATATGGCTCTGGGGACAGGGGGCCTAGACCCTGCAAAATGCTTGGAGAGGGCATGAACTCTTCCCTAAAAACTGAAAACATCCCACTCAAAAAAATATGTAACACTCCCCACCCCTCGCCCTGGCTCCAACCTGGGAATATTTTTTAAAGAGCAGGTTATCACACTTTTTTAAATTTTACTGTGGATTTGTGGTGCAGCCACTGCAAATTTGTGGTAAAATAAAAAAAAAAAATGTGGCCCCCCTCATGAGCCCTAGAGGAGCAGGGTATCCCTACCCTGCAACCTATCAATCAGTCAGTTCTGGGAATCCTCTGTGGCATGAAATAGACAGTTTGGGAGACTATCCCAAAATACTGAAAGGATTTGCACCAAATCCCATAAAGCACGCTTCCTGGAGCAAGTTCTAGCTGTCTGCCAAATTTGGTGTTATTACATTCAGCAGTTTTTGCTGTTTCACTGTTCAATTTTTCCAAGGAAAAATGAACGGTGAAAATGGGTTTTGTAACCCCCCTTCCTTGGAACACCTTGATGGATGGGTAGTTCCCAAGTTTAGGTGGAGAGCAGCTCCTGTATAGAATACCCTACAACACCAATGACACTCTGAATCTGCTCACCCCAAATGTCTGGTTTTCTAGCAACGTTTTTAAGCATAGATCAGCACAGTGACATTCACGCCGAGCTAGAAAGGGACATTGTCTTTTTCCATTTCTACAGCAAAGTCTTTAAGCATAGGATTAGCACAGTGCCATCCACATGAGCTGTAAAATGACAAAATCAGTTTACCACTCCAGGCACAGTGGTACAGCTTTGGATTGATAAAATACCATCCACGCAACCCTGAAATGACTAAAATCAAACTTTGACATGTGTTTCGGTATCATTATAGCTCTTCAGAGAGGTTTATCTTTGTCCAGACACAAGGGAGCACCTAGCATAAGTCAAAACAATACCTTTTCAGGCTTAGAGTGCTGCATGAATTATGCAAAAAAGTAGAAAAGAACTCGGGGTAGTTCCCAAGTTTAGGTGGACAGCAACTCCTGTATAGAGCACCCTACGACACCACTGGGTAATTATAGTTAGGACTACGTTTCCATAGGAAAAGCATTTTTTGTTTTCCTAATAACTGTGGCGCTGTTTGAAGAATCTTCACAAAACTTTCCAAAGAAAATGTTTATCCACCTCAGCTCCTAACTGGAAAGCTTAGTGGGATCTGTCAGGAAGGGGCTGGGAAAAAGAGGGGGGGTCGTAAATGCCTTTTCCTTATTTATTTTTCCATAGGAACCTTAGACACACAACCGCTCAATGGATTTACACAAAGCTTGGCAGAAAGATAGATCTTGGTGCACAAAGCATAGTTTTTATGATTTGGTATAAATCTATTCAGTAGCTTTCGAGAAATTACCAGGCACAAAATGTGTCTTTTTCATGACCTAGAGGATCCATGGACTCAACAGATCTCTTGGAGTGATTGGCTGCCACCACATCAACAACGATGTGGCGGCAGCCATCTTAGGACTCCAGACTCAGTCCCGAGGCCTACAAAAAACGTTAAAGAAATATATTCCGGGACGGGGTAGGGATGCCCTGCTCCCCTAGACCTGGTGGGGGGGTAAAATCATATTTTTTTAAACTTTTACCACAAATTTGTGATAGATCTGAGAATACACAGTAAAATAAAAAATGTAAAGGGCAGGGCAGGGATACCCTGACCCCCTAGGCCTGGTGGTGAGGTCTAAGAGGGACCGTGCCTGGGTTAAATAAAAAAAAAAAATTTTTTTGTAATTTTGCAGCAAATTTGTAGAGAATGACTCTGAGGCAAAAAAGTTTCAAAAAGCGTGGGTTCCCGTGGTTCTCTTTAAAAACCTCAGTGGTAGGCCAGGGCCCGGAGGGGTGGCTTAAACGGCTAATTTTGGGGAGGGTGCATGTGGATCTCCTCCTTGAACCTCTGGGAGGCACAGGGAACCTCAACCCTTGGGGCCAGCGTTTGTTATGAGAGGAGAGGAGCATGCAGACCCCCTCTCCAAGCCTCTAAAGGCCTCTAGGGCCCCATCCCAAGGGCATCATTTAAATAAAGGGGAGCGGGGCCACATGAAACCCCTCCCAGATCCATTTTATTGCCCAGGGTACCCCATCCCCTGGTGCTGGCTCAGGTACGGCGTCTCTGGGTTCCCACCCCTGGGTCTGTATCTCCCACTGGGACTGGGCAGTAATATATATAATATATATATATCACCTACTGGCGGTCGCCAATAGGTAGTTATAGTTAGGACCTAGTTTCCATAGGAAAAGTGTTTTTAGATTTGCCAATATCTTTGGCGTCGTTTGACGAATCTTCGTGACATTTTCTAAACTAATGGGGCGGTCAGGTCAGCTGCTGTGTTGAATGTTTCAGGGTGATTCGTCAAGCAGGGGCCGAGAAAAAGGGGGGGTCCAAAATGCTTTTTCTCCGTGTTAATTTCCATAGGAAACTGTTGACGCAGCTACAGCCCAAACAGCTGAACGGAATTACACCAACTTTGGCAGAAAGCTAGCTCTTGGTCCAGAGTGCACTCTCTTTGTTAAATGATGTAAATTTGTTCAGTAGTTCCTGAGAAATTTAAAGATTTCTCAGATATACAAATATGGCCGCGGAGGATCCCCGAACCTTCCCGATCTCAATCCTGCGATCAAATTAGCTGCCAACACTTCAAACCAGGAAGTGTTGGCAGCCATCTTGTGACTCGGTTGAACCGAATCACAAGGAAAAAGGTAAAAAAACTTTAAAGATTAAGTAAAGGGGGCAGGGTAGAAACACCCTGAACCCCTAGGCCTTCTCAGGAGGTCCCACAGTTACCCCCAGGGCCAAAAAAGCGTAGCCTCTGACCACCTCTCGGCAATCCAACTGTGTGGGGCTTACTAGAGGTAACAGGAGGGCTAGTTGGCCCCCAGGGACCCTCAAGAGGCAATGGGACTTCATCCCCCAACCAAGAGCATGCCAGGACGCGCGTTTGCAGACTGTCATCAGTCATCAGTGATGTCATCATTGATGTCACTGACCATGTCATGAGTGATGGAATATGTGACGTCATCAGCAGTGCATTGCGGGGGCACGAGTTATAGTTAGCTCAGCTAACTATAACGGCTGAATTTCACAGGTTTTGTACAAGTAATAATTTACTTGCAATCCAGCTGCCGCTGCAAAATCCGTAAGAGTGGCCCATATGGGGTCTAGGTCCATTGTCACATCCCGCACATATAGTAGCAAGTCATCTGCGTATAGGGACATGCTGTGAGTGCTGCCGGCTAGTGGGATTCCTCAGCTCACCCCCTCCTGGTGCAGGCGGATTGCCAAGGGCTCCATTGCTAAGGTGAGGAGGGGGGAGAGTGGGCATCCCTGCCTCATGCCGCACTTCACTTGAAAGGGTGTTGATATGTAGTGACCCAGGCGTACGTGGGACGTAAGATTGGTATATAGTAGTCTTATGTATGCTAGTAGCCTGGGGCCTACTCCCACGCACCACAGGACTGAGAAGAGATATGGCCATGTCAGAGTGTCAAAGGCTTTTTCCATGTCCAGGACCAGGCACACCGCGCGGGGGAAATTACCCTGCACCTGGTCCTGAACGTGGAGCAGCCTGTAGATATTTTGGGAGGTATTCCTGCCCGGCACGAAGCCGCACTGGCCCGAGTGTACTAGTGTTGTGAGGACCTGGGTGAGGCAATCCGCCAGGATCTTGCCCAGGATCTTACAGTCTGCTGACAGTAATGTAATTGGCAGATATGAGGCTGTTAGGGTCGGGTCCCTGTCAGGTTTTAGAAAGGACTCCACGAGGGATTCGTGTAGTGATCCTGGGATTCCCCCCCCTTCAGGCCACATTATACATTTCTTAAAATCAGGGCACCAGTTGCACAGAGAACTTTCTATAATATTCGAGGGGCAGGCCTTCGAGGCCTGGGGCCTTGTTACGTGCCAAGGTTTAGATTGAATGCTTCATGTCCGTAGATGTGATCACCGTATCTAGGGCTGACCTTTCCGCGGACTGGATTTTGGGGATGGCTAAGGGGGCTAGAAAATTGTCCACCTGCTCCTGGCAGTCCTGCTCAGGGCTCCCATAAATCGCAGCATAGTAGTCGTGGAAGAGCTGCAGAATCTGTGCCTGCGAGTGGGCTACCTCCCCTGTTGGGGTACGTAATGCCATACTGGGTCGGATATCTCTATCCTGCTGGACCAACCAGGGCAACAGTGCTCCCGCTCGGTGCACTCTTGCTGCATATGCCTTAAAGTTATATCTACGGAGATCTGCTAATGCTTCAGTGTATTTCGCCTTTGCTTCTGCGACTTGGGCTGGAGAGGCCCTTCCACCGTCCATATCTTTGGTTAGGGACGCCAATCTTTTTTCAGCCTCTTGTAATTGGCGTATCGTCCGTCGGACCCCAGCTATCTGTCTGATGCATGCTCCTCTAATTACCACCTTGAAGGTGTCCCACACCAGCATCCTGGAGGATGCTGTGTGGGCATTCATTGCGAAATAGCCACTGATGCTTTTTTCTTGTTCGTGGCGGAACACCTGGTCCTCGAGGCATGTGGTAGCTTCCATGTAGGGACCGGGGGCAGTGGAGGTTGCCATCTAAGGGTTAGAAGGTGCACATCATGATCAGAAATCACTCTACCTAGGTAGTCTGTGTGTTGTATCGTTGGGATGAGTGCCCTGGAACACAGGAAATGGTCGAGGCGCACATGTAAATTGTGGGGGATTGAGTAGAAGGAGTATAGTTTAGTCGTTGGATGTCAGTTTCTCCATGCATCTACGAGGGAACAGTGGCCCACCCAGGCCCTATACCGCCCCTTTTGTGCGTGGGCTAGCGTGTGTGGAGCAGGTGGATGGGATCTGTCTATGGATATGTCTAATGCGCTGCTGTAGTCTCCCCCCAAGATCTAGGGTGTCGTTGCAAACTGTGCCAGGATCCCTGACAGGAAGTCCCAGAATTTCCCCTGCTCAGTGTTCTGTGCGTAGATGCTGCCTATTAGTACTGGTTGGCCATCTAGGAGCCCCTCTATGAGTGCAAATCGTCTCTCTGAATCTTCCATTCTGCTAATTTCTTGGAATGCCACCCCTAGTCTGAGCCATACCAATGCCCCTCGTGCATTAGCTGAATATGTAGTAGCACAGAATGTGCCTCACCATCATCTGCATAATTGCTCTAACTCTGTCTGACTGAGGTGTGTCTCTTGCAGCAAGGTGATCTGCGCTTGATGTAGGTATAGACGGCATATCATTTACGCACCGTATGCATTCCTCGGATATTGAGGGTAATAAGACTAATGTCCGTTAGCGGAGCCATGGTGGGGTGCTTGGGGTGAGTGATGTGGCGTATCTGTTGGGGTCATCTCGTCGGTGGCGCCCTTGCCCTGCTCTTAGTCATTCGTTAATTATTACCGCATCTGCCCATTGGGTGTGTCTGGTCGTGGAATGGGGAGGGAACTGTGGGAAGGGTAATAACTGTGGTAGGAAATAATCCCAATGCTGTGGACCTACCACAACCGATAATACGTCCAAACTTAACAAGGTGCGATCGCTCTAGTGTACTTTTGGGGAGGTCAAGCTTTTGCATCCAAAGAGCTCTCGGCTTGCTTTGGCCCTCTGGAAAATCTTTGTGCCCGGTGGGGCCTCTAATATCCTAGGCGATATATTGTAAAGGATTTTGAGATGTTCAGAGTCATGCCTGTGTGTCATGAGAAGAAATGGAATGAGGCACAAACTGCAATAAAAGAAAAGGCACAAGTTATATCAGGTCATGTGTCCATTAGATGAGTGTGTCCGCCGTTTGTGGGGTAACGTGCGGTGGGGTCGTCGACTCCTCCCTGGAGGTGCATTTGTCGCTTAGTTCATCTTCTGTCGTGAAGATGTGTGGGCCCCTTTCACTGTCCGAGACTTCTGATGTGGGACCCAGTTCTGCAGCCGCCTGCAGTGCCTTCTTGCATTCCGCCATCATTTGCTCCAGATTGGGGAGACTTGGGACCACTCCCATGGATTACGATGTGGATTGCTTGTGGGTTTTTTGCCCACATCGTTGTCTGTTTCGTTGCCTGGTTCCATTTTGTGTGGCTTCCCTGGGGGCTTTGCCTTGCTTTTTAAGTTCCAGCTAGTCGTATGCGTCTTTTGGTTCTGTGAAGAACGTGGGGACTCCTTCATTGATTATCTTGAGCTACGCTGGAAAGAGCAGGGAGCATTGTATTCTCTCTTGACGGAGGAGGCGCTTTACTCCTAGGAAGGATGTTTGTTGTCGCTGCACTGCCCTGGAATAATCTGAGAAGATCATTATGTGCTTATCTTCCACTCGAAGGGGTCCGCTCTATCTGGAGGCCCGTAACACTGCATCCCTGTCTAGAAAGTGGAGACTCTTTGGCAGCAGCGGTCGCGGGGGTCATCCCGGGGGTGAGCGTCTCGCTGGGACTCGGTGCGCTCTTTCCACCGAGAAGAAGGTGGTTATTTCTGCATCTGGTGTAAACGACTTGAGCCAAGTCTCCACATAGCTGATCGGATCCGATTCTTCCACTCCTTCCGGGAGATTGATCATTTGAATGTTGCTCCTTCGGGAGCATCCTTCCAGGTCATCTGCTCTTCCCTCTAGAAGCACGACTTGTCTCTGGAGCTCTCTGAGGGTCTCCTGCTGCGTCTTAGCTAATGGTTGCAGGACAGTGAGTGCTTTCTTCCCATCTGTGACCTTGTCTGCTAGCTTACAGTGATCGTCCTGCAGCAGGTTGAGATCTGTAGCCAGGGCCCCGAATTTGTCCTCCATAGTGACCCAAAAGTGTTCAATTGCGGCGAGCACCTTATCCAGCTTGTCCGACATCGAGAGCGTGGACGGCGCCCCTTCATCCAGGTGTTGACTGCTGGTGGACGGGGAGTGATTTCGTGGTGCAGGCAGCGTCTGTGGTCCCGCATTTGAGCATACCCTTTCCATGCTTGTACTGAGGGGATAGCTGGTCGCCCACCGGCTCTCTCTCTCAGAGCTGTCCTGCGTGGTTAAGATGTGGCTTATCCGGTCAGTTCTTGGAAGTTCTCGGAAGGGGGGATGGGGACCACCCTACAATGTAGTGCTTGACATTGAGGGTTGGTGGGTCTTTTTCTATTGGGAGATTCTCTGTATGTTGCTCTCCCAGGATAGGGGATTTCTGTCTCTTTGAGCTATGAATGATTGGGGGGCCACTTGGGCTCTATGAGGGTCACTAGGACTGGTTTTCATTGTTTTCCCTTTTGCCCCTCTCGCACCTCGAGGCCTGGTGCCGAGCAGTGTCGTCTGGTATCTTCTGGTCTCTGGATGTTGCTTTTCCTATTGGGGGTTTCTCTGTATGTTTGTTGCTCCCCTAGGACGGGGGATTCCTGTCTCTGTGAGCTGTGATGATTGGGGGTCACTTGGGCTCTACGCAGGTTGCTAGGACTGGTTTCAGTGTCTCTGCTCTTCCCCCTCCCGCACCTCGACGCCTGGTGCCGAGTGATGTGTGCTGGTCTCTTTTCCCCCTTCCCCCTCTTTTCTCTGCTCGTCTCCCCCTTGCTTGATACCTTCCTCTGCAGTTGTATAAATGTTCCTCAGAGTGGGGGCCGAATCACCGGCACCACCCAGTGAGTGCGCACGTAGGTCCTGTGTTTCGAGGTCTTCAAGTTTCCAGTGTGGCGCTTAACAGTGGGGCCTGTCCGGTTGCAGCTGGGAAGTTTTCGTTGGACCTCGGGCTTGCGGGAGGGGTGCTTACTTTATCTCTCTGCAATCACCATCTTTTTGGTGCATTCTTCGTTAGCCCCAGCTTTGGCACCACCGCCCGCCTCTCCGATGCAGAGGCCTTCGCCGCTATCGGAGTGCTGCCATGTTGGATGCGTCCAGGCTCTGGACCGGGATGTTTCGGTCTTCTGCCGAGCCCGTGCTCGGCAATTTCAGCTATTTTCGGCTGCTTTATGGCCGTCTGCTGCTCCTCCGTCCATTGTACTGTCAGAGAGCGGGCCCCACCGGGGCTGATTAGTGCGATGGATGGGCCGCGATGTGGAGCTCTAGGCAAGCGCGTCCGCCATCTTGGCCACGCCCCCATATGTATATATATATATATATATATATATATATATATATATATATATATATATATATATATATATATATATATATAAATACATATATATATATATATATATATAAATACATATATATATTAATATTACTTGTGAAACGCGTCATAGCCCACAAATCTGCAATAAAGTAATTTTGGAGCAACTTACCTTGGGTCGCTGTGTCGTATTCTGGTGCGAGAAGGAGACGCGCTGGTTTTGGTTTGGATATATATTAATATATATATACACACACATATACATGTAATACATTGTATAAATATAGTGTACATATATACAGATACATATATGGATATATATACACACTAAATTTATAAAATGTAAAATAAATATATATATAAAATGTGTATGTATATATGTGTGTTTATGTGTATATATATATAAATATTCACTGAAAAAATCACAGGTTTCAGGGACGTTATAGTTAGGAATTAGCATTTAAAAAACCTTAGACATTAATGGAAAAAACCACAGGTTACAGGAATGTTATAGTTAGACTAACCCTAACTATATCGTCCCTGTAATCTTTGTTTCTTTTTAGTGAAAAAAAATATATATATATTCACTGAAAAAACCATAGGTTTCAGACACGTTATAGTTAGAAATTAGCATTTAAAAAACCTTTGAAATTCACTGAAAAAACCATAGGTTTTAGGGACAGTTATAGTTAGTTGGACATTTCACTCGTACAAAACCATAGAAATTCCCCCGTTATAGTTAGTTCAGCTAACTATAACTCGCACCCCGCAATGCACTGCTGATGACGTCACATATTACATCACTCATGACATGGTCAGTGACATCACTGATGACATCACTCATGACATCTCAAATGACATCACTGATGACATCACTGATGACATCATCCAGTGACTGTGTGTTTCTGTAAAGTTTAAATATGTTTAATATATATAGGGAAAGGCGTATTGAAGAATGAGTGGGTGTATAAGTGTCTGAATGGATGATTTAGTACGTGAGTGACTGACTCTACCAGTGAGTGATTAAATGTATCTTACTGAATGCATGGGTTAGTGACTAAACTGTGTGAATGTCTGTATCCGTCTGTCTGTTGGTTTGTAAGCGGCTGCATGGCTTTCTGAATAGCTACATGAGTGTCTACATGGGTTATTGATTGATTGTCTGAGTATCTGTATGGGTGCCTGAGTGTTTGTGTGGGTGGGGTGTGTGTGACTCTGTGCATAGATGTGTGAGTTGGTGATTCACTGGGTGCATGGTTTCAAGAGTGCATCTGTGATGGACTGTATGGGTGGGTGAGTGTGTGTATGGGTGTGTTAGTGATTGAATGTATATCTCAGTGGTACATGTGTGAGTAACTACATATGTGAAAGGCAGTATATATGTGTGTTGGAGTATATAAATGGCTATAAGTGAGAGTGTGTGATTGTGAGAGTGGCTGTATGGATGAGTGTGTACTTGTATCAGTGATTGTATAAGAGCGTAAGAATGTGCTAGTATTTGTATGAGTAAGTGAGCTGGTGTGTGTATAACTGTATAGGTGAGTAAATGGGTGTGTGATTAAGTTTTTGCATGACTGACTAGGTGTGTGAGTACCTCTATGGATCAGTGGCGGTGTGTGAGTGTTTATATAGGTGTATGAGTGCATATGATAGTCCTGTACTGAGTGACTAAGTATGAGTGACTGTACGGGTGAGTGAGTGGATGTGTGTGTAGACCTAAGAATCAGTGAGTGGGTATGTAGTTTTTGGTGTTGGAGTGTCTATGGTTTTGAGAATGGCAGTCTGTAATTTAGAGTGGGTGTATCAAAAGTTATATTAGGGTGTGAGAAGATGCATGAAATTATCACATGGATGATGTCATCAGTGATGTCATTTGAGATGTCATCAGTGATGTCACTGACCATGTCATGAGTGATGTAATATGTGACGTCATCAGCAGTGCATTGCGGGGCGCGAGTTATAGTTAGCTGAACTAACTATAACGGGGGAATTTCTATGGTTTTGTACGAGTGAAATGTCCAACTAACTATAACTGTCCCTAAAACCTATGGTTTTTCCAGTGAATTTCAAAGGTTTTTTAAATGCTAATTTCTAACTATAACGTGTCTGAAACCTATGGTTTTTTCAGTGAATTTCAAAGGTTTTTAAATGCTAATTTCTAACTATAATGTGCCTGAAACCTATGATTTTTTAAGTGAATTTCAAAGGTTTTTTTAAATGCTAGTTTCTAACTATGCCTACAGAGGTAGGACATGTGAAGAAAGAAGAAAAAACGCACAGAAAGAAGCAAAAGATGTGCAGAAAGAACCAACAGAGGAGCAGAAAGAGGCCTTGTTGCAAAATCATCCTGTGACCACAACTTTTTCAGACGGGTACTGGTGGTAACTGACTCTGACTAACCAGAGCCAGTGCTATGCTAAAAGACACTTAGAATACAGTGAAAACACCTACATACACTAGGGAACACTATGCGTTGGGGTACCCCTGTGATTAGCATGACCTCCTCTGCAAGTCCCTAGTACATAATAGGGCAGGGGATTAAAACTACCTCTTAAAACGCGCTACAGGGCGCGTTTGCGCAGTGGTGAAGGGAGGGGGCCTGAGGTGACATGTGTGCAAACGCACCCCGTGGCGCGTTTTAAGTTGCGGGATTAAGTCCCTTGAATTCTGAGGGTCCCTGGGGCCCAACTAGCCCCCAGGTACCTGCAGTTAGGACCACAGAGCTGAGTTGCAGAGAGGCGTTCCAAGGCCACGCACCTTTTTCACCTCTCAGCAACGCAACTCTGTTGTGCTTACTGAAGGTACCTGGTGGGCTAGTTGGCCCCCAGGGTCCCTCAGGATTCAAAGGGAATTAATTCCCCAACTTAAAACGCACCACAGGGCGTGTTTGCGCACATGTCACCTGAGGCCCCGCCCCCTCCCTTCACCACTGTGCAAACGCGCCCCGTGGTGCGTTTTAAGTTGGGGGATTAGGTCACCTTGAATCCTGAGGGTCCCTGGGGCCCAACTAGCCCACTAGGTACTTCCAGTAAGCACCACAGGCCTGCGTTGCAACGCCTGTAACAAATTGTGCAGTTGTGTTTAGGTAGTGAAGAGGGTTGTGCTGGGGGTAGTGTTTTAGGGTTTAGGGTAGTGCAGTGGTGTTTGTGTAGTGTAGGGGGTCATGCTGGGGGTAGATTTAGGGTTTAGGGTAGTGCAGTGGTGTTTGGGTAGTATAGGGAGTCGTGCTGGGGGTAGTGTTTTAGGGTTTAGGGTAGTGCAGTTGTGTTTGGGTAGTGTAGGGGGTCGTGCTGGGGTAGTGTTTTAGGGTAGTGCAGTGGTGTTTGGGTAGTGTAGGGGGTCGTGCTGGGGGTAGTGTTTTAGGGTTTAGGGTAGTGCAGTGGTGTTTGGGTAGTGTAGGGGTACTGCTGGGGGTAGTTTTTTAGGGTTTAGGGTAGTGCAGTGGTGTTTGGGTAGTGTAGTGGTTCGTGCTGGGGGTAGTTTTTTAGGGTTTAGGGTAGTGCAGTGGTGTTTGTGTAGTGTCAGGGGTAGTGTTTTAGGGTTTAGGGTAGTGCAGTGGTGTTTGTGTAGTGTAGGAGGTCGTGGTTTAGGGTTTAGGGTATTGCAGTGGTCTTTGGGTAGTGTAGGGAGTCGTGCGGGGGTAGTGTTTTAGGGTTTAGGGTAGTGTAGGGGGTCATGCGGGGGGTAGTGTTTTAGGGATTAGGGTAGTGCATTGGTGTTTGGGTAGTGTAGGGGGTCATGTGGGGGTAGTGTTTTAGGGTTTAGGGCAGTGCAGTGGTGTTTGGGTAGTGTAGGGGGTCGTGCTGGGGGGAGTGTTTTAGGGTTTAGGGCAGTGCAGTGGTGTTCGGGTAGTGTAGGGGGTCGTGCTGGGGGGAGTGTTTTAGGGTTTAGGACAGTGCAGTGGTGTTCGGGTAGTGTAGGGGGTCGTGCTGGGGGGAGTGTTTGAGGGTTTAGGGCAGTGCAGTCGTGTTCGGGTAGTGTAGGGGGTTGTGCTGGGGGTAGTATTTTAGGGTTTAGGGTAGTGCAGTGGTGTTCGGGTAGTGTAGGGGGTCGTGCTGGGGGTAGTGTTCTAGGGTTTAGGGCAGTGCAGTGGTGTTTGGGCAGTGTAGGGGGTAATGCTGGGGGTGGTGTTTTAGGGTTTAGGGCAGTGCAGTGGTGTTCGGGCAGTGTAGGGGGTCGTGCTGGGGTGGTGTTTCAGGGTTTAGGGCAGTGCAGTGGTGTTCGGCAGTGTAGGGGGTGGTGTTTCAGGGTTTAGTGCAGTGCAGTGGTGTTTGGGCAGTGTAGGGGGTCGTGCAGGGGGTGGTGTTTCAGGGTTTAGGGCAGTGGTGTTTGGGCAGTGTAGGGGGTCGTGCTGGGGTGGTAGTTCAGGGTTTGGGGCAGTGCAGTGGTGTTCGAGCAGTAAAGGGGTTCGTGCTGGGGGTGGTGTTTCAGGGTTTAGGGCAGTGCAGTGGTGTTCAGTCAGTGTAGGGGGCGGTGCAGGGGGTGGTGTTTCAGGGTTTAGGGCAGAGCAGTGGTGTTCGGGCAGTGTAGGGGGTCATGCAGGGGGTGGTGTTTCAGGGTTTAGGGCAGTGCAGTGGTGTTCGGGCAGTGTAGGGGGTCGTGCTGGGGCTGGTGTTTCACTGTTTAGGGCAGTACAGTGGTGTTCGGGCAGTGTAGGGGGTCGTGCTGGGGCTGGTGTTTCAGGGTTTAGGGCAGTGCAGTGGTGTTCGGGCAGTGTAGGGGGTTGTGCTGGGGCTGGTGTTTCAGGGTTTAGGGCAGTGCAGTGGTGTTCAGGCAGTGTAGGTGGTCGTGCTGGGGCTGGTGTTTCAGGGTTTAGGGCAGTGCAGTGGTGTTCGGGCAGTGTAGGGGGTCATGCTGGGGCTGGTGTTTCAGGGTTTAGGGCAGTGCAGTGGTGTTCAGGCAGTGTAGGGGGTCTTGCTGGGGCAGGTGTTTCAGAGTCTAGGGCAGTGCAGTGGTGTTCGGGCAGTGTAGGGGGTCTTGCTGGGGCTGGTGTTTCAGGGTTTAGGGCAGTGCAGTGGTGTTCGGGCAGTGTAGGGGGTCATGCTGGGGGTGGTGTTTCAGGGTTTAGGGCAGTGCAGTGGTGTTCGGGCAGTGTAGGGGGTCGTGCTGGGGCTAGTGTTTCAGGATTTAGGGCAGAGCAATGGTGTTCAGGCAGTGTAGGGCGTTTTGCTGGAGGTGGTGTTTCAGGGTTTAGGGCAGTGCAGTGGTGTTCGTGCAGTGTATGGGGTGGTGTTTCAGGGTTTAGGGCAGTGGTGTTCAGGCAGTGTAGGGGGTCTTGCTGGGGTTGATGTTTCAGGGTTTAGGGCAGTGCAGTGGTGTTTGGGCAGTGTAGGGGGTCGTGCTGGGGGTGGTGTTTCAGGGTTTAGGGCAGTGCAGTGGTGTTCCGGCAGTGTAGGAGGTCATGCAGGGTGTGGTGTTTCAAGGTTTAGGGCAGTGCAGTGGTGTTCGGGCAGTGTAGGGGGTCGTGCTGGGGGTGGTGTTTCAGGGTTTAGGGCAGTGCAGTGGTGTTCGGGCAGTGTAGGGTGTCGTGCTGAGGGGTGGTGTTTCAGGGTTTAGGGCAGTGCAGTGGTGTTTGGGCAGTGTAGGGGGTCATGCAGGGGGCTGGTGTTTCAGGGTTTAGGGTAGTGCAGTGGTGTTTGGGCAGTGTAGGGGGTTGTGCAGGGGGAGGTGTTTCAGGGTTTAGGGCAGTACAGTGGTGTTCGGGCAGTGTAGGGGGTCTTGCTGGGGGTGGTGTTTCAGGGTTTAGGGAAGTGCAGTGGTGTTCGGGCAGTGTAGGGGGTCTTGCTGGGGCTGGTGTTTCAGGGTTTAGGGCAGTGCAGTGGTGTTCGGGCAGTGTAGGGGGTCGTGCTGGGGCTGGTGTTTGTGGGTTTAGGGTAGTGCAGTGGTGTTCGAGCAGTGTAGGGGGTCGTGCTGGGGCTGGTGTTTCAGGGTTTAGGGCAGTGCATTGGTTTTCGGGCAGTGTAGGCGGTCGTGCTGGGGCTGGTGTTTCAGGGTTTAGGGCAGTGGTGTTCGGGCAGTGTACGGGGTTGTGCTGCGGCTGGTGTTTCAGGGTTTAGGGCAGTGCAGTGGTGTTTGGGCAGTGTAGGAGGTCATGCTGGTGGTGGTGTTTCAGGGTTTAGGGCAGTGCAGTGGTGTTTGGACAGTGTAGGGGGTCGTGCTGGGGCTGGTGTTTCATGGTTTAGGGCAGTGCAGTGGTGTTCGGGCAGTGTAGGGGGTCGTGCTGGGGGTGGTGTTTCAGGGTTTAGGGCAGTGCAGTGGTGTTCGGGCAGTGTAGGGGGTCGTGCTGGGGGTGGTGTTTCAGGGTTTAGGGCAGTGCAGGGGTGTTCGGGCAGTGTAGGGGGTCATGCTGGGGGTGGTGTTTCAGGGTTTAGGGCAGTGCAGTGGTGTTCGGGCAGTGTAGGGGGTCTTGCTGGGGGTGGTGTTTTAGGGTTTAGGGCAGTGGTGTTCGGGCAGTGTAGGGGGTCTTGCTGGGGGTGATGTTTCAGGGTTTAGGGCAGTGCAGTGGTGTTCGGGCAGTGTAGGGGTCTTGCTGGGGGTAGTGTTTCGGGGTTTAGGGCAGTGCAGTGGTGTTTGTGCAGTGTAGGGGGTCGTGCTGGGGGTGGTGTTTCAGGGTTTAGGGCAGTGCAGTAGTGTTCGGGCAGTGTAGGGGATCGTGCAGGGGGTGGTGTTTCAGGGTTTAGGGCAGTGCAGTGGTGTTCGGGCAGTGTAGGGGGTCGTGCTGGAGGTGGTGTTTCAGGGTTTAGGGCAGTGCAGTGGTGTTTGGGCAGTGTAGGGGGTCGTGCAGGGGGTGGTGTTTCAGGGTTTAGAGCAATGCAGTGGTGCTCGGGCAGTGTAGGGGTCGTGCTGGGGCTGGTGTTTCAGGGTTTAGGGCAGTGCAGTGGTGTTCGGGCAGTGTAGGGGGTCTTGCTGGGGGTGGTGTTTCAGGGTTTAGGGCAGTGGTGTTCGGGCAGTGTAGGGGGTCTTGCTGGGGGTGATGTTTCAGGGTTTAGGGCAGTGCAGTGGTGTTCGGGCAGTGTAGGGGGTCTTGCTGGGGGTAGTGTTTCAGGGTTTAGGGCAGTGCAGTGGTGTTCGTGCAGTGTAGGGGGTCGTGCTGGGGATGGTGTTTCAGGGTTTAGGGCAGTGCAGTAGTGTTCAGGCAGTGTAGGGGGTGTGCTGGGGGTTGTGTTTCAGGGTTTAGGGCAGTGCAGTGGTGTTCGGGCAGTGTAGGGGGTCGTGAAGGGGGTGGTGTTTCAGGGTTTAGGGCAGTGCAGTGGTGTTCGGGCAGTGTAGGGGGTAGTGCTAGGGTTGGTGTTTCAGGATTTAGGGCAGTGCAGTGGTGTTCGGGCAGTGTAGGGGGTCGTGAAGGGGGTGGTGTTTCAGGGTTTAGGGCAGTGCAGTGGTGTTCGGGCAGTGTAGGGGGTAGTGCTAGGGTTGGTGTTTCAGGATTTAGGGCAGTGCAGTGGTGTTCGGGCAGTGTAGGGGGTCGTGCAGGGGCTGGTGTTTCAGGGTTTAGGGCAGTGCAGTGGTGTTCGGGCAGTGTAGGGGGTCGTGCTGGGGGTAGTGTTTTAGGGTTTCGTGTAGTGCAGTGGTGCTTGTGTAGTGTAGGGGGTCATGTTTTAGGGTAGTGTTTTAGGGTTTAGGGTAGTGCAGTGGTGTTTGGGTAGTGTAGGGGGTCATGTTTTAGGGTAGTGCAGTGGTGTTTGGGTAGTGTAGGGGGTCGTGCTGGGGTAGTGTTTTAGGATTTAGGTTAGTGCAGTGGTGTTTGTGTAGTGTAGGGGGTCATGCTGGGGGTAGTGTTTTAGGGTTTAGGGTAGTGCAGTGGTGCTTGTGTAGTGTAGGGGGTCGTGCTGGGGGTAGTATTTTAGGGTTTAGGGTAGTGCAGTGGTGTTTGTGTAGTGTAGGGGGTCATGTTTTAGGGTAGTGCAGTGATGTTTGGGTAGTGTAGGGGGTAGTGCTGGGGGTAGTGTTTTAGGATTTAGGTTAGTGCAGTGGTGTTGGGGTAGTGTTTTAGGGTTTAGGGTAGTGCAGTGGTGTTTGTGTAGTGTAGGGGGTCATGCTGGGGGTAGTGTTTTAGGGTTTCAGATAGTGCAGTGGTGCTTGTGTAGTGTAGGGGGTCGTGCTGGGGGTAGTGTTTTAGGGTTTAGGGTAGTGCAGTGGTGTTTTTGTAGTGTAGGGGGTCATGTTTTAAGATGCAGCGCTCCAATACCTGACCAGTCTGCACTACATAAAACTGCAAAAAAAACAAAAATAAAAAGTGTTTTGCACACTTTTGTCATTGGGCTATATGTGGGCTACATCTAGGTAATATTTGTGCTACATTTGGGCTCTTTTTTCACTAGTGGCCATCTTGGAAGACTTCTTTGTTATGAAGTTTCCTAATTTCCTCATTTACTGCAGTCTCCTCAGTAGGAAATGCTTTCAGTTTTTACTTTGATTCCATCAGGAAGGCATTCAGATGTGTCACACATTTGCCATAAATTCAGAATGTTAGCACTCTAGTTGTTCATTAGATCACTGTAGTAAAGCTACTGCTCACCAAGGAGTTAACTTGAAGTCTACTGCTGGTATTGAAAGTGATTGTTTCAGTCTGCATGTCAGAATTTTCTATTGAAATAGAAGAGGATTTGAGATCTCACTTAAAACATGCACTAAATTTTCTTTTTGCAGCACTAACCATAATTTCTATGGCAAAATGAACCCCCTCATTTTGTTCCTTTTTAAATTAAATGTTTTAAGTGTTACCAGTTTATTCCAATCAAGATGGCTTCAGGTGTGCCATACTTTTGTCATAAGTAAGGCTGTTAGCACTCTAGTTGTTCTTTAGAACACTCTGGGAAGCTGCAGTAGAACACAAAGGCATCAACTGACAGGCTGCTCCTGTTGAAATATAACAGGAAGATATTTGAGATCTCACTTAAAACATGTCCTAATTTTTCTTTCTACAGCACTAACCATAATTTCTATGGCAAAATGAACCCCCTCATTTTGTTCCTTTTTAAATTATATGTTTTAAGTGTTACCAGTTTATTCCAATCAAGATGGCTTCAGGTGTGCCATACTTTTGTCATAAGTAAGACTGTTAGCGCTCTAGTTGTTCTTTAGAACACTCTGGGAAGCTGCAGTAGAACACAAAGGCATCAACTGACAGGCTGCTCCTGTTGAAATATAACAGGAAGATATTTGAGATCACACTTGAAACATGTCCTAATTTTTCTTTCTACAGCACTAACCATAATTTCTATGACAAAATGAACCCCATCATTTTGTTCCTTTTTAAATTAAATGTTTTAAGTGTTACCAGTTTATTTCAATCAAGATGGCTTCAGGTGTGCCATACTTTTGTCATAAGTAAGACTGTTAGCGCTCTAGTTGTTCTTTAGAACACTCTGGGAAGCTACAGTAGAACACAAAGGCATCAACTGACAGGCTGCTCCTGTTGAAATATAACAGGAAGATATTTGAGATCACACTTGAAACATGTCCTAATTTTTCTTTCCAGAGCACTAACCATAATTTCTATGACAAGATGAACCCCATCATTTTGTTCCTTTTTAAATTAAATGTTTTAAGTGTTACCAGTTTATTCCAATCAAGATGGCTTCAGGTGTGCCATACTTTTGTCATAAGTAAGGCTGTTAGCACTCTAGTTGTTCTTTAGAACACTCTGGGAAGCTGCAGTAGAACACAAAGGAATCAACTGACAGTCCTGCCCTTGTTGGATGTACATGTTTTACTGAGAATGTCAGACTTCATTCTCACATGACTGAGAAAGATAATGTGAATTTACAGAAAATATGCTCTCATTTTAGCTTCTGGAGCACCTTCCAAAACTGTATGGGACAAGCATGTGAAAATAGTTTTCTCTCAAACATGATTCATGATATCCCAGCAGAAGGTTTTTCACAGGGTAAAATCACCTTAGAACACACCACAATTCCTGAAATTAGTATGGTACCATCAACAAATGAATTCTAATGTAACTAAAGTCTGTTATCACCCTTTATAGTTCTCCTTTTGGTAACCCTCAAAATCTTCGATTCACTACAATGCATTTCAATGGGGTACTATCATTTATATTGGTCCCAAGATGGCTGCCAGCAATTCCAGGATGAAGTGCTGACAGCCAATCAGATCTCACGATGACATGTGTGGTTAGGCTCCGCCCAGATATATATGTGTTTTTACTTTTGATTTTCTCAGCAACTACTGAACGGATTTACACCATTTAACAAAAGGGTTCTTTCTGAACCAAGAACTACCTCTTTGCCAAATTTGGTGTAATTCCGTTCAGCAGTTCGGGCTGTAGCCTTGCATAAAGTTTCCTATGGGAAATTGATTTTTGACTCTTATTTTTTTAATTTCTCTGCAACTACTGAACGGATTTACACCATTTAACAAAAGGGTTCTTTCTGAACCAAGAACTACCTCTTTGCCAAATTTGGTGTAATTCTGTTCAGCAGTTCGAGCTGTAGCCGTGTCTAAAGTTTCCTATGGGAAAATGAATGGGGAAAACATGTTTTGGGACCCCCCTTTTTTCTCGGCCCCCGCTTGACGAATCACCCCGAAACTTTCAGGGTAGGAGCGGACCGGAGCGGGCCATAAAGTTTGAAAATTTTGCGAAGATTCGTCAACCGACGCAAGAGTTATTTCAAATAGAATGTTGCGTATTTCCTATGGAAAATAGGTCCTAACTATAACTATCTACTGGCGACCGCCAGTAGATAATATACACACATATACATATACATACATATATATATATATTTTTTTTTTATTTTCACACAAAAAACCCAAAGATTACAGGAATGATATAGCAAGGGTTAGATTTTACTCATACAAAACCATAGAAATTCAGCCGTTATAGTTACCTGAGTTAACTATAACTCGCGCCCCCGCAATGCACTTCTTTTGACCTCACATATTACATCACTCATGGCATGGTCAGTGACATCACTGATGATATCTCAAATTACATCAGTGATGGCATCAGTGATGACATCATCCAGAGAGTGTTTTTAAAGTTAATGAGTGTTAAATATATAAACCAAGGTGTATTGGTGAATCAGTGGGTGTATGAGAGACTGTATGGATGACTGAGTAGGTGCGTGACTGACTGTATAAGTGAGTGATTAGGTGTCTCAGTGAATGTATGGGTGAGCGACTGGTTGTATGAAGGTCTGTTTCACTCAGTTGGTGTCAAAGTGGCTATATAGGTCTGTGAGTGGGTACATGAGTGGCTGTATGAGTGATTGGTTGTCTGACTATCTCTATGGTTGTCTGTGTGTATGGGTGAGTGGGTGAGTCAGTGGCTGTAAGGGGTACTGTGTGTGTGTGTGTGAGAAGTTGTATGGGTGAGTGAGTGTTTGTATGGCTGTGTCGATGACTGAGTGCATGTGTCATTATGGGTGAGTAACTGGGTATGTGAAAGGAAGTATAGGTGAGTGATGGGCTGTATGAGTGACTGTATGCGTGAGTGAGTGAATGTGAGAGTGGCTATATGGAATAGTGCATGCTTCTGGCAATGACTGTATAGGTATGTGAGTATGTATTACTATTTGTATGAGTAAGTAAGTGGGTGTGTGAGTAACTCTTTGGATAAGTGGCTCTGTGATTGACTATATAGGGTAGTGTTTAGGTGTGTGAGTAGTTCTATGGGTGACTGTTAGAAGGTGGTTCTGACCATCTGAGCCGCCCGGATTTTTTGCTTTTTGAACACCTAATTGATGAGCTTTTACTGTGGGAGAGCCTCCTAAGTTGGGACTCACCCACAGTGTACTCATGATGAAAGAGACTGCATGTGGATTTTACCGGTGTCCCCTGGTGAGAGTAGGCCGCTGCGCTGCAGCCGGAGTAAGGGTCACCGGGCCTATTACATGCAGACATGTGTGTACATGCGTGTGCACACGTGTAGGGGCTGCGCAGGGGAGATTCCTGGTGTGCGCAGCCCAGGAGCAGTTACAGATTGAATGGTGTGGCAGGAATTATGCAGAGCTGGGTGGTGTCATGGAATAGGCTTTATACAATGGGAAGAAACATGTAAGGGAAAGTCAGTGTGCTTTACTGTTTTCACTGAAGGACCACTCCATTATTCTCCTATGAGGATGGGGATCCCATGGGATAGTTTCACTTCCCTAGGGCCTACAAATTCCAGACACGCACTAAAGTCCACTGTAACTTAGGTGAGAAGAGGTATTCTTCTGAATTCAAAACCATATATGTACTGCTTATGGGTCATCCAGAAATGTCATATTCCTCTGACTCAGCTCATAACCAGAGCCTGGCTGGGACTGACCCTGCCAGGCTGGATTAATGACCTTCCTCCCCAAGATGTAGCATCATAGGCCTAGCCCTTCACGATAAACATTCCAAGGGCTAAGGTCTCCTCTCCAAAAGGGAGAGAAGATGGGTGGAGCTATACGGTTATCCATCAGCAGCTGTCACCTGGTGCCAGGCACCAAGCTGCTCTGGAGAGAAGGCAGAAAGGGGGGAAGGGGCTTTTCAGAGACCATGTGGCATGAGACCCCTGGACGACGCCATTTTGAACTCACCCAGAGGCCTGGGCAGGAAGACGGGAGCAGGGGCAAAGAGGTGATGTGCCGCTGCTTGATAGGGCAAGCAGAGACTTCCTGCCAGCCCCCTCCAAATTCTTTTAAAAGAGCTTGCACAGGAAGAGAAGCACTCTCTGAGGTGTGGTCTGCTGAGGAAGACTAGTGCTGGAGCATGGCGCCATGGGCAGCTGGAAGGAAGAACCTCCAGACTGGCCCAGAACCCTGACTTGCACCATAAGGGGAGACCAGGACCAGTGAGCAGAAGCCTGGGCCTCTGCGCAAGGAGATGAGAGGCTCAGGGGGAGAGCCAGGCGCAAGGCTGGCACAGGGAGCCAGTGAAGACCGGGCCCTGATGGATTCACCTTCCCTGAGAACAGGAGGGTGAAAGAAAGTGCTCTCAGTGGCTGGGTAGCGCCACGAGGAGAAAGAAGAGGGCAGAATAGAGCCGATCGGCCGCCTGGGGGCCAAGATACGTCTCCCAGAAGGTAGGCAACCTTTGACCTCTGCGAGGACCGACGACAAAGCGCGTGGGGCTCTGCCGCCGGTCCAAGATGTGCCCCCGGGGTGGGTCAGGTCCCGGGGGCTGCCCCCGGAAGAAGTAAAGCCGGGGAGCGCCATGGCGCTCCCCGTGAAAATGCCAATGCGGGGTGCCAGGAGCCCACCCTGGCCCCCGGTGACATCGGGGGAGGGGGAGCACCGCCACGCCCCCCTCAAAGAAGGTTAAGGGGCCCGGGACCCCCAATTCCGGGCCCCGGTGATGGCGGTGAAGAGGAGGGGGGCGCGCTGTCACGCAACCCCCCTCGCGGGTGAAGATAAGCCGGGGAGTGCCATCGTGCTCCCCGTGAAGAGTCTTCCGGGGCCCGGGACCCCAACTCCGGGCCCCGACACCAGGAAGCCAAGTCGGGGAGCGCCGTTGCACTCCCCGTGAAGATTGCCTCGGGGGCCCGGGACCCCAACCCCAGGCCCCGGCGTGGTGGCGAAGGCGGGGTAGTGCCGTCGCACTCCCCCATAACAGCGGGGAGGTGGGGGGGAGTGCCGTTGCACTCCCCTGAGGACTTGCTGGAGGAGAAGCAGCCTCATGTCTGCCCGCAGGACCGGGCAGACCAGAACAGAGAGGACGGCTCCCGCTGCAGCACGCGAGGGTGCTGGCCAGTCGGGGAGCCGGCGAGAGCCACCGGGGGTGGGGTCCCCGAGCGGCTCTCCAATGAGGCAGGAATGCAGGGTGCCCGGGTGGGACCGGGCCCCCGAAAAGAGGAGAAGAGTGGCCGGGGGTGGGCTCCCCGAGCTGCGCAAAGCTAACCTGGGCAGGCACAGTGTCCAGGTGGGACCAGACCCCCACCGATAGGCAAATGTGGTGCAGGGCCACCATCGACAGCATTGCGGCTCTCCCCGGAGCAGCGGGGGAGCCGCTCATCAAAAATGCGAGAGATGGGGGAAGAGCGCCCCATAATGCTTTGCAGAGCCTGGTCAGGCCTGCAGGAAAATGCCTGTTTTTCAGCGTGTGGTGACCCCAGGAGGACGGGGTCACTGCCAAGTGAGTGCAAACATGCAGGGGGAGCTGCAGGAGCAATGCAGTCTCCCCCAGCACGAAGAGGTAAAGTCCCCCCCTGAGTCTCTGGGGACTCCAAAGAAATAACCACTCAAGGGCTCAGCCAGCAGTCATCAGCATCCCTGGGCTGGAACTTTTGTTCTACAGCTGGGGGTGCGTTAGGGACTGCCTCAATGTAAGGAGGGCTGTGCTGGGGATGTCTGGAGAATGGCATCCCCTGGAGGTGAAGAGGTGCAATTGCACGAGAAGTGCATTTACCAATGTTATTTCTATGGTGGACTGTAAGTCACATGTGTAATGTGAATTCATAAGTAAAGAGGGGTTCTGTTGCTGGACATTGCTGCTAGGGTGTCTGGCTGTACATGCTGAATCCTGTGATTTTAACTGTGATGCCTTTTAGGGGCTGTGATTGCAAGGCATTACAACTGTTATCAGCTATGATAAGTACCTCATTTAAAGTGATGTCTAAACATGTATTCTTGCTGCTGCTTTTGGTGAAGAACAACCCAGACTTTTACCCCCTAAGATGTAAAGGTGTATACTGTATGGACAGTATGAGATGCTCAGTCAGGATTATGTGTCCCCAGGGCAGGTGTACCTATTTTTAATGCTTGTTGAGATGATGGGGTGGGTCGCCACTGGGACTGTGCCAGCGGGCAAGGCCCTCGCCCCAGGTTATGTCAACCCACTGCATTAGGGGGCAAGATGATGTGCATACATGGGTGTGGTGGTACTAGACCCCACCCCCACTGCGGAGGGGTGGAAATGTTACGCAATGTCACAAAGTAATTCCAACAGCTTATGTATATTTGTAAATTGGTGCATAGTATTGAGTAGTGTGTGTGTTTAATAAATGTACTCTTCCTTTTATAAAGCAAAGTACAGACTGGACAGTCAATTATTGAGTGTTATTTCTGCGTACTAGTAAATGGAGATTACTAGCCTACACCACCTCCCTTGAGTAAGCCTTAGACTGCTCTGCAACACTACCCTCTGACAATCAAGCGCTACAATAGGGTGTTTGGTTCCCAGTGAAGGATAAATGTGACATGTTATTTGTGCAGGCCTCACAGATACTGCCTCGTTTTCCAACAGTGACTCACTCAGTGTGTGAGTGCCTGCATGGGTGTATGAGTGGATATGTCAATGGCTGTATTAGTGAGTGAGTGGGTCTATGAGTGGCTGTAAGGGTAAGCGAGTAGATGTATGTGTAGATCTATGAATCAGTGAGTGGGTGTGTAATGACTGGTATGACTCTGAATGGGTTTGTGAATAGTTGTGTGGGAGTGGCAGTGGGTGTATAAAAGATTCTATAGGGTTGTGAGTGGGTGCGTCAGAGATGCTGTGGATGATGTCATCACTGATGCCATCAGTGATGTCATTTGATATGTCATCAGTGATGTCATCAGTGATGTCACCGACCATGTCATGAGTGATGTATTATGTGAGGATATAATCAATGCATTGCAGGGGCGCTAGTTATAGTTAACTCAGATAAGTATAACGGCTGAATTTCTCTGGTTTTCTATGAGTAAAATCTAACCCTAACTATAACGTCCCTGTAACCTTTGTTTTTTTTTGTGACTTTCAAAGGTTTTTTTAATTCTATTTGCTAACTATAACGTCCTTGTAACCTTTGTTTTTTTTCAGTGAATTTCTCAGGTTTTTTAACTAGCAGTCATGTTTGCAGAGTGGTGGAGAAAGGGTGCTGAGCTTCCGATCAGCTCTCAGGAATTCCACTGTGTAGGACTTGCAAGAGGTACCAGGAGGGCTTCCTGGCCCCCAGAGTCCCTCCGGAGCCAAGTGGACTTTATCTCCCAACTAGTAGTGCACCGGGAGTCATGTTTGCAGAGTGGTGGAGAAAGGGGGCGTGGTTTCTGACACCTCAGTAATCCTGCTGTGTGGGACTTACTGGAGATAACAGGCGGGGTAGTTGGCCCCCAAGGACATCCTTGGCCATTTACAGCTCCAGGAGGCCCCCCTCTCATTTGGAAAATAGCCCCAGGGAGGAGGTGGTCCCTGGAGCAGCGGGGGGAACATGGCCCCCGCATTTTAGCATACAAGCCCCAGGGAGGTGGCAATCCCCGGGGCTGCATGGAGGGACTGGAGCCCCCCACGCATCTTATTTCAATATAGCCCCGGGAGGTGGTGGTCCCCTGGGCTGCGAGGGGCCACTTGGCCCCCCATATTTCACAAAATTAGCCATGGGGAGGTTGCGGTCCCTGGGGCTGAATGAGGAGCTGTAGCCCCCCACGCATTATACTAAAAACTAGCCCCAGGGAGGTGGCGGACCCCGGGGCTGCAGGTCCCTTACAGCCCCTGGATCTTTGCTTTTAATATCCCCCGGGACCTGGTCCACCAGGGGCCCTAAAGTAAATGAAGCGCGGGAGCCCGGCTTTGTTTCGTTTTTTTAATTTTCAGCCAGATTCGTGACCTAAGGGGTCAGGGTGTTTCTACCCTGCCCCCTTTTCTTTTTTTTAACATTTTTGTTTGTAAATCGGTTTAACGAGGTCACAAGATAGCTTCCAACAGTTCCTGGTTTGAAGTGTTGGCAGCCAATCAGATCTCAGGTACGAGATCAGGAGGGTTCGTGGATCCACCCTGGCCACAGTTGTTTATCTGAGAAATCTTTAAATTTCTTAGGCACTACTGAACGGATTTGCACCAAATTTGGTGTAATTCCATTCAGCAGTTTGCACTGTAGCCGCGTCAAAAGTTTCCTATGGAAATTAACATGGACAAAAGCATTTTGGGACCCCCCCTTTTTCTCGCCCCCGTTAGACAGATGACTCCAAAATTTTCAAGACAGCAGCTGACGTGACCGCCCCCAAAGATTTGTCAAGCGGCGCCAAAGTTATTGGCAAATCAAAAAATGCTTGCCCTATGGAAACTAGGTCTTAACTATAACTACCTACTGGCGACCGCCAGTAGGTAATATATATATGCTTATAATGTGTAAATATGACTTTGTTTGTATGTGTGTCTGTGTGTTTATATATCTATATATTTCGATAGGTGTGCATCCTGAATATCGAAACAATAATATCCTTGGCACATAATATCAAGGACAAAATATAGAAATAATAAAATATCAACAGGTAGTAAATCTTGATTTTCTATACCTAACTTGTTAGAAATGGGGGTCTCTAGTTGGCAGAGGTACGTACCTTTGTCCAAGTAGGGACCCTTCTTCCTAGTCAGGGTAAGGGGGATTCCCTTCTAAAATAACCCCTGCTCACCCATTTGGTAGCTTGGCATGAGCAGACAGGCTTATCTCAGAGGCAGTGTGAAAGCATTTGTGAACACATATAGTAATACAGTGAAAACACTACAAATGGACACCACACCGGTGTAGAAAAAATAAGCAAACTTTATCTAAACCAACAAGACCAGAAACAACAAAAATCCAACAAACAATACTGTAAAAAATAGTTACTGTGCAAAATAACCCTTAAATTGCAGGAATAGCTGAAAAACACAGTTCCTCTGAGTCGGTAGCTCCGTTCAAGGCTACCTCGATGCTGGAAACCACAGAGTCTAACAAATCCAGCTGACCGCGTCAGTGCGGGGTCAGCTACAGTGAAGACAGACTTGAAAACAGTACCTTTACTCATTGCGGCCGGCACAATGGTACGAGCCGGTCAGGGGCAGCCATCACGGTTGCGAGGTAAAATGGCTCGGTGCAGGCAGCGGCTCGTTGACGGAGTCGGTGAGACCAAGGCTTGCGTTGCAGGGTGAGACAGTGCTCGATGCGGTGCTGGCAGGGCACGATGCAGCGACGGATCCGGTTGATGTATGAGTCGGGCAACTACAGAGTCGGTGTCGTCTGTGCAGCGTGTAGCGAAGCGGTGGGGAGTGCGATGCCCACAGGATTTGGTGCAAGAAGTGGCTCGTTGACGGAGTCAGTGAGACCAGGGTTGCGTTGCAAAGCGAGGCAGTGCTCTCTGCAGTGCCTTCAGGACACGGAGTCCTGCGACGGACTCAATGACAGAGTCGGTTGCCCTTGTCTTCTGCAGTGACTGAAACCAGCGGTTCCAGAGACGGTGCCCAGAAGGATGGTGAGGTCTTTGCTGTTTCCGAGACCTCTTGAACAGGGGGCAAGTTCCACTTCAAGCCTTTGGAGATACTTTCTCAAGCAGGATACACACACAGTTCCTCTCCTTGGCAGAAACAGCCACTGCAGGCCAACCCCAGACAGCACACAGCAAAGGGGCAGTACTCCTCCTCCAGTTTCTCCAGCTCTTCTCCTTGGCAGCGGTTCCTCTTGAAGTCCAAAAGTGATCTAAAGTTCTGGGGTCTGGGCCCCAATATTTATACAGCAAAATCCTTTGTTCTCTGGTGGCAGAGAAGCCCTGTGCTCAGTCAAAACCAGTTCTGTCCTCCCTGGTGCAACCTTCCTGGCAGTAGGTGGAGACAGCATTGTGGAAGGCAGACCAGGCCCATTCAGGTGAAAGGAAATCTCCTCCCCCTACTTTAAATGCAGTCCAGGTCTATTCCGTCCAGCCCTGACTCATCCAGACTCTCTGGAGCCACTGCACATCCCGAGCCCCTAGAGTCCAAAGCCAGACAGTCAATACACATCCCGGCAGAGACACACTGGATGGCTAAGCATAAAAATACCTACTTTCTAAAAGGGGTATTTTCAAAAACTGAATGTAAAAATGACCCTCACTAAAAGATACTTTTTATCATTCTGAGTTCAGGCATACTAAACTGTATTTTCCTACCTTGTTCCCAGGGGCATTTCTGTTTATAAGATGTTATAAGCAAACTCCCCATTCTATCCTATGGAACAGGTAGCCTTGTAATAGTAAAAAACGAAATTGGCAGTATTTCACTATCAGGACATGCCACACACACCAGGGTATGTCCTACCTTTCACATACACTGCACCCTGCCCACAGGGGTACCGTGAGCCTACCTTAAGGGTGACTAACATGTAAGGAAAGGGAAGGTTAGTGCCTGGCAAGTGGGTGCACTTGTCAGGTCGACATGGCAGTACCAGACTGCACACAGGCTCTGCAATGGCAGGCCTGAGTTATATTTACAGGCTGATTATGTGGGTGGCACATTCAGTGCTGCAGCCCACTAGCAGCATTTGATTTACAGGCCCTGGGCACACACAGTGCACTGTACTAGGGACTGACTAGAAAATATGCCAATCATGGAATCACCAATCCATAACAATAATTTACAAAGGGAGCACTTGCACTTTGGCACTGAACAGCAGTGGCAAAGTGCCCAAAGCATCTAGACCAGCAAAACGAAGTCGAGCACACAGCAAAAATACAGGAGGCAAAGGCAAAAATACAGGGCAAACCCACGCTAATGATGCCAGGTCTAACCTAACTCCAAATAGATGTGTCTTGGTAATATATGTATCTTCAAGGTATGTCAATTTAGATTTAGGGATAGCAAATCCATACTTTCCTATATGCACTTACTTTTCAATATTTTGTCCCTCGATATTCTCATACCACGATATTCTGGAGGTCGATAAGTATAACCATGTAGATAAAAATACTTACATACACAAACATACATTTAAACTAAGATTTAAACATGTGGGTTTAGGTATCATCTCAAAAATCACTGTTTTGTAGTGAAAGATAGTTGACAATACTAATATGTGTTTTAAGGTGCTGCCTCTGTTTTTTTCATATCTCTTCCTAGTGCAGGGCGTCATAATCATCTTTGGTGATTGGACCCATGGTAAGGGGGCAGGACAAATGGAGCTAGGACATGGGCCCCATCTTGCACCATGTGCAAAATGATGCTTTCCAGGTGTTACACTGTTCTTATCCCATTCGTCTGCATTAGTAAATGAAAAGAAAGTAGCTGCAGAGTTAATAAAAGCGTGAAGTGGCAATCTCAGAATATAACAGAGCACTAAATCCCTGGTTGAGCTCAAATTAAAAACATCATATGCATCAGTGGGTCAGTTGAAAGTCCACACCAAGTGCCACACTGACTTACTATTGTAAATGCTTAGCTATATTACTGTATCACTAAACAAATGGTTGGACTAGGAAACCAAAAGCAGCCCTGGCACAAATGTTCAAACCAGCCATTGTACCTTCAATTCCTCACTCAATCTCTCTCTGTCCATTCATCCAGTCTCTCTCTCCTTTTCTCCTCTCTCTCTCCTGCCTCTGTGACTGCTTTCTTCCCCTCCCTATCTTTTGCTGTCTCTTGAAACATCCCCATGCCTACTGTAATTAACCTAGGGGACTAGGGAATGTGACAGAGGCACCATGAGTGGACCTGGGCTTTCGAAACCAGCCTCCAAGGGTTCCATTCCACCAGGGAGATGTGAGGTGAAATAAAGTCCTGATGGCCTGATAAGCAAACTTACCAGAAGTTTCCCTGCAACGTGACTGAGGCCACTGTCTCACAGTATTAGGTCACATTCATGGAATAACAATGTAAACACACTGATTTCTGGAAGGTGTCTGTAGGTTGCACACACAGTTGCAGAACCATAATACTTATCATTAAATTGATGTACCACTGAATGCCTCACATTGACACACAGAACAGCACACATTTGCACTTCTTTTCAACCACAGATACAGTAAAATATGTTCAGTGTTGTGTGGGATCTTGAGAAGGTCCTAAACAAATTGGAAACTTGGGGGCCTATTTACAAGGTAGTTTGTGTCGCTCTTGCACCACACAACATGGTGCAAGAGTGACGCAAACCATAAGTCAGATTTATAAAGCCACACAAGGCTACTTTGCATGGCCCTGAGTGGTTCCATAAATCTGGAGTAAGGCAACGCCGAATAAATCGCTGTGTTGCTTTACTCTACCCTGGGAAGGTATTTCCTGGGTGTTGCATCGGTGTTCCCACACATTTCCCTTTTTTTTTACGCATTTCCAGATCTACCAGAACTGGTAAATCTGTGAATGAGCCAAAATAATATGCTGTCCCAGGAGAGGTGTAACAAGGAGAAATATCTAGGTGCAGCACACATAGATAGAGGGATATGCCTCTCAGGATTGTTTTTGCGCAGGCATTTTGCCCCTTGCTGCACAAAAACAATCAGACTCAGCTGCCCGTGCCTGCCTTCCGCTCCGCACTGGAAGCGCCCCTGGGGAGTGGGGCTTCTGGACCTGGCAGGTGCGCCCTGTTAACCAGCAGGCAGCCCTAACAGAGCCCCGCCTAAACCTGCGGACAGGCCTGGAAACGGCCCCATTGTCAGAAGAACCCCAGCAGAATAGAGGGAAAAGGGGCCGTGAGGCCTAGAGGTACTGAGGCAGCCTCAACCCTAGCGGCCCCACCACCGCCCCTCAGACCAAGCATACGGAGGTGCACCCCTTGTCTTACACCCTGCACATGCCTGGGGAATAGGAAACATGGGGTGGGCCAGTGGCCTCAGAAGAACCCCGCCACACCCCGCAGTTGAGCACTGGGCCTAAGCGAGGTCCTGGTCCGGCCCACACCACATGCCCAGCAGATGCCTGGGCACATATAGGGAGCCCCCACTGACCTGAGCCCCTATGCAGGTGAGCAGTGGGCCAGAGGGGGCGCAATGGCACGGCGACTCCCCCTTTCCCCCTCCCTGATTCGCACCCCAGAAGCGTGGGAATCGAGCAGAAGGAGAAGACCAGAGGAGACTGAGACTCAACCTGGGGCCTTCCTAGCTGCATAGGCCCTCACACATCCATCTGGGTGGGCAGCAACACACCCGCTACATCCTTCTTCAGTCGACCCGCATGACCCTGCTTATAGGGACACTGCGGAGGACATGCCAGCCTTCACACCAGCTCATACCGGCCCTACTGCCTAACCCGTGCCCTGCCTGCAACTGGGCCCTGAGAGGGGCGAGAGGACTGCCCAACCTCGGAATGCGTGCCACACAGGTGCCTGCCCCCTGTGCCTCATAGCCCCGGCAGACGATCAGACCCACAGTGTCAAGACGCCATGAGGGAAGGGCTGGATGGGGGATCCCTACCACATGTCCTCAGCCTCTCCCTCCTCTGCAATCTGAGCTTTGACGGCCATCTAGGCCTGACACCTCTCTCAGGCCTACCTCCACTGAGAATTCCTTACAACAGGCAATGCTCCTCTCCACCTTGACTTCCAGGGGCATCTCCTGTGCAGCCGTTTCAGACCCAGTGGAAGCCGACTACTCACCATTGCCTCATCGGCCTTCTCCTCCAGTGGAAACCAGGTGCAACAGCATAGGGGAGTAGAGTTTCACCACACCCCGGAGTGCGAATGACTTCTGACAAGCACACGAGCAAGTCCTCCAGGCATCTCCTCTTCTCGGAAGCGCTCAAGCAGCCACGCACTTTGGTCGCGAAGAGTACCGCTCCCCCCATGAGCAGCACATCCCAGCCCTCCGCCACCTCTATGCAGGTCGAGACCATGGAACGCATCCTGCAGGAAATATCTGCAGTAAGCCGACGACTGGATGGAATGGACACTAACATCTCCACACTCGCAGAGGAGGCAAAATCGATAAGATTGGACATTGCTGGGTTCCACACACGAGTGGAGGGGCGGGACCAAAGCGTGACAGCGGTGGAAGGCAGACTCGATGAGGTACTGGACAGGGACTGAGAGCTCCTCTTCCTCCGCAGTAAGTGAATAGATCTGGAGGACCACAGTAGGAGGGACAATGTCCACTTTTTTGGTTTCCCGGAAACAGGGGAAGGATCAAACACCAGAGCATTCCTCAGGGAAACCCTCTCGGGACTTACAGGTCCCACCTTTGACCCCCAGCTGGAGATGCAATGTGCCCACCACATCGGTCCCCCACGAAAGTGGTCCGTGACGCGCCCACAGCCCCTCATCGCCTGTTTCCTGCGCCATGAACAGGCACAGCAGCTGCTGTCTGCGACCCGTACACAAGATCCATTCACATTTGAAGGCCATGAGATCCGCATGGCAGTGGATTTCTCTAGGGAGGCAAATGATCGCCGCAAGGCCTTTCTCTCTCTTTGAGCCCCCACTATGTCAAATGGACATTAAATATGGTCTCTTTGATCCTGCACGCTTCCAGATCACCAAGGATGGCATCTTCAAGGACTTCTACGACCCAGGGGACCTGCACCTGTTCCTGGACAATGGGACCGCAAGACATGGAAGTCCACTGCCCCACAGCCCTACAAGAACACAACAATGGATCCCCCTCCTGCCCTGTGTGGCAGGCGGAGAACCACTTGTGGGTCACAGAACCATGGCAGAGACCAGGAGAGAGCAGCCCGTACCCACAAAGACAAGGCCATGGTCCTCCAATCATTGGCTGCTTTCATCCATGAGAAAAAAGGAGACAAATCTTGCTCTCCTTTAAAGCCCACCTAGGAGGCAAAATGAGGGGGAGAGGATTTGTGCTGTAACCCCACACCAGAGACACCCCATAGAATGTATGCTGCACCAAGATACTTGGCAGATCCCAGACGCAGGACAGCTGAGAATCACTATCGCTTTCAATGTATTGGTTGCATGCATAGTTGCCCACATTACCTGAGGATGACGATGTTATGGCTTTTGTTGGTCTTTTTGGAATTACTGTTTGTTTGATTAATGCTATGCACCTTATGACTTTGCTCTTGCCTCGTCTATCATTCCCCCTTGAGACTGCAGCATCGCAACACCACCCCCCCTCTCTTAACATCTGTTAACATCTCAGCGCATCTGGTACCACATTCCCCGGACTCACCCCCAATTCTGAATGTCCACCCGGAGCACTCAACATAGACCCCCTAACCCAGACACATACAGGGGCACGCAAGATCACTAGAATTCTGAGCTCCCCCCAAAGCCTGCACTTGTCTGTAAGCATGGCCCCAACTGCCCCCCTTCTCCTCCTCTCAGACTCTGATCACGCTACCAGTCCATGCTACCCGCTGACCACTACTGCACAGCCACGGCATACTTCCTGAACTCTTCCCTACATACGCCTTCCTCAGTCCACCCAAGCAACCTACAGACCCACATCGGACAATGCCTTGCCCTCTGGAAGGCCCCCCCCTTGAAGCAAAGCCCTAGCGCGTTTAGACCCACGGTACAAAGTCTAGGACCCCAGCACTGCACACTAGATAGCAGATACCCCTTCCTTGCTCACCCCCACTACCCCATTCTCTCCTACCCCTGTCTTAACTTGGTCTCCCTCTTCTCTTCTCCCTATCAGCTGGCACTCTCACCATCTGCCGCATCACCAAGACTAGAGCCAGCCCTCCACAGGTGCCAGCTACCCCACAGAAGCATCCCACACCCTCTGCATGCCTTGGGCCCCCCCCACACCCCATTCTCTCCCCTATACCCGTGCAACCTTCCTCTACCTCCCCCATATAAGCCCCCTCCCCAGCTTGGCGCCTGCCTTTCTGAACTATCTCCCTCCCCCACTGGCCTATTTCTGAGCTCCCTTTCTCTCCTGTCTCGAATTTCCCTACCTCTTCCATATATCCCCAGATGCTAGCCTTCCTCCACATATGCTTCATTCGTGCTCTGCAACTACCACTCTCTCTCATGTCCATCTACCCTGAGGGGCTCTGACATATGCCAATAAGGGGTCACATCTCTTCGGCCACTATAGCCCCCAAAATGTGTGCCACGTACCCCCTATGTGCCATATCCTGGAATGTGAATGGACTCACACAATATATTAAATGGAAAAAAGTACTCTCTTACCTCCAATCTAAACGGGTGGACATGGCCCTCCTACAGGAAACGCATTTGGACGCCCTGGAATGTGACAAACTAAGCCGGGACTTGGTGAGAAAGGTGATCCACAGTAGTGTACATAGTGGAGCCACCCAGGGCGAAGGACCACCCCGTAAATGTGGCGTAGCAATTCTCCCTCGCAAACCCCTTCCAGTTTCGATAACAAAGACGTGGACAGACCCAGGTGGAAGGTATGCTTTCACCAAACTATGCCTAGGGGACAATTTTATATGCATAGGGTCGGTGTACGCCCCAATAGGGGCAAAACGGTTGTTCCTCCTTCAGCTGAACTGCCTCTTTGTGGAAATAGGTGCCTCGCACTACCTTATTGACAGAGACAGGAACCTAGCGAGGGACCCAGTCCTGGATAGAACAGGACCTCTTGACAAAGGCAGTGCTGCAGACAGGGCATTGATGGAGGATGTTCTAGCAGACAATGGTCTCGGAGACCACTGGCACCTTAGCCACCTGACAGACACAGAATTTACCTTCTCCTCCCCGGTTCTCGGCACGTTGTCCAGGTTAGACTACTTTCTAGTCTCCCACAGGATGACAGTGCTTATCCGAGATTCTCAAATATTGTCGGCGACGCTCTCAGACCATTCTCCAGTTCTCCTGTCCTTGACGTTAGGGCTGGCCCGACCGGGACGCAAGCCTTGGTGTATGAATTTACAGTGCCACCGGACCCCCCAGGGCAAATACCAACTGAAGGCACATCTCATGGAGTACCTCTCCGATAACCAAGGGTTGGTGGCCTCCCACAGGACCCTTTGGGCCGTCGCAAAGGCCACCATCAGAGGCCAACTCATGAGGGATGCAGCACAGGCCAACAGTCAGGCGGCTACCAGACAGAAGGAACTGGAAAGGGATATCTCGTCCTATACTCGCCTATATTCAGCACACCCTACCCTGCAGCACCGCAATTCCCTGGAACAGGCCCGGATGGCCCTAAACAGCCTCTTCACCTCCAAAGCAGAGTATGCCCTGCACCGGATGGAAGAGAGACACTACCAGTAGGGGGAAAAAGCGTGTCGACTGCTGGCGGTGCAGCACCGTCAGCGTGACGCAACCATGGCCATCCCAGCCATACAATCAGCAGGAGGCGAGCCCTCACCCATCCCCAAAATATCGTGAATGAATTCGCCTCATTCTACACATCCCTTTACACTCTGGGAGAAGCAGCTGAGGAGGACAACATGACCACTTTCTTGAGGAATGCGGATCTCCCCCACCTCTCGGACAAGGGTAGAGAGCTTCTGGATGGGGACTTCAGCAAAGAGGAGATCGCACTAGCAATATCTAAATTACCCTACCACAAAGCCCCCGGGGAAGACGGCTTCCCCGCTGAATTCTATCAGGGGGCAAGGGATGAGCTAGTCGGCACCCTTCAGACTGCATTCCAAGAGGTGGAGCGAGCGTCCTCCCTGGGTCCCCTCTCTAACAGGGTGATGATTTCGTCTTACCCAAACCTGGGAAAGACTCCCTACTATGCAGTAGTTACCAGCCAATCTCCTTACTAAATTGCGATATCAAAATCTTGGCCAGTGTTTTGACCTCCCACCTAGGCAAAGTCCTTCCCTCCCTGATACATCATAACCAAGTAGGCTTCGTGTCAGGCCACTCCTCCAGGAATCACCTTTGCACCTTGGCCCATAAGCTCTAGTCAGCCAAGGCTCTTCGGACAGATGCACTGGCTCTCTCATTTGACACTGTGAAGGCGTTTGACCACCTCGAACGGACCTACCTCTTTAAGGTGATGGAACGCTTTGGCCTGGGCGATCAATTCATTGCTAATGTGCGACTGCTGTATGACACAAGTCAACTGTGGGGGCTTCTATCACACCTCTTCCTGATTCATCGAGAGACTTGCCAGGGCAATCCCCGTACCCCGCTCCTTTTCCTCCTAGCCATGGAACCCCTGGCCTACACCATACACAACGCAGCCAGTGTTATGGGCATACCCCTTCCTACCGGCAACTCTAAAATATACCTCTATGCGGACGATATACTGCTTACACTTACGGACCTGCACCGTTCCCTACCATCTCTACTAGGCATCATTGACAACTTCTCGTCCTTTTCTGGATACAAAATAAACTGGGATAAGGGTGAAGCTCTTCCCATCTTTGCCGGCACCACGAAGGTGGCCATATACGAATACCCCTTCCACTGTCAACCCTTCCGTCTTAAGTATCTGGGGATCCTGGTGAATAGAGGAATTGTGGGGATGGACCCGGACAATCTGAACCCACTGCTAGCTCAGATTCGAAGTTACTTTGAGAAATGGGCCACGTTGGGGTTCTCCATGTGTGGAAAGGGTACAAGTTGTGCGAATAGTAGCCCTCCAATGCTTCATATACACCCTTGGAATGCTCCCCATCCAGGTAGCCCTTACCACACTCCCCCTCCAGGATACAGGCCTTTATATTGGGCTCTTCTAAACCCCGCATAGCAGCATCCAAATTGAAAGCCCGCTGTAGCAGCGGAGGCCTGGGCCTTCCATCTGTGGAACACTATGCCCTAGTCCTCCAGCTCTCTCAATTGGTGTACATGTTACCTGGGATCCCGGACCCACCACAGTGGGTGCACATCGAACGACAACTACTATCAGCGGATAAAGGCCTCTCTGCTCTATATGGGAAAGAGACAGGCCAACATGACCCCACCCACCAGTACTGTATGCCATGCACAAGGCCTAACAGTGCGCACACCGCTTGCTAAGTGCAAACCCACGGCTCTACAAGAAAACCCCTAAGGGGAATTCTAGAATATGCATCAATGGACAAAGTCTCTCCTGGCCCCGATGGAAGACAGCGGTAATACATACCCTCAACAAGATCCTCCATAATGGAGATCTCAAACCATTCGAACAGCTTAGAGAGGAATTTGGCCTCCCTGCACCACAATCCTGATGCTACATGCAACTGCAACACTGCCTGAGGGGATGCCTGGGCCCAAGCCCGTGGTCCCTTTCAGCATAACTGGTGACATCATACCTCCACATCTGGAGGAAGCACAAAGGGGTGATGTCAGGACTGTACAACACGATCTCATCTCATCTTTTCTCACAACTCCTATCGCGAGCTCTCTATACCAGATGGCAGGCCCGACTATCACTCTCCTATGAAGAGGGTGAGTGGGAGGATGCTCTGGAAGCCCTGGCAGAGGTACCAGAGAGGTGCGACTGAAGTTCTTCTTTTTCAAGACACTACATGACTGGCACTGGACCCCAATGAAATTGAGTAGAGCAGACTTAATCCCACATGCAAACTGCTGGAGATGTGCGAACACCCACTGCAACACAACTCACATTATCTGTGAATGCCCATTGATTCAACCCTTCTGGTCTTACGTAGGACAAGTTCTGAGAGCCTCCATGCCCCTCCACTTGCCGCTTACCCCCTGAGCTATTCTCCTCCATGACTTACGGAATGCATCTGAGTTGTCGAATCCGCAACACCATCTCTTCCACTCGGCAATGGCTACAGCCAAAATCTGCATCCTCCGACAGTGGTGGTCACCGACAACACGGTCCCAGTAGGCTTGGCTAGTCACCATGATACACACTGCCTCTCACAAAAGAGTCATTTACAACTTACAAGACTAGGCAGATCTGTTTTTACAGACATGGGCGCCCTTCCTACGTGCGGGGGACGACAGGGAAAACCCTACACCGAGTGATCAAGGTCCCCCCCATCTGCCTTACACCCCCCATTGCAATAGTCTAAAATGTCCAGACTGAAATAAACACTGCCGCCCTATACACCGGCCTGCCCCCGAGATGCAGCCAGTTCACGCACCTACCCGCACCCCACTTATCTCTTTACACACCCCGTGCCCCCGTGCACTGATACTATCTTCTCTATGCCTCTGCCACTCCTCCTGTCGCCCTGCACCTCTTTGTGCTAGACACGTCTTTTTCTCTATGCCTCCTGCCCCCTCCCCTTGCAACCCTAACTGCAACCAACCCCTCCTCCTCTCACAACCCATCCCACCCCCACACCCCCTCTCCCCGCCCCCTCAACCCTCCCCCTGGTCACCCAGACCCACAGACCCTCAGTAAAAGGACCCCCCTTTTCCGCCCTGATGATAGTGGAGAAGACCTCCGACACCGTCCGACAGAACTGCACATCCCTGCCCTTCCTTACCACCCACCCCCCGTAGCTCGCACTTATCCTGGCAGTGATATAGGCCTACATAAATAACAGACAAGACAGTCATAGCTGCCAGCCACTACTAACCCCCTCTCCTCAGCAACTGCATGCTTCATCACCCACCATGCTCTTCCACACCACACAAACGTGGACATGTATGGCCCCCCGCCCAGGCAGGGGTCTTTCACCCCCCCATACCCACTCCCTCCCACCTCTCACCGATAACTACATTGAACACATCATCCATGTTACAAGTGTATATGATTATTGTACATGTCTGAAGGATGATGGCTACCCACACTGTGAACCCTTGTTATTTTCAATATTTTCAAGGTGCCCATCAAAGTCATGACTAATTTAAACCTCACTGCTGGGTAATACAAAGGCCGTTCCAATCAAGGTAGCAAATGCACCATAAAACTATTCAAATAATAGCTGGACATCAAAACTAAGGTGTCTATTTATGAAATAGAGTTGCAGTGCAGTGCAGCAAGTTACCTTGATGCACTACACTGCATGAAAGGGAAAAGGGCAGAAATGCGCCCTATTTAAGGTAACATGCTTCATTCCTGCCTTTTCTTCTGCGCTGGAGCCTTTTTGGAAGCCTAGAGCCAAAGCATCAATTGTCTACAAGAGTATGTTCTTGAAATGTGCACTGCCTCACAAGGCTGCTGGACGATCCAGAGGCAATAATATTCTTGCAAAACTTAGAAATACTGATGTTACAAGAAACATGGAAAAAGCAAAGCATTCCAAACGTTGGCCACCAAGAATTTATTCTCAATGCCACTCGTACATCACAACAAGGTTGAGCCAAAGGAGGGCTATCAATATATGTTGCCATAGTATTAGACATCAAGGTCCAGATACTTAACTTACAATTGACATTGCTGCAATGTGTAAAATTACATTTCCCATCTCCAATTATCTTATTAAACATCTCTTTGAGGAGAAATAACAAAAAAACTCTGTTGTCAACTTTGCGGGAAATTGTTAAGACACTGGCTTATCAACATCCTAACGCACGCTTAATTATCTCCGGTGATTTTAATATCCATTTATTATCAATAACAATATCTGGGAAGCCGAATTGTAACATCGCTCAATTTTGTCTACGACGACTTGGCTTACTGACGCTCAGTGAATGTTCCCCAAAGGCTACAACTACAGTTCCAACGTTTAAGAGTTCCAATTACAGTTCCATAATAGACTATACCATCATCTCAAAGGGCTAGACTGCCCATGTCATTGGCTATGCGATAACACCAAGACTCGAAAGTGACCATAATCCTCAAGAGCTAATTTTGGATCTGTCTGTCTGTCTGTCGCATGCAGAAATCTAATGTTCTTCATGAAGTACCAGCCTCTTGCAATTTGAAAACACTGGTTTTGCAGTCTACCAAACAGGTCGAAATAATGAAATATGCCAAGTCATTAATTAGATCTGGTTTCCTTGATGTAGCCACCGAAAGGTCTATGGTGGACAAATGGAATTCCCTAAGCAATTCCTTAATTAGAATTATTTTAGCTAAAAAGCATAAGAAAGGCTAATCCCCTTATAAACACTAATAATTAGTGGTATATTCCCATGCTGTCCCAACAAAAGAAGGCTCTTAGCAACAAGGGCAGTTTTTCGTCAGAAACGTAAGTTTATACAATCTCTCTTTAAACAAAAGTTGAGCATTTTAAGGAGATCATACAAGCAAGCATTATGGAAGCAAAGAACACTTACCACCAGGAGCTATGGAATAAGCTGCTACCTGCAAGCAAGTCAAACAACATCAAGGCATTCTGGTCAATAATTAATGGCCTCAAAAACAGTGGTAACAGGGCTAGTAGCACAAACATTACAAAAAGTATCTGAGCAGACCACATCTCTAACTTGTATGGATCACAAGTGGCAACTACCCCTGAATATAGGTTCTTTTGGATCAATAATACATCAGAATAACTTGGCGAACAATTCAGAAGTTCTCTCCATGGAAATAAGCAATATTCCAACAACGTAAGCAGCATGGTCAATATAGCAACTCCACCAATATTTAGACCACTAAATAAGGAAGAAACTTCAACACTGCTCAAACAGATCAGATCAAATGGGGCGCCGGGCCCAAAAAGGCCACCCAAAAGGCGTCTTTAGAGGAAATCCGGATTTGTGGGCAGAGATCCTGACTCTGCTCTATAATGAGATTCTTTTGACAGAAACTGTAACTGATTCATGGCAAAGTAGCATTTTGCTAGCTATCTACAAAAGCGGACCTGCTGAAAACCTCCAAACTATTGCTAATAGTTTTGACAGACGTTGAGGCAAAGGTTTTTGCCTCCCATCTCTTAGAGGAACTGGAAGAATAGTCAGTAACACAGCACTTAATGCCAGTAAATCAATCTGGATTCCGCAAAGACCAGTCAACAATTACCAATTTGACTGCCCTAATATTGATGGCCGAAAATGCAATCTTAAGGAGGCAAAATCTGTATATTTGCTGTTGATTTAAAAACAGCATTCAACATAGTTCCATGAGCCTTGTTATGGCACGAGCCTTGTTATGGAGACAATTAGCGGCATGGGGAGTGCCTCCAAAATTACTTGATCTTACCATCCTTCTTTATGCGAACACCTGGGCTCAGGTCAAGCTGGGTGATGGAACCATTCTTACATGGTGAATGAAACTTTTAATATGTGCTTGCACCGTGTTTAATTCATCTTTTCATGGTGATCTAAACCAACATCTGGAAACAATTAATGCACACTCCCCCAAATTAGCAAATTACCCTCAAAAATACTTACAATATGCCAATTATACTATATTACTCAGTCAGACTCCAATAGGCTTACAGTGGTTACTCTATTACCTTGTGAATATATTTAATTTAATCACCTTGAATTGAACATTAAGAAAACAATTGATGCACATAATGTTGAACAATGTCAAACATTCACCGCAGTACAGAGATCTGGGCCTAAATCCATCATTTTTTTGCTCCCCATGCCATTCCAGTTTGAACCCAGCCATATGCAAATCAGTCTTGACCCTGCTCCCCATGGAAATAGTCCAGCCCGAACTGCTAGGCCAGGTCCCACCTGGACAGGAAACAAGCATCCTGGGACCAGTTTCGGGGTAACACCCCTCATCAGCCTTGACTCCAGTGGCATGGAGAGCACGGGACCCACGTCTGGGTATACCCGTCCCACTTGGGGTGAGAAATGCAAAAAGAACAATTGATGAACAGACTGTTGAACAATGTCAATTATTGATCCCAGTATAGAGATCTGGGCTTAAATCCCTAGTTTTCTTGCTCCCATGCCATTCCAGTTTGAACCCAGCCATATGCAAATCAGTCTTGACCCTGTTCCCCATGGGAACAGTCTAGCCCGAACTGCCAGGCCAGGTAGTTCCTGGTCCGGAAACAGGCATCCTGGTACTGGATTCAGGGTAGCACCGCTCATTAGCCAGGTTAGCTTGACTCCAGTGGCATGGAGAGCACGGGACCCACGTCTGGGTATACCCGTCCCACTCGGGTTGACAAATGCAAAAAGAACAATTGGTCCCATGCTCACTGCACCACTCAATTCAAGGTGGCCTGGCTGATGAGGGGTGATACCCCGAACCTGGTCCCAGGATGCTTGTTTCTGGTCCAGGGACGATCTGGCTTGTCAGATCGGGCTGGACTGTTCCCATGATGAATAGGATCAAGACTGATTTGTATGTAGCTGGGTCCAAACTGGGGTGGCATGGTGAGCAAAAGAACAATGGATTAAACCTAGATCTTTGTGACTGGGGATGAAAATTTGCATTGTTCAGCATTCTGTCCATCACTTGGTCCTTTTGCTTCTGCTAAACTAATTGGAGCATTAACTTACGGTTTAGTCATCTTCTGAGGGAAGGACACCGAATTACTGGAATTATTGAAAATCAAGGGCCTAAGATCCGCCTTTATGATTCCCAAGAACATTGGTCATGCTCAAATTCGATTGGAGTTTGGTCTCCAAGGGCAAGCTTTTAAAAAAGTCTGCATTCTTGGTATTTATCTGAACCTGGCTCCTATTGGGAATATGTGCTGGTATGAAATTAACAATTCTTCGAGCACTGGTGCATGGAAAACCTACTTATCAGAGTGTCACCAAACATTTACCTTACAGGTTGCTTGGCCTCCAGAAATGAATAAAGGTTGCTTTAAACATTTCTTGAATCAAGCAACCAAACAACTCTTGCTTACTCTTGATAAATGTGCACTGATAGCAAAAAAGCATGCTCGGACAGTCATAAACTCCTACAAGAAATTGAAAATACAGTCTTATATGTCTAGCTCCTTTCCATCCTGTATGAGGGATGCATATCTTAAGTTAAGATTCAGCAGATATCTATCTGAGGACAGCATTCCAAAGTGGCTACGACAATGGCAAACTAGTAGCTGCAGACTCTGTGGTTATCTACAAGAAACTCTCCTGCATTTAGTTTGTGTTTGCCCAAACATGTTGTATGCTTGCCAAATTCTTTGAAAACCTTTATTTTTTAATACAGGAGTAAGAACATGTTGCCAAGCACTTATGTTATGCCATCCTTCACGTCAATTCCACTAATTTGCCAGTGTGTTACACTTTTGATCAAGGTAGAAAGAATTTTTAAATCTTTATCTTAAGACGCGCCCCCACTCTGTACATCCTAAGGAAGACCCTCAATACCTGGCTCTTTGACTGACCGGAGCTGCTCCACCCCCCCCCCCCCCAGCGCCTTGAGACCCTTACGGGTGAGTAGCGCACTTCACAATTACCTGATTGCTTGATTGATTGATTAAGCGCCCAGCACTTTATGCATTATATTTTAAATGTTTTTATGCATGTTTTAGTTATGCCCTATTGTCAATCAGAAACAGATAAGAAGTTAAAAGATGACAAATCAATTTTAAGTACTTTAGTAACCTTTTGAATATGTCTAAGAATGAACAGCTTGTGAATATTGTCAAGTAATGATTGATTGATTGATTGGGTATTATTGTTAACTATTTTAGCAATTCTTTTTCCTGTATAAACTGGGAATGATTTATATATGCTCCATCTTAAGTGGTAATCTACTTTAAAGAGAATTGAGCTCCACTAGCCAGAATATAAGCACATTAGCATATTTTTGCACATATATTTGAGAATGATTAGCACATGCCTAATCTAGAGGTATCAAAAATGTATAGGGGCTTAACTGCCCGTAGCCTGGATCCCTGGGATCAGGCCGGTGTGACATCGGTCGGATCGTTGTTCACAGATGGCATTCTCATGTCCCATGCAGACTTTGTAGAAACTCATGGACTGCCCGTCTTGTTCTATCTGACCAATGCTAGTGTTCTCCGTTGTGTACGCAAACATTTTGCATCAGATAATACAGAACCCATTACTTACTAACTGCTCTGGGCAATAGGGCATGGAAGCCACTTAATCCGTTGGCTCTACGAGGGGCTGAGGGAGCACCTCATGATATCTCTTACTCCCCTGAAGGTTAAATGTGAAACTGACCTGTCTAGAGAGCTCATGGACAAGGAATGGTCCTACATTCTGGAATATCCTAAGAAAATTTCACGTAACACACAATTTAAGTTTATTCAATTTTCACATTACACAGGGCATATTTAACCCGGCACAAATTTCACACAAGGTACCCAGCAGCATCCTCAGAGTGCCCGCGTTGTTGAATTCTGAATGTGGAAATAATACACATGCTGTGGTCCTGCTCTTCTCTGAATGGGTTCTGGGGGTGGGGAGGTCTCAGCTGCTTTATCAGATCTGACTATCTTGCATCACTGGGCCACGGTAGAACACTGCATACTGGGGCAAATTCCTCTGCCCAAAACTCCTAAGTTGTTGCAGCACTTTACCAGCCTCTCTCTGCTACTAGCCAGGAGGCTGTTTATTTAGCGCTAGAAATCATCACGAGCTCTGAGAGTGGAGTCCTGGCGGGAATAAGTCTTGCAGTCGGGCATGGCAGAAAGTGAAGCGCTGCGACTTGAGGAGTATAAGGGCCTACATAAGAAACCAATCTCCTTTGACTGGAACGCACTACCCAAACAGTTTTGCGTGCAGGTTTCGGATGCCTGAGTGAGGGGAGACACCTGATAATTGACTTGGTGGGGTTTACTATGCGGGGGCGTCTTAATGAGTGCCCTGTGAGTCCAGGCATATCACCTAATGCCTGTACAGTAGAGTGACCCAAATGCCCTCATGAAGGTATGTTTTCTTCCCTTACCTTAATGCACCCCCATATAAACGTCCACAGGGTGAGGAGCCACGCCTAATCCCATACCTGTGAGGACACACCAGACTACACATACACCTTACCGATTGTAATTTCTAACTTAAGAAAAGACATGAACACCCAATGTTCGAGGGAGTGTGAGACGGGGAGTTACGGGATTGTTGTTCCCTCTGTCTTGTTGCTATCCTCATTGTGTTTACGATCCATGTTGTCGCAACACACATAGGGGCCGATTACGATCTCGGCCGGTAGGGCTCTGAATCGGATTCGGCTTAACCGGATCCGATTCGGAGCCCTATTTCCCGACCGATTCGTACGCGCGTCCGGGCGAGCGAGTACGATGCGAACTCGCCGAACGACTCGTCCGGGCATCCCGACCGCTCCGACCGACTCGTTCCCGGGTCTAACCGCACCGTCCGACTCGCTCGGACTCGACTCGCACCGCGCAATGGAGACGTTCCCCGGCAGGGTAAGTACGATGCGCGCCGCGAGCAGTCTGACCGAGCCGCGCACTCCAGCTCCAAAGAGCAGTCGGAGCCATACTTTGGGGGTCCGTGTCAGACCCCCCTGTATGCGTAGCCGCGCGAGTCGCACACAGGGGGGACCCATGGGTCCCCCCTACTTGTGCGTGTATGGCGCGAGTCGCTTTGCCGCGTACACGCTGTAGGGGGCGCCCTTGTCCGCCTCGCACCCATTGAGTCAATGGGAGCCCGCGTACGCGTTGTACGACAGGTTCCCATTGACTTCAATGGGAGTCCGACCGAATCAAGTCCGATGGCATACGTGCGCATCGTACTCGTTCGGTCGGGCTGCACGGGTCCGATTCGGTCGGAAATCTCTCCGGGTCCGGATCGGTCGGAGAGATTTCCGGCCCGAATCGGAATCGGCCCCATAGTGTGCAACTTATACAATGATGTGAGCATAAATGTCCTGTTTAATCATGCAATGCCGCTCTATTGTGTATATGTTGTACCTTCTGTCAACTGAAATTTGTCTAAATTGTGTTGTTTCATTTAGGTCCTTATTGACAACCAAAAACAGATAAGAAGTTAAAAGATGACAAATCAATGTCAAGCACTTTGGTAACCACAATTAAACACAGATGACCCTGCACTCAAAGAACACAAGTAAACTGTTTGTAAAGGAGATTATTGTCCATAATGTGAAAACACAACCGGATATAAAAGGATCGCTTCCCAAATGAAAGAGCAAAGAGGTTGTGTTATTGATTGTAGAAAATGGTGTCTTTATTCTTTTAGTCCATAAACACTTTCTTTAAAATACAGACGCACACTGGACAAGACTTCCAACGCGTAACCATTTGCACAGGTCCCATAACGAATAGCCCATGAATCCTGCCAAATAAGATTGATTAACAGAGCAATAACGTTAAGTATTGTAGCAATTGTTTCTCCTGTATAAGCTGTGAATGATTCGTATTTGCTCCACTCCAAGTGGCAATTTACCTTTGAGATATTTGAGCTCCACAAGTCATAAGTTAAGCATTTTAGCACCCTTTTGCACAGATATTTGAGATTCATTTGTAAATGACTTATCATGAGTTGCCATATATGTATAATGGTTTAAGAGATCATTTTATTAATTTTGTTTGAATTATAATGATTTTAACTAATCATAAAATAAACGTAAACTTCAAACTTCAGACAAATTCCTCGTGAAGGAAGATACACATTGGAGCAGATCCCATTGAAGCTGTTGGTTTTGGTGCAAAAACCTCTGAGTAGGAAAATTCAAATATCATGCTAGCTGAAATCCTCTCATCAGCAAGGTTCCCCTTCACCAGGACCCAATTTCTTCATTGGGATTCAGTCACTTTTTTTGGAGCCTGGATACTCCAGTAGGACAAGTTTGGAACCTGTAGTGAGGCAGGATGCAACATCATGGGATACCTTAGCTACCAAGATTCCACTGCAAAATAATCGAAGCAGGACCAATGTATTTTTCTTGCCTGCTGAGGTCGCTCATGGATTGGAGTGCTTTTCTGGTTAGTCCCGGTCCTCCAAGAAATGTCTAGGTCAAACAGGTCCCTGCTAATGCTACAAGGACCTCAAAAACAGCACGTAGAGACCAGAAATCATAGAAAAAGACACAGCACCTACAGTGAGGATGTAGCTATTTGGGAGCTAGTCGCTGTAGGAACATGACACCTTTTAATTTCTACATGTTCTACTTTGAAATGCTGGCACCCTGCTTTGTGGGCTGCAAGGCCTCTATAGGGGTGAATTATTTAGTACTTGTTAGAAAATGGGTTATTATTTGGGGAGGATGAGAGTCTTACCCAACTAATAAGTCCCAAAATCCTAAAAGATCAAACACACAGTTTCAATAATATAAATCTGGGCTCAACTACCCTGGCAACTATGGCACATAGCCATAAGCTTAACATAGTAAACCTTGTGAAATCTTTAGAAACACTATAAAAGTCAAAAAGTCGAAACGCAACTCAATAGAAATCTCACAAACAATTTCAGACAATTAAGAACAATTTACAAGAAAAATTATCCCAAAATTATTAAAACTCAATAATGAGTTTTTAAAGTTTAAAGGAAAAATTGCCAATGAAAAAATTAAAGCACCAATCAGAAATCACTGTTCATGATTGATCAGGATCCAGGTGCAATTCCAGGCTGACCATGATGAAGCTTGGGTTGCATACACCAAGCAGGTTGTCCTTGTCGAAGGTCTTTCTTAGTTTTCTTTAGGGAAGTCGAAATCCCCCAAGAAAGTATACAAAAAAGTGATAGATGGAATGCTTGATTTAATGTCAACCACTGGTGATTACTCGGGCCACATCCCAGTACACCGTTATTTTGCACATCATGCCACCACAGTTACAACTCAGCCATATGTAACTCAGTCTTGACCCTCCTCCAATGGGAACAGTCCAGCTCGAACTTCCACACCAGGTTCTCCCTGAAACCCGGGACTGGTTTCGTCCTAGTTAAAGTTCATCAGCGAAGTATAGCTTGGTTTCAATAATGCAGTGCACTTTGCACCCATGTCTGGGCATACCTGGCCCACAGAAGGCGACACACTAAAGTATAGAAAAAAGTGATGAATGGAATGTTTGAAATAATCTCAGCTACTGGTAATTAGTCAGGCTGCACGTCAGTCCATTGTTATTTTTCACACCATGCCATCTCAGTTTGAACCCAGCGATATGCAAAATAGTCTTGACCTTGCTCCAATGGGAACAGTCCAGCCCAGGTCATCCCTGAAACTCAGGACCGGTTTCGTCCTAATTAAGGCTTATCAGCGAAGTATAGCGCGGTTTCAATGATACTGTGTGCACGGTACACACGTGTGTACATACCTGTCTCACTTAGGATGACACACAAAAGTATACAATAATGTAATGGATGGAATGCTTGAATTAATCTCAGGTACAGGTAACTTACTCGTGGTGTTATCCCAGTCCATTCTTATTTGGCACACCAAGTGGGGAAATGTTGAAGGCTGAAAATGCTGAAGTCCTCTTAAAGCCAGATAGCTGCTGAACAAACTCCTGCTAAAGCCATTGGTTTTGTCAGGAAAAGCTCAGATTGGGAGAAATAAAATTTTTGGGGCCACCAAAATCCTCTCTTCGGGTGGATATGGCCGTCTAGTTAAGATTTCTATCTTCAGAAGTGTGACAAGATTTACTAAGATTTTGCATCAGGCCTCTGTCAATTATTTGGTGGAGCCCTATCATAAAATCCATTATGGAAAAAAAACCAGTAACACAATGCAATGCATAGCGCTGCCTTGCGTTAGCTTGCACCATGTAGGTGTTACAGTCCTTTGTACCCACCCATATATTTTGATGCAGACCCATATTTGCAAAGACTTATAAACATGAGTTAGCATCGGAATGGTGCACCTACCTGAGGATGGTGTAATTAGGAGAAATATCTGCATTCTGCAACACACACACAAAGAAGAAATAACCTCAAGGGATTTTTTGGTGCATGAAGGTACTCCTTCCTGTACACAAACTATCCTGATCACAATTCCTTGAGCCATGATGCAAGGCTGCCTGTATTGGTGCTATGCTGCCACAAGTGAGTCACCACTAGGAGTGAGCAGAACTCCACCAAGTCTTTGAAAAAATGGTGCTGCTTTTCTCTCTTTCACACAATGCAGTAACTTCACATGCTGCTCTGAGTTGTGTAAAAGTTGAGTAAATATGTCCAGTTTTCTCTTCCTGGAGCTCAAAATCCTCCTGCAGGTCTAGCCTGAAGCCGTACCAGACAGAGCTCCAACATTTAAGAATTTCTGAAGTAGATAGCCACTTCAAAGGCTCCCAGGACCAAGGGGCTATCACTTAACGGCCTCAACACACTCTAGCAGAAGCCACATGCAAGGTTTAGTCCAATTCCAGTTATAACAGGTCCACTGGACATTCCAGGAAAAAGGCCTCTTGCAGCTTGCTATGTCTCTGCAGCCACACATGAAGTTATCCAACTAACCTATGAATTCACTTCTTAGTCCTGGGAACAAATGGGAGCAGATCCTGCCCTATATGCCTCCTCTTATGTTACAGACAGCAGGTGTAGTCCTCTTCTGTTCTGCCCAGGTCCAGAAAGCATTCTGAGGAGCAAGTGGTGAGGTGCTACTTTTTTTCAGTACACTAGCCAGTGGATGAGGGTGACTTCTGAATACTCCCACACCAATGGGCAAACAGTTCAGAAGAACAAATGTTCACACTTTTACAGCACAGCCTGTTTGCCTCACTGCAAACTATTACACAGTACACCATTTTCAGTAAAATCCAAGATGGCAAAATCCTTCTCACCCTGGTGGGGCTGGTGGCACATCTAGGGTTGTGTTTAAGGTAATGAGCAAATCCCTTCCACTTAACCACCCTAAATTTGTTCAGGGGCAGCTCTCTCCTCCACTGGAACTAAATCCAGCAGGCTAAAGTCTGTTTTGGGATTAAAAGGTCCCTTTTCTTCAGGCTTCTTTTAACTGTAAATGATAAACTAAAAAATAAACAAGTCTTCCCCGCTCCCTCGACACTTCTAAACTGCCCTGCTTGGGTTAAGCTAGATCACATTCCTTCCCCAAGGCATTCTATCAGACCCAAGCCATTGTCTCTGCTCTGAGAGCAGTCTCTTACACCTCATCACAACAGCACCGACAGACCTTCTGCAGGTAGGTAAACTCTAATTAACATTATACAAAAATAGAGAACTCCAGCAGGACAAATTTGCTTGTACTTAGTCAACAATAAAACATGAATTATTAAGGAACTAAACATTTATTTTATGTACACTGCTAACAGGTCTTACATATAGATACTGCATTTCAAATCCCCATATTAGTTGACTAGATGTACAGATCAAGAAATAACATTTTTGTGCACTCCATTTAATAAACAATTTGTTGCGGGGATTCTGCACCTCCACAGAACTATGCGCAGGAAAACACGACCTCGGTGTATAGGGGTGTACCAACCTACCACCTTAGTACCCAAAATCCCAAAACCGACTAGCTATAGTGTCTCATTCGTTCTCCTCCAAAATCAAGAAACCACAAATGATTAGACAACCCAGAACACAACACTCCCCACTCTCTCAGGAATCGTGGTGGTAAGACATACCCTTTCGCTCGCTCACTCGTACTTGTCCACAGATAAGAATTGGCAGAGTCACTGTAATAGTTCAAAATGTTTATTTTTACTATTGTGCTCTATAATACAGTATACAAGCCACTACCATCAGCAAAATGCATAAACTCAGAACAATTAGCATTGTTACAATTCCATAGAGTACAAAGGGTGATGTCATTATATAAAGACAGTGGAAAAAGGACTATAAGGCCTAACCACCCTCCACTTGACTGGAAGAAGTTTATTATATAAAGGAAGATCTCTGGGCTTTGTCAGCAGACCCCATACCTTAAAGCCTAGATGTAAGGTTTACATCATAGGAACAGCAGAGCTCTTCTCCATGGAAAGGGCTCTCTCCAAGTGTCTGTTAAAATAACATGCATCCCTACAATATCAGAGCACGAGTTTCCAGCAGTGCAGCTGTGTTTAGCATGTTATGTCTAGGTGCTAGGGACTGACCAGAACACAATAACAAGGGGCATTGCTTATCGACCTAGCACATCGTGTTCAGACTAAACTCCAGGAACTTAGCAGAGAACGTGAAAAGCAGACAGTTCTCATGTGAAAGGCATAAACAGAGTCTTGCAAAATAAAGTCATGTAGTAACCTGAGCAAAAGCAGCATCATGGCAGCAAATGCCCTACTGTGGAATCGCAGTCCTCCCCTGTTAGGAAGACCTCCTTATCTTCCCATTGACATCTGTAGGTGAAAGGTAGGGACCATAATTCATGCAAAAATGCACTACCCATGGGTTCAAAGCGGCCAATTGGAAAATGTTGCATGCAAGATTTAAATTGAAACAGTGAGAATGGGAGAGAAACACATATGGCACCCTGAGCACTTCCGTCGGGCCGTAAATTTCGAAAGCTACTTTATCCCAGACGATTCCATCTGCAACCGGGAATGCTGAAATGTTCACATGAGTCTGATCACGTTTCATGATGTGGGACTATGTGTGTGGGGCCAGAATTCCATCAACTAAGTTCACAGCAGAGGGGTCTGGCAAATAATGACCATTGATGAGTAAGAAGAATACTGTCACAAATCCAATCGACATAAAGAGGAATAGTAGGATAAGCACTAACCAGATGTAGGTCCATGGGGGAACCAGGTACGTCTTTTTGAACCAAGAGATGAAAATACTCAATTTAGTCGGTGGAACTGCCAAACTAGAAGACGAGGAGGATGAGTCATAAGAGAAGCTGGCATGGTCCCCAAAATACCCGTTTTCACCTCTCGGTATGAAAGGCGGGTGAAAGGTATCAGCATGATGTTGTCGAGTATTGCTCAGCACTTCCCTGTTGGACTCATCTGTGGGATACGTATACTCGACATCTGTGGTGAAAGATGCTGGAGGCAAAACAGGGGAAAGGTCAACAGCAGTTTCAATTTCATCCACACTGGTACAGGCAATAGTCGCAGAGGTTGAGGTGACCGGATTCAAAGAGATAGCGTTGCACGAAACTGCTGGTGTGACACTATTCAGAATCGGCCAGACGGTGTAACTTGACATTGTCCACTGAGATGTATCTGTTGTCTTTGCAACCAGGTAAAGGTGGTAAAATGACTGTACCAAAACCCTTCAATCCAAGTACTGCCACTGGTGCCCGATATGAGGGACCAAATTCTTTTTTGTTCTCAAGCTTTTCTCGTACCAGATCTCCAATCTTGGGAAGCCAGCTGGCAACCAGAATCAGCAGTGCTGCATCATTGGTAGAGGGTAAATGTTCAGTTGCGTAGCTGTCACGGGTCTTTTGTAGATCCTGTAACACAGTAGAATGATTATCTACGTCAAAGGTTGCAGCTGCCGCCACAACATCTAGACCATCAAGGTCTGGCACAAATATTTTAATGCCAAAGAGCATTTCGTATGGGGTCCGCCCACCCAGAGATCTTCTAGGGAGATTATTGAGTGCACGTTGAACACCATACAAATGGGCCAGCCAGTTCCTGCCAGTACCTAAGACTCTAGCTGTCAAGGATTGCTTTAAGTCACGGTTCATCCACTCCAAAATTGAATTGCCCTCAGGCCTGTATGGAGACGAAAACTGCACCAGCACCCCCATTGACTTCATTGTGTCCTTGTACGCCTTAGAGGCGAATGCTGGACCTTGGTCAGAGTGGAAGGTGCCACAGGCAAACATCCCGACAAAGACACGCAAATCCCTGATGACATTTCGAGCGTCAGCACTGCGTTGTGGCCAAACCCAAAGGAATCTAGTGCACGAATCAACTGCAATTAAAATGTATTTATATGCAGTATCAGAAGAGAATGGACCGCAGTGATCAAGATATACACAGCCAAAGGGTTGATTAGAAATACATAGCTGTGTTTGTGGTGGGCGTGACACCATAGATGGTTTGATTTATTGACAAATGTCACAAAAAAAGCACATAATTACGGGTTTGTTTATATAAACCACGCCACCAATAACGTTGCTGTAAAATCGAGACTGTCGCAGACACCCCGGCATGTGCAGAAGCCATGCCGTTCCGATTCGATTTGCCCGAGATGAAACGGCTGTCAGAATCTGTCTTTGGGGGCCTGTAGCAGGCCCCCCTTCACCCGGGGTGTTCCAAATTGGGCCCGTGGGGGTACCCAAGGGACCACCCTTTCAAACCATGCACAGTGTAGCAGGCACCATGGGGTGCCTGCCACAGGGTGCACAACTTTCCCCAGCCACACCTTCTTCAATGGGAGCCTGTGTTCTCATTCAGAACACAGGCTTCAATTGAAGTCAATGGGAGTCCGACCGAATCGTATCCAGAAGCATCTGGATGCATCCAAATCGCTCGGTCGGACTCCCCCGATCCGAGTCATCCGGAAAGCATTCTGAAACCGATTCGGTCAGAATGCTTTCCGGAGGAGATCGTAATCGGACCCTTAGGCTTTGATGTATCCTGCTGGTATCAATTAATTTGTCAGCTGGCTAGCGGATGGATCAAAGGCTCCCCATGCATTGTCAGGTAGGGGCAGAGTTAAACATTCTGGACCCTTTGTCACTGACTAAAGCGTAATTTACACATCTTGGAAAATCCTGGGATGCAAGAGTGGAGGGGTAATTTTACATCATTGAATTAGACAAAGACACTCACTCTCTAGAATTCTCCACTTCCTATTTTGAACCCTTGCACAAGGCAGAATCTCTGAGAAGAGAAAGGGACTGCAGAAGGCAAAGAAGGATGGATCCCAGTGGCACAACTAGCAGTTAGTACACAGTTTGTGGCGACAACCAGGAGAGTTTCATATGCCCCAGTAGCCACAATGTTCGTTACTAAGTGCAGCCCTAAGAGAAGAGTGATGTCAGGGGAGCGTTTCCTGATTTTCAAGTACTTCTGTAGTTGGGGCTATAGTCTAGAGGCTGTGGAGTTTGTTGACCTTGGCTACTAGGTCTTATGGTTGTTTTGAATTCTTGTTGGTGCTAAAGAGTTTCACACTGCATTATTTGAAAATTGATAACTATTTTAACGTATAAGCTCTTGATAATAAATCACTTCATATATGTTGTTTATGCCTATAAAAGGTGGTACCATCTTGAAGGGCTTTGAATGGAAATTTGCATAGTGTTTGAGTGATTATTTTGTCTTTGATTTGTGTGGTGCAACTCTGATAAAGCCAGAAAGATCTGACTTTTAATTAAGGTATCCCTCACATGGTGTTAGGCACATGGGCTGTATTGTTTCAGGGATGGCGGTAATGCGAACCTTTAGCGGCCTTCCAATTAGGGGGTCCAGGTTACTTTTAAGAGGTTGTTTGACATGTTTAACTTTTCTTCAGTATGTGCCCCTGGTAGTTGTGATATACTTTATAGGCTGTCACCATAGGCATTTTCACCTCCCAATCTCAATCTATATATATTTTGCATATTATTTAGCAGTGTGTGTAATAACGTCATTTTCCTATTTAAAAGACTATCTGGTTGGTGAATTGTTAAGTGTTGCTAATTCTGTTGCTGATTTCCGAGTCTATAGCCCACAAGCATCTCTCTTGGGTAAGTCTTGGACTGCTCTGCATTGCTACCTTGAGGGTCAAGTGCTAGGAAGGTGTACCATTTTTACTGGTGGTGGCAGGCGGTTTCTGTAGTAAAGGGCTCCCAGAACCCCAGAGATGAAAGGCCTCTGTTGTTACAATTGGGGTCCCAGAACCCCCTTGTCTAGTCTGGAACCCACCAATCTGGATTTCTAACAAATCCCACCAGAATATCTCTTTACATAATTCAACATCTTTCCTCTAAGGGATGTAATAACAAAGAAACATTGCTTCCCTTGCCAAATATTATGAAATGAAGGCTTGATCATATTTCCAGGATTAGAGGACAATGTGCCCCATTATTTGAAAATGTGCAGTACTCATAGCACCTTATGTATAACTAAATAAATGCATAAGGGCAAAAAAGAGATTGGAACATTTCAGCAATCATTTATCTTTTAAATATGTGGTTTTACATTTGTAAACCTCTAAATAAATATAGGTAACTGCATGCAGATTCCAAGCTGTGTATGGGTGCAAATTAGACCATATTAGATCTTGCTTAGTCTTTGCCTTTCAGTTCTTTTTGATGCCCAATCATATGTCATGTTTTGTACTGTATGTGCTCAAAGCAAGTCTATACATTGCAAACCTTTTTAATATCTGAAATAGATTTCATTCACCTCATCTTCTTCATGGAAAGTTTTTTGCTGATATGTCAAGCATGGGGCAAGAACAAATGGTCCCAAAAGTGCAATTTCCCATGTTAATTCCCCTGGGAAACTTTGCTCTCTAATACAGAAAAAATGGCAAAATGGAATTACACCACAAATTTGGCAAAAAGTTAGAACTTTACTCAGAAACGTGCTTTTTGTGATTTGGAGTAAATTTGTTCAACTGTTTTGGAGAAATTGACGGTTAAAAAGGGACTTGTTTTTGGCATGAAGGGGGCAAAACGTTAGGTATATCTGGACTATTGGTATCCAGATATGCTCTTATTGGTCGATTTGAAGGGGACTAATCAAACTTGATTGTCTGGCCACAACATGAACAATTTTTGTTGGCAGTTTTATAGGACTTAGGGACATGGTTCCTGTGTCTGGAAATTATTTAAAAAAATATAAGGAGACAGAGTGAGCACACCGTTGTCCCAGGGTCCTGGCGGCAGCCATCACAAGAGCTCAGTGGCATGGTTCACATTGAAATGTATTGTAGTGAGTGTCAGATTTTGAGGGTCACCAAATGGAGAGGGTTGTAACAGATTTTAGTCACAATAGAAATTATTTGTTGGTGGTGTTGACTCATATCAGGCCTTCTGGTAAGTTTTCCGGTGATTTAGCCCTGTGAAGAATGCTCTCCCTCTGCTGGAAATGGATGAACCATGTTTGAGAGAAAACTGTTTCTCTATGATTTTCTCATAGATGTTATGGAGGTGGTATAGAAGCTAAAATGAGAGCACATTTTCTAGAACGTCAGCCATGTGAAAGAAAGTATGATATCCTGAGTAAAACATGTACTTCTAAAAGCAGCAGCAGCCTGACAGTTGATTCCCCAGTGTTCTACTGCAGATTGCCACACTGTTCTAAAAAGCATCTACCGTACTAACATTCTGTATTTACGACAAAAGTGTGGCACATCTGAAAGCCATCTTGATTGTAATTAAAGCTGTAAAACCTAAAGCATTTCCTTTAGTAATTAACAAAATTAGGGTTTCTTTTTCTCATTAAAATTATACTTAGCGCTCTAGAAAGCTAAAATGAGGAGATATTTTCAAAAATATTTCTCATTCATGTTATAAAACATTTTAACATGCATTCTGAAACATGTTCTTTTAACACCAGTAGAAGTGTATAAGTTAACTTCCTAGTGATCAACTTCAGTCTCACCACAGAGTACTCATAAGCAACTAGAGCACAACTGAGTGCCATATTGATGGAATCAAAGCTATAAAACTGACAGCACTTCCTACAGAGAAGACAACAATCAAGGAACAAAATGAGGGGTTATTTTTCTCATAGAAATTATGGTTAGTGCTCTACAAATCTAAAACAAGGACACATTGTCTAAAAGTTCTCAAATATTTTCCTCATCTATGTCATTAACACATTCTGAAATGTAGAGAGAAGCATACTTCCAATACCAAAAGCAGTGTGTCAGATAGCTCCCTAATGATCAACTTAAGATCACTACAGAGGGCCTCATTATGATGTTGGTCGGAAAGCAATCCGACCGACTCCTTGTCGGAATCGTTTCCCACCGACTCGGATTCGGCGAATCCGACCGACTGATTGCGATGTTTCCAAACACCGGTCGTACTCCCATTGACTTCAATGGGAGCCTGTGTTTCGACCGACAACACAGGTTCTCATTGAAAAAAGGGGTGGTTGCGGAAAACCTTGCACCCTGTGGCGGGCACCCCATGGTGCCTGCAACACTCTGCATGGTTGTAAAGAGGGGTCCCATGGGTACCCCCAAAAGGCCCCAACCGGAGGCCTCCGGGTGAAGGGGGCCTGCTATGGGCCCCCAAAGTCAGTTTCGGACCAATTTGGAAAGGCTGTCCGAATCCAACATCGTAATACGTCGGTCAGAAACGCGGTCCATTGAGAAGTATGATTCCGCTCTGACCGACTCAGAGTCTCTGAATGCTGGTTGAAACCAAGTCGGAAAGACTGAACGGTGAACTTCTACAATAATCGGTTGGTCGGAAATGTTTCTGAGTCGGTCAGAAACATGGGTTCTGACATGGGTTAGTGAAATCCGAATGCCCTTCGGAGCCTTTCCGACCGACATCGTAATGAGGCCCCGAGTTTTAATGAATACCTAGCGCGCTAATATTTTGAATTTATGACATAAGGGCCACAGACCTGAATGACATCTTATGTTATGTTACATTAAATTTTTATTTATCTATTGTGTTTTAAAAAGTGCAAACATGACCATCATGGTATCAGAGCGCTGTACACAGAGAAAGCTGCTGAGAGTTGCAGTGTGGTAAGAACAATCTAAGATACGCTGTACATGGAATTCGACAAGCAAGGTATAACACAGTAGGATACAGTATCAAATAGGGGGAGAAAAAAGCTTTGAAATAGTTCCTTACGCAGCATGTCTTTCTAGCAGTTCAGCTTTAATTTCTTTCTTGAAAAGCTTGAGTGAGGTAATTGCTCTCTTTGAGGGTGGTAGGGAGTTCCAAATTTTGGGGGTAGATCCGGCGAAAGTGCAACAGTGGGTTTTGATTTGTTGGAATCTTGGTGGTTAAAGAATGAAGGATTTAGCACTTGTAGAATCCCTTCCACCTCCTGATACCTTGATCCTATTTGCTATGTATTTAGGGCCAGAATTGTGAAGGGCTTTGTGTGCTATACATGCACCTTCAGTTCGATCCTGGCTTTAAGTGGGAGCCAGTTGAGAGCTCTGAGTGATAGAGAGGTGCGATCCAAGTGACGTGTGCCTGTAAAATGTCTTGCTGCTGCATTTATTGTCACTTTAATGGATGCTAGGATGGCTTTAGGTAGCCCTATGAGTGTGGCATTCCCATAGTCCAGTCTTGAGAGCACTAGAGATTGAGCTCAAGTTTTTAGGTCTCCTGGTGGTATGAAGGGTTTTAGTTTTCTTAGAAGATGCTCATGTAGCTTCTTGCTTCTGGTGACATCTTGTATTGAGCTAGCATGTTTAGATTTGAGTCTAGTGTGATGCCTAGTGATTTTACGAATTCGCATATGGTTGGTGGGAAGTTTAGTGGTTTGATGTTATGGTATGTGTATTTGAAGAGCGCACAACTCACCTGGGAAAGTATCTTGGTGCTTAGAAGCAGGAGCAGCATGGACTAAGCCAGGACTGAGACTAGATGAAGAGCCATGTATTCAGTTTCTTCAGTTTTGGGGATGTGTGTTAGCAGGAGTCCAACTGAGTGGAGGTGTGGGATAGGTATGTTGAAGTTGAAGCAAAGCCACTTGAAAGTCTTCTTGAGCATGTTTGTGTGGAAATAGGAGGCCGGGACTGCAATCACTTTGCTTGTCATAGGTAGCTAGCTTTTGACTAATATTCTGAGGTTGTTTGCATGAGATGTTTGGTGAGGGTGTGAGATCAGCAGGCATACCAGGTGGAGTCCCTCTGCAAGGTATCTTTACCAAAGATGACTACTTCCGTCTTGTCTGTGTTGAGCATAAGCTAATTGTTTTTCATCCATCTGGCGTCTTTGGACATGCAGGAGGAGAATTTGGTTCGGATGATCTATGTTTTGTCAGAGAGGGAGAGAGAGGATGAGCTGGGTGTCGTCTGCATAGAATATAACATTGATTGTCTGGGTGTGAATGATGCTAGCATGTGGGGTCATGTAGGTGTTTTAAAAGGTGGCCTGAGGGAGGATGCTTATGAAACTCCACAGATACATTTGACGGTGTCCAAGGTAAGTTGGGTGCGGCCTGAGAGGAGAGAGCAGATCCAGTGGAGTGCAGATCCCTAAAATATGGATGGGGAGACAGTATCAAAGGCGGCAGAATTTCAGATCAATAGAAGGTTTATAGGGCATTTGTTTCATGATAACCAGAAGAAAGTTAATATTTTGGAGAGGTAATCATGGATATATTTATTTAGGATAATATTATAACTCCTAAGCTTAGGGACCAATTCACGGGAAATTTTACCCACCTACTTCTTTCTTAGGTGTGAAAAAAATAGGTTTGGGTTTGCAAGATGATTCACAGAATCAGAATTTGTGGTATTTTTAGAATAGAAACATCTGCCCACTTCAAAGAAGTCCTGCATGAATAAATCATTAATAAAGCATAAATAAATCAGCACTGGAAAGGGGAAACAGAGGTGTTCAAAGGGGTTGATCAAGAAAATATTGTGCATCCCTACAAAGTTTGAACTGTTTGGGTATTAACAAATATTCGGCAATTATTTTCCATGGTGATTCTCAGTATTAAAGTACACAAACAACTACCATTGCAAAGGGCATGAGCAAGCCTGCTCCCAGGGTAGGAAATGCCATAATTACTGGGGTGTTTCTCCAGAAGAAACTGTATTTCACCTGTTTAGAAAACAACCCAACATTTTGTTTATCCATATATGCATTTCTTTTATACTCATGAAAATTGTTTCTGTGCTGGACAATCTACAAGAGTGTGTGTGATGCAATATGATTCAGCATGAAAAATGATGCCATTTATTTGTATTTGTCAGTACTTTCTTTTGAATTTTTTTCATTGAAATAGATAAAGAAATAAAAATATTATTAACTTTTTCAATGAGAATTACAAGAAATTACAAAGTACTTCATTATCAGAAAGTCCACATATATGAAGGCAGGTGAAATTAAATTACATGCAAATTAATAAAATTATAAATAGGCAGAATTTCAAACTATAATGCTACATTGAACATGATACCATTTTCTCAGCGGTTCCCATATTAAATGGCCTTGTTCTGAAGCTTTCCGTCCTTTACAGTAATAAGTTGCCTTTCAATTTGAACAGTAGAAACATATCAGTTCAACCATTGCTGAAATAGAGGAGGTTCAGGACTACGCCAATCAGCCCCAATATATATTTGACCAATGGCAGCTCCTACAAAGAGCGGAAGACAAAACCTAATGTCAGTTTCTTCTCCAAGCAATATCAATTGTGGCTTTTTTGTAATTGAGAATCCAACCAGGCTCCCAGTGAAACCAAATAGTCTATCCCAGTACATCTTTAAAGCCTGGCAAGATGCAAACATATGGACTATGTCTGCTTCTATGTCTCCACACTGGGGTAAGTTAGAATTACCGCTGCGTCACCAGCTGTGAAGCTTGGTAGGTGTGTAATAGATGTTAAATAATGTTTCATAGCTCTGCATTCGGATAAACCTATTTAATCTCAAAGATTTGTCTAAATCGATTTTTTTCAGGTCTATATTTAATTTGTTTCCCCGTTTTTGATTTTGATCAATGATATCATCTTTCTCTAACTACATGGTTGTAGAAATCTTTTATCTTTCCCCTTGTTCGTTGATTAGCCATCTGCAGTAGGGGAATCATCCCTTTCTGCTTTTTCATAAAATCTCTAATCTGTAAATTCGTAAAATGTTAATATTTAGACTGATGATTCTTTTCTTTTGAGTTTCCAAATGAATAAACGTACACATTACATTAGATACCTCAAAGTAACATAATGCCTGTACTTTCCCAGTTATTAAAGTGGTTGTCACTAAATATTCCTGGGAGCAAATATGTATTACACAAGGGTATTTATTATATTTTTGAATACTACATATCTTGGACCATAGTTTTCATATTTATTTCTTCTGATAACACAAACCTAAGACGTTTTGTGATAATTATAGCCACATCTCTTTGCTAACCATCCATAGGCCTTTTCCCCATGCATAATTCATAGATTGAGGGTATTGTGAAGGAAGGTCCTTCTATTTTGGTACTCCTAATGAGAAATGGTATATATGTTAATGCTGCAGCATAATAATAACATTTTAATTTGGAGAATGCCCACTTCCTTTATCAATAGGTTGCCTAAGATGCTTTAACTCCTCTGTTGGCTGCTTATATCCCCATAGGAATCTGAACCATATAGAATATAACTTATTAAACCATTTTGTTTTTTGCTCAAGTTGAATGGACATGACAAAATGTAAAAGTGCAGGCAAAATAATCATTTTAATAGCATTACATCGGCAAATCGTGGTTAAATGTCAGTGATTTAGACCCTTTGAGAAATTGTAAAAAAGTTTCAGCAGGGAGTCTTAGATGGTAGTTTTTGTCTTCTCCAAGTCAGTGGTTAACTAAACCCCTAGATATAAAACAGAATTAGTCCCCCTAAAATCCAGCATTTTACAAAAGAAATTAGGGAGAATATGTGTTTTACTGTTATTAAGAGGTAGCTTGAAACCGCCCAAAAACACCTCGGCTTCTATCTCCACCATAGCCACAGCAGGTGAAATGAACATGATTGAAATATCCTCCGCATATGCCAGGAGGTTTGTGCTGGAACCATTAAAGGAGGCCGGCTATACATTTCTATTACTCATTAGTTTTTTAATAAATGGTTTGCTATATAGCATAAAAAGCAGAAGAGAAAGAGGACAACTTTGCCATGTCCCTGTTGCTATCTAAATGATTTCAGATTTACAGCCCATTACTTGTAGCAAGCTTGAGGAGGAGTTTGATAAACAATTTGAACAGCCTTCATAAGTAATGTTCTATCCTCATATGCTTTCTTTGTCTCCCAGAGATAAGCCAATATTACCCTGTCAAAGGATTTTTCAGCATTGAGCAGAATCATAGCCAGGGGTGACCCACTGCAGGACGTTAGATCAAACAACTTGATAACTCTGTTGATATGATCTGTCATGCTTCTACTTGGTACAAATCCATGTTTATTTAAAAATTGTATTTGTATTTTAAGTTGGCAGAGAACAGAAAAGAAACAAACACATCTGAGATTCCAGCATTATCTCATATCAGCAAATATTACAGTTCATCACATCAACGGCCCATACAGCCCATCTGTTTGGCATTTGCATAAAATGCAAAACATACAATCTTATTTGGCAGCAGTTGACATCAGCAAATACAATGTGCAGGGAGGGGGCTTAGAAGCCTTTGGGTTGCGAGGCCCACAGCAGTGCCTCTGAATAACAGTGTAATTGTGCCTAGCAATATGCCATTTCGGTCTTCCACATGTCAAATGTGGGGGCCCTCCTCCCACCCCAACATACGGACACCCTCCATTTTGCAAGCAACTGTGCCACATCCACAATTTGAAGATTTACTGTCTGGCGGGGTTTAACCAGGCCCAAGAGACACTTCGGGGGGGGGGGGTGTTCTCTGTTCTTTCCATTACCATCTCTGAGAGGACCTGCGTCACCTTCGACCAATACTGAAAAACAGGAGGACAAGTCCAAGCTAGATGCAAAAACCCTGCCGCAGGGTTGCGACAGAATGGGCATCTCGCATCCTCTCGCCACCCTTATTTCTGCAGCTGGAGGGGAGAGAAGTACTGCTGTAAATATTTAAAATGAATGATCCTCAGATTACAATTCAAAGTTAGTGTGCTCATTGAGTCAAAGCAAAACTCCCAATCAGCTAGTGTAAGTGGTTGCTCTAAGACCGCATTACAGCGGTCCAGAGCTGCACTGGAAGTGCTCGGGCAATTCGCACCTTGTGGAATTATATAGTTTAGCAATTGACTTTTTACGGTCATTGCAAGTAAGGAGAATCTGCAAAGAAACTAGCGTCGCCGGCTCCTGTGAAACGGAGGGAAACAGGGCCTTCATTGCCAGTCGGAGCCGGTGGTTAGTGAACTGCAGAAGTGGGGTATGTTTGTGTGTACCCACAAAGTCAGTGCGCTCAAGAAATGTCCCCCCAGGATACAAGTTCCCCATCGATCCTATGCCCAAAGAGTTCATTTGGGAACGCGCCCAAGACGCCTGTGTGACCGATAAAGCTGCGTGATGTAGAAGTGGTAATGTCGGGGCATAAAAGGGGAGCTTGTTAGTGCTGGTGCCTAGTGCATGCCAGGCATGTGCTGTGCTACAGATTGAGTTTATTTCTGTGCTCGGGATACCGGCACTTGTGTGAGGTAATATAGCTTTGAGGGGAATGGGGTAGACATCATAACTTTCAATTGCGACATGCGAGACATACCTCATGGGTCGATTCCAATAGTGCGCAAAGTGAGCTTGTGCGCTTAAGTAGTAAAGGTAAAAGTCAGGGGTGCCAAACCCTCCCTGACTGTACGGGCGCATGAGTGTTTGTCAGCAGAGTCGAGGCTGCTTGCCCGAACAAGCGAGAGTTATCATACATGACAGAAGCGATTTAAAAAAGGCCTGAGTTAGCGGGATGGGGATATTTACGAAGAGGTATAGAAACTTGGGAAGCACAACTAGCTTCATAATGGCCAATCTATCAGTGAGGGAAAAGGAAGGCGTATCCAACGATTAACCTGATCTTCCAGTTTTGAAATGGCGGTGCCACAATTCCGCCGAATGACTGTCTCTGGATCTCTGTGTATCCACACACCCAAATATTTTACTGGATCTGCCTTCCATTCCAAGGGATATTCTAGGGCATAAGGCTGCATGAAAGCAGTGGATCGAAATAGTGTCAACTTAGACCAGTTTATGCTCAGTCTGGAGTACCATTCATATATGATATATTCTCGGATGACTGGTGCTAAGTTGGATGTACAACACCATATTATCTGGATAAAGTGATATGGCTAAGGGTCGCTGCCACAAGCATAAGGCGGCAGCCGCATGTCTCTTTTGTATTACACATGCAAGGGGCTCAAGCGCCAGGGCAAACAGGATCGGAGACAACGGACAACCATTTCGCATTCCCCTACAAATTTCTATTGTATCTGATGTGACCCCATTAACTCGGACCCTCGCTACCGGGTTTGCATAGAGAAGACGAATCCAGCAGAGGAATGCCTGCGGCATACCCATACGGGATAGGATCAGCTTGGTATGGCCATTGCATAGAATCGAAAGCCTTAGCAGCATCAAGAAGCACCGCCGCGGCTTGGAGTGAGGGATCTAGCTGATGAAGAACTATAAATAGCGTGCGTAGGTTATGAGTGGTGGATTGAGAGGGAACGAAGCCCGACTGATCTGGCAACGCCAATGAGGGCAACAGGGTCTGGAGTTGGGCTGCAAAAATCTTGGCAAGTATTTTGACATCTGTATTAACCGGTGACAACGGGGGTATGAGTCACACTTCCAAGTGCTTTGCCTGGTTTTAAAAGTGTTATTATCAGGGCTTCACTCAACATTGGTAGTAGCGTGCCTTTATCATAGGCCTCTTGAAAAAAGGTCACAGAGGTGGGGTGCAAGCAGTTCCAGATACATTTTTTAAAATTCACTTGGGAGGCCGTCAGTACCGGAGGCCTTCCCATTCAGGAGTGCATGGACTGCATCTTTTATTTCATCCTCCATGATGGGTTGTCCCAGGGACAGTCACGCGAGCACAATGTCATGTAAATATAGTGCTGCTTCATGTTCAGTTGCTGAGGTATGAGCACTATTAAATCTTGCGCAAAAGTCTACGAATGTGGTTATGATGAAGGGGGTGTCGTAGTATGTGATGCCTTCTGGGGAGACTGTACTCACCACCTGTGTGGGTCCCCAAGGTGCTTTGATTTTAGCTGCTAAGAGATGGCCAGTTCGCTCGCCTTCTCCATATGCCCCGTACCAACCACCGTTTGGACATGTAACGTATTTCTCTGCTGTGTCATTGTATTATGTAATTTGAGTTTGGATGGCAGCTAACGTTTTGCAGCCGGGTCGGGCCACATATATCCTCTCAAGGTCCTATATGGTAAATCCAACAACATAGAGGGCAGGAGAGGGTAGGCTAAGCACCTGCCACAAAACTCTATCAAATCAACTCCAGTCCCAGTCTACGATTTTCCATCTAAAAGCTACAAGCAGCAGCAATTAGGTGGTGCGAAAACAGGTGGCCCGAAAACAGAAGCACATTAGACACTGGGAGAGAGACAGACAGGAAAAGAGACAGGAAAAGGACCAAGTGCGATTGACATGAGATCCGGAAGAGAAAGAAGACCTTTAACAAGGCCATCGCCTAAAAGAAAAAGGAAGAAAGTGGATGAAAGTCAAGACCCCCCAGAAAAAGAAATCCTGTGTGCAAATAGCACTAATGATATTAAGGACAGTAATAGAAATACTCCCAGTAATAGAAATACTCCAAGTAAAAGCAATTTCAATGATATAAAAATTGCTCAAATGAAAGTCCAATAATCAACAAAAGACAATGTCCAACGCCGACAATAGAGCAAAACATCGCAACTCAGCAAAAACATATGTTTGTAAACGACAAAAGAGCAAACTCCTCTGAACTAATAAACATAGAAGGACAATCCCTAACGAAGTCAAAAAATTACTATCAACCAAAAATGTATACGAAATTTGCCTTTCTAAAAGATCCTGGCAAAGCAATTTATTCGAACAACGACACAATAATCGGTTTACAACTACCATTGCGTCCTGATGGCGCAGATAGCTTTTGCCTCAAAAATTAAATTTTACAGCTGCAGAAATACACACGTTCCCAAATCAGATGGAGACCATGGTTCACATAAGAGGAACAAACGGGGCAGGAGCACCAAGGAGCAAGCTGATGAAGGGACAGAACTAACAGAGGTAGACGTTAGTCAAAACAATCTACAAAAAGGCGCAGGTGATCAGGAAAAAGATCTCAGGGGTACAGAGCACGAGATGGACAAATCAAGTAAGCTGGCCGCAGATACAGAAGGGCTTCCGGAGCACCAAAGTCCCAACATCATAGGAGGCCAGCTATCCCTCACCTATTCCCCGCCATTCAATCAGCATGCATCGGCTAAAAGCCCTCTATACGAGCAATTGACAATACAAGGGGATACCCCAGAACCTGAGAAGCAGCCAATGAAAATTGATTCCGTAAACCTCACCCCAAATTTACTATATGGGGACTCGTGCACTTCAGACAGCGACATGACCTTCCTGGCGTCACAGGAATGGGAAGATTTAGTGGCATCATACAATGTTAATCCATCTCTAAACAGTATTAAAGAAGAGCGCCATAACCAAAACAGTGAGAGGCGCAGAGGCCCTACAGAAACCTTTTGGGCAACCCTACTTAATACAATTCAGCTGTCATCTACAGCATTACAGTACCAATCTGATAAACTAGACTTACAGCTGATTGTTCTGCAATCGCTAGCAGAAGCCACCACCGGGATAGAAAGAAAACTTGCAGACCTAAATGGCCTTATTAAAAGAGGACAAGAGGCATCAAAATTATCTCAAATAGAAAAAACAGATTGTGTCTGTACTCCAATAATTGACAAATTATCCACATTACCCACGATGTTGGGCAACCTCCTGGAAGATCTAAAACTAAATATAACAACGCATCCCACAATAGAGACTAGGCGCGGTAGACCAACCCCTTGCAAAAAACTATCAGGAAACATCAGCGATAACCACGTAATCGTTAAGCAAGAGGACCAATCACCAAAACCCAAAACTCCATTGGAAGAGTCCCCTCAGAACATCTTAAATAAAGAAAGGACTGACTCAGTGAGCTTTATGAATGCGCGAGCACGCCGTAAACAAAAAAGAAAGGGAAGGAACAGAAAGTCAGCAGAAGCAAAATGTAACGATGAGATCCAGCAAAAAATCACACTCTGGGGTAAGGAGCATTCAGGACCTAATAAGAATTATATGGATGGCACAAAGCCATCACCTCTACATAAAAGCACAATGGAGGCAAAGATTTCAAACGCAGTAGAGACTGCCACACTGACACCTTTCAAAAAGAAAACAAGCAACCAGACAGTGCAGACGCTCTTCGGTCAAGTTGAAAACAATCTACCCATTAACATACTTGAACTGGATAACGAAATACAAAGTACAAATCTGCAAGTAGCAATAACACAACCGGTCATGGAGGTCGCATTGCAGGCCTCTGTTGAGCCCGTTAAAATCAACACGGAGGTCACAAACATCGGCCATCCCAAAAACAGCGTTAGCGACAGTAAGGAAAATAATGCTCAGGAATTACTGACGAAGGCAAGTAAACAATGCATGACCAAGCCAACCAGTGTACAAGTAATAGAGAATCTTCATGGAGATAGAATAAAAAGCAGTGACATAATAATCAAAACCCAACTCACACATGGAATTAAACAGCATGAGCCAACTAGACATCAGCAAATATTGACCCCAGGAAACAAGAGTCAGACATAATTCTCTTTATTCCGGAATTCAAGTCTAGAGGAAGAGTGGATACCCTAAACAGGGGTAACATATTACGGCTCATCCACTCAATTGAAAAACTAAAAAGTATCAACACTACAGACTTGCTTACAATTGAATTTCATCCTTCCCTTGACTTACAAGGTCACGAAACGACTAGGACTACCTGGAAAACAAACGATTTAGTAGCCCTAATCCTGGGGGAAACATCCAGATTTTCCCAATGGGGAATAAAGCTTGAAGTAGGAAAAAGACCAGCCTATCCCACCCCGCTCCTAGAAGAAAGAAAAAAAGAAAGTGCTCAAATTGTCAAAACTATGCTGAAAGGAGCACGTAGCAACTCCCCAGGATCTGATAGTAGCCCATCATACTTAAAACATTTAACGACTCACCAAAGTGATACAAATAGGACAACCATACGGCGGACAATAACCATAGAAGATATAAAGTGACAAAGAGCACCAGGTCAGACCCTCTCGATAGTTGACATACCCAAAATTAAAATATGTATCTGGAACATTAACGGTCTCTCTGATAAATTGGAGGACCCAGAAACATTAAACTACATAAAAACATTTGATCTGATCTTACTTCAGGAAACCTGGGAAGAGAACGAAATATCTTTACAAGGATACACAACTTTAATCCACCCAGCAACCAGAGGTTCTTCCCATGGTCACAGCTCAGGCGGCCTGGCTTCATTTGCCTCAATTTCAACTATTGGAACAATGGTCGAAATTAACGTAAAAATCACTTCCCCTAATGCGATACAGGCACTAGTAATAACAATCAGAAACAATCAGGTTATTCAACAACTATACATTATAAATATATACATACATCCAAAGCACAGACAAACAGGGGCAAGAGAGCTTGTTAGCGAATTGATAAGACTCATGGAGGAAAGGGAAATGGTGAACATATTCCTGGCAGGTGACTTTAACCTTCATCTCTTTGGAGAGAAATCAGACGATGAAATGTCACAGGAAATGGACATCGTGTGGGGAATACCAACCCAATTCAAAGCCTCCGTAAAAAAACAAACAAGATGCTCAAACCAACTATTGAAAGATCTCGAGCAGCTAAATCTGAGAGTATTGAATGGATGATTTATAGGGGACATACCGCCGGCACCAACATTTTTCTCCTCAATCACCTCTTCTCATCTCGACTTCAGCTTTGCAACACTACCACTGTTTGAAACAATAAGCTCGTTCCAGGTAGGAGAGAGCGGCCAAAGTGATCATTTACCACTAGAAGTGAAATTAAGCTCGTCCAGTGCGACCGAAGCAGAAGTAGGGAGAAATATTGGAACAGAGTACACCACCAACTATAGGCGAATAAGGTGCAAGACCGACAAGATCGCAGAATTAACAAACAGTGCAAAAACAATCTTGCACCAGACAACTAGCTCGATAAAAAAACCATTAAAGGTCTGGGAAGAATTTGTAAAGGAACTCGGAGCTACACACGCCACAGAGCAAAAAACCCAAAAAGGGAACATGACGTGTAATACACTTGGCAAGGTAACAACACCAGAGATAAAAAGCCTAAAATGGAAAATAAAGCAAACCCTTAGGCTGCTCCGGGATCAATCAAATAATGAAGTTATGCAAAAGGATCTGAGAACCTTAAAAGCACAGCTAAAGAAGAAGACCTGGGAAAGGAAAAGACAACTGAACGACGAACTCTGGGTAAAAATTCTGTATGACTCAAAACAGAAGAATAGCGCTAGATTTTGGAAATCAATTCACAGCCTCCAACGACCAGGCCACAAAGGCATTAATTCAAATATATCTGAATCTGAATGGGCACATCACTTATCAAATCATTTTAATGTTAAAAACCCAGTGGGGTATCTGCCCAGAAGCAGAACCTGGTCATTTGAACCGCACCCAAGCATTAACAAAACTGGAAAACATAAAAATGAAATAAACAATGATTATACAAAAAAATTATCTCTGCACAATACCGCAAATCTGGATGAGAAAGTTACAACAAGTCTCACACCAACCGCAAATAGAGATGAAAAAACAAACGTAGCAACAGCAGCAGCTAGGATCAGGTTACAAATTTCAAAAGGCAAACCAGAGGGTGCCCCAGGCCCCAACGGAATCCCGCCAATAATGTACAAGCAAGATGCTAATTTTTGGAGTGCAATACTGGCGCCAGTCTTTCTGGAAATTAGGGAAACAAATATAAGTCCAACATCCTGGAAAGGCTCTATAATAAGCCCGATTTATAAACAGGGAGAAAGGAGCAATCCAAGCAGCTATCGACTTATTGCCCTAATTGATATAGAGGCAAAGTATTATTCGGGCCTAATTCTGGAGGAATTAACATCTTGGGCAACCCTAAAGCATATCATCCCAGCTAATCAAACAGGATTTTGTAAAGGCCAGGGCACAATGACCAATATCATGGCGCTAATCCTTCTGACAGACGCGGCAAAAACCACCAAGAGTTCCCTATTTCTATGTTTCATAGATTACAGCGCAGCGTTTGACAATGTAGACCGGAATAAACTATGGCAGAAGCTAGAAAAATGGGGGATCCCTGGGCCACTTTTGCAGCAGCTGATATTATTACATACCAACACTTGGGTTAAGATTAAATTGGGCTCCGGGACGCACCTCTCAAGGCAAATCAAAACCACCAAAGGTTTGAGGCAAGGTTGCGTCCTAGCCCCCATGTTGTTTAACCTCTTTCTCGCATACCTCCCTGGAGATTTGGAGAAAACCAATTCACATGCCCCGCGGCTGGGCAATATCTCACTTTCAAATCTTTTATACGCAGATGACCTGGTCTTAATCAGTCGATCCCCGGTTGGACTTCAACATCTTCTGGACACTACAAACACTTTTTCCACAAATAATGCACTAAAGATCAATTTAAATAAATCAAAAGTCATGTTAATGAATTATAATAAATTAAAGAAACCTGCATGGTTTTTGGACGGACATAGGTTAGACCAGGTAGCCACATACAAATATTTAGGTGTACTTTTAGACAGCAGAGGTTCATTTAAATACCAACTAGAGGCCATCCGTCGGAAGGCCACAACATTTTACCTTTCAATAAAGCCCCTGAAGAAAGCTCTCCCTGATCGGTCATTGGACCCTCTCCTGCAGGTGATTAGAGCACGCTTACAGCCTATGCTTACATATGGTAGCGAACCTATGCAAGGAAAAGACGCCACAACACTAGATAATGTCATCAGTCGAGCATACAGGGCAATTTTCCATCTACCTACTTACGTCTCGCCTGCCCAAATTCGCCTTGAATTTGGTCTACAGCGACAAACGGTGGAGAGAAGAGGCGCTTACATAAAAACCTGGCGAAAAATCAGAGACGCCGACCAAGAATCTTTAAATGCCCAACTCTGGACTGAACTCTCTATCCGAGAGAATTCATCTGCAAGGAAGTACCTAAAAGAATCACTGGAGACCATGGGACTAACAAATCTCTGGGAGTCAGCAACTGATATCAAAAGCTTTAAAACCGTGGTAACAAAAGTAACCAAAATGATATCATCAATAGAGGATAAAGAAATTTTGGCAAAGAGAGCTCACGGGTGGACAGTATTGAAAGACTATAATGCTCCGAAGCCGCAAGAATACCTAAAAATGGGCCTAACACAGACGACAAAAATTTTTTTTTTAAATCTGCGCTTCGGCATAATACCAATTTTACCTCATTTGGCACCTTGGAAAAGGGAAGGTGTGGAAAATTGTTGTCGACTCTGCAGGACAGGAAAAGAGGATTTAATTCATATTATCTGTATTTGCCCAAGGCTTATGGACACAAGGCGCTCCCTATTTCGAGTTTTATGGAACCAAAGGGGCATAACAAGCTGCAGGCAGGCTGTGATGCTGTGTTTTAACCCCGAAGAGACTCAGATAAACTGCAGATTAACAACATTTTTTGATATAGTGGCCGAAAGACTAAAGAGATAGCCACAAGCCTTATTTAAAGCACTTGCACTTTAATCAAACATCCTGCCTCGATATCTGTCAAGCTACCACTATGCAAAAACTTTTGGACCATACCGTCATTATAAAAAATAAAAAATAAAAATTTCTACTTTTTAACGGACTTTCTTAAAACGTAATTAAGAATTTTATGATCATATGGAATGTGACCATCTTCTCTTATTACATTATAAATGTAAATAAGGTTTTTCTCTTAAATATAAGTTTTTAACATTGTAAGTTTTTATTAACTGTACAATAAATTCTTCTTCTTCTTCTATATGGTGGTTTCCAAGGAGCTCAGCTGAGCACGAATGGATCTCAGCACTCCGAGCCCAATACAACCGCCTCTAATAATAGCCTTGAAGGCTTCCCTTCGTGTGCTCGCTTCCCCAACAGTGCCCTTATTAGTTTCAAAATATTGTTGAATTGAGGTGCGTATCCCATCATGGAATACAGCATCTAGCAGTGCTGTGGCCTGCAGCCTCCACTGAAACTTCCTAGGCATGTGTGGGGAACACAGCTGACATCAATATGGGAGAGTGGTATGAGAGGGATTGTGACATATGTCGAACCTCAACTATCCATGTGCTCACCTCCTTCATTACTAGCCAGTAATCTAGCTGTGACCACATATTATGAGCAGACAAATGTGCCATCCCTTTCTTCTGTGTGATGCTCACTCCAGGCATCCAATAGGCCATAGTCCGCCGTGCCCTCCCGCAATGTGCAAGCAGATTGCTTAATCTGCCCGTCCACAATAGCAGATCTATCCTTACATGGGTCCAAATAAACATTAAAGTCGCCTCCCCATATTACAGCAGAAGGAGGCAGCCCATGCAACCATACTGTTGTAAAGATTACAGGGTCGTCTATGTTAGGGCCATACAGATTTATAAAAGTAACAACAGTGCCATCCAGGCTACCCTGTACGATCACATATCTACCCTGGTCGTCTGCCTCGGCATGTGTCATGGTGAAGGGTATGCCTTTCTTAATCAGGAGGAGGACACCCCTAGAATATGAAGAATATGATGACGCTATCCGTATTTCTGCTCATTTAGACCCTACCCCCTGGGCCGCCTGTGCTGTAAGGTGTGTCTACTGCAGGAGCACCACATGTATAGCCTGACAATCCAAATGGGCAAAGACCTGCCAAACGTTCTTGGGGTTATTTAGGCACGCACATTCCATGTAAGAAAATTAAACTGTCCTATGGGCTGAGCCATTGAGATCGTAAGCAATCCTGTTGTAGTGTGTGTGGTACTGTACTGACATAGTAGTAGCGAATGTTAACTGCTTTAGACATCTTATAGACCTGGGATCTCAGAAAACAAACCAACATTCCACCATCCACCCACTTTAGCGCTGGAACTTTGCTAAAGCCATCCCAATGTAAAGAACCCAAGAAAACCCATCTCAAAAACAACTCAGCGACTATTCGCTGTAAAAGTAAATATAAAAACAGTTTAGTAAACATCTGGGGTGCATCCTCACCGGGGTAGATAGAGGCAAGAAAACCCTCCAGATGAACGGAGATGGCCAGGCATCTAATTCAAGGTTCATAAGGGAAACAAAACTTAGATGGTGGAGCAACGGTGGGGAGTTATAGGTGCCCAATAACGTTTCTAGGAGCGAAGCACAGCATGAATACATTGTACAATGAGTGATACCAATCCAATGTCGGGTGCATAAACTCCCGCTCAGTATGAATACAATATGTAATAAGTAGTAACAGCGGAAATGAGCTTCACCAACTCCACAAGTTCATGTGCCCAGTTATCATCTATTGGATGCAAATTACGCCAATCAGAGGGAGGTCAAGATAGAGGGGTACACAAAGAGGCAAAAAGGCATCATATGTTTGGGAGATTTTTGGGGAGTTGCAACTGGAACGCAAGACGAACTTAACAAAGTCCATGGCCGCTTTCGGTGTAGTGAAGATCTTCTGTGTTCCCTCATGATCGACATGGAGAAGAGCAGGGTAAAGCATCTTGTATTACGTGCCAGGCGCCGGGAGTCCCTTCTTCACCGGTAGGAATTTCCCACCTAGCAGATTGCATAGCTGCAGTAAAGTCGGCCCTTATATTGCCCTTATATTGGATAGTCCCCTTTTCTCTAGAGGGGCACAGGACAGCATTGCGGTTGCGATAGTTGAGCAGTTTGGCTATTATTGGCCGCGGCGGATGCCAGGTGGGGGGGCGCATCCGCGGAGTCCTGTGCACCCTCTCAAGTCCAGGTGATAGGTGCTCAATTCCAAATACCTACTTGAGCATATTTTCCACATAATTTTCTAATTGGCCAGTGTTGATGGACTCCGGTATGCACATATTGCAGATGTTACTGTGGAGCAACCGGGCCTCCAGGTCCCCGCTCCTGGCTTCGATTACAGCGAGCACTTTGTCCATATTCAATTGTTTTATAGGTAAGCAGCTGTATTTCATCTTCAGCCGATGAGATCTACTGCTCTGCCGTATTTAGTCGCGTGGCATGCTTGTCTGGCTAGGGCACCATAGTGTCCGTTCTAAGATTCAAAGTATCAATCTTTCCATCAATGGATTGCAGACTGTGTTGCATATCAAGTAATGTGGCCTCTAATGTGGGAGTAATCTTAGAGGACTGTTCATGTTCAGAGTCAGAATGGGCATGTTGCGACAATCTAGGTGTGCACAGTGACTCAAACGTTAGTCGGGTCTGCCTTTTCTCGTGTTTCCCCATGTTGGACGGGATCGCAGATTCAGCAAGAACTATACTGGTAGTATGACCAGGCTTGAATGCCAGTGTAGGTAGCACCTCCCCCATTGTGTGGGGCCAGCGCCGTCACGCTGCAGTCGCTGCCAAAAGAGAAATGTCTATCACAATCCTCAGTTGCTGATCTGAACAATATGGGAGGTTTCAGGGCAGTTCGTGGTCCGCTCCCTGTATCACTCTTCTGGGGTGTCCCGCCAATGCGAGTCAAGCACCAGACCTGGGCCACCGGGGTCTTAGTTCACAGCTCAGCTCAATCACGGAGGTGTGCAAACTGGAGCTGATTCAGGAATGGGAAGGCTTGCAGCCGGGCCACCTCTGGTCCTGTAACTCCACTTTCCTCCTCACTCAAGACTGCAGTATGGGCTGCGGCAGGTCAGGCGCCCCAAGTCGGGTGGGAACGATCAGCCCAGCCCAGTCCAGCTTTCAGAGCCCCGTGCCCTAGTGCTCAACTTGGGTCCCGGAACTCTGCAGTCCTCCTCACTCAGGCACGGGCATCCACCAACTTGGGTCGAGGCGTCTTGGCAATATGGACTAGGCACCCACCCACTCAGCATACAGTCGGCGGTGGTCCACAGTGGAGCCTCAGGCTCCCGTCAGCAAGCTTGCCCAGAGGCCGGCCACCTCCTGCGGGCCTCCAGGTATGGCACGCTACCTCTTCTCTTCCAGGGTCGGGCCAGTAAGGGCAGGGAGTTCTCATAATGGGTTGCGCTGCTATCTCCAATCAGCAATGCCAGATCTCTCCAGCCAGCAGTGCCTCTCAATCCAGAATAACAGTGTTGTTTCATCAGCTCATCAGTGTGGCTCTGCCGTTACTCTCGCCTCAGCTCCGACTGGCCTCACGCCTCCACACTACCCAGGGTGGTGCTTTTTCGCTGCTTGCAACATCCAAGCAGCAGCGCCATGTCAGTCCGACACCGAGCCCCACCGCATAGTTATGGATGGCTGTGTAGGCTAGTTAACAGATTGGCGAGCCTGGCCAGCAGGGCTACACTAATGTGCGGCCATCTTGCCGTGGGCTCTCTAGCCCCCCCCCCCGGTACAAATCCATGTTGCCATGGAGAAAGGAACCTAGCTATGATTCTGCTCAGACACGAAGTATTATTTTAGAAAATAATGTTGTATAGCTGTTCATTAAAGATACTGGATCATATGACCTAGGATTTGTAGCTATTTTGTTTTGGAAAACTGTTGTATTTGTCTAGGTCCAAGATTTTGGTAACACTAGACCTGCCTGAGTAGCCCTAAATGATGTCTGTACCTGTCCAGAAAGTATAGCAAAGGATTTTGTTTATATTTTAAGCGGGATGGCATCTAGGCCCACTGCTTTCCCCTCTGTAAGGGCGTCCAAAGCTGAATATATTTATTCGATAGTAATAGTTCCATCTAAAACCTCCCTTTCCTTCTCTAAACACAACTAATTCTACATTTTCTAGGTAGGACCTAATTGCTGTCACCTGTGGTTCATTTTTGAGTGAGTATAGCATTTGATAAAACTATGAAATTTTCCAAAAATACCCTTAACATTGTTTACACCACTACAAAGTCCTCCCTAATTATTTATAATAGCCTCTACATTATCTTTATTCAGTTTTTGTCTACTTTTAAAAGCCAGGGTTTTACCTACGCTATTGCTATATTTGTAGCTTTGAGACCTGTGCATTAAATTTACTTTAGCCGCTCGTCCTTTATACCATCTATGTATATTTGCTTTAAGAATGGAAATAGATTGTGACAGTTTTTGTGATGCAAATATACCATTTGTGATCGCTAGTGTCTGTTTCTTTTCTAGATTCCAGAGCTCACAATAGTCTTTGCCTAGCTGTTCCTATGCCCTCTTACAAATATGACATGGAGTCATGCTCCTTAACCTGGCTTAGAAAGAGTTCCTTACAATGCCAGCAACTGCTGAACCTTCATTAAACTCTTCTCTTAGTATTAATAATTTATTTTTATCATTTAACCCTCTTATATTTAGTGATATTACTGTGGTTTTATGTTTGCTAACCACATTTAATGTTCCAGAAAAAGACCACTTCTCTGTTTTATTAAATCATTTCTTGCTTCACCTTCTTTTTTTGAGGGACATCGGCCACTCTGATTTCTGCAATCTGTGACTGCAGCCTCAACCCAGCACTGCCTGCGAAACCCTATCAGCCCCTCCCGACAAACTCTCCCCTCTTCCCTCTCTCCTTCCTCCATCCCCCGCCCCAACGTACGCCCCCCCCCAACCCCAACCCTACATCCCATTACCTGTGAAACCCCAAAGAGTGGGTCCCCACATTTGGCGGGAAGGCAGTTCCAGCCATGAACATACAATAAAATAACAAAAAAACAAAAAAATCAGCGCATGATGTCCTAATTGTTCTATATCGCCATATGTATAAGACAACATTCTCTTACTTTGATCTCTGAAGTGTAATAATATTCGTTTGAATCTTTCAATACTTTCAGTCTCATTGGGTTTAACAGAAATGCCTGACAGTTTGTTTCTCGAAAGTGTTTTATGAATTGCCTCAAGTGCCATTGATGTTGATCTATTACATGACAAAAATCAGGTCTAATGAAGAAGGTATGAGCTATGACCAATTTTTTGCTTCGGGTGGGCTATTTCAAAGACTCTTGTCTCCAAAAAAAAGTTTTCCAAAACATCAAAATAACGCTAGGTCTTCCAGCATCTTTTACTTTATGTGTTTCTATCATTAACAGTGGAAATCTGGATCTCCCTTTCTCAATCCCAGACATGAAGTTCAGGAAAGGCTGTCTTGAACAAGTGAACAGTAAAGGATCTTACATCTGCCCCCTCTGTTCTCTTTCCTCGATGCCTAGACCCTGAGATTATTTTTCCGTTGATGATTCTCATAGCCCTCAAGCGTCCATTGAATATCTTCAATATGAGCAGCAGCCCTTTCCTCTAAATGTGTTTGTTTACTCTCAGTTATCACTGTCCATTCTTCTAGCTCAGTGAGTATATCTGATATGCTATTGTAAATTTTGTATCTGTTTTCACACAGCATATTGCACTTTACTTGTAGCAGCTCTATGTATTTGTCAGTGGGTTTCCCTGATATAGTCTCCATGGAAGGTTGCTGAGTAACAGTATGTTCTGAAATTTCCAACCTGATCAATACATGAGGGGGATGTCAGATGCATAGCAAAATATTCCCACCTCAAAATGTGTAAGTCGCTCTGTTTATTATGATTTATCAAAGCTTCCCTCTGCCTCATACGCTGTATTCTAATAGTATGATCAGGATTATCAGTGCTCTTCGATGACATACAATCATTATCAGACTCATCTGCAAAGGAGCCAAGAGCCATGTGAGGAAAGATAGAAGACCGGAAAAACACTGTTCGCCGACTTCAACATCCTGAGAGTAACCCATGTTTCACCTAGGATCAGCACTCCCCATGACCCTAAAATACTGACCCATACTACCAGCTTTAGAGCCAGTCTTTCACTCCAAGATCTGATGGTTGTTCCTCCCTGCAAAACCTCAAAAGTCTCTGAGTTTTGATGAGCGTCAGTTAATGTTTCCTGCTGCCAGCCAGGCCCTCTCATAGTTCATGCTCTGCCCAAGTCCTGAATAGTCTGCCCATCTCCTGATTGCCTGCTCATATCGGAGCTCACTCCGTTTCTTTCTGTGTACAGATTTCAGAAGCTTTTCTGGCACCAAGATGGTTTACAGAAGCATCAACAACACTAGCATTTTCTTTGCACAACAAAAGTGCCACGTTCACCTGGACCAAACCTGCCCCTTCAGAAGATCTGACAGCCACTGCTGCAGACTCACTGTCATGAGGTTCTTCATCACATTGCTCAGACGTTTGTAAGCCAAAGAGGAGTTTGATGGCAGCGGAAATCACTGATGTGATGGATTTAGAACTTTGAAGGGGAGGAGGAGGAGATGTCACAGTGGGGGAAGCAAGATGGCAACCAGCTAGATTTGGCTGGTGAGATGCATTCAGGCCACCCCTGCACAGCACTGTGAAGACGGAAGGAAATGAAACACGAGTGTAATGTGGCAATATTTCTCTCCTTAGACTAGTGCATCACGCTCTACAACATGGAATACGACAACTTTTCCCAAAGATTTTTGGCTGGGAGCTTCAGAAACTGAGAGGGTGTTTTCGTCTTTGGTATAAAGGCACCAAATGTCAGCCACCAAACAAAGCCTGCTAGTTATGCAGCAGTGGTCCGACTGGGGTTTCAAGTATCAAGGTTGGAGGTGAAGCTAGTGCCATTGGGAGCATATGAGACTCAAGCGGTGCAACCTGTAATAAGGCCAGTGTAGGGAGCTGGCACAGCAGAATCAGTGTATCAGGAGGTGTAGCCTACACCTCATTTGTCTTTGAGCACAGTCTGTATGGTACCCACTCGAATGCCCCCCGGCCACTGCATGGGGATGCCGGGTGGGTGCACTAAGGATACCATCACAATTTTCTTTAAGCCTAGGAAAAAAACATTTGGAGGCCCTGATGTTGTGGTAGATGTGAACATTCATCAGTACCTACTGGACTCTTCCCAAAGTTATTGGCTATCTAATCAACAGGCATTGGTAATGCAAATGGGTCTGACTTATGAATGAAGGTGCCTTTTTTCCATGGGTGGGACAGACACTCAATAAGTCATCATACACTTGCTCTGTCACTCATCTTTGCACTCATTTGCTAATTTATGGTATTTAGACAGAATATCGAATTTAAAATATCGTTGTACATAAATATCGTGTTTTAAATATCGTTTTTTCAAAATATCGTGTTATGTAATATTGAGGTCAAGAATATCAAATGTATGTGTTGTATTAAATATTGATGTTAAAAATATTGATGTAGAAAATGTCGTTGTTAAAAATATCATTTTTTGTTATATACTTGTATTTTAGTTTTTTTTTGGTATAGTAATTTATTTTTTATATTTTTAAAATATTTTAATTTTTTTTGGTTCATTAATTTTTTTGGGTTTATAGGGGATAAGGGTGGGAGTATTTAAAAATATGTATCTAAGAATTTGGAAAGTTTAAAAATTATACAAAAAAATATAAATATTTTTAGGAGTGGGATGTTGAGTTTATAAGGGATAAGGGTGGGAAGTGTTTCAAAATATGAATATGAAAATAAAATTTCAAAATTTAAAAAAATATTATAAATTTCTTTTTTATTAAGGGATGTTTTGTTTATAGAGGATAATGTTGGGAGTGTTTTTTTCAACATTTTACAATAAAAATGTGAAATTATTATTTAAAAAACACTATTTATTTTTACTTAATTGTGGTTTTTAGGGTATAATGTTTGTGATATTTTTATTTTTAAAGTTATGGGGATGAATGTTATTTATAATTTAATTTTAAAATGTCTAAAAAAATAAAAACAACATTTATTTGTATTTTATTTTCTAAAAATTTGAAAAATTTGAAAATGTCTCGTATTAAAAAAAATTAATTTGTTGTTAGGTTGTGTTCTTGATTTTGTTTTTAATAATATTTTAGGGAATATTTAAAAATAAACATTTTGTAGATAATAGTGTTATATATTTTTTTGCAAAATATTTTGTAATTTAGGTTTTTTTAAACTTTTAAATTTTTTTTATTTAGTTATTTGACTAAATGAAAGGGTAAAAAAATATTTCTGTTTATTATAAATTTATATGGGTTAAAAATTGTTATATATGTTGTAATTATTATTTATTTTGTTTTAAGATTTTAGTGTGCTGGTGTCCAGCACCTTCACTTATTTAATGTAGTTTGGAGTGGGAATAGCTAATTATATATGTTTAATGTCTAGCACCTTCCTTGAGTTAATGTGGTTTGGAGTGGGAATAGTAAATTATATATGTTTAGTGTCCAGCACCTTCCCTGGGTTAATGTAGTTTGAAGTGGGAATAGTAAATTGTATATGTTAGTGGCCAGCACATTACCTGGGTTAATGTAGTTTGGAGTGGGAATAGGAAATTCTATATGTTTAGTGTCCAGCACCTTCCCTGGGTTAATGTAGTTTGGAGTGTGAATAGTAAATTATATATGTTTAGTGTCTAGCACCTTCCCTGGGTTAATGTAGTTTGGAGTGGGAATAGTAAATTATATATGTTTAGTGTCCAGCACCTTCCCTGGATTAATGTAGTTTGGGGTGGGAATAGTAAATTATATATGTTAGTGGCCAGCACATTCCCTGATTTAATGTAGTTTGGAGTGGGAATAGTAAATTGTATATGTTTAGTGTCCAGCACCTTCCCTGAGTTAATGTGGTTTGGAGTGGGAATAGTAAATTATATATGTTTAGTGTCCAGCACCTTCCCTGAGTTAATGTGGTTTGGAGTGGGAATAGTAAATTATATATGTTTAGTGTCCAGCAACTTCCCTGGGTTAATGTGGTTTGGAGTGGGAATAGTAAATTATATATGTTTACTGTCCAGCACCTTCCTTGGGTTAATGTAGATTGGAGTGGGAATAGTAAATTATATATGTTTACTGTCCAGCACCTTCTCTGACTTAATGTAGGTTTTAATAGTAATAGTATATTATATATATTTACTAATATAATAATAAAAAAATAGGTCATGCATTTTAATGAATGATTTTCATTGCAATTATGATATATGTGAATTAAAATAGAAAGTAAGTAAATAAAAAGATTTAGATTATGGGGCCGATTCCGATTCCGGTCTTAAACCGATCCCGACCGACTCGGACCTGGAATGGAGACCGACCGACACGGACCTGCGCTGTACGACCCGCGCAGTACGATGCCTTGTGTGTGAAATACAACCCACCCGCACGGAACACAAGCCGCACGACCGAACCGTTCGGAAATCATTGATTCGCCCGTAAACTGACCGGGAATCGTACCGACCGACACGCATTAGGAATTGACGCGAGCGAAACGTACCCGCGATGCACGAGCCACGTAGTACGATGCAATACGTGTGAAACGCGACCGACTCGCACGAAGCACGAGCATGAAAACCGAGACGTACAGCAAATAGTGACTAGCAAACAATAGAGCCCTTTGCATCCGAGGCGTACACCAACGTCGAAACAAAGCAGATTGTCAGTGTGACAGACTCAGGTCACCCCGCGCGAGCCACAGGCAGCGTCCGACCCGGTCAAATGAACGTCTCCATCATGCACAACAAAAGCAAAGGAAATAAGACAAAATTATTTTTTAAAAAGCAATGACACAGCCAATATATAAATACATTAAAAAAAAAAGGAACAAAGACACACCCACAACTCCAACTATATAAAAGCCAGAAATCCCTACCATGATCCTTTGCAAACTACAGGCATAGGACAGCAGACAACTCCACCACACTGCAGAGACACACCACAACTAACACAACACGCAACAACTACACCATTTGCACCACTCAAAAACCAAATCACATATTCACTGACAAACTCACACCCACCACACTCACTTACACCCTCACACACACATCAATCACCACAACCACCCAGCACCATGCCCCCCAAGAAGAATCCAAAGTTCACAGATAGTGAGTTGGAAGTCATGATAGACGAAATACTCAGGGTAGAGCCACAGTTGTTTGGCACATTGGTCCAACAGACCCCCATGTCACAGAAAACCAAGATGTGGGAGAGGATTGTCGACAAGGTTAACGCACAAGCTCCTTGTCGGCGCACAAAGGACAACATACAGAACAGATACTATGATGTGCGCAGGAGGGTCAAGAAGCTCATCAACAGGGAGCACGCCTTGAGCACAGACACTGGATGTGGCCCTCCTGTCAGACCAACGCACTTCAGGACCTGGGAGGAGAAGGTGCGGGCCATCCTACCACCAGAGAGCATCCATGGATTAACAGGAATACCAGAGCCTGGTGAGTACACAAACAATATACTCAATTTTGTGCGGCAATACACATATATCACTCTCAAGGGGACAGTTAAACCAATTCCTGCCAGCAAAGCCATAGCAACATAAAGGCAATTATCCTGTGATGTGTATGCCAGTTACCCAAACACAATACCTGCCATCCCACAGTAAAATGGAACTACGACATAACATGTACAAACCTAACGACAAATACTGCAAGGCATTAGCATAAATCACCAACAAACACAGTCATCCATTTCGCCAACAACGTCACACCACCTCACAGGAAAGCTGAGTCAAAATGAAGGAAGGTTGGGCTGCTGGGAATGTGCATGTAGCAGAAAGCATGATGGGAGTTGCAGTCACAGCCAACAGTCCCCCCCATCCCAGCAAGCTCACACTGAACCATGCTCACCTCACAGGGAGTGCAAAAGCACTGCCAAGATGGCTGACACTAGGCCCTGCTGTGGGGAGCACAAGGCCCTGCTGGGGCTTGGGCTCAAACAAACAACAGGACACCAATGCCTGACAGCCTGAAAGGTAACTTACACTCCCTGCAATGGAAGCATGCTGCATGGTGGGATAACTGGACTGGGGGAGGAGTACTGCCTGCTCTGACCACATATACCAGCAGGTACTTGCACACACACACACCCCTTAACACAAACGCAACACAACCCACCTGGTATAATGCATTCCCTCAGAATCCATTCAAATATCCCACAAAGATTTAACACACTGGGTTCTGCAGTGTGAAGCACATGGGCTTGTTGGTACTTTTGTGCAAACAAACACCAGGACAACACTGCCTGCCAACTTGTCAACACAGGCACACCACCACATAGGGAAAAAGCTTCACAGGAAGTAAGGTCAGGTATCGTGGGAAGGTCGGTGTAGCCAAAAGCATGATGGGAGTTGAAGTCACAGCCAACAGTCCCCACCCACATGTCCCAGCAAGCTCCCACTGAACCATGCTCACCTCACAGGGAGTGCAAAAGCACTGCCAAGATGGCTGACACCAGGCCCTGCTGTGGGGAGCACAAGGCCCTGCTGGGACTTGGGCTCAAACAAACAACAGGACACCAATGCCTGACAGCCTGAAAGGTAACTTACACTCCCTGCAATGGAAGCATGCTGCATGGTGGGATAACTGGACTGGGGGAGGAGTACTGCCTGCTCTGACCACATCTACCAGCAGGTACTTGCACACACACACCCCTTAACACAAACGCAACACAGCCCACCTGGTATAATGCATTCCCTCAGTATCCATTCAAATATCCCACAAAGATTTAACACACTGGGTTCTGCAGTGTGAAGCACATGGGCTTGTTGGTACTTTTGTGCAAACAAACACCAGGACAACACTGCCTGCCAACTTGTCAACACAGGCACACCACCACATAGGGAAAAAGCTTCACAGGAAGTAAGGTCAGGTATTGTGGGAAGGTGGGTATAGCCAAAAGCATGATGGGAGTTGAAGTCACAGCCAACAGTCCCCACCCACATGTCCCAGCAAGCTCCCACTGAACCATGCTCACCTCACAGGGAGTGCAAAAGCACTGCCAAGATGGCTGACACCAGGCCCTGCTGTGGGGAGCACAAGGCCCTGCTGTGACTTGGGCTCAAACAAACAACAGGCCACCAATGCATTACAGCCTGAAAGATAACTTACACTCCCTGCAATGGAAGCATGCTGCATGGTGGGATAACTGGACTGGGGGAGGAGTACTGCCTGCTCTGACCACATCTACCAGCATGTACTTGCACACACACACCCCTCCCACCAACACCAAAATACACACCTAGAATTATGCTCCACAAGAGAGTGAGTGAAAAGTCTCTACCAAGAACACAGACAATGGCCTCTGCTGTGTGGAGCCCAAGGCCCTGCTGGGACTTGTGCTCAAACAAACAACAGGACACCAATGCCTGACAGCCTGAAAGGTAACTTACACTCCCTGCAATGGAAGCATGCTGCATGGTGGGATAACTGGACTGGGGGAGGAGTACTGTCTGCTCTGACCACATCTACCAACAGGTACTTGCACACACACACACCCCTCCCACCAACACCAAAATACACACCTAGAATTATGCTCCACAAGAGAGTGAGTGAAAAGTCCCTACCAAGAACACAGACAATGGCCTCTGCTGTGGGGAGCACAAGGCCCTGCTGGGACTTGTGCTCAAACAAACAACAGGAAACTACTGACTGACAGCCTGAAGTAAATTGTGACTCCCTGCAATGGAAGCATGCCACATGGGGGATTACCTGGCCACTGTGGGTGAAGGAGGTCCTGCAATGACTCCAAATGCCATCAATGCCGCATCAAAACACACCTTCTCTGCTCGAACAAATTGCACCCTGGGACCAGTCACTCCAAAAGTAAATGCCTTGGCAAGATGTCTGACACATGGTCCTGATGTATGAATTGGCTGCAAGTCACACCTACGCACTGGCCAACTCAAACACATTTACACTCACAGCCATTGGAACTGTAGGTGTCCTCCCACTGTCTGGAGATTCAGTGTCCCTGGGGTGTCCCCTGACCTGCCTGTGAAGGTGTGTTTCGTAGATGACAATTGGGGAGATGCAGACATAGTACATAGCACCAAGCACACACAATGTCACATATACATCATTGACAGTGGACACCTGACAGTGACTAGAATGGACACACACATATAGCTGACACTGTAGCATGGTGTCATACACAAAATGTACATTTGTGTGCTGCATTTCAATACCACATCGGTCTGCGTTGTACGCATCATTCACACAACACATCACTCACTGTCATGGACAATCCAAACACAATGACTATCCTGGACTGCATCGGATGACGCATGCAACTCACAGCAGCAGAACTGTAACACACACACCTCTGCCCATCACTGTCATGAGCATGGAAAAGAAAGAGTGCTGCTGTGCCCAATCCCTCTCACTGTGGAGGAAATAGACAAGATAAAAGACGTTAGCACAAACAAAACTCTGCACCAACATCATTAGGCACGGTAACACCATTACGTGTTTGAAATGAGATGTGAACTAGGAACACAGATAACCAGAAAGTATCTCACATTGGATCACAGGCATACCGGATTGTGACCATGTTGCACAGACACATCAATGTGACGCACAGAGCAACGCAACAAATTCCACCACACATGCACCAAGCTTGATACATACCCTAAGTGGAATTGTACGTATGTCATCGTTATAGCACAAATGTGGACAGGGATGATACAGCTGTGTCAGGCATGTGATGGAACCTGAGTAGCAATGGACATGTACAGACAATTGATCTATACATGAGCTGGTCATGCACACAGCTTGACGTGCACATCGAAATGCTTCAGGTTGCCATGACAAAGTGCTTCAACAATATCAACCTCAGTCTGTCACAACTTTTGACAATGCAATGTACAGACTCTCATTATGATATCCAGTGGCAAATGTCATGTGTGGAAACGTTGATGTTGGTAGAAACATAACATACATTGTGTGTCTCCTCCAAACACAGGGGATGCTGGGGACACAGCACGACCTGAAGACGAGTCCCAGTCCCAGACTCTGGCGGACCCTGAGCTCACCGGTGTGGATCAGTCCCTGTCCTCTTCGGACGACGACCCTGAACAACCTGGCACCTCCAGTGTGACTGATCGTGCAGCCCCAGCAGCAGTAACATCAGCACCCCCTGCAACCACACCTGCCACATCTGATACCACACCGAGTACCCCTGCTGACACGGACAGGCCGAGGCCACTGAACAACAACGGAACAGGTACACAGGGCACCCTGGAAGCAAGGGACAACACCACCATCGCAAACACTCAAGTGGTCCCAGTGTTGCATGTGCCGGCCACGGCAGGTCCTGCCCGTGTGGGTAGGGGCGGTGGGAGGGTGGGCAGGCAGAGGACACGGCCTGCAGAGGGGGCTGGACTGCATGATGAGCCACACCTGGGACGTATCATAGATGCGTACCAGGAAAGCACCGGAGGATTTGGACAGGTAGTGGGGATCCTCAAGGACATCAAAGAACAGCAGGCTGCACATCATGCCCGCTTGGACTCCCACATGTCCCGGATGGAGTCCAAGTCGGACAAATTGGATGAACTAACAGCGGTGCATAGGGACATACTGACATGCCTCCGCAAGATCAGCACCAACATGTCCATACCTCCCTGTGTGCCCACAACATCTGTTGCCACAACATCCGCAACTGCCACAGGGAGGGAGGAGGACTCTGGCGGAGAGTCCTCTGCACTGCAGCAGCCTGCACATGAGGGTCCCCCGAGAAAGAAGAGGGGTCATCCAAAGAAGGGGAATTGAGACGCTGATGGCCATGCATATCCCCCAGGAACTCAACACCTGTACTGTATGTCGTCCCTTGTGTGCAAACCAATTAACCTTGTCGACTGACACACAAATCTCCCACTTGACATGGAGGGTCACAGTTGTGACAATGCAGCAAATGACTGTGGATTCTACTCTGGACATTTCATCTCTTAAGACTACCAACTCACCTGTGAACTTTGGATTACCATCACATTGTACAACACTTCAAATTCCGTTCACCATCCTTACACATGTCTGTAAATAAAATCACATTCACACAACACTTGCCTCTGTCGTGATTTATACTTTGTCTGTTTCATGGCGATGATGATCTGATAAGGAACACTGTGCATGCAAACTACCACAGCAATGTGAACACCGTCATGTGAGTCATGGTAATGTGACACATATGAGGGAGACACACCACTAGGGCAACACAAGACATACTCACCATGTCCAGCTAACTCATCCTCATAAGTGATGTCAACAGGAAATACAGTGGAATGCACATACACCACACCCATCCTGGGTCAGTGGCAAGCATTCCACATGTACAGGATGCCAATGACTGTCTGATGTGTAGATACACACGGAGCACATCCCAAAGTGAAGCAAAGGTTTATTAAAGATTCACAACGTGAAAATTCCACAACTGATGCAAATTAACCTCACGTAACAGTGAGCAAACATTAAACAAGTTGTAAACAAGGAAAGTCCAGGGGTGTGTGGCACATCATTGGTTGGGACAACGACTACTTGCACTCTGGAACAAGGATCTGGGTTTTGGTGTTCAGACCTCACCATACAGCAGCCAAAGTACCCTGTGAAGGACAGACAGAAAACACAAACAAAAACCTTGAATTACAGCATACAACAACAATATACATGCCCACAAATGTAACAAAACTACGTACACACAACATATCAATCAGCTAAACACTGTTTGGGAGTACAGACTACCTGAAAGGACACATCACTGCAAGCATCCTGACAAGTAGCATACAGTCACACTCAAAGCAGCACAAGTGCACCACCAACAGATATCAGGCAAACACAATACTTTGAAGACACATCAGTGTATACTCACATTCATGTGAAGAAGTTGAGGATCAGCTGGCTACGAACATCATCCTCACCCTCATCATCACTGGCATCATGCCCCAGGGCAGGATCCTCCACGGCTGGTGGAGGTTGGTCATCGTCATCTTGGATGAGAGGCAACTTCTTCATCACTGCCAGGTTGTGTAGCATGCAGCACACTATGATGATTCTGCACACCTTAGCAGGTGCATATGGGAGGGCCCCTCCTGTCTTGTCCAGGCAGCGGAATCTGCTTTTCAGGAGTCCAAATGTCCGCTCGATCACTCTCCTGCTCCGACCATGTGCCTCATTGTAGCGCATCTCCGCCGGTGTCACAGGGTTCCTGAGGGGTGTCAGCAACCACGGCATGTTTGGGTATCCGGAGTCACCTACATAAAGACAATAGCACATTAGATGAGTCTTAAAAGAGGGTGTAAATAAACTTTAGCAAAATCACACAATAGTAAACAGTCAGTACACACCGACAAGCCAGGCACGCTGGTGCTGCATCTGTGACATAATCGTTGGGATGCGACTACTCCGCATGATGTAGGCGTCATGCGCTGAACCTGGGAAACGTGCACAAACATGTGAAATGGTCATGTCAGACAGACATACCACCAGAGCATTGATTGAGTGGAAATGTTTCCTATTCCGGTATGTCTGCTCATGTGCCTGTGGTGGTACCAAAGCCACATGTGTCCCATCAATGGAGCCAATGACATGTGGCATCCTCCCCAGGGCATAGAAGTCACCCTTGATGTCAGAGAGTCGTTGTGGTGTTGGGAAATGGATGTAGTGGTTGAGGAAATGCAACATCGCCTCCAACACATCTCGTAGCACACGGCTGAACATGGTCTGTGACATCCCACCAGCAGTAGCAACTGTGTGTTGGAAGGTACCGGTGGCAAAGAAGTGTAGGGTTGCCATCACATTCACCTTGGGGGTCAGCGCAGTAGGGTATGTCCGGCCAGGTTGCAAGTGTGGTGCCAACTGCTCCGCCAATTCTTCAATCAGTGGCCTAGTGAAGCGGTACCGTCGCATGCAGTCACGTTCAACCATGGTGGCAAGGTCAGGGAACGGTCTGTGGACAGCTGGTCTCCTGCAGTACATAGATGAGCAAAGACAGTTTGTCAGTTCCCCTATCTAGGTGCCAGTGTACATGCTAAATAGCACATGAAACAACAGGACACAAAGACATGATGTATGTGCTGTAGTGTATGTGCACACATGTCAGATACATGCCCATCATCTGAAATCTCAGCTCTACAGGTCCACACAAGAAGGTCCATGTTGTGCTGTGACCAATCTATGGGCTCTGCCACAGTACATCAGTATGAGTGTCACATACCAGACACACACCAGTCACTAGTGAGGACAGATGTCTACCACACATCACAGGTTTTTCACAGACACACACAGGGACCTTGTGTCGCCACAAGGACACCATCATGATGTAGCGTCTCATATACACTCCACAACGCACACATGACACACACATGAAGTGCCACAACGTTTTTTTGCATCGCACACATGGTGTCTGTGACACACAGACGCCACATCAACTCACATTGACAATACACATGGATGTGGTGACCGTTTGACATTGAGCACATGAAATCAGAGTAATCTCCGTAGCTAAATGCACACATACTGAGGATGAACATCACAATTGTGGCACTGGGACACCCTGTGACACACATCCCATTCCACCTAAGAGTTAGGGTGTATGTCACATGTCATACACAATGTACCCCGGGAACTGTGTACATGCCTCATGCCCTGAACTGTACAGTCGTCAATCACAGTGGTTATGTGTCCAACACACAAAGGTATCTGTCCCCATGACACCTTGCCCTGCCTGGGAGTGTGTGCCACTAAGTGACACATACCAAATCACATGTTTTCCCACAAATGCACACACAGGTAATGCAGCCTGACATGCCCCATGATATACTGTGTCACAGGCTGTATTGTTGTTGGTGTGCCCATGTGTCCATGGAAAGCTATTGTGGGTGGAATACTTAGCACATTGCCTGCAATGGTGACTGACGTGGGTCACCAATTCAAAAGACGCGTCGTACACATAGGGAACGAGGCAAGCGCACGCCTTGCACACACGCCTTGCACATTGACTGCAATGGGGACTGACGCGGGTGACCAATTCAAAAGACGTGTCAGACACCTAGGGAACGAGGCGACCGCACACCTTGCACACACGCCTTGCACATTGACTGCAATGGGGACTGACACGGGTGACCAATTCAAAAGACGCGTCGGACACATAGGGAACGAGGCGAGCGCACGCCTTGCACACATGCCTTGCACATTGACTGCAATGGGGACTGACGTGGGTGACCAATTCAAAAGACGCGTCGGACACCTAAGGAACGAGGCGAGCGCACGCCTTGCACATTGACTGCAATGGAGACTGACGCGGGTGACCAATTCAAAAGACGCGTCGGACACCTAGGGAACGAGGCGAGCGCACGCCTTGCACACACGCCTTGCACATTGACTGCAATGGGGACTGACACGGGTGACCAATTCAAAAGACGCGTCGGACACATAGGGAACGAGTCGAGCGCACGCCTTGCACACATGCCTTGCACATTGACTGCAATGGGGACTGACGTGGGTGACCAATTCAAAAGACGCGTCGGACACCTAGGGAACGAGGCGAGCGCACGCCTTGCACACACACCTTGCACATTGACTGCAATGGGGACTGACGCGGGTAACCAATTCAAAAGACGCGTCGGACACCTGGGGAACGAGGCGAGCGCACGTCTTGCACACATGCCTTGCACATTGACTGCAATGGGGACTGACATGGGTGACCAATTCAAAAGACGCGTCGGACACGTAGGGAACGAGGCGAGCACACGCCTTGCACACACGCCTTGCACATTGACTGCAATGGGGACTGACGCAGGTGACCAATTCAAAAGACGCGTCGGACACCTAGGGAACGAGGCGAGCGCACGCCTTGCACACACGCCTTGCACATTGACTGCAATGGGGTTTGACCAATCCAAAGACGCGTCGGACACCTAGGGTCCAAGGCGAGCGCGCGCCTTGCACACACGCCTTGCACATTGACTGCAATGGGGACTGACGCGGGTGACCAATTCAAAAGATGCGTCGGACACCTAGGGAACGAGGCGAGCGCACGCCTTGCACACACGCCTTGCACATTGACTGCAATGGGGACTGACGCGGATGACCAATTCAAAAGACGCGTCGGACACCTAGGGAACGAGGCGAGCGCACGCCTTGCACACACGCCTTGCACATTGACTGCAATGGGGACTGACGTGGATTTGGCCCTTGTACGATTCGTGTGCTGAAAAATCAGTTGGCTCCCTACAACAATGTATCAGACTCGTTGGTGTAATGGGTTTGAAATATTTGAACAATGCGGAAGGCGTGTACGAGCCGTGCAATGCGATGGATTGGCCAGATTCATAGGATGCAAACGTGTTGGACCTATCGCTTTGGACGCATGGGACAGAATCTGCCTCTGCAGCACAAATATAAGGCTGTCTGTTCCCCTGAAAGCTCACTTGCCTGCACTACATGCTCCAGATTGACATCTCTGCTACCACTGCTGCTGTCTCTGCATCCTCTGGCTCCAAGAATGGCACGCACTGTGGAGAGGGCCCCATCCTTCACAGAGGAGGAGAGCAAGGCCCTGCTGGACAGCCTCCTTCCACAGTTCAGCAAGCTGTATGGGACACCAGGGGAGCAGGTGAGTGTGCAGTCCACATCCCTTTTTCATTGTGCATGTTGTCTGACTGGCACTAATGGCATTGTACACCAGTGGCTAGCATGCTCACTGAGTAGTTGTTACCCCCAAAGTGTGTATGTACCTGTAGTGGACAGGTACTGTGCATGAAAAGTGCATTTTGACACAGTTATTATACTCAGGCAATGTTTCAATTTTGTAAATGCAGGACAACTGTCAATAACCATAGTTGCACTACCTGTGTACATCATATGCCCTTCTGATGAAGACATGTATATCCAACTGTGTGTTGCACAAACATGTTGCATGTCTGGTAATGGACTTTTATCCTTGTCATCCTCACAGCTGATGCCCATCAGAAGCAGGAGATATGGCTGACCATTGCCCGGGCTGTTTGATCTGTGGGGGTCTACAGACGCTGCATCCGCAACTGCCAGAAGAGGTGGCAGGACCTTCGTGGCTGGACCCGGAGGATCGCCAGAGTCCAGCTGAAGCTGTCGCCTCCTCGCATAAGGGGTGGACGATGGACACTGACCCCCCACATGCACCGGATTCTGGCGGTGGTCTTCCCTGACCTGGATGGGCAGTTAAAGGCCAGACAGCAGCAAGGAGGGGGTAAGTGCATGCCTTTTCTGTGAACTATGTCTCACATGCTCTTTGCACTCCTTCATCCTGGTTACACTCCCACAGATCTCCTGTCTGCTTGAACAGGAGTCATGTTCCTAAATTAGTTCATGGCCCATCCTCATCTGATACACAGGTGTGGCCCTTTCAGTCTGTGACTTGTGTCACTTGTGTTGTGTGTCCCTGCTGTTGTCCAAAATTAAGGTTGTAAACAGCATCTGCTACCGGTGCATTGTTTTGTCCTCATGAGTGAGGCAATTGATTGCCATGTGTCTGCACATTGCCAGAAATCAGACATGTACTCTATGTGGGCAAATGATATGTGTTCCAATTGATGCTTTGGCTCACCATATGTGTCTGGGGTATTTACCACACAGCCATGCAGCAGGTAAGACAATGTTGGGGCCTCATAATAATGTACATCATGTGTGTCACACATGCATGAACACATGCCTAGTGTTCAGGGTAATCCCATGTTGCACATGGAACTGGACATGTATGCCTACTCCGGACATGAGGAACACTCTGTGCTCCTACTCCTGTGTGTCAGCCTACATGTAATTCATTGTGAAATATGCAATATGGTGTCTGCCTCTGTGTCATTCTGGAGTGGCCTAGCTTCTTAGACTCCTGTGGTGTTGAGCATTTTGGTTTTGGCAGCTAGCTGAGGTGTGGCTAATGGATCATCACAATGGGGAAAAACATAGGTGTGTGATCATTTGACAGTGCATAATGATGTACATAATAGTGCAGGCAGCCTCAATTCATTCTCATCGGACTGTGCTGTTATCATGTTCACAGATTGGTGCTTGCAGTCACTCAACTGTCGCATTTGTATTACGTGGGATCATCATATGCCTTAAGATGTGTGTAGCAGTAGTGGAACATGTGCACTTGACAGCTGCAGGGCTTACATTCCCCAAAATGATAATGATTGTGACACAGTGCAGACTTTTTTATTTATGGATGTACTGCCCCTGTGACTTTATCCAGTGATGACTGATTAGCCAGACTGGCCCGTAGCATGGTATCCCACTTGCTAATGTGTATCTTGCCGTTATGTCAGTTGTACAGCATACACTCTATTGTGGCATTGACCATCAATACATGGGCACATCATGGTGTCTTGTGAAGGAAGCATATCCATTTTACTGACAATGAGTTTGGCCATCCCTTATCCTGACACATGTACTGAGTCAGTGGCAGGAGATGGGATATGTGTGTACTGACACATTTCATTCACAATTTAAGATGTTCTGAGATATGTCTATGTGGTGCATGTGTGCACATATAAGTAGTGGCATACTACATGCACCAGACAGATGGGTCCATGGAGGGGAAGTGTATTAGTGGCATGGTTGACTGGCAGAATGACAGGTGTCTTTTTCAATATGTGCCAGCACTTCTAGCAATATTTAGCAAATGCGTCAAATGCGTCATCTGTAATGTGCTGTAATGACTGTGATGTCTCAGGTGAAACAAGTGACTGATGTGTATCTGTTTATCCTGATTGTTTGCAGAAACATCTTCGGCTACTGGAGGAGACAGCTCCACAGACCAAGAGGAGCCGCAGAGCCAGACTGGGTCTGCTGGAGAGGAGTTGGAGGGACACAGTGGCACAGAGGGTGAGGGGAGCCACACTGAGGAGACCTCAGCTACAGCCACCTCGGCTGAGGAACACAGCATCTCCAGTGAGGACTCCCTTGTGGAGGTGGGTGTCAGCAGACCCCAGATAACACCGAGCGAGTCTGTCCCCGCCACCACCACCATCTCCACCCTCCCATCTGCTCCCATCCCAGAGGTCCGTGGAGGCCCCCGTGTAAGGGAGCATGTCTCCTTTGTGCCAGGCACCGCACCCCCTGCCCCTGTCTCCCCTGCTGCCCTGAGTGTGGAGTCTGTGGACTTGCTGAAGCAGCTCCATGTAGGGCAGACAGCGATGCTGAGTGTCCTCTATTCCCACACCAGTCTGTTGACACAACTGGTGTCCTTCATGGAGGGCATCTCATCAAACATGTCTGCCCTACATCGGACTATTCAGGCCATGGCCTCCACACAGACGTCAGCAGTGTCCCTCCTCCAACAGTCACTCACCCCTCCTACCTCTGCCACATCCACATTCCCCACTGCCCTACCTGTCCAACGCACACACACACCAGCACCGGCACACACCACAACAGACACAAGCAGCACACAGCCACGCAAGCCAAAATCCAAAGCCACAGGCACGCACACTCCGGGGACTGAAGGCACACACACAGGGGATGGGTCACAGACGCACAAACAGACATCCGCAAGCACTCCGCAATCCTCAGATGCCTCTCCCTCCAAAACCCCTTCCCTTGCCTCACCTGCAACCCCCCTTCCCAGCAGCTCTTCCTCTGTGACCTTGGCCTCTTCCCCACCGATCCATCTGCTCCAACTCACAAGGGGACGAGGAAGTCACCACGCACAGGGGGGAGTTCCCCTGCCACACGGACACCCTCCCCCAGGCGCATGGACACTGAGGCCACCATCCGCAAGTCTCCCCGGACTAGGAAGAGCAAGACCCCACCACAATCCCGCATCTCCACCACACAGTCTCCGTCCTGCAGCCCCCAGGCCACCACTCCACAGGTCCCCCAGCCACACCCTGCCCCTGGTTCACCCACACACCGATACCGCATCCCCAAAATGATTAGGCCCTCCCCCCTACCACATGCACTTCTACCCCCACCTCACATGCTCAGCCTGTTCCTGCCACTGGTGTGGAGTCCGTGTCTCCCCCTCTGTCCTGCCCACCTCAACTGGACCCCATGACACTACTTTGGAGGTTGGCACTGCAGTGGAGAGCTCATCCACCCCGTCTGACTTTGGCACTGCAGTGGAGACCACGTCCACACCATCTGACCTGCCCACTGCTGTGGTGCTGGCAACCACCCCATCTGACTTCATCCCTGCAGTTGTGACGGTGCCCACTGTGTCAGACACCTCCACTGCAGTTGCCAGTGACACTCCAGCACCCACCACCCCTCCCCTGCTCCATTCTGCTGTCCCCTGATCCTGTCCCTGCGGTGCCTGGCCTGCCCCATGTATGCCCCTCCAAGGGGAGATGTCCCATGGTCGTAGCAGTGCAGGCAAGCAATGGGTGACAACTTATCACATGTCACCCTGGTTGAATTGAGAAATGGACTGGCCATTGGCCTTTTGACATTGTGGACTCGAATTACCAGTTTTGAGGAGTTTTATTTTTTAATAAAGCAAATTGTTGTTATCCATTGTTATTGCATCTAATGTGCATGATGTTGATGATGAGTATCATGGACTTGATGTTGTACTTGTGTTTTGAAGGTACAACAGGATGATTTGTTGATGTGATGGACTCCATGTGGTCCATGGGATATGTGTACTTTTCTGCTATGTATCCATGACATCCTTTGCTGCAATTACAGGGTGTAATGATTGCAAAATGTTGTAACCAGGATTATCTCTTTGGGTTTGCTACTTCACATCATTGGCATACACTGTTGCACATATGTTGTACTTACATTTGGGCACATGGTGAGATTCCCTGACTGGGCCCATCTACACTGGACAGGCAGGTTTGTGCATCCATGGTACACAAGTCATCTGTGTCATCAGTGCAACTATCTCTACATGTGTATTGCGTATGTGCAGATGACTGAAGGGACACTCCCGTACACATGTTGCTGTGACCAGAGCTTTCATTGTGTTGTAATTGTTGGCTCACTGTGCAAGTGGTGTGCTGGCATGACAGGACCATGCACAAACAAAGTTTTTCACAGCTGACATTCCCCAGGAGTGGAGACCCCTCATGGCATTGTGTCATTCCGTGGCATTGCCTGTGCACATGGTGTGTGTTGTGTGAGCATGTCTGTGTGTGTTCCCTTCCCTTTTTTCGACTCAGCCTGTGTTCCATGCAGATGTTCCTGTTATGTGCACTTGCTGAGTTGTCCTGTGTTCATCAGACTTCTTTTCCCTGGGTTTACTGGGATGTAGGTGCATGGCAGACTACTGGTCATTAGGTTGTCATCCCTGGCTGTTTTAGTTGTAATTTCAGTGCATGTTGTCAAAAGCAATTGGGACACATTCAGGATTCCCATTGGCACTTATGTGTTTCCAACATCATGTTGTTTTCCCTATGTGGTATCTGTCAGTGTGAGGTTCACTCGTATGTGTGTGTGACTACTCACACTCATCAGGGTCATTGCTGCAATGTTGGAAGGTGTCAACATGTGTTCTTTGTGGGTCTCCTTTGGTTCCTCATTGGTGTAGGTGTGTGGCAGGGTTCCCAATGAATCGTGTTGTCTTCATATTATGCCCATGTTCCGCATACTGTGCAGTGTGGCAGACATTCACAGGTGTTGTTGACAGGCCATGTGTGTTGATTTTTGTGTACCTTAGATCCCCCCACCACCCCTGGGATTGTAATGGGTGCTTTGAGCACTGTCAACAGTCCCTGTGTGCCTAGCTGATGCACATTGTTGCAGATCAGGGTGTGTGGTGTTGAGGGTGGCCACATGTGAGTTGTTTCATGTCTAGGCCCCTACCTACATTTTGCACATTGGTTGCAGGACATGGCCAGTGATTTGGGTTTATGGAGGTGTGATGTGAGTTTGTTGTTCTGGACACATGACCCAGTATGCACAGCTGACTGTGCTCCACAGTATAGGCAAAACAGACCTTTGTCATCACAGTGGGATTGGCGTACAGGCTACTGTCACCACAAATTAGGGTACTAGAGGGTAGTGCTGTAGTGGGTCTGTCTCTTGCTGTGTTGGTTGCTGTTCCACCCAGCTTGTGTCACATGAATACGTTGCCATACCACTCATCTGACAATGTATGCTTGACCACAAAGGGGTGCCCAGTTCATTAGTTACTTTTTGTATGGCACTGTGGACACATCTGTGTGATTGGAGTTCATCCCACCGTCATGTGTTATGTACTAGCCTGGGGACACTGAGACACACACACATGTTGTGTATGATATGCAGTGTGGATCTGCCTGTCTGTGTTTGTGCATCTGCACCTCTGCATTGGTATTGCTTTTGCGTTCCTATGTGTGGATGTAGTTTGGAGGTTTTTCCCTAATGTCCATGCATCTTGTAGCTCATCATCCTGCACATTGCTCATGTTTGGTATGTCCCATTGCTGCCATGGTACGGGACTTTGTCACCTAACATCGACAGTCTCCATAGGATTCCTCAGTTTGTGTGTCTGTTCATAGAGATATGTGTGTATGCATCATGATGCTCACTTTTCACATAGTCTAATTGGACACTGTGGGCATTGTCAGGGCTCATGGCCAATGCTTGTCTGCACATGGCAGAGGGAGTTCTTGTGATACACAGCAATCTTTGCCTCTCAAATCTATGTTTGTATGTGACACAACCACCACATTGCCACTACATTGGTTGTGGATTTGGGAGCAGTGAGCACAAATGCTGGTCTGGTGATGCTGCTATTATTTTGCCACACTCACCTTCTGGTCACTGTAGTGATGTGGGCTTTGGAACCCATTATCACAATGTTCCTGAGATGCTGGAGTTTTGAACCCACAGTCCTCTTTTGGGCACACATGTGATGGGAGTCACATTGTATGTTCACTATCAGAATCAGTGTTGTGGGCATTTGGCACACACATACATAGAATCTTGCAACGATGGTAGGGGTGGGGGTTTGCTTAGTCACCCTATGCGTGTGAATGCTGGTGGTGCAGGGCATCCAGCCCCCTATGAGTGGGGATGGTAGTGGTGCAGGGCATCCAGTCCCCTATGAGTGGGGATGGTAGTGGTGCAGGGCATCCAACCCCTATGAGTGGGGATAGTAGTGGTGCAGGGCATCCAGCCCCCTATGAGTGGGGATGGTAGTGGTGCAGGGCATCCAGCCCCCTATGAGTGGGGATGGTGGTGGTGCAGGGCATCCAGCCCCCTATGAGTGGGGGGTACTGGTATTGATGGGCATCCAGCCCCCTATGAGTGGGAGGTACTGGTATTGATGGGCATCCAGCCACCTATGAGTGGGGGATACTGGTATTGATGGGCATCCAGCCCCCTATGAGTGGGGATGGTAGTGGTGCAGGGCATCCAGCCCCCTATGAGTGGCGATGGTAGTGGTGCAGGGCATCCAGCCCCCTATGAGTGGGGGTACTGGTATTGATGGGCATCAAGCCCCCTATGAGTGGGGATGGTAGTGGTGCAGGGCATCCAGCCCCCTATGGAGTGGGGGTACTGGTATTGATGGGCATCCAGCCCCCTATGAGTGGGGGTACTGGTATTGATGGGCATCCAGCCCCCTATGAGTGGGGTGTACTGGTATTGATGGGCATCCAGCCCCCTATGAGTGGGGATGGTAGTGGTGCAGGGCATCCAGCCCCCTATGAGTGGGGATGGTAGTGGTGCAGGGCATCCAGCCCCCTATGAGTGGGGATGTTAGTGGTGCAGGGCATCCAGCCCCCTATGAGTGGGGATGTTAGTAGTGCTGGGCACCCCCCGCTAGGTGTGGGCACTGCTGGTGGTGTGGACCATGCTACCCCTGTGGTTTTGCTTTTGCTGGTGGAAGGCATGTCCCCCCCTATGTGTGTGTAGTATTTCATGTGTTCGTGACGTTTGTTTGTGTGGGTGTCTGACTTACCGTCTGCGATGTACGCGTCTGTTCATGATCCGGTCATAGATATACAGTACAGGGATGACCTGCGCGATGGGATTCATCATTGGTTCGTCTCGTACTTGCTGATTGTTGCTCCGTCTCATACACGTTGTGAGTTGGTCCGTTTCGTAGCAGTGGATCATGTTGTGGCGCGAATCGGACCTGCTATTCATCTCTCCCGGATGCTGTGACGTGCTGCTAGTGGCGACCCATTCGGCGCGTAGGATTTGCGCATCGTACTTGTCCGGCCTGAAACTATTGTGGAAACTGCTTCCGCGCGACTCGGATGGGCGTTTGGATATGCGGCTCGTACGGGAAATGTTGCTGGAATCGAATCCTACGTGTCGTTCGGAATTGTGGCACTTTTGCACATCGTACTTCATCGCCCGGACGGACCGGCTCCCAGTACGAGTCGGTCGCAAGGTAAGGCTACGGACAGCTCTCGGAGGGCTGTCCGAGCGAGATCGGAATCGGCCCCTTAATGTTTCAATTTATCTTTATTGAAAAAATAGAGAAAAGAAATTTAGTACACTTTATTTTATGTACAATATTTTGGAATCAAATTTTATAAAGCAAGACAATAATACATATTTTATTGTTTTGTAATGTAAAATATTTTGTAATTATTGTAACATAAATAATAACATTTTTAAACATGTTTAACATTTAACAATTTTATTTTATATAATCAAAATGTTTGGAAACATACATTTTTATCAAATGTGACAATGTTAATTGCATTTTTTGCATACATATATTCATTTAATTATTATTTTGTAATAGTTATAAAATTGTTCATATTTTTTAAATATATATTAAATAATTGTATAAAGTGTATATTATTATTTAATATAATTTGTTTACATTTTTGGGTTATATTTTCTTTTTTTTAATACGCTTGATATTAAATAATATTATAGTTGTTATAATATTATTTAATGTATGAGAAAAATAAACATTATATAGTTAGGAAAACATTGTGTAAGAGTACTTTTTTTTCAAAATATTATACATTTTTTATACTTTTCTAAACAGTAAATAAATACTTATAACAAAAAAAATGTTTTTTAATGTGTAGTAAAAAATATGTATGTTGTAAACAATTTTTACTAGATATTGTACATATAATACAAAATATTTTACAAATTTCTTACAGTGGTATATATTTTATGTACATTTTTTCATTTAAGATTTTTCTTTTCCATTGAGTTCAATGGGGAATAGTTCTTTTTTTATTTCAGTTATGTGGCCATTTTTGTTTTCAGTAACTCGTATTTTTTAGTCTATCAGTGTTCTTTTTGGGTCATTTCTGAAGGGAGAAGCTCGCCGTTGGAAGCTGCGTCGCATTGGTTATGGTAAGTGTTGTATTCTCTGTAATACTTTACTTAGTGCTGTAGCTCTATGTTGCAGCTCAATGTTCTGATGCTTATGTCATTCTTGTTAGAATGTTCTATGGTTGCCTGGTTGCTTTGTTGCTGGGCTTGTTGTATTCAAAAGGTTTGGTGAAGCGGTTGGAGCTGGATGGAGATTTGCCTATGTTTCCTGTCTGCCGTGTAGCCTACAACTAATAAAGTTGTGGAATCATCTCCTTCGTGCCTGCTTCTTCACTACAAATTTGTGGCGACGAGCTGGCTACACGGTAACACGCTGAACCCTGCGTGTGCATTCTGCAGTCCGACATATTTATTGAAGAAAACTAAAGGTTCCTACCTTCCTTGGCGGTAAGACTGTTGTTTAACTTTCATTGTTTGCCACTCGAATCGCCAACCCGGCGCACCGTTTCCGAATCGCATTGTGTGCAAGCAGACCGTCGATATTTCTTCAAAGAGTTCTTCTTCGTTTTGTATGTGACTGTATTATGCCCTCACCAGTGCCCGCAACGCTTTGACTGTTTTTCCAGTTATCGCCACGGTTTTTCTGCTTTACCGGATACTATTTTCTATGCGCATCGACTCTGCGCATTGGGTGGGCCTAACATCTTGCCTGTCCTTGCCTAACGTACACACGTCAAACAACAAGCCAGATCCAGTGCCTGACTCTGCCTGACTCTGCGCGTGGGACATATCACGCATTTCTTGGTCGGCCATTTTTATTACGTCACGATGAAACCCTTATTAAGGATTTTACGGGCACTCGGCAACCAGTTCAGCTGCCTAGCAGCACTCAATCTTCTATCAACGTTCAAGTCCGAAGTCGGTCACGGTGACTGGCACACCTTTTTTTCTTCGTGTTTAACTTCTGTTCGAAGTACGCTGAGGCGCACTTCATTATTGTTGAAAACTATTGCGGATATTTATACTGTGATCCGCACACCAATACAGTTAAAGGCATCATTTATATGTCAGTCTCCGGTTGTTCACGCAAAGCTGATCACTGTGATTAGCACACCTTTGTCTTTTCTTGCTGATGTCATTTCATATTTTGTGATCACCACATCCCAAGTGCTATCCACATTAATTTGAAAACAATTTTGCTTGAATTTGTTTATACAAACATTTCAGGTGGATATTATCGATGATCCACACATCTTAAGTCTGCACAGCGAGGATCTACACAGTTATTCTCACACTTTTGCCTGCTTTTAGCTTTTACAAAAGGGAAAAGCGAATCTTCACACGGTGATTCGCACACCAATATTTTCTTATCTTTTTTTTCTTTTTTTACTCTGTTGTTTTCTGTTGTTTTATTGGCTCCTGCAATCTTCGTTGTTTCAATTTGTGCTATCATTTTCACTTTTCACCTTTTAGGTGCTTTCCTATTCCCTTACTCTTTGTTTTTTATGTTTCTTTTCTTCTTTTCGTTCATATCTGGACCATGCAATCTGTTGTTCCTCCTCCTTCCTTCTTGGACTCTCCAGGAGAACCTCCTGTTCGATGGGAGGTTTGGTTCGATGCTTTCAACACCTATCTCGGAGCAATTGGTGCTTCCAGATTTAGCAGTGAGCGAAAAAATGCCTTCTTCTCCATTCCTTGGGTTTTGCGGGTAGGTCTATTTTTAAGCACCTTCCTGAAATACCTCATCTCCCAGATGATGACGTTGACGTCTTTCAAGACACCATTACAAAACTCAAAACGAGGTTTGATAAACAACCAAGCCTAATGGTTTTACGTCACAAATTCTTTAAAAGACGTCAAGGTGAAGGGGAAGACGTTGACTCTTACATCTCTGTTCTGCGCAGTCTGGCCTCTGTTTGTCAATTCGAAGTATTTACAGATCAGTTGATCAGGGATCAATTCATATGCCAATGCAAGGACAAACAAATTCGCCAAAAGTTATTGCCTCTAAGTAACCCCACTCTTGATGAGACAATCAAAATAGCGAAAAGTATTAACGTCCCAGATTTCGCTGAAGGAACTAGAGGATAAAGCTCTTGAATCAGTAAATGTTGTAATAGGTAATGCTAAGGGTAAACAGGTTGACATTCGATATTCTTCCCCAAGAAATTCTGCAAGTAAAAACTCCTCTGTGGGGAAAAATGTGACAAATTTTTCTACCACAAAACAAATGTGTTATCGCTGTGGTAACCCACCTCACCAGAAGGGTGGGAAGTGTCCAGGTGCCAATGTTGTTTGTAATTATTGCAAAAAAGTAGGCCATTTTGCAAAAGTATGCTTGAAAATGAAGAATAAAAATAAAACAGTTGCGTGTGTGTTGGAATCTGATCAAGAGTCAGATTCTGATATTGTCTCTGTAGTTACTGATGTGCATGATTCTGAACCTGTTGAAGGTGATCCAAGTAACTGTGTTGATCCTATAGTTGAGATCGGTGTTGGTGATAAATCTCTAAATTTACTTGTTGATTCAGGCGCTAGAATCACAATGATAACACAGAAACTATTCAGCGAAACGTGGGAAGACAGACCTCTTGAACCTCCTGATCGCTCCCCTGTTTCTTATGAGGGGCGGAAAATTGAACTCTTGGGTTACATCGAAGATGTTTTAGTTTTTAAAGGAAGGAAAATTAGAGGCAAGATCTACGTTGCCCTCAAGGGATTGAACATTTTAGGCTGGTACCACCAAGGGTTATTTGGCATGATTCTCAAGCCGGGTACGAAAGAACAAGTTCTTGTAGTTTCAGAAGAGTATCAGCAATGTAAGTGGAAAGAAAGATTTCCATCTGTTTTCGGTGATGGTTTGGGAATGATACGAGGTTTCAAACACAAGATCATTGTAAAGGATGGAGCTCTTCCTGTTAAGCACAAATTGAGGGGTGTGCCTTTCAGCGTCAGGGACGATCTTGAAAAAGAACTAAAGTCTTTGTGTGAACAAGGCATCATTGAGCCTACAGAGTCTTCTCTCTGGCTCTCACCACTGGTCGTTGCACGCAAGAAGTGCGGGGAGTTACGTGTGTGTGTGGACTTGAGGTCTTTAAATAAAGAGATTTGGGTTGATTCTCACCCCTTACCCAAGATCTGCGACCTGTTTGCGTGTGTCAGGGGGTCAAGGTATTTTTCCAAGTTAGATCTTGCCTGTGCGTATCATAAAATTGAGTTACATTCTGAATCACGCCCCCTCACTGCGTTTGTGTCACCCCTAGGTACGTTCCAATACAAGCGAATGCCCTTCGGGCTAGCTTCAGCTGCCTCTGTCTTTCAACGCGTCATGCAAAATCTAGTAGGTGGTAATGAAGGAGTTTTAGTATTTCAAGATGACGTGTTGATTCATTCCAAAGATGTCCCGTCACATGACCTCTTACTGAGCAAAGTTTTGGGGATTTTTCATGAACATGGTGTGGTGGTCAAATCTGAGAAGTGTACATTTCTCAGTGAGGAGATAGAGTACCTTGGTCATCTTGTTTCTGGTGAAGGAATTAGACCCAGGAAGGGGCTGTTAGATGCTATTACCCATGCTTCTGCTCCAGTGGACAAGACCGGAGTCAAATCTTTACTTGGTCTATTGGAATATTATTCTAAATTTATTTCCAATTATGCTACCATTGTACGTCCTATTAGCTCCCTTCTTAGAAAAGGAATTGAGTTTACATGGTCTGATGAGTGTGCGTCTGCTCTTCAACGTGTGAAAGAATCTCTTTAAAAAGGTGGAGCACTTAAACCTTATGATCCTGATTTACCCTCATGCATAACAGTTGACGCCAGTCAAGTTGGGTTGGGGGCTGTTTTGACCCAGAATGGTCGCAATGACGAGAATACCATTGCATTTGCCTCTAGAGTCTTAAGAGATGGGGAGCTTCAATACTCCGTCATCGAAAAGGAACTCCTATCTTGTTTGTGGGCAATTGAACATTTTTGCCCATATGTCTGGGGCAGACGTTTCCTATTGAGGACTGACCACAAACCTTTGATCAGTATACTTGGTGCTGGCACCAGTAAGTGTTGTTCCCCTAGGATTCTCAGGATGGTGTCTCACCTTATGTCTCGCCTTAGTATCAATTCGACGTCGTCCATGTCTCCGGTGGTAGGAACATTAGGGCTGACTTTTTGTCACGGTTTCCTGTGAATGAGGATGAAGGGGAACATGGTTTTCTAGATTCTTGTGAAGATGACTCTGATGACTGTTTCGTAGCTGCACTTGATTTACAGGAACATGATCTTGGCACAGAGGAGAACTGGTTGAGTGCTCTTAGAAATGATGATGTCTTGCAGCAAGTGTGTGAGTTTGTCAGGTGTGGGTGGCCTAGAGAGCGTGTTCTTTCTCCACGTCTCCAACCTTTTTGGAAGGTTGAGTCAGAAATTTCTCTGGAAGGTGGAGTTTTGCTACGCTCAGACAAGCTTATTCCCCCGCAAAGCCTTAGAAAAGGGATTATTGCCAAAGCTCATGATGGCCATTTGGGTTCTACTCTTACAAAGCGACGTATTCGTGAGGTTTTCTGGTGGCCCTCTATGGATGCTGAAATAAATGATGTTGTTGATATGTGTGTTGTGTGCCGCACAGCTGACAAAGGGTTGAAAGTGTCGACCCCACCTCTTCTTCATATCGAGTGTCCATCTGGACCTTGGACTAAAGTTGGTTTGGATATAATGGGTCCTCTTGAAATCTTGCCTGGTGGTTGTCGATTTATTTTGGTGTTTGTTGATTATGGGTCAAAATGGCCAGAAATCAAACTTGTCAAGGATCCCTCTTCTGCTGTTGTCATACCTTTCCTTAAAGATAATGGATAATGGTCACGGACAATGGGACACAATTTATTAGTGCTCTTTTTCAGTCTTTTCTACAGTCATGTAACATTAAACATGTAAGGAGTTCTCTTTATCACCCCCAGTCTAACGGTCTCGTTGAGTGCATGAACAGAGAGGTGGGTGACTGTATCAAATGGGCCAAGTCTAGTAATTTTGATGTGGTGAAGTCCTTGGATAGCATGCTCTGGTTCTATAGAACGACTCCCCATTCTACGACCAAAGTATCTCCTTTTGAACTTTTAAGGGGAAGGAGAGCCAACACTAGCTTTAAGCCTGCTTGGATGAATAAATGGGTTAAGACCATATCTGATGTTGAATGTCTTATGGATTTGGCCAGAGAAAATGTTTCTATCTCACAGTCCAAACAAAAGTCATGGTATGACAAAAAGAAAGCTGCTAAGACTGTTCCTGTTGCCGTGGGAGATTTGGTGCATGTAAAGTCTCCCATACATGTTAAAAAGGGGCAAAGCAAGTTTGGTGCACCCATTTCTGTCACCAGGGTGGGGAGGAATGCTGTTCAAGTTGAGGGAGGAAAGTGGTGGAATGTAGGTAAGATTGTTAAAGTTAGGAACATATCACTTGGTGTTTCTGACTCTTCTTTAAGTCATGACGCTCTTGTGCCTTCTCAGGTTCCCGTTTGGAGAAGCATGAGATCTAGAACTATTCCCAGCAGATACCGAGTTTAGTTTATTTTGTTCTGTACTTTTTCTTATGCTACTTGGCTTGTTGTTTTCCTTTTGTTTTTTTTAATTTTTTTGTTTTATTGAGAAAGGAGGATATGTTGTATTCTCTGTAATACTTTACTTAGTGCTGTAGCTCTATGTTGCAGCTCAATGTTCTGATGCTTATGTCATTCTTGTTAGAATGTTCTATGGTTGCCTGGTTGCTTTGTTGCTGGGCTTGTTGTATTCAAAAGGTTTGGTGAAGCGGTTGGAGCTGGATGGAGATTTGCCTATGTCTCCTGTCTGCCGTGTAGCCTACAACTAATAAAGTTGTGAAATCATCTCCTTCGTGCCTGCTTCTTCACTACAGTAAGTTTATTTGAATTACTTTTTAAGGTAATTTAAGAGTGGGTTGAAGGTAGTTAGGTACTGTTCAGGGTTTGTACGTTGTGTTTTTGTTGTTGTTGTGTAGTGAACTAGGTAGATTGTTTTATTTGAGGTACGGTTAGTGCATTGCAAGTTTAGTGTTATGGTTTGTTTTAGAGTGTTACTTATGTGTAGTGTAGTATGTGTTAAGTGGTTGTAAGTGTGTTTTTGTTTGTTTTATACTATCATTATTGTATGTTTGTGCGGGAGGGATTTGTGTTATTTTTTTTTCCAGGTACTGTTCGGTCCAGACTTGGCGTAAGCAGCACCCGCCGCAATGTCAAATATGCGCAATGCGACCGCCAGGGTGGCGGTCGCATCCTAATCAGCGGTGCGGGACTGCCGCACGTCTGGCGGCTGGTCCCAGCACCGCGAGGATGGTGGGCGGACTAAAGTCCGCCCGCCATCCTAATAGGCCCCTTAGTGTTTAGGTAGAGCTTTACTTTGAATTGTAAATGCTTGTATATTGTTTTAGTTTGTTTTGTTAATTTCGGACATAGTTGTGTTCCAGATTGCTCTAGTCTTAATTGTTGGTAGCTTTTTGGATCGATTCTAGTAATTTATGTAGGGTGGGTTGGGTTCTTCCCATTGTGGCTTGGAAGGCATTATGCCATCCTTCCACTGCATTATTAGTTTTTGCTTCCTAGTTTAGTGTACTGCTGTACACATTCCACCATGGAATGTGGACTTTTGGTTGTCTTCACAAATCCCAAACAAATCAAGAATCTCCTAATTGTAATGACTTCATCGTGCACATAGATTCGATTTGCCTGTGTGTCAGTTGGGTTATCACACATAATGTATTCTGACCTGATTGAAGTCACCGGTATGCAATCACTTTTAAGTCTCTGGCCAGCAAGTAGGTCATTACAATTGGGAGATTCTTGATTTGTTTGAGATTTGCGAGGATAGCAATTGATAATGATTTCTTGTTTCACTGGAGTAAGGATAGAAATACATTCAGTGTGAGATTGTTTTTAAATACACACTTTGGTTACTTCTTTTTCTTTTCAATTCCACCAATCTGCTAACATTTACCATTTCACTTGTGGTGCATCTCCTATCATTTGCTCATATTGAAGTAATTTTTTTATGGGTAATAAGTGATTATATATCCACGTGGTGAGGGTTTGACTTTTAGGAATATGATTTTAGCATACAAAAAGGTACAAATGATTGTTGCACATGATTTTTGCAGCCTTGAAAAAGTCCAGGAGGACGAAACACGTGTTAGCTGCTGCATGTATGACCATTCTGAACTGTTCCTGCAATAAACAAGATATCTGTACTGTCATTTGTTGGGACTTAAATTGACAACGAGAAATTTGTGGGAATATAGGGGCTCATTACGATGGCGGAAGGACCGCCACCGCCAGGCCGGCGGTGGCGGTCTTTCCGCCATCATGAGGAAAATTCCCACCGCCAAATTAGGATAGTGGTGTGAATCACAATGGTTCCGCGGCAGACGGAAGGTCCGTCAGCCATGGTTCCACAAGGCGGTCCTCTTCTGGCCGCCTTGCGGAATCCAGAACCAGGGCAACATTGCGGCGGTGCCATGCAGGCACCGCCGTAGGGATTACAGTATCCCTTTCCGCCTGTCTTTTTGCGGCGGATATCCCACCGCAAAAAGACAGGCGGAAACTTGCTTTGGGGGCCCGTTGCGGGCCCCCTCTGTGTGTGGAGGGGGGTGCACTGTAGGGGTACCTATGGTACCCCCCTGCAGTTCCATGCACCAAGTGGCAGGCACCACGTGGTGCCTGCCAAGTGGTGCAGGGAAATGCGGTGCATGCACCTTTATCATTGCGGACGGTGCTGCAGCCAGCAGCACCGCCAGCAATGATAAAGGCCAGGATGCACCCACCATAGTGGCGGGCACATCCTAATTCACCCAGCGGGACCGCCGCCTTACCGGCGGGCGGTCCCAGAACCGCAACGATGGCGGGCGGACTGATGTCCGCCCGCCATCGTAATGAGCCCCATAGAGACAATCTTTGAATGATAGTAACTGTAACGTGTGTGCTTCGGTGCCTTTTTAGTTTCATAATAAACAGATCAGGTCAAGCGTCATGATGTTTCTCTTATAACCATCACCAAGTCAATCCTGCTGTACAGAGTATAATCTTTGTCACAAGCTAAAAAGTGTAATACAAGCACTCTTTTCAGTGAAAGCACGGACATTCGGCCAAATCAAGTCCTGTCCTCAGATGTTCATCACATAGGTGTGGTGACAGATTTAAAAAGAAGGAGGGTTTCTATGAAGAACGGTTTTCTGACTTTAAAAGTTCTTAGTCACTCACCCCATTGAAATTCAAAATAATGTTCTGCATAGCTTTAGTTAATAAATTACACAACAACTGAAACAACTTTGATTGTGGGACATGCAATGATTTTATCTGCTCTGTATTTTATGCTAAGGCCTTTGGTATATTACACTAAATGAAATATGACAGAAACTGCCACAGAATTGGACCTAACCCTAGAATTAATATAATCAATATTGGACCGAACCACAACGTTTTTATGTGACTGAAAATAGTACCATGGGACACCTCTTTTATGTACTCCTAAAAGCATGTAATTGTCCCCGAAACGTTCAACTCCCTATTAAAAAAGGTGCAAAGTGGGCACAGTCCTTTCTATCTGTTTTCTTTGTATATCAATATTCCCTGTATATTCCCATTTTAGACATTTTGGGGCCAATTCACTAAGGCATGAAATAAAATGTAAATGAGTACTACAGAGGGACTACTTTACACACTACAAAATGCTTTTGTAAATAGGCTCCTATGGGCCAGATGTACTAGGCCTTTTAGCAGTCGCAAAGCCGGCAGTACGCTAAATCACTTTGACTGCTGAATGGTTTGAACAAATGTGGTACACCCCTTTTGCAACTTGGTAACTGGTACTGAATCACAAAATGGGTTTAGATATACGTTAAAAATTGAAATGTGGAAGGAGAATGTTGAGGGTATCCCTTTCAAATTCCGATTCGCAATGCTCTGCATCAATGGTTCGCGTCCACATTTTTAGTCGCAAACCATTGATAGGTTACCTGACTCCTTAAAACAAGTGGTAATTCATTGTCGCAGGGTAAGGGGTGTATTAAATCACAGAAACTGGGTGAGTTAAAGAGATTCTTTATTCATAGCCAGAACCACCGACTACTCAGCTCGCCAGCCAGCCATGGAATGACTTGTCTCTGACATTCCCATGGAGACTATGACATTCCTAGCTTGAGCTGGCATTCTGTGAAGGCAAAGTAAACTAACACATAAGCAAAGTAAATTACAACACGTCCCCTTTACAACAAAATGAAAGAGAAAGAAATATAACACAAAAAGGAATAAAAGAAAACTTGGTATAAAAAAAACTATCTAGACAAAACCATGTGACTAGTGAAGAACATAATCTTTAAATTTATCACGCACTTTCTTGCATCTATTGGAGGAGAATCTGCACATACCACCATCCCTGCAACCAGTGCCACCAGGAACATTGACACCAGAAAACCTGGGAACAATGGCACCAGAAGACTCTCCAGCAAATTTAACAAGTCTAGACATGCTCCAAGTACTACCTGTGTTGACTGTCACAACATTTTTCTTAATAGCAATGATGGTGTAGGGACCCATAAAACCAGAAGTCCCTTTTCAGCTATGTCTCGCCTTCTTCACAAGAACTTCGTCCCCAACATTCCACTTCTTCTCTTTAACAGACATCTTAGCATCATATCTCAATTGATACTTCTGCTGATAGTCCAAAAACCTGGTTCTCCTTGATTCATAAGAAATGCTGTTTTTGTTACTCACAGGTAACCAGACAGGATTTACCTCAGAATTAGCCATATGTCCCCTCAAGGCCTCAAAGGGAGACCTCTGTGTGACCATATTGGGAACAGTACGATGAGCCCACCAAGTTTCCCTCGAAACACTCTCACAGGACAACCTGGAATCTAGTGCCCGCTGTGCACAACTTTTAACCACACTGCTCATTCTTTCCGTTAAGCCATTGGCTTGTGGTGCATACAAAGCTGTCTTCAGATGGACAATCCCAAAATCTTTGAGAAAGGCATGCATCTCCTGGTACGCAAATTGCACTCCATTGTCAGTGACCAAATATTTTGGTAGACCCTCACTCACAAAAACATCCTTCAAAAACTCAATCACAGCTCTGGTATTAACAACACCCACACATTTAGTCACAACCCACTTAGAGGTGTAGTCCACAAGAAGGAGTACAAACTACATAAGAGGGCATAAGCTCAAACAGACCAATTATGTCTATACCCAACTTGGCCGAACACGACGGAACCACATGGTTCCCTTCCAAGCTGCACTGCCAAACGAATCCAATGAACCAAATTCATATTTAGCTCCTTAGTTGCTCCACTTTTCACTTTCATTATTCTTAGTTTATTCAATCCATTTTACTCGTTTTTCTTGACCATTCGCAGTTTTTCACAAAATACGCAGGAGTATCTGATGTTGAAATCCGGTCCACATTTTAGCAAGCACACCATGACATGTGACAGATCACCTGAGGGGAAGCAGGGGTTTATAAGGGAGAAGAAGAAACGGCAAAACTTTTACAAGAAATGACACCGTACAAGGTTTTGATGAGCTAGTGAAGCACATGTCACGGTAAGCATTGTGGAGTTTGTATGAAATCCGTGAAATAATAGCAGGTACTACCGATAAACGTGGGGGCACGAGTGCACTTTAATCCGGTGGTATTCTGGCACAGAGATAAAATGAAGCTTTTGGAGGTGAACACAGGGTCATGAGGGATTAAGCAACTTTGAATGCTTTTACCTGAGATATGCATAGCGCGAGGGTAATGTGGTGATTAGACTATGGTTGATATTTAGACGGAGGATGTAATAGCATTGAAATGTTATATTCATTCAAGTGTTTAAAGTATTGGCATTTAAAATGAGTGTTTTTTTACATTGTATCACGTGTGATATTTGACGGATGGTTTTCAAATGACTTTTTCCTAGATACCCCTGATGAAGGGTTGTCCCGAAATGCATTGGGTTTTATAATAAAGCGTGGCATGTGGAACATCAGATACCCCTGCGTATTTTGTGGAAAACTGCGAATGGTCAAGAAAAACGAGTAAAATGGATTGAATAAACTAAGAGTAATGAAAGTGAAAAGTGGAGCAACTAAGGAGCTAAATATGAATTTGGTTCATTGGATTCGTTTGGCAGTGCAGCTTGGAAGGGAACCATGTGGTTCCTTCGTGTTCGGCTTTATGATTGCAGCGCGATTGGGCGGAGCGCTAAACAAGCATGCACGCCTTTACAAGGTGAAATGAAGAAACATTAATATAAGTATGAAAAATGGAATTGATAAATTGGGAGTGCATCTCACCACCTTTATCCTATATCATGAATGAACCTTCCGTCCTAACTGGCGAGATTGCACCCAGGTTGAAAATGGAGTGATTAAAGTGAGATCTGTATACAGGGTGAACTATACGAACTACGCAGGAGTGATGTTTCTTTACCACGCATGAGCATAATTACATGGACTGAATAACTCATTTTATAGATGATGTGGACATAATTATTGTGGTCAAATTTGATTTGTTCGTTATCATACCACTTTACCCATACTATGTTTTAATGAAATGTTGAATATCCGAGGCGCTATTTATTTAATAAAGTGTTACGCTTGCTTAAAGGTTGGAGGATAAGAAAAGTGCGATGGATGATAGAGGATTTGTTTTAGACATTTCCAAAGGATTCTGGGACATTGAGTGTGTTAGCGCGAAATAGTAAGTGCATTAGTTGAAATCCGGTCCACATTTTAGCAAGCACACCATGACATGTGACAGATCACCTGAGGGGAAGCAGGGGTTTATAAGGGAGAAGAAGAAATGGCAAAACTTTTACAAGAAATGACACCGTACAAGGTTTTGATGAGCTAGTGAAGCACATGTCACGGTAAGCATTGTGGAGTTTGTATGAAATCCGTGAAATAATAGCAGTTACTACTGATAAACGTGGGGGCACGAGTGCACTTTAATCCGGTGGTATTCTGGCACAGAGATAAAATGAAGCTTTTGGAGGTGAACACAGGGTCATGAGGGATTAAGCAACTTTGAATGCTTTTACCTGAGATATGCATAGCGCGAGGTTAATGTGGTGATTAGACTATGGTTGATATTTAGACGGAGGATGTAATAGCATTGAAATGTTATATTCATTCAAGGTTTAAAGTATTGGAATTTAAAATGAGTGTTTTTTTACATTGTATCACGTGTGACATTTGACTGATGGTTTTCAAATGACTTTTTCCTAGATACCCCTGATGAAGGGTTGTCCCGAAATGCATTGGGGTTTTTAATAAAGCGTGGCATGTGGAACATCAGATACTCCTGCGTATTTTGTGAAAAACTGCGAATGGTCAAGAAAAACGAGTAAAATGGATTGAATAAACTAAGAGTAATGAAAGTGAAAAGTGGAGCAACTAAGGAGCTAAATATGAATTTGGTTCATTGGATTCGTTTGGCAGTACAGCTTGGAAGGGAACCATGTCGTTCCTTCGTGTTCGGCTTTATGATTGCAGCGCGATTGGGCGGAGCGCTAAACAAGCATGCACGCCTTTACAAGGTGAAATGAAGAAACATTAATATAAGTATGAAAAATGGAATTGATAAATTGGGAGTGCATCTCACCACCTTTGTCCTATATCATAAACCCAACTTGGACCATACCATCTCCGGAACTTCAACTGGAGACAAAGGAGCATGATTGGTAACATGGGATTTAGCATTGGTAGCACACAGCAGACATTTCTTGACCACCTCTTCAATCATATGGTCCATACCAGGCCACCAATATCTCTCTCTTACCCGAGCTTTAGTGAGACTTCTACCAAGATGCCCCTCACGAGCAAGATTCACAATTCTGTCTCTTAAATCAGACAGTGGGACCACTCTATCCCCTCTCATGAAATTACCTTGGCAAAAAATCAAATCATCCCTTACTGGTCATAAGGGCTTTAAATCTTGGTAAAGAGTCTTGTATTCAGGCCACCCCTTGGTAATAATGAGCTTGAGAGAGGAAAACACTTTGTCCTCTACAACACTGTTCGACCACTCTTCTTTAGACAAAATTGGTTCAGCAATCCAATTCACACGCTCAGCCTCTTCATCACCCTGTTCATACTCCAAAGGTAACCGTGACAAGCAGTCAGCAGACTTGTTGGCTGAACCTGGAATGTATTGAACACGAAAATAGTATTCTTGGAGACCCTCGCTCCAACGTTTGAGTCTGGGAGTCATGTGATCACTATGGTGACAAGAAAAGACTTGCACCAATGGTCGGTGATCAGACCTGACTAAAAATGTAATACCCCACAAGTAAAATTTTAAATGCCTCACCGCCCAGAATACACTCAAAGCTTCTCCCTCAATGGAAGAGTAGTTCACTTCAGCATCTCTAAGTGCTCAGGATGCAAACGCGACTACTCTCTCTTCTCCTCCAACCACCTGAGAGAGTACTGCTCCCAGTCCCTTGAGACTAGCATCCATGGTTAAAATCGTTTTAAGCTTGACATCAAAATGTCCCACTTAAAATCGTTTTAAGCTTGACATCAAAATGTCCCAAAGTTGGCATTTTACCAATTTCAGATTTGATAGTTATGAAGGCTCTCTCACATTCTTGGGACCAATCACAATGCACACCCTTCCACAGCAATGCCCTGATGGGCTCAGCCACACTTGTAAATCCCGTGATAAATTTAGGGTAAAACTCCGCAAGCCCCAGAAAAGGCCTGACTTGCTCCTTATCCACAGGTGTGGGAGCCTTCAGTATGCTCTCTGCAAGCTCCAATTTAGGCTGGATACCTTCACCAGATATGACATGACCAAGATAAGTAACAGAAGTCACATCAATACGACATTTCTGTTTTTTCACTGTGAGACCTTTCTCTTTCAACCTCTCCAACACACGCCTCAATACAGCACCATGCTCCACATCGTTCCTTCCATAAACCAGAATATCATCCTGAAAAAACAGGACATTTGCCAAATCACCGAGCACCATCTTCATAATCCTTTGAAAACAAGCCACAGCCGAGGCCAGCCCGAAGGGCATTCTCAAAAAACGGTAAGCTCCTAGGGTTACAAAAGAAGTCAGGTGTCTGGAATCACAGTGCAGCACTACCTGGTGGTACGCAGATGAAAGATCCAACACACTGAAAACCATGGCACCCTTCAACATACTGATGGACTCAGAGATATTCAGAAGAGGCTGCGGGCCACCCAAATCCATTCATTTAACCCTCGCAAGTCCACACACATCCTGACACTGGTACCACCATCCTTGGGGGACAAAACCACTGGGGCCAACCACTCCGATGCCTCAATCTCCTCAATGACAACCAAATCCAACAGTCTCTTGAGCTCCATCTTCAAAGGTTCCACCATCATATTCTGCACCCTGCGTACCTTGTGCACACAAGGTTTGGCTCCTTTCTTCAAGATAATACGGTGCTCAAAACCCTTGAGACATCCCAAAGTATCTCCAAACACCTCAGGAAAATCTTTAAAGTATTTCTCTCCACAACCCATATGATCAATTAACATAACTTGGTCCTTGGGATTACTGGCACCAGGGTTCAAAATGATGCCCAAATCACGCTGATGCCTCCATCCCAACAGGTTGTCACCCCTTTCTGCTACATCCACTTTTCCAACTGTGTGCCTGCCTTTGAAATCACTCTTAGCCACAACATACCCTAGAACATTGATGCCTGACCCTCCATAACTGACCTGGTTAATATCAGGGGAAAACAGTGTCACATTACCCATTCCCACACTTTCATCCCACTGCTTGTTGCCAATCATGGTAAAAGGTGAACCCGAATCAGCCAACACTATAAATTCCTGTCCATCCACTTCAATATTACACTCAGGCATCACCACCTTCCCTGAGTCAACCTCCCCATTTTTGTCATTCACATTCAATATAATGGTATATACAGCCTCAGGAGTGTTTTCAGCTGCCCGGTTTCTCCCAGAGGATCTACAGACAGGAGCATAATGCCCCTTTTACCAAATTTCTTGCACACCGACCCCCTGGCATAACAGTTCATACTGTTAGATAAATGTGAAAAACTACCACATCTATAGCACCTTATCTTTTGGGAATCATTAGTGCCCTTGTCATGAAAGTCACGATCAGAACCCCGTGATTGCACATCACATTCAGGAAACGATTGTGCTTACCGGTCAGAACTACGCAATTGTACATCCCGCTCAATACCTTTTCCCTTAATATTAGAAGAAACTTTAGCAATGTTGTCAGTGTAAGGTTGATGGTTATCAACATCCGTTAGAGCATAAATGTCAGCTTGCACCTCCTTCTTGTCCTCAAGATTCTTTCTCATTTCCTTTACCCATGTTGATGTATTCTCGATTCCCTCAACGATGGCTATAACCTCTGTTAACGACGGATTCTTTGACAGTAGTTTCTCTTGCATCCTGGTGCTATTGGTGCATCTCACCAACTGATTTCTCACCAATTAATCAGATAATTCCTCAAATTCACATGTGCGTGCAAGTGTCTTTAACGATGCCTCATAACTGCCCACTCTTTCAGCTGGTCCTTGCACTCTTGTGAAAAATTTGGGGTGTTCTAATACCACATTAATGCGGGGTCCAAAGTATCGTTCTAATATAGTCATTGACATCTCATCTTCCCTGCCACCAACAGGTATCACATCCCTACTATCATATATGTTTCTCCCTTCAACACCCAAATTGTGTAACAGAATGGCTTGCTTTCTGAAAGCAGAAAATTTTTCCCCACCAATTGCCACAATATACAAGTCAAAAAGGTTCCTTCATCTTTTCCACGGAAGAATTGGCTTCCCCTTTTCTTATGGAAAGGCAGGAGGTTGCGACATGCTGGTGGAGGTAGCCATGGTTAAAAGGGAAAATGTACACCAAGGCAAACTGAGTTAACCACAGAGAAGTGATAAAGTACCCGAAAGATAGGTCTAGTCTTTAAAATGTAATGGATCTCACCATATATCTCATTACTTCATCAAATGTGCAGTAGAGTTGTGTAACTTGTCTCACTGTTTCATCCCGTATGCCGAAGAATTTCCGTTAATTTTACATCTGTGCAGCTCACAACATATCAGCTCAATGTTCACGATGCGCTCGATATTCTGTGTTGTAGCGTGAAATAGCCTGTTCAAAGATGGCGGCACGTTGTGTGACGTTGCGATGCGTACGTGATGCGTCGAACATAGGCGCCGTAACACAGAACAGAGGAGCCGCAAGGAGCAAGTAGAACGCTGAGGATTCAACCGCAAAGATTCAGCCGCGAGGTAAGGCACATGTAGAGTTTGAATTAATGGTTGACTCAGTAAAGTTTTGATAAAGCTACTTACGAGGTTTCTCCTTGTGCCTCGGTGTGCCTTATTCGAGTTGATAAATAAATCCACGATCCTCGATGTAGGAAAACACGAAAACGGCAAAGACGATGATATCGTAAATTTGCTTCTTTGCAGATGGGTTCAATTCTTCAAAGGTAGGGGAATCGGTGGTTCGCAGTGCCTGTCCCCAATCAGGTGCTCGTCGCCAGTATTAAATCACAGAAACTGGGTGCGTTAAAGAGATTCTTTATTCATAGTCAGAACCACCGACTACTCAGCTCGCCAGCCAGCCATGGAATGACTGGTCTCTGACATTCCCATGGAGACCATGACATTCCAGGCTCGAGCTGGCATTCTGTAAAGGCAAAGTAAACTAACACATAAGCAAAGTAAATTACATCAGGGTCCTCTTTGTGAATAAAAAAATAATGTTTGGGAGAGGGCAGAGTTCTAGGGGACCACTGCCACTTCAGAAATAAACTTTTTTTTAAAGTACTGTTTTTTCTTAAAAGCAGTGATCTGTTTCCTTTAAGGAAAACAAACTACATTAAAAAACAGTTTTTTTTAAAGTGATCACAGACATGGTGGTCTGCTGAGCCCATCAGACTACCATCCCCTGTGATGACATCCAACCAGAAAGGGTTACAATTTGTGACCTGCCTCATGAATATTGCTGAGGCAGGTCAAATTGAAACCCACTCCAATTGGTGGTTTTGTGGACCGACTTACCAGTGCATAGCTTGGTTTCTAAAATCTGATTTCATTTGCAAAATGCTGGTGCTCTACTTGTGACTTTTTTTGCAAATGAAATCTTAATACATCTGTCCCTATTTTTTGTAAATCTGAAAAATATATTTCTAATGTGACACTACTCAGGGTGAAATCGTGATCAGAGGAGATACTTGTGGAGCACTGCTACCCAACTAAAGGCCTGATTCTGATGTCGGACGGACTCTGGTCCGTCCGACATCGGTCAGGAACTGTAACCGAATGACCTCCTGTCGTCGGTTACAGACCTGCAAGTAGGATGCAACTGAACCTTGTTTGGTCGCATGCTTAAACCTTTCAATGAGAGCATGCTTTCCGAACGGAATGCATGCTCTCATTGAAAGAGCAGGGGTACAGTTCATCCCTGCCACCAGGTGCAGGGATCAACGGGGGGGGACCTGGCTGCCATTTGGCAGCCTTGAACCCATGGTGGCCCTGCTAGGGGCCCTCAAAGACAGTTTTCCCCTGCCTCTTTGTGCCGGAAAGACTGCCACAAAAAGGCAGTGGGAAACTGCCATCGTACTCCCTCGGCCGGAAAGAGCTGACCAGGGGAGTACTGAAGGGTTTCTGGTTGGCGGACGGGCTCTCCGAGCCCGTCGTAAGGCATCCGGAAAATCAAGTTGGATTCCTTTCCGACCGAGCCCATCAGAATGGCTCGGTCGGAAAGGAATCTGAATGGCACATTCGATGCGGGCAGGAGGGCTCTGACCGACGGTCGGAGACCTTCCTGCCCGCATCAGAATCGGCCCCTAAATTGTTTTTAAAATGTTATTGAAGAGGATTGGGATTGGGTATCGCAACCTGGTCAAGGTTAACAGGATTCGAATTGTAGTTTAACTGACATTATTTCACATTGTTTGCATCTGCCCTAATTTAACAGAGCTGCAGAAATACTGACTTTTACGCTATTCAGATGCTTAAAAATCCCCACCTGTAATGCGGCTGTGGACACCTGCTTGGAAAGGGACTCAGGTCAGCTCACCTGTAGGTTTTGTTTTTTATTTCACAATTTGTTCTTGGGTTTTTAACACAAAGAAAGAACAGTTAGCATTTATACAGGAAGTAAAAGAACCACCAATTATACTTTCAGTGGAGCTCAACAGTACTGTTATAAAAGCAGAAAAAAACGATGACAAAACGCACAACAATACATATGTGGCCTTCGTTGGTTGACCTCTAGGGTGGGAACCAAAACAAAAAGAGAAGGGGGGAGAGCTGAGAGAAAGAAAGGCTGTCGCATTAAACGAGTAGAGTATATACAGGCCTAAACCTTGTAGAAAGATAAGTGTAGATGGATAGATGGTCAAACATCAGACAATATTCTGCTAATCACAGTACAATTCGGTATTGTCTTAATGTCATCAGTGAGAGGATACTATGTGGGTTTGACTAACTCTAAATAGTGGTCAAAGTTGTTCCACAAAGCTTTGTTGGCCGAGATCCAGGGATGTTGGTTTACTGTGTGCTCCTCTGATATAACACAACCATTCCCACCAGGCATTACTCAAAGCATTGCCAAGAGATTTCCAGGATGATAAATATAAGTCTTATGGGCCAAAGTAAACATTAGATCAAGAAGTAGGCATTCCTCCTTCTTAAGGCCTTTTATATGCTGGGGACTAAAGGGGCCATATATGAAGAATGAGAAGTTCCTGTGGAGTTTGGTGTGGAAGATGTTGTAAATGATGTTTTGTATGTTTTTCCAGAATGTGCGTTCTGAGGGGCATTCATATAACATATGGGGTAAGTCGACGTTCTCAGCATTACAACTCCAACAGTTACTATTTTCCATAAGGCCCAAGTTGTCCAATCGGCGTGGGGTCCAACATTTTCTGTGTACAATGTTTAGTTTGGTTTGAGCCAGATTGGGTGTGATTTTGTTCTGAAATGGGGATGCCCATAGTCTTTCCCAGTCGATAAATGACGAATCAGGATGCCCGTCCTGAGTCCAGTCTGAGTTCAATTTCTGCTGAATGAGACTGCACAGCAAGGTACTCAGGGGTCTAAGTTTGGCATACATTTTAGAAGCAACGTGATCACCCAAGATCTTTAAAGTTTAAGAGGCTGACCATCGAAGAATTGAGCAGTTGTGTCGCAGAGACACAACCAGATGGCATGGACCATTAGGCAGCTATGGTTGCAGTCTAGAGTTTTATAAAGTTGCACATAGCAGTGTTGATTCTCAGTACTCTAAATAATTTTATATGCAGGAGCTCATTACTATATATTGTATCTAAATGTAATGTTTAGATTTTAATGAATTGCACAGGACCAGCTGTACATTTTAGAATATGTTAACTTGATGCTTTTAAAATATTTGCAATTATTTTAATTAATCAAGTGATACATTCTTCTGTCTGTTCCAAGCACCAATGAAGGCAGCACAAATAAACAGCAAGTTTACAATTAATATGACAAAACTTGTCTCATTTGGCAGAAGTACAGAGTAGGGAAGATAAGTCCGTTCTGGAAAGCTTCCCAGAAATCATCTGGCATACCTAAAATCAACAAATTGCAATACAAAAAGCATTTTAAAAAGTGTTAGCAGAATTTCACAACAAACTAATTAACGGGTTTAAGGAATTCATGTTGGCGTTTTATTGTAAGCAATGATGAACATGATGTGAACATTTTGGTAGATGAAAAGAAACATCATAATGCATTTTTAATCCTGTGTTCGCTTAAAATAAAAAATGTATTCTGCAATAATCTCCGATTAACATGTTCGTTAGTTCTCTGAATCGTCCTAGCTTTTTTGCAGCGACAATAGTATGGGGTCTGATTAAACTTTCAGCACAGCTCTTCTATTAGTTCCCGACGCTCCTCCTTGCGGTATTTTCAGTATTTCTTTTAACAGATCATGAAATTATTTTTCGATTTTTCAGTCCTAAAATATTGATTAGCAGATAAGCGGGCGCAGTTTACTGTATCCTCTGTATTAAACCGTCTTTAACAAGAAGTGAACAGATTGAAAATATCATCCTTCGTGACCGATAAAATGAGTGCCACCATGTTAGACACTGGTAACACTTGAGCCTGACTCAAGAAGTATTTAGGGGCATATTAACAACGGCCAGCGATAATTATCGCTGGCCGTGCTGAGCGACAAATTCCCTAACGCAGGCTATCTCTGGTATTTATCGCCCTGGTAGCGCGTTATTAACAACGCGTTTCCCCAGGGCGATAAAAATTCCAGAGATAGCGAGGTTATCGCCGTTTTGCAGGAACATCGCTGGTTTTCCAGCAATGTTCCCTCCAACACGGCGATAACCTTGCTGATACGACCCTGTGGTCGTATCAGCATAATCCACCCCCTATGTCTAACATAGGTAAGTCAGGATTTCAGCAGACGTTAGATTTTGGCGAAAACGGCCGTTTTCGCCAAAATCTAACGTCTGCTGAAATCCTATGGGCTGCCTTGTAAATATCGCGATGTGAAAATCGGCGATATTTGCAAGGCAGTCCATCCGGGGTACGCCCATTGATGCCCACTTTGCATCTCATTAGAGATGCAAAGGGGGGCTTCGGGAAAAGGGTGCTAACATGCGATTATGCATGTTAGCACCCTCTTGTTGATAGGGCGATAGCTTTATCTCCATTTTTCTGCCTTTTAAAGCCAGAAAAACGGAGATAAAGCCCTTGTAGATATGCCCCTTACTATTTTCCAAGTGTGAGCCGGAGTTTATAGGTTGTGAAAGTCGAAACACACTCCTGTGGTGATTCACAAAGGATGGAACATTGTTACATGCATGCAATCAATAAATATGTAGGGTACGTACTTACGAACACACTACACACGCGTAGTTATGCACTTTGGGGCTTTTCGCAAACGTTCATTTGGTTGCAAACTCAAGTTCACTATTAAATATACGTTTCCTACGCCTGCCAGGAATTTACAAAAAGGGATTACTGGCATTCGTAAGCCCATTTACAGGGAGAGAGAGCCCTGCCACGATGCAGGCATCTCTGCAGCCGTAAATCCACTCATTGAGGTAGGAAATTTGGGCCATATTAGCAACAACTTGCGATAATTATCGCAAACTGCGCTTAGCGCGTTTTTTTTTATCGCCACCTATCGCTGGATTTTATTGCGGAAATAACACGTTATTAGCAACGTTTATCTCCAATGCGATAAAATATCCAGCGATAGCGGCAAATCCCAGCAATAACGCGAGAATTCCAGCGATAAATTCCCATTGCTAAGGAAAATCTCAGGTGGGGACTTAACCGTAGAATCCACCTCCCATAGACTATAATGGGTAAGTCAGGTTTCTACCAGGTGTAAAAATCCAGCGCTAATCGTGGTTAGCGCGCGTTTTTTTATCGCTTCTCGGGCATTGCTAATAGGCGATAGGTATGTTAGCGACTGCTTTCAGTCGCTGTTAGGTTGGGAACGCCTCCTTTGCATGTCATTAGCGATAAATATCGCTGACATGCAAAGCGGCACCCAAACCAGTCGCTATCGCCTGGAAGCTGTCGCTAACACCTGTTAGCGACAGCTTGCCGATAGGGCGATAAAAAAATCGCTGCTTTAGCGGCAAAAAGTGCCGCTAAAGCGGCGATAAAGCCCTTGCTAATATGCCCCTTTGTTTTTTAAGGAACCTCCGCAAACATGATATTTTGCCGGTATTCCCAAACTATGATCTGGCCTTATCCTACCTTGGAATGGGTTGAAGGTCTACTCTAGCACAGGCACATTGAGCAATTTGCCACCCAGCTTCTCGAAGGAAAAAATTACCATTGTGAGACAATTCTGCTTTTGAATATGCCCCAAGTGTTTTGTTTTTTGTATGCTTATGTGTTGACCTATGCTTAGATCTCAATTCCACTAAAAACGCTTCAAACCATGTATATTTTCTTAATAAAACTGTATTCACTTCAATTTCAATGTAGTTTTCAATGCAGCCTCTTCTATTGATAGCTCAGCCACATCGGAGGTCGCAGTAAAAGGATGCTACTGGATGGTGAATTACATTTTTAGGTCGAGCATTCGAGACCTCTTGTATATACTTTAGTATATACTTTTTATATACTTCTATGTGTATGTACTTAGTGGGCTCTGGAGATCAGCCCTAGGACTTGTCTGCTTCCGCTTAGGGACCTTTTTCTGTTCAACTGCCTCTATTTAACTGTCTTGATAGAAAACAACCAGCAGAGGTCAGTAAAATACCAGAATTGCTTTCTGCTGAGGGACTTTCTTTTTTTTATTTTTCTGGCAACTGCCTCTGGTTAACTTCTTGATAGAAAACGACCAGCAGAGGTCAGTAAAATACCAGAATCACTTTAGCATTCTCTAGATTCCAGTCCATAGAAATTGTCTTCCAAGAGCACCCGTAGACAATAATATTTTTTTCAAATCTTGTATTTTCAGTGATATGACCACCGAAGGCCCTGATTTTATATTAAAAACAGAGCTTTGGACTATACCATTTCCCGCTGAAAGGCAATATTTCTCTCCATGTGTTCCCATACCTGGCGTGTCACGCAGTTTGGTGCTTACTTTCCCTCCATGTTAAACAACAGTAGATGTTGCAGCACCCAGGCTAATGTGCTGCATAGCTAAATACATATAAGGTCCCAAAGGCGAGACCAATTGCATTGCAAATGCTTGTTACCCCTCCTCCTGCAAGGTAACTGTAAATGTCCTTATTATCCCTACAGTTAAGCTCTTAAATTAGGTGATTAAAAGACGAACTGATAGCTATTAAATAATTGATTAAAGTTTAACTCTTTGTAAAGTTATGAAGTTGCATGTTACAACCTAAGTGTACTTTTATGTCAACCTAACAATTATTCTGATTTCAAATACCTGTTTTGGTCTTTACCATATGAAAGAGTAACCATTCCACATTAAATCCGCCATAGCCAGGTTTAATACATAGTTAGCTATCCTGTACTATTGGTAAATCGTATAAGCTCTGAGCTGTTCAAATCTTGCTGAAACAAGGTAGGAAGAGTGAAAAGAGTTATAAAAGAATACATTTTTGCCTCTCTGGAACGTAAAAATAAAGGTGTATCTGCTATTTACTGGGATATATTTTGTAGACTTTCTGGCTGTAGATATCTTTTACATAGATTGGCTAGTTTCTCTCACAATACCTGAGGAATTTCTTTGAACCTTTGATAGGAAATATAAGATCTCTGAAGATGGTTGTCCCTTATAGACAATTGCTTTTCATTTAGAAAGCTTGCCACCAGAAATAATATTACTCGGAGGCCTCTGTTGGATTTGGGTAACCAAAAACTATATCCCCTAGGAGTTGACACACATCAGCTTACCTCATAAATGGGGCTGTTTAGCGTGAGAAGTATATTATCAGTGGATAGAAATTTCTTTTCAAAGGAAATTGCTCGATTTTCCCCTGATTCCAGCACAGACGTGTTAATTGTTCATGTTTCATGAACTGGAACATCAGACAGGCGTTGAACAGAAGTGATGCAATGATGGATCCTTATGGAACACCTGCATCAAAAAGAAATGGAAGAGGAGCAAATGGAGGAAAGAGAGTATGCGAGATTCTTTTGATGGGGGTAAGGTGAGAAGCTCATCCAGCCATTGTGCTAAAGTGTGGTTGTGTACTACTGTGTTGAAAGATTTGAAGTAGTCCCGCAGTGAAAAGATGGAGACTGTGCTTCTCAACGTAGGACTTCAGGTGGTTTCATTTTTCCATTAGGGAGGATGTCATGCCCCAGCAAGGAACTTATTCTGCTTGAGAGTATCCGGTTTTCTTTTAGGAAAGTGAGGAGCTAGACGAAGGCTTATATTTTGCTAAGTTTGTCAAGAAAGTGCCTTTGGCGGGGTCAGCAAGGGCAAGGCCTTGTTTCTTCAGTGTGGGTTTGATGTGTGACGTTTTGAGGAGACAAAGGTGGTGCACGGAAAAATCTATACAGAGGTTTTGCACTGTGTGGAAAGTAAATTCCTTAGTGTAAGGTGTCATAACACAAACGTGCATCCGCCAGTTTAATTGCACATACATAGTTAAAAATTTGTATAGCCTGCCAACCATTGTTCAGATCTGCTTCTAGCCCTCCCATGTTAAGCTAGATGTCAGTTGCCCTCATATTCCTGCTATGAGCGTATATTTCAGTATAATCCTTTGTATTAAATATAAAGAACAACAGATGCATCATTCCTATTACTTAGATTATTTTGTGATAAATATTTAGTAGTTATGCATGTCCCAAAATCATGTCCAACCTCTTGCAGGTATCCAACTTCAGACCGTAAATGGCCTTCAGCCCATGCTTGGCGTGAGGTTAGCCGCAGGGACTGGCTTGTGGGCATGCATCCAACCCTATGCCCAACTCCTGAATGAGCTATGTGCAGTGAAGCGTTAAATTCAGGGCCTGGCGCCCATACCCCTAGGGGCGCGAAGGCTGAACATAAATGGTGTCATTTTAAGTCACGCAGAGATACTGACTTTGTTAAAGGATCAGAACCAAAATATAAAAAATGGGCCTATTGACTTTATGGAGGGGTCAAGATAGCAACAATTACCAATAACCATAATGAAATGTATATTTCATTATTTCACACATTTCAGTGTTTAATAAAAGTGATTGTAATACAAAAATGAATAAATCTTTAGTAAAAGAAAATCATCAACATGTCTTTGCTTCTTTTTTAAACATTTTTCAAGATACAAAGTGCAACCATAGAACCAACCCCAAAGGGGCTCTGCATTACAGCTGAAGAGCATAGAAGCTCCAGCCAAGAGTACTTTAAAATAATATGGTAAGCAAACCTGGAAGCATGGATTTTATGACCGAGGAGACTTACTATGTTTTTTTTAATGTTGCTGGGGAGTGCTGCTCTCCCTGTAGCCCCCACTGTATTAAAAAATGGTTGGTGGTGACTCTGACCCTTCTAGGGACTCCTGCCACACATTTATTATTCATTTTTACAAACACATTACATTTTGGGTGTCCTGTTGCCCAACCGGGCACCCAGACCTCTATTGGTTTGCTGGGGGCTGTGGGGGAAGCCCCAGGGTCCCCATGTCCCCGCCAGCTCTCTGCTACTGTAGGAATCAGCATCTTGTCTGTTTTTAAAATTCCTAAGTGGGGTGCCCCAGGAACCCCACAACTTGTCCTTTATTGAGTACTGCAGGGGGATGGCCTGTGACCCCTGCACCCACACCAGCTCCCCTGTCTGCACCCATCCCAGATGCAGCAAGTCCTGACATTGCTCCCACCCAGTGAAAGCAGCTTTTACTTTGCTCATGTATGGCAGGAGCAATTCTGTGTTTTTTCCGGCTTGCAAGAGCGCGGGAAGGGAAAAACGTTTATGCTCTAACCCGGTGGGAGCAGCCTTCTTCCCCCACTGGGTTGGAGGATATTACATTTTCCCTGACCACACTTTTGGGCAGGGAAATGACAATGCCCCAGATTTTGGGGTCCCTGGGTCACTGTCTTTGAGCCAGCCCAGGGGGATGGGGTTCCCAGGGACATAGAACTAGTTTTAAAGTTCTGGCACTGCGGGATGGGGTCCCTGAAGTCTATTAGAGTCTTGTAGAGAGACTTTGCGCACCCCCTCTACTTAATAAAAAATCAGCTCTGGGGTTGGGGCCCCAGGGGCCTTATAGAGACTCTCTGAGGAGGGGCACGCACCCCTCCCCTGAAAATTATATTTGCCCCAGGGGATGGGGGTCCCTGTGGCCTCATAAAGGCTCAGGGTGGGGTGTTGTGTGCCCCTCTCCCCTTATTATACCATCACCAACAGGGATGGGGGTCTCCCCTCCACAGAATAAACAGATGCCTCCCGTGGCCCTGGCTCACACCATGTTTTTTTTTTAAAAGCACATTTTTTATTTTACTGTGGAAAATCGGATCCACCACAAATTTGCCATAACATTTTTACAGGTCTTTGCTCCCCCACCTGGCCTAGGGGAGCATGGTATCCCTACTGTGTCCATGAAAATCTTTCTTTAATGTTTTTTATAGGTCAAGGGACTGAGTTCTAGGTCTTAAGATGGCTGCCGCCACATTGTTGTTGATCAAAATCTGTCAGCCATGCAGATCCTCCTCAGCTTGAAATATACAAAGTTTTTGAGCCTCAATATCTCAAAAGCCCTCTACACAAATTTACACAAAGTTGCAAAAAGCATGCTTTCTGGACCAATCTCTGGCTTTCTGCCAAATTTTGTGTAATTTCATTCAGGTGTTTGGGCTGTAGCTGTGTGTAATCTTCCTTTTAAAAAAAAATATATTTTTAAATGTCAAACTGATCAGAAAAACAAACAAAGAAAATGGGATTCCCAAAATGCAAATAAGTTAAGTATAGTACATACATATATCACCAAGCTATACAATCATAAGAGCACTTATTTTATCAAAAAAATAAATATAAGCCATTACAAAAACCATTAGATAATTTGCAACGACAGTTATAACTCAAAATACATCACTATAGTCCTTATTTCCTTATAGGGTAAGTGAAATAAATCAATCAAGCTACTTCATATAGAGACCCCTCACTTGCATCCCAATTAAGCCTACCCCATGTTTGGTCAAATTTGTTCATAGAGCGTAATCCCCTGGCTCTAGCTAAAGCAGATTCCCTCTCATATACGCCCCGAAAGATTACCCACAATTCTGCTGCTCTGGGGGGTGTTGCCGAGATCCAGGCTCTAGCTAAGCACAGCCTGGCTGAAGCAGTTATAATACACAGAATACTTTTTAGACCTAAATCTCCTACACCCTTATATCCCAACATAATCATTTTATTTGTTAATTGCAGCTCTAAACCAAGGTCAAACCTGATATAATTACTCACATCCTCCCAATACTTCCTCAGTTCTGAGCAAGTAACAAACATATGTAACAAATTACCAGCCTTCACTCGCATTTAGGGCACTTGCTTTTCTCCCCTCTATCGCCCTCATTATTGCCTGCCCGTTTAGCTATTCTATCAGGCGTGTAGTATAACATACAGACTGTTCTAAATTGTTGTAGCTTTAAGTTCACGGAGTGAGCTGATCTCTCCATCGTATCTAATGCCGCAGCTATTTCTAAAGGGGTAATGTTTTCTGATAGGAGATTGCTCCATTTCAATGCAAGCTTCAGGCTGTCACTAACTCTTTTATGGCAAAAATTCTGGTAAAAAGTTCGTATTAGTGATTTCCTGGGTGCTTGATAAAAATCTCCTATCAGATCAGAATGCTCCAACATTTTTATACTCCGACATACCAGCAAAAAATCCCTAATTTGCAAAATTTTTAAAAAAGCCAATGAGGGAGAGCATAAGAGCTTTGCAGATTTTCAAATGTACAGAACCCATTAACACTGTATAGCTGTCCCAGGCGCTTGATGCCATAGTTTGACCAAATTTTGCAAGTAGAATCGTGAAACACATCAGGAAGCATCTGATTTTCCCACATAGGGAGATACTCATGGAAAAGTGGTAGAGAATATTTAACGGAGATTTCCGCCAAATATAAACTATATCTTTTATAGACTTAAATCATATTCTTTTAAAGTAATTGGGATCATTAATCCGATGTAGAAAAAATCTACTATCTGAGCCAAGCGCAAACCTATAAAAGAAATCATAGTTGTCTCCGGCCAATAGTTTGCTGAGACGACCGACAAATGCTGCCCAATAGTATATCTTGAAATCCGGGAGCTGTAGCCCACCCTGAGTATATGGAAACTTAATGTACCGGATTGCACGCCGTGCTGTCTTGTACCCCCAAATAAAGCTCCAGAGAGCCCCATCAAGTTTCTTAAAGAAAAGATTTGGCACCCGAAGAGGTATTGTATGGAAAAGATATAGAAATTTGGGTAGGATATTCATTTTAATGATGTTGCACCTACCTATGATGCTGATAGGTAGCCTATGCCAGCTTCTAAAGTTTTGAACCACGCGCTGTAATAAAGTCTCATAATTCAAGGCAACGATCGTTCAATTTGAGAGGATATCTGCACCCCCAGATATAAGACTGATAAACAGACACCCGGGACTGGTCTAGTGGATGGAAAATTAAGAAGAACCTGAGTTTTACTGGCATTTAATTTATATCCTGAGAAAGTGCCAAATCTATTAGCTCCATCTTTAATATATTCAAGTGCAGATACTGGATCAGGTGAATATACGGCCACATCATCAGCATATGCAGTAACTTTCAGCTCGCGTGCTCCTACTCTGACTGGTAAGATATTATTATTCTTGTATAGCGAATGTAAAAATGGCTTAAAATATAAGGCAAATAAAAGAGGGGACAACGGGCACTCCTGCCAAGTTCCACGCTGTATCCTAAAAGGAGAGGATACCAGCTCCCCGTATGTCAGCTGGGCCCAGAGAATTTTATATAAAGCCTTTACCCAATTACAGTAACAACCACTCAGTCCATAAACCGCGCGAGTGGACCAGAGACAATCCCAGACTACCCGATCAAAGGCCTTTTCGACGTCCAATAGTATGATACCCATATTCATATTTAATTTATTTGCCACATCGAAAGCCACAATTGCGTATTAACGTGGGCTGCAGTATCCCTACCCAGTATAAAGCCATGCTGCTGGCTTGATACAAATCCTGACATAAGAGGAGCCAATCGGGCAGCCTAAATCTTAGCAAAGATTTTGGCATCCGCGTTTATAAGGGAGATAGGTCGATAGGACCCACATTCCTCTGGGACTTTTCCCTTTTCTAAGAAAAACAGGATATTTGTCAAGTTCCATGTGCTAGGGAGATCCCCACTATCCCCTATAGCTCGTACAACATCTTTTAATAGAGGTACAATATAATCCTTCAAAACTTTATAAAATTCTACGGGTATTGAATCATCGCCTGCTGCTTTACCACTGGCAATGCAGCCAATGCCGCAAATATTTCTTTGCTGTTAATTTCATTTTGAAGAATTTCCCCTTGTTCAATGCTAATCCTTGGTAGGTTGCACGCAGATAAGTATTGGCTAAACCCCGGTGCATCAAACCCATTACCTTGGCCGTATAATTTCTGGTAAAATCCACTGAATTGTTCTAATATTGCCTGTGTCTGTGTGTGTAGGGCACCATCCTCCCCTTTAATCTCCTTAATCTGACTCTTTGCCCTTTTGTCATCTAGTTGGTGCGCAAGTACTTTCCCTACCTGCTCACCATATTCATATTGAAGAGAGCGATATTGATGGTAGCTGGCCGCTACCTTCTCCCTCAATATGTTTCCCAACTGTAGTCGCTTCTCGGTCAAGGAGAAATATAAATCCTGTTGATCTCGTATCCTCTGTTTGATTGCACCGGCATGTGAGATTTCTGATTGTATTACAGCCTGTCGAGTTGCCCTCATATAGAGTTCCTTTTTATTGTTTTGCTGGTATATATACTGCTGAGTAATACCTCATATAAAAGCCTTCATAGTGTCCCATACAATCTGTGGAGATGCAGATCCTACATTATTCTCCATAAACACTGCTAGCTCTTTTTGCACCCTGCTTAAATATTCCTTTACCGTGAGTAATTGACGAGGGAAAGAAAAGGAATGTCTCTGGCTTCTTACAACCTGGCTACAAAAAGATAATAGAATAGGGTTGTGATCCGATGTTACTCTAGGGCAGATTTCCATCTCTGCAGACTCTAGAACCGTATTGTTAGCAAAAGCCAAATCAATCCTAGAGTACTGCTTGTGGGGTGAAGAGTAGTATGTATAACCAGGCGACATTGGGTATAATGACCTCCATACATCCCGGAGACAATGTAAGCGAGCTAATTCAAAGAATGGAAGCCCTAACCTTCCTCATTTTTAAAGAGGTACGCTGATTAGTTGAATCCTTAAGATAATCCATGGTACAAATAAAATCACCAACAACTAGAAGTTCTCCCTGCCATTCCAATAATTCTAAAGTTAGCATGTCAAAAATAGCGGGCTCCTCTAGGTTTGGACCATATAATACACACAGAACATATTTAAAACCATCCATTACTAGTTGCATAATTGCCCATCTCCCCCTTGGATCAGCTGATGCCCTCAGAAGATTATATTCCATTCTTCTATCTACTAGAATAGTGACCCCACTAATAGAAACCGTCTGAGATGTACAAACAATAGTATCAAAGCCCAGCTGTTTCAATAAAAACCTGTCCTTATGAGCCAAGTGAGTTTCAGTGAGACATACTATATGGGGTTTATACATTTTAAGTTCTTCACGCACTAACTGACGTTTACTGGAGCTTTTTAACCCAGAGACATTCCAACATATACAGCGCGTTAACCCAATTTCAAATCAGTTTTTACTTGTCTTAGCCTGGCCTTACACCACACATTGACTTCTTCACCATAAAAAAGCTTTTATCCTTAGTTATCCCCAAAAATATCCTTGACCAGTTTGACTTTTGACCCCATTTACACCCACCTCCTACCTCTGAAACCCGCCCCATGATGCCAGCCACCCCCTCCCTTACTCTAGCTAGAGAAGTCACCCCAATCCCTGGACTGTCTACTCAACAGCCCAAGAGCTCCAACCCACATTGTTCCCTACTTTTCGCGCCAACCGACCATGACCTGCCCCTTCCACAAACAAAAAAGCGAGGGACAAAGAAAAAGAGAAAAAAAGAAAATAATTCACACCCTAAGAAGGAAAGAAAAGATAGGAAAGGGACAGACTAAAAGCCTGCCATAGAGAGTTAATAATCAAGTCAGAAAGAGAAAAAAAAAGGAAAGTTCATATAGCTTATGTACCACAGCCCCCTCTTATTTTAGATAAAATCTGTGCTGCCTCCTGTTCCGTATTACAGAACCATCTTTGATCCTCTTTGACAATTTTATGTCTTGCCGGCTCCTGTAAGAAAGCCTGTGCTCCAGCAGCCTTTAAAGGATCTATAAGTTGTCGAAGTTTCCACCACCTGTCCATTGTGGGCTTGCATAGATCCAAGCGAACCACTATTGACATTGAGTCTATTAATACTGGGGTAGTTGGTCGTGCTTTAATGGAGATGGCTTGCCTCAGAAGAAAGTTACCAATGTAAACCGAAATTGGGCGTGCATTTAGGCCCCCATTAGGAGCCGTAGTATTTGACACAGCAAGACGATTGATGGGCAGTCTGTGTGCTCTCTGTATTTGAGACGCCATGTCCCAGTCTGATAGCTCTGGAAACGCTTTTCTAAACAGCTGCACAATGAACTGCCTTGGATCCTCTCCTTCCCTCCCTTCCGGCATTCCAAACACACGCAGGTTATTTCGTCTTTGACGGTTTTCCATATCTTCAAGCTTAGCCTGTACAAACTGCAGATGGCTATCGTGTTGCTCTATGGTTTTTTGAGTGACAGCAGCTCCATCCTCTATATCTGAAACCCGTTGTTGGAGTTCCCCCATCTCTACAGTAAGATTAGTAATTTTACCAGTAGCCTCTGACAATGAGCGCTGTATCGCGATTTTATCGACTCTGGCTTGCGCATAGTGCTGTTGTGCTTCAGATCGCTGAGTCTGTAGCATTTGTAAAAAAGTTAACAAAGTTGGCTCATGCTCACTGTCAGGTAAGAAGGGGTCAGACATAACTGTAGGTGGCGAGCCGATAGCAGTAACATCCTTAAATGGAGGGGAGTTAATATCAGATGAGACCGAAGCCTCCTGGCTGTCAATGGATGAGGTTGTAAGTTCTACTGAACCTTGAATACGTTTCGTACCTCCCTTGTGTGGATTTTGGGAGTCATTTGAGGCGGTCGACAAACGTGAAATTATTGCTTTAACCTCTCCCTTAGACACAACCCAATTTCGTGGTGGACTACCATTAGAGGTCTTATGTCTGACCTGAGTCGTGCCACGAGAAGAGAAAAAGCTATCCCCCGCTTGTTTCTTGGTAATTGAGTCTTCGCTTTCTTGTCTCTCCGAACACCATTAACCCCAGTTTTATTAGCCTGCGCATCCACCTTTGATCCCGCCTCTGGCGTACTCTCGCTTGGACTATTTAATCCCGCAATATCAATGGCATCAGTAGGGACCTCCTTATGTGCATTCAGAGACTCTAGGCTGGGGGGTAAGCTAAGACTGAGTGCTGATTCTATTGTAACTTTTGCATTGTGATCGCCAGTAAGATCGCCATGTTCAGTATTCCAAATACCTAGAGCCTGGCTACCTCCCCCTTCCGCAAAGTCAGATCCAGACCCCCCAGATATGCCATTGCTACTCACAGTTCCAGTAGTGAGTTTATCCTTAGATGTCTGATGGCCATCCAAAAGCGATGTATCCAGCACCTGTCCTCCTGCAGCTCTGTTTCCTGCAACGCTGTTTCCTTCCAAAGCAGTCATCAAAATATCAATATTTCCAGATGGCGCAGCAGCCATAAGCATCTCGGCAAGTGAGGTCTCCTCTCCTGCAGAATCTTTAGAATATGCCTGCAGTATCGAGGCAGCCTCCGCAGATTTAAGTAATTTCAAAATAGGCCGCCCAGTGGCAGTATCAGTAACTTCCTGTGCTTTAGGGGCCTCCTCCACCTTGTCGTTATCAGGTTCTAAATCCAACCCAGGGCGGGCTTTACTACAGTTGCGGGCTCCTTTAGCTACCCGGCTGATGTTTACTCAGGGTTGAGCCATGTGAGCACGCAAGTTGTTTGCACAGAAAAGCAGTACTTTCCCAGGCCCTTTTCTCCCAAGAAAAAAATGGAGCCACATAGACGAGGCCTGTAGAATGCGTATTATTCCTCAAAGTCCCCAAAACGTTTCACTGACAGGAGAGGGCCACCCCCCCTGCCAAGACACCCAGAGCTGAAGCAACCAAATCAAGTACTAACACCAAGAAATCTGGAGTAAAAGCCGCTGTTAATGAGTGTAGGACAGACTCAGACAAGAGTGCTGGGATGTGCTGCGGGTCTTGATTAAAAGAATAAAGGCCACCAGTGTTGCCAAGAGCATCCAAAAGCTGTAGCAGGAGCAATATCCATAATCAGTATCAAGCCTGTGCATCTAAGGCAGAGCCAAACAAGCCAAAGAGACAAACAAAGCAGAGAAAACTGCTAAAGTGTTCTACGAGTTCTTCATGTTCTTCATGTGCAAGAAAAGAGCTGTCTCCAGGAATAGTTTGCCACGGCAGGCCAAGCAAAATCAAACAGAAATGCTGGACTGCACCGCGGCTCCTAGCGTGCATGGGAAAGCTGCCAGGAACAGCCGCAGCATGAGCCAAACAGAAGACTGCTGATGGAATGCGTTGCGGGGGAAACCTCCGTCAAACCTCCATCAAAAAGCAGCAGGAGCCGGAGCGAAAATCAAACAAAGCAAACAAAGCACCTTGCAGCCGCCAAGGAAACCAGACGGAAAAGACAGCCGATTAGGAGCCAGGCATAGTGAGATAGGTGTACTGGATATACACCGCAAAGCCCGCAGCCCAGACACAGGCGCGGGAAAAACACGGGGGCGGAGCTCCCAGCGGCGAGATCAATCTGCCATCCTCCTCAGCCTACTCCCCTGCCCCGCTGTGTGTAATCTTCCCATAGAAAAACGAATGGAGAAAATGTTTTTGGGCTTCCCATTTTCTTAGTGGAGGAACTAATTTTTAAAAAAGTTTTGTGAAAATTCATCAAACTGCGCCAAAGATATTAGGAAAACCATAAATATTATCAGGAAAGCAAAAATTATTTTCCCATGGAAACGAGGTCGTAAGCATAACTACCCATTTGTGATTGCCACTTGGTGACAGGGACATTATAGTTAGGCTCAGATTTCACTCAAAACCAGTAAATTCAGCAGTTATAGTTACCTGATCTAACTATAACTTATGCCCCCGGACTGCAGTGCTTATGTCCTCACATATTACATCACTCATGACATGATCAGTGACACCACTGATGACATCACTGATGACATTTCAAATGACATCACTCATGACATCATCCACAGAACCACTCACACCCACTCTCACCCCAGGAGCCATCCCTAGGGTGTGGTGGTTCCCATGGCCATCTATGGCTTCAGAAGAGGGGCCCCGTGGCCCCCCTCCTTTCTTGAATTTTGCCCCTGGAGGTGGTGGTCCACAGGGCTGCAGGGAGGCTGCGTGGCCCCCAGCATTCAATTTAACAAAAGCTCCGGGCAGGTTTTTTTTTTTTTGCAGATTTATATAGCGCGAACTCGACCCGAAGGTATTGGAGCGCTTTACATGAGCACCAGTTACTTTACACAAGGACACATTCTTTTTTTTTTTGGTAGGCACGGGGAGATTAAGTGATTGCCCAGAATCACAGAATGTGGACGCGACCCCGAGGCTCGAACCTTGGTTTCCAGCACAAAAGTCGGCAGTCTAGCGATGGACCACATCCTCTCCTTGCTTTCCCCGAGGCTGTAGGGGGGGTCCGAAAGGCCCCCCCATTTAAAAATAAATAGGCCTGAGAGAGGTGGTGGTCCCTGGTGCAGCAGCCCCCCCGCATTCATTCATAAAGAAGCCCCGGGGAGCTGGTTGCCCAGTGGGCATTAATGAGCCCTAGGAGGGTTGACCTCATTTATTAAAATGCCCCCGGGACCTTGCCACCTGCTGGCCAATTAGTAACTAACCGCTGGATCCAATTGTGCACAATGAGTGGAATGTTTACAAACCGATCATTGTCTATAGAGAATTTTATTTGCACTTGAGCCTTAATGTCTTGAATGTTTACAATCACATAGAATGTGTAAAGGTTAGAGAGTAGTTACATATTTAGCACAATGCACTTTAAATAAGAAGTATTGAAATTGTATTGTTGAGAAACATCTATTTTTGGTAGAAAATGGAGACAATTTGAAAAATGGTTGGAAAAACAAAGGATGGAGATAGCGAAATTGTGAAAAAATTGATAAAACAATTTTAAAAAATTGGGAAATTTTTTTCTTCAAAGTAATGTTATGTTATGTTATAGTACGCTATTTGTAAAGCGCAGCGTATACCCGAAGGTGTCTTGGCGCTGATTTTGTAAGCAATGATGAGCAGAAGGGCAGACCTACTGATTGAAGAGCCAGGTCTTCAAAAGTTTCCTGAACTGGGGCAGGGAAGGAGCTGACCTAAGATTGAGTGGAAGGAGATTCCAGGATGTAGCTGCTCTAACCGCAAAGCAGCTGCCACCCCATTTTGATTTTTTAAATCTAATAGAATTTACTCTGAAGGAGCCTGCTGATCTTAGGTTTCTTGTTGAAATGTACCATGATAAGGCTTTCTTCAGAAAGGAAGGTCCTGAATCATGTAGGGCTTTATATGTCAAACAGAGAGCCTTAAACTTGATTCTGTTTTTGACTCTCAGCGAATGAAGATCCTTAAGAGCAGAGGAGACAGAGCGGTGCCTAGGCAAGTCCAATAGAAGTCTGGCTGCCGAATTTTGAAGAATTTGCAGTTTGTTCAGGTATTGAGCTTGCAGGCCAATGTAGAGGCCATTGCAGTAGTCGATTTTGGACAATACCAAGGTGGAAATAACTGACTTCCTGACTGAAATGGGCAGAAAGATTAATATTTTTTTAAGTATTCTCAAGGTATTATACGAGGAGGAGACCACTGCATTGAATTGATTGCCTATGAGTAGACGATCATCACTCATGACACCTAGACTCATGGCTTTCCTGGTGGGTACAGGAAGGGGGCCCATGTCAACCGGCCAGCAAGGGGCAGTCCAGAAGTTGAAATTTTTGCTGAGTAAAGTCAACTCAGTCTTTCCAGCATTGAGCTTAAGGCGGTGTTTGTTCATCCAGTCATGAATACATTTCATACAGTCGTGGATGCAAAGACAAGTGTGGTTGGCATCATTGGAGGCTGATAACACAATTTGCTTATGCGGACGATAAGCAATAGAAGCAGTGAGTGATAAATGGGTGAATAATAGAATTTTATATCAAGAAACACTTTCCTGGAAGGTCATATGAATTATGAGAGTAGTTGAGGCACTTTACCAATTTAATTTATGAAACACTGAAATATATCTGACAAAATGAAAAATTGCATGAATTAAAATGGATCTGGTTTGTTAGAGTACTTTCCTAAATGAATATAGAGATGGATTTATTTAAGTAGAATGTCACCTATTTTTAAATCTGTTTCTCTTTAAAGAAATCCTGCAAACAATTTAGGTCCAAATATAATGAACAATTGTTTTACAAGGTCGAGTTCTTAACAGTTGTAAATTGAATTTTAATGTCGTGATGGAAGTAGGAGGTTCATTCTCTAAAAAGTATACATAACTCTATGGCCCTGTGCAAGGATATGGCCGAAATGCGTAGGCTATGTTGAGCTGTAAGATACACTTTATTCAAACACTGGAAATAAAATAAAATGAATTGAAAAGCTAGTTGGATTGTGCTTCATACTGCTTCAACAAATCAGTATGTAATGTGGAATTAGTTCAACAAAGCAGACTTACCAAGGAGATATTTATATGTGGAAGGGTCCCAAGAGACGTACACATTTTTGTATTACCAACATTGAGTGATTTGGATACAGATCTATAAGCACAATGGCAAATGAATACCATGGACTGATCTAAGAAGTTAATGCAAATGCTGATCACACATGCAGAAAGAAAATTGGCGAAGGTCATTGATAAGATCAAAGAAGTAGAGGATGTGTTGGAAGGCTCTGCAGAGAAGGAAGAGATAAAAAATGCATTAATGAATATGGAAAAGAAATTAGATAAACATGAGAAAGAAGTGGAAGAAAAGAAAGCAAAGATATATAATCGGGATAGGAGGGACTTATGCAGCAGGAAGAATTTACAACTTTGACAGTAGATTCGATCATCTATACAATCGTCAAGCAGCAGATAAAAAGACAATGCTGACAACAGCTCATCGAGTGTGGGGAGCTCAGAAGTAAGCTCGGGGGACGAAGAGACAACAGGCTCACTGCCCAAACTGGATTTTTAAGGGGAGTTGAGATTGTACTAGATGAGTACAAGAAGAGGGGGAAGAGGAGGAATTTGAAATGATGCGACAGACCCCCCGAACAAGAAGGTCCAAACCAAATCACAAAAAGAGGTTGTGGAACTAAGGTAAAGAGATTTTGAAAAAGTAACAACAGAAAACAACCTGATTGTCAACCTATCTGTAAAAATCTTGAATGATGAACATATCAATTTGTTAAATAAAGAACTAACCTTCTGTCCTAGAGCCAAATGGAATCTGGTGGATGCCAGAATTGACCTTTACAAATTTGCAAGAAAAGTAAAATTAAAAATATTCTTTGCTCAGAATAAACAAAAAGTACGAGGTCTGGAGAAAAGATCAGAGGTATCCAAATTAACTGGGAACAATCTTTATCCACTCAGAGCATTCATGAGCTTGGAGATGGAGACAATGGGAGATGGATCACATGAGGAAATAGAGACTCTATCAAATATGGAGCTGTGTCAACATTTAGGGATTCTAACAAAAGAAGCAACTAGAAGCACCTGCAAACCTAGCTCGAAATGTTGTCCCCAGCTTCCAGCTGGTAATAACGTGGACACTTTCCAGGAAATGATGATTGAAGGTTTCAACAAAATCAATGATATTAACATCAAGAAAGAGAACAGAAAAAGCAACATGACAAAAAAAGATTGGTAAGCATTGCACCAGGATAAGAACATCATTATAAAACCAAGTGGTAAAGGTGGGAATATAGTGATCCTAGACTGTAATAAATATATAACAGAGTCCAATAGACAACTGACAAACAAAAGCCATTATAAAAGACTGGAAAAATATCCTGCTGAGGAATACAGGAAAATCTTAAATCTGAAACTGGGTCAATGGCATGATGCAGGTCTTCTAGATTTCAAAGAACATCAATATTTAAAAATGACTCACCCAATCTTACCAACTATATACGTTTTACCTAAAGTACATAAGGACTGTGAAAACCCTATGGGAAGACAGATTGTGAGCACAATAGGGTCCCTACTTAAAAATACATCAAGATTCATTGATCTTCCTGTTTCTTTATGTGATGAACCTCCCCTCCTGTATAAGGGACTCCCTGGATTTTTTTAACCGAATCAATGATACCCCGTGGAACTCTAAGTACCTAATGGCTACTGTTGATGTAGTTTCACTCTATATTTCTATTCATTATCGAGATGGGATAGAGGCTTGCCAATACTTCTTGAAATCTCATTCTGTATCTCTTCTGGATCACTCGACTATGCTGCTAGAGATGATGAATTTTTGCCTAAATCATAATGTTTTTTTCTTCAATAAAGAGTATTTCCTACAGGTACAGGGAACAGCAATGGGGACATCTTTAGCCTCGACATATGCGTATCTTATTATGGGAAGATGGGAAGCTGAAGTCGCGCGGAACGAACAAAACTCATCTCATATGGAAAAAAGAATACTGTGGGTTCATTTCATCAACACTATGTTTATCATCTGGAAAGGAGAGAGAGAAGATCTTGAAAGTTTCTTGATAACCCACAAGGTTTAAGATTCACATATGAAATAAGTGACAGAGGAAGAAGTTACCTGGATATAGGAATATACATAAATGACAACAAAATCTGTACCAAGATTAACAGAAAGAGGACAAGTACCAAGCGCATATTACTTGCAAATAGTGGATACCCTCGCAGTTTAAAATAGAGTGTACCCTATGGGAAGTTTTTTCATGCAAGGAGGAATTGCTTAGAAGAGGAGCAATTTGACAAACAAGCGAGGGAGATGTTTGATCGCTTTAAGCTTAGAGGATATCCGAATAAAGTTCTGGATGATGCACTCGACAGAGCAAGGATAAAGAAAAGAGTGAACCTTTAAGCGGTAAAAGCAAGAGTAGAAAAGAATGAGATAACAAGATATATCATGGAACTACTAAGGGATATTTGGAAAGCCCTACGAATGGACAAAGATCTGAAAGACCTATTACCAGAGGCCCTAATATCACCTATAGAAGAACATCATCATTAGGGGATCTGTTAACAAGAAGCTTTTATGACCCCGACAAATCAAGAAAGAGAACAGAAATGGGGAATTGGTTATCCAATATGAAGCCGGGGTTTTGGAAATGGCAAAGATGCAAGGCCTGTGCCTTTGGTCTCAATGTAACTGAATTTAAAACTGTGCAAGGATGCCAAAAGACAATAACTGAGTGGATCACATGTGAGACAAATTTTGTGGTATATGTTTTACAAAATAAGTTGGAAGTACAGCGAACAAAGTCAAATGACATATTTTACAACATCTGTGCGAAATAGGGAATAAAGACTTCCCGTACAACATGACAAAGCACGTCTGGGAGGTACACAATGGAGAAATAAATAATAAGCGATTTTATAGAATACACCATGTGCCTAAAAAGATCAGGGGTGGAAACAGAGAACTAGAACTACGAAGAGCTGAATCAAGGTGGATAATATTAATGGGCACAGAGCACTCTAGAGGGCTAAAGGCAGATGCAGAGCTCCATGTTCACCTATAATGATTTTTCCAGCGGACTCCTGATGATCATAGACAGCTTTGAGATCCCTATTAATTATTTACATATCTATTACATATCATAAGTTGATATTTATGCACTGCATACAAAATGAATGGATGTAGAGGGTAAGCACTTTATATGACCTAGGATGCACTGCAACACACTTGCACTTTATACCTTGCACTGTATTGAAATCTATGGAGGAGAAAAAGTTAGCATTTGATGGTATCAAGAGACAGACTGTATTGCACTTGCACTTTGGGAAGGTTTCTTCGTCATTTACTACATCAAAATGCATAAAGAAGGAATGGATGAGAGGGACAGCACATTATTGGACCTAGGATGCACTGCAATGGACTTGCACTTTATTATATCCAATGGATGAGAAAAAGAGAGCACTTTATGGTATCAAGGGACAGACTGTATTGCACTTGCACTTTGAGTGTTCTTTTGATAATTGTACTATTTATTACATCATATACTCCCTGGTGTCCTCCTTTGATCTTAAAATGGAACATTCCTTAGTAGACCCCATTTAGAGAAAGAAGAATGGGGAATGGATGTATAATCAAAAGAAAGAGGAGAATTAAATGAATGTATCGGAGGATTAAATTGTACAGCCAGAGGTAGTGACTTGTATTAGTATGGTTCCCAGGAATGTTATCATACACTAGACCGGATTTGTCTATCTGTATTTCTCACCCTTGTCCTGCTTTCCCGTCAGACCTGCTCCATCTCCTCCATTGTCCTTTTACCCTAATGGATTCCCCCTCTTATATTTACTCAAAGTTACTGTGGAATTTGCACTTCAGATGTGAGGGAAAGGAAGTAATGAAAGAAAGAAAAATGAGAGATGTTAACAAGAAGAATAAATTGAATGACCAGTAAAATAACAGATATTGAATATATGGATTGCGGAAAGGTACCTCGCAACAGAGGGTGCAGGGATACAGAAATAATTGAACTGTATGGCTTAAGGCGTTGAGTTTTGAGGCATTCAATGTTTTGGGTACTTTATCGACATTTATCATGAATATGATCAGAAATTTAAAGGAAGAATAAGAAAATATTAGAATCAGAACTAGATGAATAGAACCTCGAGATCTGGAGAAGTTGTTTTGTTTAATGATACTTTATCAAAATATATGAAATTAGACACCTTAAGGAATGTTATCCAAGTAATTCTACTTGCGAAGGGGATTCACGTAGGATATAAGGTTTATTGGTTGAAAGAAATAGTAATGAATGCAAAACTTGTCACTTAAACTCGTAAGAAAATTGAATGTAAATATTCTAATGATGTTCTGTATTTTAATTGGTGGTGGGGGAGGCATGTCTCTTTAAATGGACACTCCAGTTGAAAAACTCTATGACCCTATCGAAGGCTCACGCTGAAATTCGCAGGTCACTTTGTTTTGCACCATTTGGGAGAACTATATATATATATATATATATATATAAACACACTGCGTGCACCATGAAAGTCTGTGAGCAAGGAGCTGAGCTCCAAAACGCGTAAGACAAGTAAAAGATTTCTAAATACAGAATGCTGGTCGCTTTTTAATTTCTCTGCTGTGGAGTGCGTCGTCGAAATGCAAAGGCATATTGTGGAACATATATATATATATATATTTCCTGCGATATGACAATTGCCCATCTGCACTGAGCCGCATGATTTTGCACTATTGCTTGTACTTTGTACATTGCTTCAGAGGTAATGTGCTGGGTATAGGCTTTGCCGTCTGGATATGAGGATTTTATAATGCACTTTGCACTTTATTCAGGTAATCCAGTCCATTCGTGCTTGCCCCATTAGGGGGATGTATTTTTAAATTTTAAATTTTGCCTACTTTGCACATGATGTTTTTTGCACTATTGCAGTTTTTGCACGTCTATTTAAACTATATGACAATCCCAAGCCACTGAATACAATTACAACTAGGTTTCCAATATATACATGCAATGTTGTGTCAATATATGTTTTCTATGTCTATTGGCCCTATGGTCACGTGATGCTCATTACTTGCACTTTAAATTTGGTGGCTTTCCCTGACAGCGTCATGTGATCAAGGCCCTTTTGGGGCCGAAACGCGTCATGGCGGTGCGTGGTGCTAATATGGAATAAAATAAATACCTCTTTGCACGCAGCTATCTGGGTCCGTGTTCGTCTTTTCCTGACAGTCTGGATGTTTCTGGACGGAGTTCTTTGCATAATCCACACCGGTATGCTTCTTCAGTGTTAGACGGACCCCTCCTTCACAAGGGCCGAGCGGCAGGAAGCCAGCTTCTGTTAACCCGGAAGCATCTGTTGTTCCTGTGTGGATCAGCCGCGGCAGCCCCCGGACAGCCACATACGCTGCTACCGATGGTGACGGCAGTGGGCTCTCATATCTGTGATTGGGCTCAGCCACGAAGACCGCGATGGTAGGAGTTGCGGCTATACTTTCCGGTGAAGGAGTGTGCTAGGTGAAACGGTGAGCACTATTGAGTTGATTGACTGTTTTGGCCGATTCTAACGCAGATTCCTATTTTATTGTGCACTATGGCCGCCGACGCTGTGAGAAGCCGCGAGGAGGCGGCAGTTGAAATGTTTGACGACTCACCAGTCACTAGTGTGCCCAACAAAGCACCTTGTAATACTGTCAAGACGGGGAGTTTAGAGCTAAAAGACGCATTTAAACAACTGGAAAAAGCAATGCGTACGGAGCAATCAAAGTGGTGGGAGCATAGGTCTCTCTCACGTTATTTGGAGGTGGGGCGCATTCCGCGTGGTCTCCACATCATGCTGGCCCCCAGTTATGAGAACCCTGACCCAAAGATGTTGGCCGAATGGGCAGAATGTAACTTGGACTCCTCATGCAGATTAGTAAAAATACTGATCAAGTATGCGGAGAGTGACCGTGCTTCTATACAAATTAAAATTGATGAGTTAAATGCACAAATATCCAAGATGGGAGATTCAGAATTGGCGAAAAAATATCGTGAAGAAATGTATGTGCGCCTGGCTAAAGAAGAGGATATCATAAAGAAACGCAAGACGTTTAAGTTTCAGAGAGACAAGTTAGATTACCAAAATGGGCACATTTTTACCTTTGCGAAAAAATTTGATTCTGTGAAAAGGGCAAAAACAGTGGCGCATTTGCAATTAACATCACTGACGGCAAGTGACGCAGCTCTATCATCGACCTCTATGTCTGATTTGAGTTCGGTACCGGGGAGCGAATCTGAAAATGAACAAGCTACCTCCAGCTCATGTTTGGAGTTTACAAAATTTTCACTGGCGCAGGAGGTGGATTGCCTGCGCCAGGATCGCAGACAAACCCTCAGACCTCGTGCCCCAGTGCAAAAACAACACAAAGAGCAAACAGGAAACGCCGCGAACGCAGACAATGCCGCAAAAGCAGACAATGGCGGAAAGACCAATTACAAAAAACCACAGAGAAAATGGAACCGCAAATAACTGAGCTAACTAATGAATCTCTCTCAATAATCAATCTGACTGATGTACATCTCACTGCCAATGAAAATAAGATTCTCTCACTTGGATTATCGTATTGTCCACCGAATAATTTTAATTATGCACAAACTCGCATCGACCTGTATAAGTATACTCGAAAACTTAAACTGCGTAAGTTTTATCTGCTCAACAAAACTAAACAGCCTGCAATACAAGTTGATGTTGAATGTGGAAGTTTGAGCCCATCTTTAATGACAGGGAATGAGTATGAACTAATGTGTAACTTACAGGAATTGCATAGAGAAGGGACACTGGATGAGACAACAATCAGCACTGACACTCTGCCTAGACTGGATATGCCGGGTTTAACAGGATTTAAACCGAGGTCCACGTTCAATCCTATGATGTTACATGACAATATTGACATCTACAATGAGTTGGTAACTACCCAACTCAAAAGGCTGTATACATCTACACTCCAGATGCAACAAAAATGTCGTAAACAAAATAACTGCTATGGTAGTTTAATGAAGAAGTTACAGAGCAATAACAGTGTGGTCATACGCCAATCGGACAAGGGGGGCAATATTGTCCTTTGGCCGAGGACATCGTATATGGTCGAGGCGCTCCAACAGCTGAATGACCGACAATACAGGCGGGGTGACTGGCAGGCGGTCAGAGTTGCTTGGAACGAGTATAATACTAAATTGGTATCATGGAAGAGTGCTGGTTTACTAAGTAGTGACGAATTTAAATTCCTTAAGGTGAACCATCCGGCCATCCCAGTTTTTATCTGATTCCAAAAGTACACAAAGACCTCAACAGACCACCTGGAAGACCTATAATTTCCGCAAAGAACAGTATGATGGAGAATACTTCGAGATACATCGACTTCTTTCTTCAAGATCATGTCAAAAATTTACCATCATATCTGCAGGACACTGGAGATTTCCTGAGAAAGATTGAATCTGTAACGTGGCAGGATGATTTTTTGTTGATAACTCTTGATGTCACTGCCCTTTACACTAGCATACATCAAATGGATGGTGTTAGAGCAGTTGAACATTTTTTACGGACAAAACCACTTTACATGCTGAAACATAACAAAATGCTGTCTGACATGATCCTGACATGCTTAAACAACAATTATTTTTTGTTCCAAAGTCAGGTATTTCAACAAATGAGGGGTGTGGCGATGGGGGCCTGCTTCTCCCCCAGTTACGCATGTTTACACATGGGACTGTGGGAGGAGCAGGTCCTCAGGGCTAAGTATGGTCACATTTTGAGCAACCACATAGTGGCCTGGTATCGTTATATTGACGATTTATTTCTCATTTGGAAAGGGTCAGAATCAGCAGCTAATGTGTTTATCAAGGAAATCAATGTAAATAACCTCAACCTTGAATTTACAGCACATGTCAGCAAGGTATCCGTAAATTTCTTAGATGTAGAGGTGTACATTAAGGACAACTGTTTGGAGACTCAGTTACATCGCAAAGCCACAGCGGGTAACACGTTTTTGCACGCTACCAGCCACCACCCTGACCATCTGATACACAGCATCCCTTATGGGGAGATGCTGCATATCAGACGCATCTGTAGTGTGGATGCTGACTGCGTGGAGGCTCAAAGTGAAAGCAAGCAAAGATTCTTAGCTAGAGGATATACTGCTAATATGCTTGACACCGCGATTAAAAAAGCCAATACTATTCCACGCTCTGTAGTATTGGGCTGTAGTCCTAGGCAGGCTGTGTTGCCCACGAGCCCCAGTACTACTATTGAACCTCCTAGATTAATTACCACGTACAGCCGATAACATAATAAGTTGCGCATGATTTTTAATAGAAACTGGTCGGTTGTGCAGAGTGATCCAGTAATTGGTGGTACCCTACTCAAAGCTCCAGCATTAACTTTTGGCAGAGCACGCTCTATGAGCGATATGCTTGTCAAGAGCAGTCCAGAAATAACCTCCAACAGTTCCTGGCTGCAAACCACCAAAGGCTTTATCAAATGTGCTTCATGTAAAGCATGTAAACTGGGGAGAAACAAAACATCTTACAAAATCCCGTTTAGTGATGTCCCTGTGGTTATTTCCCAAAAATTGACATGCAAGACTGAGTTTGCTGTTTATGTGCTGGAGTGTACGTGTGGCCTGCAATATGTTGGGAGTACCAGGTTGCAGGTCCACAAGCGTATACTCCAGCACATGAGAGCTATTAGTAACAACGATGCAACATATCCAGTTGCTAGGCACTTTAAAGAAATCCATGATAGTTGCCTAGACCACTTGAGTTACTTCGTGGTGGACATGGTACCTCCACTTCGCCGTGGGGGTGACCGTGAAGCCCTGTTGAGAAAGCTAGAGACGAGGTATATCCTCGAGCTTGATAAGAAGACCCCGAATGGGCTAAACTCGAGTGAGGATCTTTTTACTTGCCTCTGATTTATCCCCTTGATATGTATTAATTTAGTGACAGCTATCAGTACTGTGTTTTAGATATTCATCTGATCCCCGAATACAGTGATCTTTGGCATACGGGAGACAACAGGACTAGCTGTATAATATTTTATGATTTTTCTTTCTCTTTTTTCACTTCACTCCTCTTGTCTGATTTTTATGTTTAAACGTGACTATATAGGGCAGATTAGATAAAGTGGCCCAGTGGGGTTTTTTTGTAGATGATTCAGGAAACATAAGATTTGCCGCTCTTACTCCAAAAGGCTATTTTTGATCTGGAATGGGTCCCCTAAATCGCCGTATAATTCTAACGAGTTCCTCTAGTGCCAAGACACCAGGGATCTAGTGTCAAGGGTATTATTTTAGATATTTATGATGGAATAAGTATTTATTATGAATTTTAGAGTGGTTTTAAAGGTTATTTGATATTTGGAAAAATGAATGTATATTTGAATCAGATTATATGATTTTAAATTCTTTATTCGAATACATAATGTCTAGGAGATATGCATTGGAGGAGGGACCGTCCTGACAACAAGGGATAGTATGAGTTCCATGACCCACTATGGGTATGAAGCAGTATGTTTTTTTTTTACTGTTCGTACTTGGATGAGCATTGCACCTTTGTATATATTTAATTTTTATACATCTGTTACCGGTGGGCTTGATGTAATTCACCTTGTCATTTAATATTTAGACCTGCTAATGATGGAACTTTCCATGACATTTCCTGCGATATGACAATTGCACATCTGCACTGAGCCGCATGATTTTGCACTATTGCTTGTACTTTGTACATTGCTTCAGAGGTAATGTGCTGGGTATAGGCTTTGCCGTCTGGATATGAGGATTTTATAATGCACTTTGCACTTTATTCAGGTAATCCAGTCCATTCGTGCTTGCCCCATTAGGGGGATGTATTTTTAAATTTTAAATTTTGCCTACTTTGCACATGATGTTTTTTGCACTATTGCAGTTTTTGCACGTCTATTTAAACTATATGACAATCCCAAGCCACTGAATACAATTACAACTAGGTTTGCAATATATACATGCAATGTTGTGTCAATATATGTTTTCTATGTCTATTGGCTCTATGGTCACGTGATGCTCATTACTTGCACTTTAAATTTGGTGGCTTTCCCTGACAGCGTCATGTGATCAAGGCCCTTTTGGGGCCGAAACGCGTCATGGCGGTGCGTGGTACTAATATGGAATAAAATAAATACCTCTTTGCACGCAGCTATCTGGGTCCGTGTTCGTCTTTTCCTGACAGTCTGGATGTTTCTGGATGGAGTTCTTTGCATATATATATATATATATATATAAACAAATAAAGATCCTGGAAACTCACCATCCTGTGCCGCCTGCTTGTCTATCCCGCCGGAACATCCAACTTTGCGGGACCGGCAGAAGCTGTCATTTGTATATATATATATATACATATATATATATGTATATATATATATATATATATATATATATATATCGTGTGATCAAGGGCACTTTGTGCTCGAAACACGTCAACAGAGGAGTGAGGAAGAATAAACAACTTGCCAATCTATCCGGGTGTCCGTTTCTCTCTGTTCGCCTAAGAGGAGGTTCCGAGAGTGCTGTGGTTTTATATATATATATGTATGTATGTAATATGAAATGAGTCTGCAGGTACAAATGTGCAGACTTGAGAAGATGAAACGAATGGAAATTTCTAAGTGGTGGGAATGTAAATCGTTGGAGAGGTACCTGAAGGTGGGGAGAGTCCCACGGTGTCTAAGAGTTTTGATAGCCCCCAACTTTGAAAACCCGGACCCTGAAATGCTACAAGAGTGGCCTGTGAACAGTGCAGAATCTTCACAGAACATGATGAAGATTTTAGTCAAATATGCCAAACGGGATCGAGACAAGATACTGCATGAGATAAAAAGTCTGGAGTTGGAAATGAGTAAAATGGTAAAATCTGAAATGTTATCAACATTTGAAAAAGATCTGGAAATTAAACTCAAAATGCATGAACAAATTATTAGGGACAGGAAAGCTACAAAGTTCACGAGGGATAGGTTAGATTATCAGAGAGGCCAAATATACACATTTGCTCAAGGCTTTGACACCATATGCTGAAAAAGACTGTCAAATAATACTGGATTAAGAGCTGCGAACACCTTTGGAAAATAGCTCAGAAGCAAGTGCAAATTTGTAGGGATCTACAGGAACCTCCCTCAGTCATAGATGAGTTGCGTTTTTTACATATAGGCAGGACATTGAACACCAAACAAAGACCGCAAAGGAAAGGAAGAAACTATCAAGGAAACGCAAAAAACGAAGGGGAGGGCATGGAACTGCGCTCAGGTGCCAGAATCAAGGATCCGCGCCAGCGTAAGTGAGCAAGGACACAGCCACTGTAATCAACTTGACAGTTCATTAGGGCTGTCCTATTGCACAAGAACGAATTTCAATTATGGTCAAACGCGTATAGACTTTTTCAAATTTATTAGAAAGTTAAAACTGAGTGGAACAACCAGCATTAAGACAACCAGACCCACAAACTGTTTCCAATTTGGTAGTTGGGATTTGAACCTATTTCACGATTTAAATCAACTGGAAAGGGAATGCGAGGGAACTGATGCACTAGGATCCTTAAAAGAGACTGCTGAAGTCTTAGGATTGGACATTTATGACAGCACAAAAACACTGTTTAGACCGAAGTCTTTTTTTGTCCCTAATGTGCCAAAAGATTCTATTGATGTGTTTTCTGAGTTTGGTAATTAAGGATTTGAAAGCGTTATCTGTATTATCCAGTGAGGAATTCCTCAAGGGCAATAACCAACATGACAAAAAGTATGCCCGTATTGTTATCAAAATCCAGAGTAGAAAGGACATAGTGGTCCGCCAATCAGATAAAGGGGGCAACTTGTGTTGTGACCACTAAGCATGTACAATGATGAAGCAAAATCTCAGTTAAAAGATACCAGATGTTATCAAAAAGTTCCTCAAAGTAATTTGATGGAGGTAAAAAACAAATACCACAAAAACCTAGCCAGAGGGAGAGGCTTAGGTATGATTTCACAGGATGAATATCTGTATTTGAAGGTAGATGATCCAATCATACCCATATTGTATCTTATTCCCAAAATTCATAAGAATGCAGTGGTCCCCCCTGGAAGACCTATTATTTCAGCGATAGGTAGCCTATTCAAAGCTACATCTAGATACCTAGACTACTTTCTACAGGAGTTTGTCAAAGACCTCCCTGTATACATACAATACACAAGAGACTTTTTGAGGAAGGTTCAAAACATCACGTGGAGAGATTCATTTCTCCTAATTACGCTTGACGTAGACTCATTATATACAAGCATAGCACACGAAGATGGGCTTAGATCCATGAGACACTTCCGCAATAAACGACCAATAACTCAGGGATGTTGTTGGAGATGGGAAGGCTGTACTTGGAGAATAATTTCTTCATGTACGGCAATGACATTTTCAGACAGGTGAGAGGGACAGCCATGGGCACATGCTTCGCCCCCAGCTATGCTAATTGCATATGGGCTGGTGGGAAAAGCAGGTGCTCCGGGTTAAACATGCCATGGAATGGAAGGAGAATATTATTGTCTGTACGAGATTTATAGATGATCTCTTTATTGTATGGAATGGCACTAAGGATTCGGATGAACAGTTTGTTCTGGAGTTGAATGATAACTCTTTGAACCTGAAATTCACTGACACAATCAGCAAAACTAGAGTTTGTTTCCTAGATTTGGAAGTTTATGTGAAAGACAATGAAATTCACACATGTACATATAGAAAACCTACAGCTGAGAACTCCATTTTATACTCTCGGAGTTTCCACCCACAGAAACTGAAAAACAGTATTCTCTATGCAGAGCACCTTAGAATGAAACGAAATTGCAGTGAGTTGTCATCTTTAAAAGGAGCCCAGAGAGATCTAACAAGAAGATTCACTCAGAGGGGTTGCAGTCCCCAGGTATTATTATTATTATTATTATTATTATTATTAGTGTCTTATAAAGTGCATAGCTGCCCTAGGGCTTACCCAGCGCTAAGAGACAGGGTGCAGGTTGAGGTAGGACAGGGATTAGAGGTGTTGCTTGAAAAGCCATGTTTTGATTGCTTTCCGAAACTCCAATTCTTTGTCCAGGGTCCGACATTCCCGTGGTAAAGAGTTCCTGTGTTTAGGGGCCAGGTGGGCCTCCCCATCTTGCCTTCCTGGCAATTGTTGGTTTTAGGAGTCCATCCGAGCTTGATCTCATATTCCTATTTGGAATATATAAGGACACCAAATTTCTAATTTTCCTAGGGCCCCTGGTATGTCGAGCTCTGTGCGTTATGACCAGTTCCTTAAATTTAATTCTGGCCTCCACTGGGAGCCAATGTAGCCCTTTGAGGTGCTTTTTTGCCAACTCCCGAGCTGGGACATTGCACAGGAGTCTTGCTGCGGCATTCTGGACCACCTAAAGTCTGTTGGTCACATATTTCGGTGCCCCTAGGAATAGTGACTTTCCATAGTCCAGGCGAGAGGTGACCAAAGAGTGGACTACCAACTTCCTGAGCTGTATTGGAATCCACTCTAGGATTTTTCGCAGACTTCTAAGTTGTCCAAAACAGGCGGCCACGACTTTCTTAGCTTGAGTAGTCATGGAGAGATCCTTTTCTAGCCAAAAACCCAGGTTCTTAATTGAATCTTTAGGGCTGGGTGGCCTGCCAAAGCATTCAGGCCAACTTATATATGGTCTGGGAATTGTCTTATTTCCGAAGATCATTAACTCGGTTTTGTCCCTGTTCAGCTTTAAGCAACTGTTGGTCATCCAGTCCATGATTTTTTCCATGCAGGGGGATAATCTCTCGGAGTCTCCTTTGGTTGTGGGGTCTAAAGAGATCACCAGCTGCGTATTGTCAGTGTAGGACATCATGTAGATATCAAACTCTTGGGCGATCCTAGATAGTGGCTCCATATACACATGAAACAGCATAGGGCTCAATGAGGACCCCTGTGGCAACCCACACGTTAATGACATCGTTTTGGAGACAGTGGTATTTTCCAATACTTGGAATGTTCTTCACTCCAGAAACGACGCCAGCCACTGTAGAATGATACCTTGTACCCCGATCAAGCTTTGAACAAAGTTGATAAGATCAGGAAAGAGTCAATCTATCCGAGTGAGACTACTCGAGTGGATGACAGGAGTAGCAAAAATGAGATATGCATGATCACGGGGTACAATGCCTACCATGCCAGGGTGAGAGACTGCTTGAGTAGACACTGGTACCTAGTGAAAAGAGACCCTATACTGAATGGTATAATCACTCGTAGACCCCTACTCACTTGCAGGAAAGCTAGATCCATGAGACAGGAGTTGGTAAGTAGCAGCCCTGAGACTAGGAATGCTGAGGGCTGGCTGAGGGCCAGTCCTGGCTTTGTTAAATGTTCCAAGTGTAAGGCCTGTAGATTCGGTCCAAATATGAAAGAAGTTATGTCACCCCTACTGGAGAATCAGAAATTTCCTTAACTGTAAAAGTGAATTTGTGGTCTACGTGTTGCAGTGTACCTGTCGAAAACGTTATGTGGGCAGCACCATTCATATGGTGCATGTAAGAATACTGCAGCAACTGAGGGAGGTCAAAAACAATGACAAGAGTAACCCTGTTGCCAGACATATTAATAAAGCTCATGGGGGGAATGTTAATGATCTCGCCTACTTTGTAATTGACCAAGTTGCTAAAATGAGAAGAGGTGGAAATCAAGAGCAGAAATTGTGACAGCTTGAGTCAAGATATATATACTTTTATTCAATACGAAAATCCAGTTTGGTCTTAACTCGAATGAGGACTTGTTTGTACATATATGACAACAATGGTCTCCGTACACTCCTTTTTAAGTTTAGCAGACAACTACATGAAAATAGAGGCATGTTGAGATGAGGTATAGGATTGTATGAATAGAACCAATGAATTGTAAGTTATAGTTGATTTTATTTATATTTTGTAGGACCATCCATCACAAAGGAGTTAAATGCATCCGAGCAATGATTGCAACTCGTATTTATGGGTGTTGTTAGAAGCCCCAGTATAAATTGATATGATTCAAACCTGTCTAATCTCCTAATGTTTATTTCTTTCCTAGTTTTTTAATTAATTTTTGCACAGTATGTTTGCACTCAAGATTTAAAAATGTGTTAGGAGTTTTGTGATGAACACTTTGGTCTTCTTTCTTTCTTTGGGTCTTTTTTGAATTTTTAAATTCGATGACTTATTGTTGCAAGTGCATAAAGTGTCATGGGATTAATGAATTTAAATTAATGTTATATTGTATTTGTGCGTATTAGAATGGATGTGAGGAGAATACTCCACCTAAAGAGACCGCATATGTTATACTGGCACTTACTGCTTTAGAATCATATGAAAAGCACCGCATATAAGTGTCCACTTTGAGACATTGTGGTGATTTATACCGCCTCGAGTTATATACCGTCATTGAGTTTAAAGCACTTTCACTTTATCAAAATTACTCAATGAAAGCTAACAGAATCTATGCATCCCGCACTATAGTGGTCAATAAGTCCTACTCTGTTAAATTTAATGCACTTGCACTTTATCCTAAGCTCGATGTTTGGTATTAACGGTAATTGGACGAATTCTTGAAGGTGGTTCCTTCGCTCTGGAAAGAGCATGGTAAATGATTGAGCATTTTGCTCTGCGCACCTATGCACTTTAAATCATGTCACTCTGTAAAATTCTGAATTTGTAAGAATTTTCCCAAGTCATCGCATTTGTATATACTTTTTGTATAATTATTGCATGTGCACTTTTCCCCATGGGAAGCGTTAAGAAAATGACATTTTTACATTGGTTCTTTCAAGATGTTGTAAGCAATTTTGTATCCTCACTACTCCACTATTTTCTACAATTGAGAAGAAATTTGAGGTCAACACCCAAAGACTGTAATTGTCAAGCGATAATCAGACAGATTTGTGAATGTTTAAACAAAAATGATTTTTATCATGCATATGCGGGAGATTTATCGATTGTAATAAGCTCTCTAACAGCGAGCGAGTGTTGAGTATGTCTTCCATGGTTGTTGTGACAGGAAACCATGTGATTTGTAGTTCCAGTATTTTAATCTGACAAGGCAGTAACGCTTGTTGTGTGAGCAAGGCAAAGATGCCGAAACGCGTTACAGCGGAATAATAAACGCAAAAGAAAACTTGAAGTCCAGCCCCTGTGTCGGTGTCTAATTTCTGCTGTAGAATTGGAACTGGTGTTCATATAAATATATATATATATAGCGGCTAGAACTGAACTTGATACTTTGTTTCAAAAACAGTTTGAACGTACATGTGCATCTGAGATGTTTTACGGGAAGCCCATTGCTTAGCAACAATATATCTAAGCAGGAGGCTCAAAGCAAGCTCGGAAATTAAAACGACAACACAAAAGTGTGTTAAGAATAATGCTGATGCCCAGCAACCAAGACTCAATTAATGAACTCCTGCAAGAATGGGGGGAATATATCTTGAGCTCATCACTGGGTTTAATGAACATACTGATAAAACATATTGAAATAAGTCTAAATAAAATTAAGGAACAACTACAGGATGTAGAAAAATAATTACTAACACTCAAACTGAACTCGGACATGAACAAATTCAAAGAGGAATTGGAGATTCAGATAGAGAAACATGAGGACACAGTGAGAAAACGAAAACAAACAAAGTTTTTGCGGGACAAGAATGATTACATGGAGGGACGTATATTTACATTTGCTCGGAAATTTGACCCATTTAAACAACAGGACAGAATGAACAGTGCAACTGGTGTCTCTAGTAGCTTGTCCTCTCTAACATCGACGGATGCAAGCGAGGGGGAACCAGAAACATCAACAGATACTACCAAACTTACTTTTTTAGGGGACATGCGCCTCGTGCTGCAGCAAAGACAATGGGAACAAAACCGAATGAGTCAACAGCACCAAAGGGGCAAATGAAGAGAGCGCTATTGGCCCCCAATCAAAAAGAAGAGGCAAGAGAGCTAAACGAGACATCAGAGAAGATTGGAACCACAACAAGGAGCATGCGGCAAAAGAAAAATCATTAAATCCAACGGATGAACTCCAAGTGGTAAACCTATCAAAGAGAATAATGACAGATGCGGAAACATCTCTACTCAAACGTGGTATCAACTTTAGCCCAACACAACAGATGGATTTGGCACAGTTAAGAATTGATTTCTACAAATACATCAGAAAAATTAAACTTGCGAAGTTTTTCGGTGAGAACCAAGAAATGCGGACACATACTAAATCCATTACACAACCAGTATCAAATCTGTCAGCAAAAGAATCAGAAAGTTTCTAACCCTGTTAAATCTGGATGTGGAAAAGGAAGATGAAAATATATCGCTCCAATCTGCATGCACACAAATGGGGGCGGGTTTGAGCGGAAAGAAATCTAAATCAAAATTCTACCCCCAATTGATACCAGGAAATAAGGTGGATTTATTTCAAGAAGCAGTGGTTCAAGACATATATCAATTAAAAAGATCTAAATACACGGACAATTTAACTAAGCCAGAAAGAGAAGCTCTGGAGTGCCTCATAAGGGGCAACCAAATTGAAATCAAAATCGCCGACAAAGGCGGGAACATGGTGATTTGGGACCGCTCCGCCTACGTCACAGAAGCACACCGTCAACTGAAAGATTTGGAATACTATGAAAGATTGAAAACTACTCCAACTGCTGACATTAAAAGGAGCCTGGACAAGAAACTTTCGTAATGGGCATCAAAAAATTTGATTGATGAGGAAGAGAGAAAATATCTCACTGTACAATTTCCAATGCTGGCTACAATCTACTGTCTACCTAAGTTGCATAAAGACTCTAAAAAACCACCGGGTAGACCTATTCTATCCGCCAAGGGCTCACATTTGGAGCCGATTGCCAATTATATTGATTATTTCTTAATGCCCTATGTGACCAAATTGAACTCTTATTTAAAGACACCAATGACCCACTGAGGAACTTACAAAATACACCTTGGCAAAAAACATATAATCTTGTCACAATGGATGTCATATCCCTCTATACCAACATAGAGAATGAAATGGGCATGAAAGCCTGTGAATTTTTTCTTCAGGATAGAAATATCCATTACAGTGACCACAACAAGATGTTACTGGAACTGATCTCAATTTGTTTGACACAAAACATCTTTGTCTTTGGCGAAGAGATATACCGCCAAAACAAGGGGACGGCGATGGGATTTTCCTTCAGCCCCAGCTTCGCCTGCCTGGCAATGGGGTGGTGGGAAAAAGAAGTGGCTTGGCATCTGCAAAATGACAAATTTGTGAATAAAATAGTGATGTGGAGTCATTTTATAGATGACCTATTGATCATTTGCGACAGAACAAAAGCTGAATTCCAGGATTATTTCAAAATTTTAAACACAAGTATAACAAATCTCAAATTCACCTATGAGATCAGTGGAGAAAGGGTGACCTTCCTGGACACTGAAGTACACAACAGAAATAATCAAATACAGACGACCCTGCATCGCAAAATAACTGCCACAAATGCAACATTAGAAGCCACGAGTTTCCACCAGCCCTCTCTCATCGCACGTATACCTTACGGTGAATTCTTGAGGATTCGAAGAATCTGTACTGAAGAAGTAGAATGGCAAAAACACAGCGAAGCAACAGCCAGAAGATTCGAACAAAGGCAGTACAACAAGAGCATAGTGAAAAGATGCTGGAAGAAATCAAATGAAAGATCAAGGGAGGACTGTCTAATCCCAAAACAGAGAATTGAACCCGAAAAATTGGAACCTATAAGGATGATCATGGATTATTCGAAAGACTCTAAAGAGATAAAGAAAATCCTAAGAAGGAACTGGAAAATTCTTCAGCTGGATGAGACTGTGGGGAAACTTCTAGGGAAACATCCAACGATCACATACCACAGAGTCAGGAATTTGAAAGATCGTTTAATCCACAGCCACTACCAAGGCAAAAAGAATATTCAGTGGCTCAACACAAAAGGGTTCAATAAATGTCACAACTGTAAAGTCTGTCAAATCGCCAAACCCACAACGGAAATTAAACTAGCCAATAACAAAATGTGGAAAATTAAAGAATGAGGGGCATATTAGCAAGAACAGCGTTAAAATTATCGCCGCTTTAAAGCGGCGATAATGGGCTTGATAATATGCCCTTGAGAATTCCAATAGAAGCCCAGGATCACAGCAGAACATGGGCTTCTATTGGTATTCTCAAGGGCATATTATCAAGCCCATAATCGCCGCTTTAGCGGCAGTTTCCTGCCGCTAAAGCGGCGATAATTTTAACGCCGTTCTTGCTAATATGCCCCTAAATTTCTTGCAAAAGTCAGTTCACAGTATGTGTGATAGAATGCCCGTGCCAACTTAAATATGTAGGCAGTACAATTTGCGTGCTCAAAAAGTGAATATTGGAACATGTTCGGGCAACAACCAATAGGGATAAAACAAACGCAGTGGCAAGACATATGGAGCAATTCCACATGAGCAATTGGAAACTCTTGAAATTCTATGGCATAGAAACAGTGCCACTGAACGACCGGGGTGGCAATAGAGAAAGAGCTCTACGCAAAAAGGAATCACGCCACATCATTAACCTAAGACCGTTTACACCCAACGGGTTAAACCAAAGTGAAGAACTGTACATCCACCTTTAAATAAGAATATAACAAACAGAGACTTTCGTCATTCCTTAAAGAGCTTAGTATATGGAATTAATACAGTGCACAACAAAAAAAATCACAAAACAATCAATGGTTTTATTTGAATAGAACTGCAATGTGATATATGAATGGATTAATTGAATCTATGCAAAATGAACTAATTGAGATCACCCCACTGGAGGGGTTAATTTCATCAGGATGTTGAGTTCATAAAAGAACTTATAACATATTTCATGGTCAATGACAATGACTGCATATCATGTCTTTTTCACCTTTTTCACTTGTATATAACTGTTAGTTGGTTTGAATATGCACAATTGGGGCACTGTAAATGAGAAGATTAAGTTAACTACTCATAGGGGACTACATATCCCACAATGCTTAGAGGCCCTTAGCAAGAGTGACAGGAAATTACATGTCAATTTCAAAACAATACTTTACCGGCTGATTGTTGAGCACGTACTAAGATCGTGAGCAAGGTCTTATGATAAGACCGAAATGCGTTGATCTGTAGCTCTCACTTGAAACATGAGCTGAATATTCAAAAAATAAAGAGAAGAACTGCCATACATCTACGGAGTGCGACCCTATTTCCTCCTGCCTGGGAGGAGTTGTGTGCAATATATATATATATATACACATATATATATGTCCATAATTTCTTCCTGCTATCCTCGACGCAGTGAAAGTACCAAGCGGCTTCACAGGGCTCAATTTTCAGTTTATTTCACCATTCGTGCAGTATTACAGTATTACAGGGATAATATATGTGTTTCGGCGTTAGCCTTCTGCAGGACCATAGAGTCTTGTCGCCCATAGCCTATTTTTCATTTTTTCTTTCTACTTTGCTTTATATAAAAAAAAACTAAACCACATATGATTAATCCTTTGTCAAGTGTTGTAAAGTACCCAGTGATTAATAATAATTATTTTTTCTTTTTTGACATTATTTCATAAACTATGCTATACTTTGTAGTAAAGTACTTTTACTCTATTTTCTTTTTTTGCGAAATGCAACTGTAGAATGTATTTAAATATTTCTTAAATTTCCAATATTTTTTTAATTCAGCATATTGACAACAGAAAGAAGAGGTAGTACCATCTGATAAAGCAAGAAAGAGAGAACAATGAGAGAGAGGCGCAAGTGTATGTACAATCATAGAAATACATAGAAATACTGGGAACATTGGAAATTTCAAATTGCAAAGTACACACATTTTCAAAACTCTTTCTATAATTCTATATTTCATATACCAAGAGTATTACAATGATATAAAGTGCAAGTGCCTTTAGCTGTTGATTAGCAGCCTTATTCTATATTTGACAAATGAAGCAGTCTAATATAGAATAAAGTGCAATTCTAAATGGGAGAATGGGCCCTTATCATTATATTCAAATATTTAAAGTGCATGAGTTACAAAAGTGTAAACTGCTTTTCATGGATGCATGAATATCTTTTGCATTTTAGGTGTAAATTGCAACTTCATTATTAGCTACATGCATAATATAAAGTGCTAATGCATAAATAATGTATTACTGCCTTTTGAGGTTAACTGGCCATATCATGCAATTTATGCAAAAAGATAAGAAAAACAGCTTATTTTGTGTGTAAAGTACAAAATCTAAAATGCAATTTTTTTTAATTCACCCTCAGCACCAAATTGGAATTTAAAATGTGCGAAGTACATAGGAGTAGCTAGAGGACTTATAAATGTACATGTAACTCAGCATCCAAATTATGTCCCATTGGTGTCTCAGTTCCCATCTGGATGATAAGTCTCGACTCCATTCTTCTCAGTAGCAGCTGTGGATCCCCTCCTCTTTCATTCTTTTTTATGTGTTTAATCCCAAAGTACTTCAATTCCTTAACATTACCTTGATGTGCTTTCCAAAAGTGTTTTGCAATTGGGTAAGAGTAATCTCTATTTTTCACAGCTCGAAGATGTTGCAAAATTCTCAATCACACTTTGTTCTTGGTGCTCCCTACATAGTATATTTCACACGGACATACTAGCACATATACTACAAAGTATGTGTTACAGGTGATATGTTCTGTATTTTTTTCAATTCTGCCATTAAGCGTTTTGTATTGTTTCCGATTGATTCCATGTTCAGAGGCTTTGCATTTTGAGCATTTCCAAAAGCCTGAATGGCTCAGCCACTTCATTTTCTTTTTCTTTTCCATTCCTCTTTCCTTTTCAGATAAATAATGGCTTTTGGTTAGACAGTCACCTAATGAGGCATGAGGTATGAGGTATGTGACACTTGGATGGTTCGGGAGGATCAGACTGAAGTATTTTCCAGTTTCTTTGGATTATTTGTTTAGTTTCCTTATATTGCATATTGTATTCCATGATGAGACGTGTCTTTTCATCTTTATCTTCCACATTCTTCTTTTTTGGTACTAATAGTTCACTTCTTTGTTTTATCTGAACTCTCTCCATCGCATCTTGCAGTACTTCCTGAGGTTACCCCCTGGCTAGGAATCTATCTTTCATTTCTACTTTAAAATCCCGATCTTCTGAACAGTTCCTCCTTGCTCTTAGCATTTCACAACTGTTACCATGCAAAATACTGTTATATGATGTGATTTTCCTATGGATTTTAGTGCAAAGATGTCCGCCCCTGATGAAAACCTCAAATATCTAGAAATATGATTTGCTCAGAACTGATGGTATAGGTAAATTCTAGATTTAAATAATTGTTATTGCGGGATAGGATAAATTCTTCCAATTCCTTTCGTTCCCCTTCCCAGATTATAAAAAGATCATCAATAAATCTGGTCCATAGTTTCACCTTCTCCAGGATCATTTTATTTTTTCTGTCCAGATTGTGTCAGATTCCCAATATCCCAATAAGTTTGTATAAGTTGGAGCAAAAGATGTTCCCATAGCAGTGCCCTGCCTTTGCAAATAGTGGATACCATTAAACATAAAAACATTGTCGTTTAAACAAAAGTCCCAAATTTCAATTAGCATGTTTGAATGCTCCAAATTATCGATTGGTCTATCCCACAGAAAATGCCTCACTGCTCTCATGCCATCAATATGTTTGATGGATGTATAGAGTGACGCTACATCCATTGTAGCCTTTATATATGATTTCTTCCAAGGTATGTCCTGGATTTTGTTCAAGAAGTCCATAGAATCCCTCAAATAAGAGGATAAAGCTGTCACATATGGTGCTAGGAATACATCAACATATCTAGAGGTGTTCTGCAGAAGTGGGTTGATTTAGCTGACTATTGGATGACCTGGTGGATTTATTAGGCTTTTATGAATTTCTGGAAGAAAATAGAGTGTTGGCATTGTTGGATGTATTGCTTTTAAATATTTATACTCTTCTTCATCAATGAGTTCTGGCTGGTACAATTTGTGTAGCTTTTCATGATATTCCTGAGTTATTCTTACAGATGGACTTTCAAGTGCTGTAGTTGTTAGAGTTGTCTATTTCTGAGTTATCAGCTTCCATTAGATATTTATTACAGTCCTGTATGACTATTCCACCTTTATCAGATGCTTTGATGATTTTTGTAGACTCTTCCCTAAGCTCTGTTATCACTATTCTTTCTCCAATAGTACTGTTTCTTTTTCTTTTTTGTTTCAGAGAATTTCTTTGAGAGAATTTGTTTAAATCTTCAATCACCATCTTATGAAATAGGTCTATCTTATTTCCCGGTGGTAGTTGAGGGCAGAATGTGGATGGTGAATTTAGGCCACTTTCTCCCCCTTTTCACATTACAATTCCCATTTCAATGCAAAATATTGCATCTGTTGCTTGTTCCATAAAGTTATACTCTCTGTGCCCTTTGATTCTTCCTCCAAAGTTCTTAAAGTTCTTAGGCATGGCATTTCTTTTATTGTTATATTGGAGGCATCTGCACCTTGCCGTGATGTTTCAATTTCTTCACGGGGTATGATTAAAAAATATTTTTACGTTTCATTTTACGTGTGAATTTGTACAGATCTATTCTTAGATTTGCTAAATCCATTTCTGTCTGGGCTGAACAAGAGTACTTTGTTGAGGATGTTTTTCTGATCTTCACTTAATACTTTTTTAGATAAGTTCACAATTAGATACTGCTGACTTGCTATTTTTATGAATTTTGCTTTATCTTTTCTTTCCTTACATTTGTTGTTCCCTCTTCCTCTACTTTGTCTAGTTTTAGTTTTTCTCTCCCCCTGCCCCCTCCAAAATGTACTCCCCTTCCTCTTCCTTTCTGCCTCGTGTTCATGCGGACCAGCCGCAGTTCTCCAGAAAAATCCAGTTTACTATCATTGGATCCCTTATCCGCGGAGATCATTTCAGAACTGTCAACCGATGTTTCTGAAGCCTCCCTTGTCTCGAAGGCTTTATCCATTAGGGCTCTGCATATATATATAGGGTCGAAACGCATTGGTTGTAATTGGTGAAGGGGATGGTGATGGCTATGAGCTGGATTAAATAAGCCTTTGAACCACAATTCCTGGCGTGCTAGTCAAATCTTTTTGTTGGTAAAAATTGAAGCGGAATTCAAATCCTTTCCACAGACTAGCACCAGTCAGTGAGCGTGCTGTGAGAGGAATCAATTGTTGGTAAAAAAAAAAATATATATATATATATATATCAACAATCCAAGTGCAAGTAATGCACTCAACAGATTAAACGGACTCCAATTACGCGGCTGCTGATATATCCAAAATGTATTTCAACCTTGTGCTGCCCATGACGCGTTTCGGCCACGTACTGTGGCCTTGATCATATGACCACGCTGCGTCTTTACAATACATTTAAAGGAAACCTAACCACCATGTGACTCGTGATGACTATTATAAACATAAAAGACATACTACTCTACTTGCAATGAAAATAACAGTCACTGCAGTAACTCCCAAAATTGATGAAAACTAAATCAATATTTAAAATTAAGCAATTGCTGTCAAATATGTATTACATACAAACGTTGCCCAAATATGTAAACATCATCGCAAGTCGTATATATGTATATGCCAAAATGGACGGTCCCTTATTGCGTCTTGAATCGAAAAACTTTATCGGCAATGCATGAATACATACGCCGCCCAGTATCACATTGCACCCTATAAGTTGGATCCGAAATGTTCAAAATCTGTATAATAATCACATTATGGCACACAATAGTATGATAAACATTGTGCTGACTTCTGTAATGATGAATATTAATGCGTGCAAATACGCAAATATCAAGTACAAATACGCAATATTCAATATTCAAATATTAATACCAAAGTGCTAATGCAAAATATCGTCATATTCTTTGTGTGCAAGTACGCAATAAACCTTCTCATTCTAGAATTGATCCAATTCTTTACATGATACATTACGGTAATAAAGTGCCTGCATAAAGTGCTGAAGTTAATATCCTGTACAAATACGCAGATATATTGTGCAAAATACGCAAACCTCTATTTATATACATATAAATCACATGATCCAGTACAGTAATAAAATTGCCTGCTAAAAGTGCTGTAGTTGTTAGAATGTGCAAATACGCAGTTATATTGTGCAAAATACGCCATACTGTAATTACATACTGCTTTCAATATAAATATAGGGAGATAGAATATATTTGTTACAAAGTGCAAGTGAAAGTAAAAATAAAATATAAAAATCATCCTATGTGAAAGCTAAAATTATTTATATGTGGTGTGTAAAAGTGTAAGATACTAAAGTGTGTGTGAGCTAAAACTGCTGAAAGATTAACTAAATTTAAACCAGTTATAAGCTTGAGGCTAATCTGATCTCATGCTGGTGTGGAATATTAGGGCAAACATTCAACTATAGAAGTTACTGGAAAGCGCCTAGTGAGACCCTAATTATATAAAAAAGGGGTTAAATATCTTACACACCTAATAACATTGGACAGTGCATATGTATAGAAGGACATGGACATCCAAGTAAGTCTTTACAGATAATTGTACAGATCCTCACCGATGTTGAGACCCATCGGGGCATTGGTATCGAGTTGCATAATATATTTTGATTCCAACTGCCTTAGTGATTTTTCACGGTTACCACCTCTCTTAAAGGCCTGAACAGCATCGATAACAAAATATTCGATGCAGCTCAGATCATTACTGTGGACAGCTTTGAAATGACGAGCTACCGGATATGTAGGGTCAGAATTTACTATAGCTCGTAAATGCTGCAGAATTCTTATGTATACTTGCAGCTTAGTGCTCCCTACGTAGCGCAATCCACACTTACACTGGAGCACATACACAGCATGGTCTGTTCTGCATGTGTAGTGACCGGTCAGGTTTATCCTGTATATATATATATGTAACGTCAATCCTTCTTCGTCAACTTCAGTCTGGAAGCAGGCACGGACTCCATTCAAGTGCGAAAGTTACTTTATTGACTTTTACATTTCTAGTGCAAATGCAAGTGCATTGCCCATAGCGTGTTTCGGCCTTGACGACATAGATGCGTTGCGATTCATCGCGGTCATTTAATCCCTTACACACATGATTTACCTATAATGAATATGGGCAACAGACTATGGTTACAATTACTTTTCTCATCCCTTAGAGGGCAAATTTCCTCCTGAGCATTACTTCATACATATCGCATCCTTCCTAATGCTCACTCCTCAGGTCTCAAACAGGAGGAATTAAGCCTACTACAAATTGTCCATGAATTTCATTCATTTAACATAATAATCATCCTTTGACTTAAATTGTTAATGGATATTTAATTCTCAACTCAAAGAAATCAACTCCCCATTATTCATTGAGATGCCCCTTGCAGCTCTTCAACAACAATTATACCAACAATCATTTACTTATAATTGCTGTACTGGCAACATACATTTACATTATGTTCTAAATATGTTATATAATGTCAGTACCTCTTGATTATATCTAATGTCAAGCAGGGCCTGCAAATAAATGACTTCATAAATGGGTGAAAATTACAACACTTGTAGATTGTTGTTCTAATTGGAACTGTGTCCTCATTAATTGATAATTCTTCTGCTTAATAAAAGTACATACAAATACAGCTCTATGGGATGTACACATAATTTATCAAACAATGTCCACCGTGACGTTAACTCACAATAAATACCTAAAGTGCAATGTGCTAAAAAGTGCAAATATGTGTTAAAGTGCTCAAAATCAGAAGCCAAATAGCAGCATAAATCATAATCCACTTTATATTGATATATATATAAATTATCTTCTACCGCATTGGTGTAATAAAGTGCTAATGCATCATAAAGTGACATATGCATAAAGGCAGGAAGTGCTTTCTTGTCACAAAGTGGCTAGTGCATATAGACAAATAAATATACATATATATTCATCGTTTGCATCCTAGAATCAGTACAGTTAGATCCTCTTTCTCGCAACAGATTACATTATGCAGTATTGTATATAAAGTGACTTGTGCTGAGACTGACATTTCAAACACTAATGTATTTGACTCTTTTGATCTCAAAGTGCTAATGTAGTTGATTCTGCAGTTTGCCCTATTATCATCACCAAACACTGCTCTCATAAAAAATTATGCAGGTTCTCACTAGTGTTAAGTTAATTCGATATCTTGGAATCCAGTTTGTGTAGGAACTTGGACTCGAGCTGCCTCAACAGTTTTTCCCTGTTGCCCCCTTTTCTCAAAACTGGTACTGCACCTAGCACAAAGTATTTAAGGTTGTTTAAGTTGTTATTTTGTACTAGTTTAAAATGGCGTGCTACTGGATATGTTGGATCAGAGTTAACTATAGCCCTAAGATGCTGTAAAATTTTGGTATGTACCTGTAGCTTCGTGCTTCCCAATATTGTAGGCCACATTAACATTCAAGAACATACACAGCAAACTCTGTCCTGCATGTATAATGACCCTTTATGTCAAGGGGCTTTTCCCTGAAAGCCGACAAGTAACTGGACATATTGGCACCAAATTTACAAGCACGACATGAACTGCATTTAAAGAATCCAATGTTGTTGAAATATCCCTTTGCCAAATAAAAAGACATTTTTGGTCAAACACAAATTGTGCTCTGTGCTTGTATATAGCGAAGTTATATCCATGGTCATCAGGACATACTCCTTACTCCAGGCCATTTTGTGTAATTTCTTGAGAAAATCTCCTGTGTCTTTAATGTATGATGGTAGACTAGTTACAAATTGCGGAAGGAAAAAGTCAACATATTGCTAGATTTTCTCCAAAAGCCCCTTTCTTGCTGAGATTATTGGTCGACCTGGCATATACCATTATCACGAATGCCTTTACCAAGCAAATCATTACCACACAAATGCCTTTACCATGCATACCTTTACAACAATAATGTAAGTGTATCACATATTCCATCACTCATGGCATCACTGATGACATCATCCACAGAACCACTCAAACATCCACTCACACACCCATACAACCACTCACACACCCACTCACTGATCGTAGAGCCACTCACACACCCAATCACTCACCCATACAGCCACTCACACAGCCACTCACTTCCCATCCACCTATTCACACAGCCACTCACTCACCCATAAAGTCACTCACAGAGCCATTCACTCACCAATACACCTACTCCTACACCCACTTATTCACCCATATAGCCACTCACACACCCAGTCACTCACCCATACAGCCTCTCAACCAACTCACATACCATACAAGTACTCACACATGTACCTACTCACATACAATACAAGTGCTCACATGTGTACTCACGCACCCATACAGCCACTCACATAGACACTCACTCTCCAATACAGCCACTCACACAACCAATCAGTTACCTAAAAATCCAATTAGTTACCCATACAGCCACTTACACACACAGTCACTCACCCATACAGCCACTCACACAGCCACTTAGTCACCAATACAGTCACTCACATATCCACTCACCGACCCACATAGCCACTTACACACCCACTCACTCATTCATAGAGCCACTCACATACCCACTCACTCACCCACATAGCCACTCACTCACCACACATTTTCTCATACATCCACTTATTCACCCATACAGGTACTCACACAACCAATTATTCACCCATACAGCCACTCACACACCCACTCACACATCTATACAACCACTCACACAAGGATACACACAGTCTCACAGCCACTCACACAATATATGTTAGGAATAATATCACTCATTAGTAGTACACAAAGTATAGTAATTTAACTTTTGTAGTACCTTAGTATATATGTTTAACACTTTTAAAAAACACTTTTGCAAATCACTGGATGATGTCATCAGTGTTGTCATTTGAGATGTCATCAGTTATGTCAACAGTGATGTTACTGACCATGTCATGAGTGATGCAATATGTGAGGTCATAAGCATTTGAAGCTGACATGCTGAGTGTGGGCTCTCTTTTCTTGTCCATAACACAGGAATTGCTTTAAAATAAAATATTAATATTTTCACTTACCTGTGATACACTTACAGTTTTGTTGTAAAGGTATGCGCGGTTAAGACATATGCGTGGTAAAGGCATGATTGGTAATGGCATGCGTGGTTCCTTCTTACATGCCTACCAAAACATTTTGTTTGCAGAGAATGGCAGGCTGCCGGAAGGTATTGGTGTTAGATGCTACATTTAAAGAGAAAGAAAAGTGCGTGCATTTGGACAGTTGTAAAGACAGCTGTAAAGACAGTGTGTGGTCATTGAAGGCTGTGACCAGGATGCAGAGAATTAGGGGATATCTGTTCTGGAGAGTTACTCTGTTTTTGGCCCCTGGTTAATGAAGCACCCAACACTTTCAGCACAGCAGCTAAAGTGAGTGACAAACTAGTTTTGAACATTTCGTGAGGATTCATCAAATTATGCCAAAGTTATTGGCAAAACAAAAAACACTTTTCCTATGGAAACTAGGTTATAATTATAACTGCCTTCTGGTAATAGCCAGTAGGAAATATATATATATATATCTACAAAACGCAGATTGTTGTTATAGATACAGTCCATGCGATGGTCTCTGAGGAATGCAAAAACTGTTTTATTAACGTGTTTCCTGGCTTTGTCAATCTGTGGACAGAATTGATTTGACCACTTCCATTTCTGTCTTTGGCATATATTAGAGTGCACCAAGACAGTGTGAGGGAAAAGCATCATCAGTTTTGCAAAGGTTTCTATCATTAGGATTTCCAGCCCTACCCTAGTCAATGTGCCTAGGTCATTGCCACTACAGTGCACAATCATGAGGTGAAGAGCTTGGGAATCCACAATGGATTTAACCAAAGCCAGCAACTGATGAAACTTTAACCCTCTCTGGCCGAACCAAGTAATCTGCACATTTGGCAAACCCAAGTCCCTGTCAATAATTCTCTTTTTTGCAGCCTCTTTAGCCTAATAGATATAGCTGTGGCCCCCAATCCATTCTGTAAGCATTTTGTTGTGAATGAGCAATAATAGTCAGGAGAAGGCTGGAACTGAATGAGGTAGTTTTCCAAAAAGAAAGCAGTTAAAATGGAGGTGTTTTTAAAAATAAAAAAAATATGTATATATTTCATTGAATGCTGTCAGCAAGTTGGATGCCTTAGGAAGAAGTCTTAGTATAGGCTGTTGTTTAAAAAAAGACATGTAATACAGAAATGGATATGCTTTTGAATCTGTGGACTAAACCACACCTGGAAGTCGCATGTTCCTCCTAGGATGTCCTGTGAACTTGTGAGCTATTGGTTCCACTGGGTTGTTAGGTACACTGAGCTAAGAGTGTATTGGGGGAAGGGTGTTAAAGAGACAGAACATTTTTTTTTAAAGTTGAGGAGTGATGACACAAGGTAAGTAATGGCAAGCTTTATTTTCCAACTCAAGACTATGTAATAAGCTGTTGTGTAGTATTTTTTTAAAAATGAAGCTAGATATAGGTTTGAATTCCAGTTTTTTTGCGATTACTCTGTGATGATCACGAAACAATTGCAAAAATGCACCGACAAGAACCTCATTTTGAAAGAGAGGGAAAGGGTTAACAGATTCTAACCATTCACAAGTGGAGATATAATAGTCTAAAATGAAACACATGATTTCATTTTCTGACTTTCTCATGATCATAGAATGGAAAGTTGAAGAGGTTTCCATTTTATAGTTGCTTTCTCTGTGAGTGGTGTACCATTCTTGTGATTAATTTTTACAAATCTTAACAGTGTCAAAACTATCCAGAAAGAGCTAAAAGAACAATATAATCTACAAGCTCAATTCACTGGTATGTATATAACTTGTTAATGATATAAAAAAAATGTACATTAGAAATTAAGATGTATATGGGAGTTTGATTAAAAAGAGTATCACAGTGATGTGAAAAAAAATATCAGATGAACTGTATCTGGCAGAGGGTATGTGTTTAAGATGTTAGTACTGTTGAAAATTACCATGAGCAATGCCTTTAACAAAGACAATATTTTAAAAAATGTGTAAGCATTATGTGCAGAATAGATACATCTATATTATTTGCATTCTGGGAGTTGTGGTAGTTTTAGTTTCATTATTAAACAGAAGTACTGTAGTCATGAACAAGTCTAGACGGAGTTCATGTAGTTCCGCTATACGGAACTCCTGCAAGTGACAAAAAAACTCTGTGGAGTTCCACAAGAGGCGGAGTACAGTGCAAACTGCCATTCACACTGATCTTCCTGCAGCTCAAGTAGAAATTCTATCCGAGCGGCAGCTCGCTCTCGCCAACTTACTGTCCGCGAGTTCCGCGGAGCGCGGGGTGCAGAAAACTCCGCAAACGGAGCGGAGTTCACCGCCCAGGCCTAGTCATGAATAAAACATAAATAAATGTGCTGTGCCTGTATATAAATTATAAAGTAGTAATACTTGTTAGGTATGTATTAGGAAGTGGTTGTCAATGTGGTTATTGACTTGTATAATTGGTTTCCATATGTTTAGATGGTGAGATATGGTTTTTCTGGTTGCAGATAGTTATACGTACGATGAGACTGTTGAGTTTTCTTAAAGATGTAGAGAACTATATATTTTTGGAAAGATGGCATGAAGGTGTATATCTTTTATAAAATCACATATATGTTAACATGGTGATCTATGTTCTTTAAGGCTGTTGAAAATGTCATGTATATAGTGAGGGTGGTGCATTTCTTTCAACATGCTCTGTTTAAAATTGGGGCGGGGTAATGGTGAAGAATGTCTTTTGAGAGTCTGTGTGCTAGCTTCACTTGGCATGTACCTTTTCTTTGAGAAATTCTGAATATATGTTTTAAAGACACAAGAAATATTAGCAAAATGATGTAGGTATGCCATTAGGAAAAGGTTTTGTGCTTTCAAAAGATGAGAATTGTTGTTTTTAGTTTTAAAAACTTATTGATGCATATGGACGCTGAGTAACAGAACAAGCAAGCAAGACCACTGACTCATTGTCAGTGAAATTGCTCTCCCACCCTTGCAGCTCCACCATTAAGTGAGGCCTGCCCCAGCCCCTGCACTCTCGAGTGTTGGTGATCGAGGCCCTCCTCCACCCGCAGGTTTCCCTGCGCCTCATCCCTGGTGGTCCAGTGGACCTCTGTCTCCTTCCTCTCACTCTGCTCTTTCACTCGTTTTCACTCGTTTTTCTACCCTTTTTATCTTTCACCTTTCTGCACTTTTCTGCATCTCTGCTCTTTTGTGCCTTATTTCTGCTCATTTTTCCTTCCTTTCGCTCTGCTCTTTCACTCGTTTTTCTACCCTCTTTCATCTTTCACCTTTCTGCACTTTTCTGCATCCTTGCTCTTTTGTGCCTTATTTCTGCTTATTTTCCCTTTGTTCTTTATCCCTTATTTCCTCCCTTTACCTTTCCCCGTCGCTGCTGCCCCCGCGACCCCTCCCCCCCCAGCGTGACCGGCCCAATCCAGCTCCCCTCCCCGCTCCCGCCTCCCAGCTGTCCAGCCCTCCTCGACCCCTACTTAATGGCGGCCACTGCGGGGACAGGCGAGCAAGACCACTGACTCATTGTCAGTGAAATTGCTCTCCCACCCTCGCAGCTCCACCATTAAGTGAGGCCTGCCCCTGCACTCTCGAGTGTTGGTGATCGAGGCCCTCCTCCACCCGCAGGTTTCCTGCGCCTCATCCCTGGTGGTCCAGTGGACCTCTGTCTCCTTCCTCTCACTCTGCTCTTTCACTCGTTTTCACTCTTTTGTGCCTTATTTCTGCTCATTTTCCCTTCCTTTCGCTCTGCTCTTTCACTCGTTTTTCTACCCTCTTTCACCTTTCTGCACTTTTCTGCATCCTTGCTCTTTTGTGCCTTATTTCTGCTTATTTTCCCTTTTTTCTTTATCCCTTATTTCCTCCCTTTACCTTCCCCCGCCGCTGCTGCCCCCGCGGCCCCTCCCCCCCAGCACGACCGGCCCAATCCAGCTCCCCTCCCCGCTCCCGCCTCCCAGCTGTCCAGCCCTCCCCGACCCCTACTTAATGGCCGTTGGTGCACCGGAGGCGCGTCAAAGGCAAGCCCGTCTGCGCCCGTCTGCGACCCGTCCGCGACCAGCGCCAGGAACCCTGGACCTCCACCCCGACAACGCTACGACCCAGCAGCACTCCACGCACTCAACCCAGGCCGCAACAACAACTGCAAGCTAGCATCACCAGCCGACACCCACGGACCCTTCAGCTGTCACTGCTGCCGGCACACCTGCAGCACCGCCAAGAACACGGATCCAGCACAACCCGCCCACAAGAACACAACCGAACCGAAGACCCTGCAATGCATCCTCCTCAACGTCGGATCCCTCCACAAACACGCCACAGAAATCTGGGACCTTCTCGACAGCACTACCCTGGACGTAGCGTTCTTCACCGAAACCTGGACCAACACCACCTCGGGACCGGACATTGCCATCGCCATCCCCCAAAGATACAAGATCTCCAGGAAGGACCACCCCACCCACCCAGGAGGAGGAATCGCCATCGTCCACAAATCCAGCCTCCGCCTGAGCACACTCCCCGACGAGCCCACAGAACTGATGGAACACCTTCACTTCAAGATACTGGCCAGCCCCACTGCCACCCTCCGAGGAACCCTCATCTACCAACCCCCTGGACCCCGCGGACCCTTCGCCAACTCCATCACGGACATTATCTCCCCGCAGGCCATCGCATCCACCAACTACACCCTGCTGGGAGACCTCAACTTCCACCTCGACAACCAACTGGACCCCAACACCACATCTCTCCTGGACAACCTCCACAACATTGGACTCCGCCAGATCATGACCCAGCCCACGCACTCAGCAGGACACACCCTCGACCCCCTCTTCACTACAGGAAACTCCATCACCTTCAGCCACACCACCGATCTCCCATGGGCTGACCATCGTTGTGTCCACTTCACCTTCAGAACACCCACCATCCACAGACACCAGCACCTGCTTCCACGAAGAAACTGGACCAAAATCACCGACGACCAGCTCACCTCGTCACTCAACAACTCCACCTCAACCATCGCGGAAAACGACGACCCCAACACCGCAGCCCGAACCCTGCATAGATGGATCTCGGACAGCACCAACACCATAGCCCCCCTCAAGAAAAACAACAATACCCGCGCCAAGAAAGCCAGATGGTTTACCACCGAACTTCGAGAGTCCAGACGCACATGCCGCTGCCTCGAAAAGGCCTGGAGGAACACCAAATCCACAGAAGTCCACAACAACTTCAGAGCCGCCACCAACGCCCACCATCAACTCATCAGAGAAACGAGGAAAAAAGCGATTGAAGACAGAATCTCCACCCACGCGCACAACAGCAAGGAACTCTTCAGCATCATCAAGGAGTTCGCCCAACCCACCAGCGAGTCTACCGACATCCCTCCCTCACAAGACCTCTGCGACAAACTCAGCACCTTTTTCCACCACAAAATCAAGAGCATCTACGACAACTTTGACGAAGACAACCAACACACTGAACCCTCACCAACCACCCCGACACCCGGAAACCAGCGATTGACGACTGGACAGCTCTCACCCCCGAAGACATACTGAAGACAATGAAGTCAATCCACTCAGGGGCCCCCACGGACCCCTGCCCCTACCACATCTTCAACAGAGCCGCCGACACCATCGCACCCATGCTCCGCCACACCATCAACCACTCCCTGGCGACCGCCTCGTTCCCCGACGACTGGAAACACGCCGAGGTCAACCCCCTCCTAAAGAAACCCTCAGCGGACCCCACCGACCTCAAAAAACTACAGACCCATCTCCCTGCTCCCGTTCCCAGCGAAAGTCATCGAGAAAGCCATCAACAGCCAACTCGCCACATTCATTGAAGAACACAACATCCTCGACTCCTCCCAATCCGGCTTCAGAAAAAACCACAGTACGGAAACCGCCCTCCTCGCCGCAACAGACGACATCCGCACCCTACTGGACAAAGGAGAAACAGTAGCCCTCATCCTCCTCGACCTATCAGCGGCGTTCGACACAGTCTCCCACCGCACCCTAATACGCAGACTCTACGACGCAGGAATCCAGGACAAGGCCCTCGACTGGATCCTCTCCTTCCTCTCCGGCAGGACGCAGCGGGTCAGACTCCCCCCTTTCCTCTCGGACCCCACACCTACCACCTGCGGAGTCCCCCAGGGCTCCTCCCTCAGCCCAACGCTCTTCAACGTCTACATGGCTCCACTTGCCCCCATCGTCAGAACCTACGGACTCAACATCGTGTCATACGCAGACGACACCCAGCTCATCCTCTCCCTATCCAACGAGCCCAACACCGCCAGACGCAACTTTCGAGAAGGCATGGAAGCCGTCGCCAAATGGATGAAAAACAGCTGCCTACAACTAAACACCAACAAAACAGAAGTACTCATCATGGGCCCAAACCCCGACGCCTGGAGCGACACCTGGTGGCCCCCCTCCCTCAGAAACCCGCCAACCCCCACAGACCACGCACGCAACCTGGGAATCATCCTGGACTCCGAGCTCAAAATGGACCGCCAGATCAACTCTGTCTCATCTTCCTGCTTCCACACCCTCCGCCTCCTTCGTAAGACCTTCAAATGGATCCCCTCGAACACTGAAAGACCGTCACTCACGCCCTGGTCACCAGCAGACTCGACTACGGCAACGCACTCTACGCCGGAATAAACAAAAACCTCACCCGCAAGCTACAGAACATCCAGAACACCGCCGCAAGACTGGTCCTCAACCTGCCAAAACACTGCCACATCTCCCAGCACCTGCGCACACTCCACTGGTTCCCCGTCGAGGCGAGAATCACCTTCAAGATGCTCATCCACACACACAAGGCCCTCCACGGCACCGGACCAGCATACCTGAACAGCCGACTCAAATTCCACGCACCCCAAAGGACCCTATGATCAGCCCAGCTCTCCTACGCCGTGGTCCCCCGCACCAGAAAGACCAGATCGGGAGGCCGTTCCTTCTCCTTCCTCGCGGCCAAAGCATGGAACGCCCTTCCGCTCCACCTCAGACAGACAACATCGCTCCCCATCTTCGCAAGAAACCTCAAAACCTGGCTCTTCGACAGACCCCCTCCTTGATGGAATGGAACCTGCACCCCCCCCCCACCCCTAGCACCTTGAGACCCTTACGGGTGAGTAGTCGCGCTTTAACAAACCTCTGATTGATTGATTGATGTATTCTCTTAGAGAGCCATGTATGCAATTATATTAAGTGTGATATCTAGACTTATTCAATCACCTAGGTACTAAACATGCACTCTTCCAATCACACAGGCCCTAATTATGTACTCATTGAACTACGCAGGAAACACCCATGCATTCATCCACTCATCCAGATGGTAGGAATATAGTTATGTGAATACACAGGCACTAACTATGCAGATATGGAACCCCTGTTGCAGTTCCTTTGTACTCTGGGAATTACGTAGGCACTATCTATGCACTCATCCAATCATCCAGGGAGTATTGTTTTAATCAAGCAAAATACATGTATTTACAAGTTTTTGTGAGGAATATGTACTCTTCTAGAACCATCTGGTGAATTATATATGTAACCTGTCACACACTGTTTGCATGTACTCGGAAGAATTAGTGAGCTATATGCTGTGATACACATTAATGGATGTGTTTTCCAAAATTTAAATCTTACACATAATAGAATGAAGACTCTTGAGAAAATGGTGTTGTACTTGAGGAGACAAAACCAGAAAAAAGATTAGTGAATAGAAGTAACTTTTGTAAAGTTTTTTTTTTTTTTTAAACTTTATTTACCATTTTTCGTTAATATGCGCACAAGTCACATGACGAATCCGACCAATACCATGACAGTGATTATTGCAATAATCTACGTGAACAAAAGGAATATTCCATGTCCGGTCCACACACAATCAAAAATAACAATACATTCAATATTGCGAATCAGCATTACATTCTTCAGGACTAGGCAACCCCACTCCAAATCCTATCAGATATCTTCCTTTACATAACTTCTGCAAGTTAACAAGCGCAGGCAGTCTGGTACCATATTTCCCTGTGTACATGAATTTAACCCACACCAGTGGGTACAATGCCCGCCGGCTGCGTTGTTGGGGGGAAGGACCCAGTTTGCTGGAGATAGTCTTTTAGGGGGTACCAAATGTCTTTCGGTCTGGAGGTGGGGGGCTGCAATGACGCAAACAAATCACAATTAGTATTACAGTATGTAAGACTCGCCAGCCACTCCTTGGTCGTGGGGATAATCCGGCTGCCCCAGTGGATTGCAATCTTTCTCTTTGCAAGGAGAAAGACAATTGCTATAAATTTCCTCAGTTTCTTCGGGTACTCGTATACATAACCCAACAACGCAACCTCAGAGAGAGGAGAAGACTATTGCCCAAACATGAGCGTTAAAATCCCATAAATCGCCCTCCAATATTCTCCTATTTTAGCACAATTCCATGTCATGTGGGCAAAGTCGGCCCGAGGGGCCCTGCATTTCAGGCAGCAATGCGACTTGTCTGGGTCTATGGAGTTTATTTTTGCCGGCGACATATATGTCCTCTACAAAAAATTAAAGTGTAATAGCTTATGTCTACTATTGAGAGAGAACTCTTTTATCTGAGCACAACAAAATGCCCACTGCGAATCTTGAATTGTATGACCCAGATCCCGCTCCCATGCTTCCCTGACTCTGGCATCTCTGCCAGGGACCAGAGCCACTGATGCCCTGTAGAGTTTCGAAATCAAGTGATCCCCCTCGTTACTAGTTATCAGTAACGATAATGGTGCAAATGAATCGGGCGCCAAAGGGAAACAAGCCATCTTCTCTTTGAGTGCTCTGCAAACTCTACATAAAACAAATTTATTCATAAATGAGGCGCCGCTGAATTGTGGATCATCTGTAATATCGAACACGTGGTCCCCGGGGAACAAGTCTCCGAACCTCTCCAGTGCAAAGGAGTTAAACGTGCGCTGCACCAGTCTCTCCTCCGTGGTAGGGAGCCATGAGTTATTACTCAAGGGTAGCTCAGACGAGTACAACATGCAACCCCCCAACACCCTTGCCAATTTTTTCCAAGCCCAACTCCTCGTAGAGACTGTATATGTGGGGATCTCGAGGGAAACCCCGCGGCAAGACCGTTCGCAGCGGCGCTGGAGCAACCAAATCGGCTTCAGATCTTGCATAGGGAATCCGGGCATCAGGATGGTACCTGGAGTGAGCAAAGCTGCACTGAGCCACCAGGTAGTATATTTGGAAGTTTGGAACCCCCCAGTCCCTCTCTTTCATATGGCAGGGTTAGTGTGTCCCAACTAACTCTAGCCCTCTTGTCTCCCCATACTAGTCGAGTAAGATGGGATTGAATGTTTTTTTAAAAACTGTTGGGGAGTGGGATGGGAATATTGTGGAATAAGTACAGAAACTTAGGGAGGACCACCATCTTAATGATTGCGACGCGGCCCGCAATGGATAACGGCAATTTCAATCAGCGTTCGATCTGCTGCTCTAATTTATAAATGGCCGGGCCGTAGTTTAGCAATATTAACTGATGCGAGTCTCGATGTATTTGGATAGCCAAGTATCTTGTTGACTCCACACATCACTGCAGAGGAATCCCGCAGTCCCACCTAGTCATACTATCAGTTAAGGAAAAATGACTGACTTGCCCCAGTTGATGCCAAGCCCAGAAAAAACCCCAAATCTGATAATTTCCCTAATCAGGGGCTCCAAATTTTCCTCCGGACTCCGGACATAGAGGATGACGTCATCCGCATAAAGCGAAACCAATAAAGGGCCTGTCTTGAACTGTAAGCCTCTGTGCAAATGTCTTTCCTGGAAGTGACGGACCAATGGGTCAAGCGCGATTATAAAGAGCAATGGGGAGAGAGGACAGCCCTGACGCGTACCTCTAGAGAGACAAAACTGGGAAGACAGAGTACCATTTAGTCGTAGTCGAGCAGTGGGAGAAGCGCATAGAAGCAAAACAAGCTCCATAAGCCCATTAGGCATACCCATCCTTCGCAAGACCATTAGGAAAAAGCGCCACTCCAGGGAATCAAAGGCCTTTTCAGTGTCTAATAACACCGCAGCTGCGGCAACCTCAGGAGATATCCTATGCAGGACCGTAAACAGGGTGCGGAGGTTTAATGCCGTTGATCTATGAGGGACAAACCCAGACTGAGCCGAGGAGATGATACGATCTAACGAAAGAGCTAATCTTAATGCTATCATTTTTACCAAAATTTTATAATCAAGATTAAGTAAAGATAATGGCCTATATGAACCACACATGAGCGGGTCTTTTCCAGGTTTGGGTAATAATATTATAACTGCTTCACGCAGTGTGGGCGGCAAACATTTACTCTCCAGGGCTTCATTATATACTTCTAATAGATGTGGGGCCAATAGATCCTTATAATTTTTATTAAAATTCCCTGTGAACCCATCTAGCCCGGGAGCGGTTGTGCCATTCAGCGCATCAATGGCGCTTGCAATTTCCTCTGCGGAAAACGGTTCCGCCAGGAAATCTTGCATCCCCTTTTCCAGCCAAACGAGATCTATCTCCGACAAATAATCACTTCACTTTTGTACAGTTTTTAGTGGAGAATGCATACATACTTCTAGTACAGAATCTTTCTTTAACCCTTTTGGTTCTTGCGTCGGCCAATGGCCGACACAAGCACTACCTCCCTGGTGCGGCGCACGTCCATTGGCCGTCACCAGGGAGGGCCCCCTTTAAACCTCTGGTGCATCGCACCGGAGATTGTTTTTTTTTAAATTCTGCCTGGGGGAGACGTGGAAGGCTTTCCGCGTCTCCCCCCGCCCCCCCTCCCGCCCATCTGTGACGTCAGCACGCCGCGAGGCGCTCTGACGTCACTGATTTCCCCACCGGAGCCAAGGACAGCAGCAGGTAAGGCCGCGCTCGACTCCGATGGGGAAATATGGCCGAAAACGGCCTCCCCAGCTTTCAGGGAGGCCTCGTTTGAAAGGGGAGAGTCTCCCCTTTCAAACGAGGCCTTCCTGAAAGGGTTTCCTGGCCGTGGATCACGGCAGCGCTGCGATCCACGGCCAGGAAACCCCACTAGACACCAAGGATGTCTTTGGGGGGGTCGGCCCTCGTGGTAATGGGTTGGCCCCCCCCCCGGGTCATATTTTTTTAAATTGTTGAAAGTTGGCTTTGTTTGGGGTGCACGATCGCACCCCAAAAAAGAAAAAAAAAAGAAAAAAAAAATGGCGGCGATATTGGCAGGGGTACAGTCCTCCTGCTCAGTGGCCGACCCCCTGTGGGGGCATATTTTTTATGTAGACATGTTGGCTTTCCTTGGGGGGCACGATCGCCCCCCAAAAAGTACAATGGTGGCAATATTGGCAGGGGGTCGGTCCTCCTGCTCAGTGGCCGACCCCCAGTGGGGGAATTTTTTTTTTATAGCTATGTGCTTTCCGTGGGGGCCACAATTGGCCCCCAGGGAAGCCATAGCTATAAAAAAAATTAGAGAAAGAGAGAGATTGTTATATATATATATATATATATATATATATATATATATATATATATATATATATATATATATATATAGAGTCTCTTTCTCTCTGTAGATGATATATGTATATATATGTATCTATATACATATGTATGTGTATATAGATACATATATATACATAAGTCTAAAGAGTGAATGATATATATATGTATCTATATACCTATATATGTATAGATATATGTATATAGATACATATATATAAATATATGTAGAGATAAAATCTATGTATATATATATATGTGTCTGTGTGTGTGTGTGTATATATATATATATATATATATATATATATATATATATATATATATATATATATATGCTCCTTGATGCACAGTGAACGGCGCACTTGCGGACGGGTGCTTCACAAACGTGGGGGTGCGCCCGCGATATTTATCCAGGCTCTGTTTCCTTGTTTCCCAAAAAGAAAAATAGCACTCGCGAGGCAGTTGCTAGAGTTTATTGGCCCCGCGAGTGCTGTTTTTCGTTTTGGGAAACAAGGAAACGGAGCTTGGATATATATATATATATATCTATATATTATCTACTGGCGGTCGCCAGTAGATAGTTAGGACCTATTATCCATAGGAAATCCGCGACATTCTATTTGAAATAACGTTGGCGCCGGTTGACGAATCTTCGCGAAAGTTTCCAACTTGTTGGGGCGCTCCGCTTCGCTCCTACCCTGAAAGTCTCGGGTTGATTCGTCAAGCGGGGGCCGAGAAAAAAGGGGGGTCCCAAAACGCGTTTTCCCCATTCATTTTTCCATAGGAACCTTTAGTCGCAGCTACAGCCCGAACTGCTGAACGGAATTACACCAAATTTGGCAAAGAGGTAGCCCTTGGTTCAGTGCGGTGCCTTTTGCTTAAATGGTGTAAATCCGTTCAGTAGTTCCTGAGAAATTCACAAGTAAAGTCACATATATATCTATGGCCGAGTAGGGTCCGCGTACCCTCCCGATCACGAGCTGCATGCTAATTGGCTGTCAGCTGGCTGTCAACATTCCGATTCAGGAAGTGTTGGCAGCCATTTTGTCCCTCGGTAGAACCGAGGGACATAAACAAGTGCGCAAAGCGCACAAAGGGGGCAGGGTAGAAACACCCTAACCCCCTAGGCCTGCTCAGGGGGTCCCACAAGGATCCCCTGGGCAAAAAAAAGCATTTTTTATATTTTTTTAAATCGACAGGATGCGCTCAGGGTGCGCGGATCCTGCCGAAAAATAAATAAATGTTAATTTGCCCCCGGGTGGGCCAAGTCCCGGGGGCATGGTGGGGGGGGGTTAAATTTATGTATGGGGGCCTCTAAGGGCCTTCCAAGCCCCGGGGACCGCCACCCCCCGGGGCTTTAACAAAAAATGGTGCGGGAGGGCTCTTTGCCCTCCCGCTGCCCCGGGGACCGCCACCTCCCCGGGGCTTCTGTTTTATTTTTTTTAACCTGTGTGGGGGTGCTCCAGCCCCCCCACATGCCCCGGGGACCGCCACCTCCCCGGGGCACTAAAAAATTTAAAATGGGGGTCCGTTTTGGACCCCCGAAGCCCCGGGGACCACCACCTCCCCGGGGCTTTGAAAATGTGGGGAGGGGGGCCGCGCGGCCCCCCTCCTGGAGCCAGTGATGGCCCTGGGGACCGCCACCCCCCAGGGCCGGCTCCTGCAGTGTCCCGGGGTGCCTACCCCCAGGACACTGCTGTTTGCAATGACAGGACGGGAGCTTCGCGGCTCCCGTCCTGTCATTGCAAACTTGCTTTGGATATTGGAAGAGAGAGCAGGAAACCTGCTCTCGCTTCCAATATCCAAAGCTGATTGCTTTTCCACATGGGGAGCAGCATGTTAGCTGCTCCCCATGTGGAAAAGCAATGCCGGCTCCCGCAGGAGGCGGGGAGCCGGCTGGGACTGTGGGGGAATTGGGGACCCCCCCACAGTCCCCAACCAGAGGCCAGGCCCCGGGGGATGGGGTCCCCGGGGCCATAAGTGGCCAGGGAGGGGGGCCACGCAGCCCCCCTCCCCAAATTTAAAAAAAAGAAAAAAAAGTGCAAGGCCGGCCCCGGGGATGGGGTCCCCGGGGCCTTAAATGGCCTGAGGAGGGGGCCACGCAGCCCCCTCCAAATAAAAAAATAAAAAATCGAGGCCATGCCCCGGGGATGGGGTCCCGGGGCCAATACAGGCACAGGGAAGGGGGCCACGCGGCCCCCTTCCCATTTTTTATTTTTTTTTAAATTAAAAAAAAAAAAAAATGCTCAGGCCCCGGGGGATGGGGTCCCCGGGGCCAAAAGTGGGCAAGGTAAGGGGGCCACGCAGCCCCCTCCCATAAAAAAAAAACAAAAAAAAAAAACGACCGGCATTGTGCCGGAGGCCCACGCCCCCCTCCCTGCAGTACTCTGCAAACGCGCCCCTGGCGCGTTTGCAGAGGGGAACGAATTCCCCTTGAATACTGGGGGTCCCTGAGGGCCAACTAGCCCACCAGGAACCTCCAGTATGCGCCAGGGGCTGCGTTGCAGAGACGTGTACAGAGGCCACGCCCTTTTACACCTCTCTGCAACGCAGCTCTGTGGCGCTTTTTGGAGGTATATGGTGGGCTAGTTGGACTCCAGGGACCCTCAGGATTCAAGGGGACTTAATCCCCCATGGGGAGCGTTTGCACAGTGGCTAAGGGAGGGGGCGGGGCTTCAGGTGACATGTGTGCAAACAGGCCCCGTGGCGTGTTTTAAGATGGGGAATAAATTCCTTTTCAATCCTGAGGGTCCCTAGGGGCCAACTAGCCCACCAGGTACCTCCAGTAAGCACCACGGAGCTGCGTTGCAGAGTGTTGTAAAAAGGGGCGTGGCCTCTGAACACCTCTCTGCAACGCAGCCCCCTGGCACATACTGGAGGTACCTAGTGGGCTAGTTGGCCCCTAGGACCCTCGGGATTGAGGAGGAATTAATTGTCCAACTTAAAACGCGCCACAGGGCGTGTTTTCCGACATGTCACCTTAGGCCCCACCCCCTTCCTTCACCATTGTGCAAATATTCCTCTAAAATCAGCCGAACTACGAATTCCGATTTACTCACCTGTTATCAGGAGAGACCTCAGTGCTGCATCTTTGAGCCCAGTACTGATCCTGAAAAGTAATTCTAACCGTACTTACCAGTAACTTGAATTTCCTTCCATAGGATATCATTGCCTGCTTTTTGCTGAAAAAGTTTCTAAGTGTCGATTTTTGAAACATACAAATATTCCTCTAAAATCAGCCGAAATACGAATTTCGATTTACTCACCTGTTATCAGGAGAGACCTCATTGCTGCATCTTTCAGCCCAGTACTGGTCCTGAAAAGTAATTTTAACCGTACTTACCAGTAACTTGAATTTCCTTCCATAGGCTAACATTGACTGGTTTCACTTGGAAATTCTTCTAAGTGTGGAGTTTTGGAACTTTATAATATTCCTCTAAAATCAGCCGAAATACGAATTCCGATTTACTCACCTGTTATCAGGAGAGACCTCAGTGCTGCATCTTTCAGCCCAGTACTGATCCTGAAAAGTAATTTTAACCGTACTTACCAGTAACTTGAATTTCCTTCCATAGGATATCATTGCCTGCTTTTTGCTGAAAAAGTTTCTAAGTGTCGATTTTTGAAGCATACAAATATTCCTCTAAAATCAGACGAAATACGAATTCCGATTTACTCACCTGTTATCAGGAGAAAACCCAGTGCTGCATCTTTTAGCCCAGCACTGACCCTGAAAAGTAATTCTAACCGTACTTAACAGTAACTTGAATTTCCTTCCATAGGCTAACATTGACTGGTTTCACTTGGAAATTCTTCTAAGTGTGGAGTTTTGGAACTTTATAATATTTCTCTAAAATCAGCCGAACTATGAATTCCGATTTACTCACCTGTTATCAGGAGAGAACCCAGTGATGAATCTTTTAGCCCAGCACTGACCCTGAAAAGTAATTCTAACCGTACTTTCCAGTAACTTGAATTTCCTTCCATAGGAATCCATTGTCTGGTTTTCAGCAGAAAAGTTTCAAAGTGTCGATTTTCACAAACTACAAATATTCCTTAAAAATCGCATGTGTGACTTAAACGCATTCTTTCAACTGTTTACAGGAGATGCACCAGTGCTGGTTCCAGGATCCACCACTGAGTAAGAAAAAGTAACGATAACACTACTTACCTGCTAAGTGAATTTCCTCCCATAGGATAACATTGGTGATTCTATATGAAAAAGTTTCTAAGTGTCAACTTTTAAAATACAATAATATTCCTTAAAAATCACTACTGTAACCAAAACGCTTTTACTCAACTGTTTACAGGAGATGTCCCAGGACTGAATCTAGGATCCAGTCCTGTGGTTAGAAAAGTAATCCATAAAGTAACTAATTGCATTTAACTAGAAATTCACATTGAGCTCAATGTTGCTTTGTTTTTGAAATTGTGTTGCCCATTGCAACAACTGTAACTACTGTACTTAAAAGTCTATTGCCTATTTGCAAAGTATTTAAACTAAAGTAATTCATTCTGAGAAAGTATATTTTGTAATGTAATGTATAATGTAATTACAATGTAATTTAAAAAATAAAATATCTAAAAATAAATAGTTTAAAAAAATGTTGTAAATCAGTATCAAAAAAATAAATATAACAATTAATACATTTAAAAATTGTCATTTACAAAACCTTTGAAATTCACTGAAAAAACCATAGGTTTCAGACACGTTATAGTTAGGAATTAGCATTTAAAAAACCTTTGAAATTCACTGAAAAAACCATAAGGTTTTAGGGACAGTTATAGTTAGTTGGACATTGCACTCATACAAAACCCGTGAAATTCCCGCGTTATAGTTAGTTCAGGTAACTATAACTCGCGCCCCCGCAATGCACTGCTGATGACGTCACATATTACATCACTCATGACATGGTCAGTGACATCACTGATGACATCACTGATGACATCTCAAATGACATCACTGATGACATCATCCAGTGACTGTGTGTTTCTGTAAAGTTTAAATATGTTTAATATATATAGGGAAAGGCGTATTGAAGAATGAGTGGGTACTTGGGCCTCCCACACGAGTGAGGCACCATTTTTATCGGGAGACCTTGGGGAACACTGGGTGGTAGGAAATGCATGTCTGCCCGGCGATGCCACAACTTTCCCACACAAAAATATGTGGAACAAGTGATTTTTTCAGCTAAATTGAGGTTTGCAGTGGATTCTGGGTAAGAAAACGTTGGGGGATCCACGCAAGCCATACCTCCCTGAAACCCCCCGGGTGTCTAGTTTTCAGAAATGTGTGGGTTTGATAGGTTTCCCTAGCTGGCCGCCGAGCACGGGGCCAAAAACCAAGGTGACCCCCCTTGCAAAACCAGGTTGTTTTGTGATAGGCAATTTTAATGTCACCTCAATACGTTTTGGGCCCTAGCCTGTCGCGGGTACTTGGGCCTCCCACACGAGTGAGGCACCATTTTTATCGTGAGACCTTGGGGAACGCTGGGTGGTAGGAAATGCGTGTCTGCCCAGCGATGCCACAACTTTCCCACACAAAAATGTGTGGAAAAAGTGATTTTTTCAGCTAAATTTGAGGTTTGCAGGGGATTCTGGGTAAGAAAACGTTGGGGGATCCACGCAAGCCATACCTCCCTGAAACCCCCCGGGTGTCTAGTTTTCAGAAATGTGTGGGTTTGATAGGTTTCCCTAGCTGGCCGCCGAGCACAGGGCCAAAAACCGATGTGACCCCCCTTGCAAAACCAGGTTGTTTTGTGATAGGCAATTTTAATGTCACCTCAATACGTCTTGGGCCCTAGCCTGTCGCAGGTACTTGGGCCTCCCACACGAGTGAGGTACCATTTTTATCGGGAGGCCTTGGGGAACGCTGTGGGGTAGGAAATGCATGTCTGCCCGGCGATGCCACAGCTTTCCCACACAAAAATGTGTGGAAAAAGTGATTGTTTCAGCTAAATTTGAGGTTTGCAGGGGATTCTGGGTAAGAAAACGTTGGGGGATCCACGCAAGCCATACCTCCCTGAAACCCCCTGGGTGTCTAGTTTTCAGAAATGTGTGGGTATGATAGGTTTCCCTAGCTGGCCGCCGAGCACGGGGCCAAAAACCGAGGTGACCCCCCTTGCAAAACCAGGTTGTTTTGTGATAGGCAATTTTAATGTCACCTCAATACGTTTTGGGACCTAGCCTGTTGCGGGTACTTGGGCCTCCCACACGAGTGAGGTACCATTTTTATCGGGAGACCTTGGGGAACGCTGGGTGGTAGGAAATGCGTGTCTGCCCGGCGATGCCACAACTTTCCCACACAAAAATGTGTGGAAAAAGTGATTTTTTCAGCTAAATGTGAGGTTTGCAGGGGATTCTGGGTAGGAAAACTTTGGGGGATCCACGCAAGCCATACCTCCCTGGAACCCCCCGGGTGTCTAGTTTTCAGAAATGTGTGGGTTTGATAGGTTTCCCTAGCTGGCCGCCGAGCACGGGGCCAAAACCGAGGTGACCCCCTTGCAAAACCAGGTTGTTTTGTGATAGGCAATTTTAATGTCACCTCAATACGTTTTGGGCCCTAGCCTGTCGCGGGTACTTGGGCCTCCCACACGAGTGAGGTACCATTTTTATCGGGAGACCTTGGGGAACGCTGGGTGGTAGGAAATGCGTGTCTGCCCGGCGATGCCACAACTTTCCCACACAAAAATGTGTGGAAAAAGTGATTTTTTTAGCTAAATTCGAGGTTTGCAGGGGATTCTGGGTAGGAAAACGTTGGGGGATCCACGCAAGTCATACCTCCCTGGAACCCCCGGGTGTCTAGTTTTCAGAAATGTGTGGGTTTGATAGGTTTCCCTAGCTGGCCGCCGAGCACGGGGCCAAAACCGAGGTGACCCCCTTGCAAAACCAGGTTGTTTTGTGATAGGCAATTTTAATGTCACCTCAATATGTTTTGGGCCCTAGCCTGTCGCTGGTACTTAGGCCTCCCACACAAGTGAGGTACCATTTTTATCGGAAGACTTTGGGGAACGCGGGGTGGGTGGAATTTTGTGGATCCACGCAGATTCCAGAACTTTCCACCACAGAAATGTGAGGAAAATTTGTTTTTTTTTACAATATTTTAGGTTTGCAAGGGATTCTGGGTAGCATAACCTGGTGAGAGCCAGCCAAGTCACCCCATCCTGGAGTCCCCTGGGTGTCTAGTTTTCAAAAATGTATAGGTTTCCTAGGTTTCCCTAGGTGCCGGCAGAGCTATGGTTAAAAATCTACAACTAGGCACTTTGTTGAAAAAGGGTCCGTTTTCACTGTGAAAATGTGTTGTGTCCACGTTGCTTTTTGGGCCATTTCCTGTCGCGGGTACTTGGGCCTCCCACACAAGTGAGGTACCATTTTTATCGGAAGACTTTGGGGAACGCGGGGTGGGTGGAAATTTGTGGATCCATGCAGATTCCAGAACTTTCCACCACAGAAATGTGAGGAAAATGTGTTTTTTGTGACAATTTGTTAGGTTTGCAAGGGATTCTGGGTAGCATAACCTGCTGAGAGCCAGCCAAGTCACCCCATCCTGGAGTTCTCTGGGTGTCTAGTTTTCAAAAATGTATAGGTTTGCTAGGTTTCCCTAGGTGCTGGCAGAGCTAGGGTTCAAAAACTACAGCTAGGCACTTTGCCAAAAAAGGGTCATTTTTCACTGTGAAATTGGGGTGTGTCCACGTTGCGTTTTGCGCCATTTACTGTCGCAGGCTCTAGGCCTACCCACACAAGTGAGGTACCATTTTTCTCGGAAGACTTTGGGGAACGCGGGGTGGGTAGAAATTTGTGGATCCACGCAGATTTCAGGACTTTCCACCACAGAAATGTAAGGAAAATGTGTTTTTTTTGACAATTGTTTAGGTTTGCAAGGGATTCTGGGTAACAGAACCTGGTGAGAGGCAGTAAAGTCACACCATCCTGGATTCCCCTGGGTGTCTAGTTTTCAAAAATATATAGGTTTGCTAGGTTTCCCTAGATGCAGGCAGAGCTAGGATTCAAAAACTACAGCTAGGCACTTTGCCAAAAAAGGGTCATTTTTCACTGTGAAATTGGGGTGTGTCCACGTTGCGTTTTGCGCCATTTACTGTCGCAGGCTCTAGGCCTACCCACACAAGTGAGGTACCATTTTTCTCGGAAGACTTTGGGGAACGCAGGGTGGGTTGAAATTTGTGTATCCACGCAGATTCCAGAACTTTCCACCACAGAAATGTAGGGAAAATGTGTTTTTTTTTACCATTTTTTAGGTTTGCAAGGGATTCTGGGTAACAGAACCTGATGAGAAGCAGTCAAGTCACCCCATCCTGGATTCCCCTGGGTGTCTAGTTTTCAAAAATGTTTAGGTTTGCTAGGTTTCCCTAGGTGCCGGCAGAGCTAGGGTTCAAAAACTACAGCTAGGCACTTTGCCAAAAAAGGGTCGTTTTTCACTGTGAAATTGTGGTGTGTCCACGTTGCGTTTTGCACCGTTTCCTGTCGCGGGCACTAGGCCTACCCGCACAAGTGAGGTACCATATTTCTCGGAAGACTTTGGGGAACGTGGGGTGGGTAGAAATTTGTGGATCCGCGCAGATTACAGACCTTTCCACCACAGAAATGTGAGGAAAATTTGTTTTTTTGGACAATTTTTTAGGTTTGCAAGGGATTCTGGGTAACAGAACCTGGTGAGAGGCAGTAAAGTCACCCCATCCTGGATTCCCCTGGGTGTCTAGTTTTCAAAAATATATATAAGTTAGCTAGGTTTCCCTAGATGCAGGCAGAGCTAGGATTCAAAAACTACAGCTAGGCACTTTGCCAAAAAAGGGTCATTTTTCACTGTGAAATTGGGGTGTGTCCACGTTGTGTTTTGCGCCATTTCCTATCGCAGGCTCTAGGCCTACCCACACAAGTGAGGTACCATTTTTCTCGGAAGACTTTGGGGAATGCAGGGTGGGTTGAAATTTGTGTATCCACGCAGATTCCAGAACTTTCCACCACAGAAATGTAGGGAAAATGTGTTTTTTTTAACTATTTTATAGGTTTGCAAGGGATTCTGGGTAACAGAACCTGGTGAGAAGCAGTCAAGTCACCCCATCCTGGATTCCCCTGGGTGTCTAGTTTTAAAAAATGTATAGGTTTTCTAGGTTTCCCTAGGTGCCGGCAGAGCTAGGGTTCAAAAACTACAACTAGGCACTTTGCCCAAAAAGGGTCGTTTTTCACTTTGAAATTGTGGTGTGTCCACGTTGCGTTTTGCACCGTTTCCTGTCGCGGGCACTAGGCCTACCCACACAAGTGAGGTACCATTTTTCTCGGAAGACTTTGGGGAACATGGGGTGGGTAGAAATTTGTGGATCTGCGCAGATTACAGACCTTTCCACCACAGAAATGTGAGGAAAATGTGGTTTTTTTGACAATGTTTTAGGTTTGCAAGGGATTCTGGGTAACAGAACATGGTGGGAGCCAGTCAAGTCACCCCATCCTGGATTCCCCTGGGTGTCTAGTTTTCAAAATTTATAGGTTTGCTAGGTTTCCCAGGGTGCCGGCACAGCAAGGGTTCAAAAACTACAGCTAGGCACTTTGCAAAAAAAGGGTAATTTTTCATTGTGAAAATGTGGTGTGTTCACGTTGCGTTTTGAGCCGTTTCCTGTCGTGGGCACTATGCCTACCCACACAAGTGAGGTACCATTTTTATCGGGACACTTACGGTAATTCAGATTTGTAAAGCAACTGTTATTACCTATTGACTTTCGATGCATTTCTGCCTTCCAAATGAAAGACAATGTGTAAAAAAGAAGTTATTTTGAAAAATGACCTATAATTCTCATGCTAGTATGAGTATTACCAATTTCAGAAATGTGCAAATATCTACTGTTTCTAAACTCTATATTGTGTTCCCATTTCAGAAATACATAGGAGTCTTTCATACCGAATATTCCATGTATACATTTTCCCAGAATAATTGCTATATACCCGGTACATAATAAAAAACCATTGCAAGACGCTGCTCAGTTTTTGGCTCTGGGTTCGTTGGGTTCTTGGTGAACCTACAAGTCCTATATATCCCCACAACCAGTAAGGTCCAGTGGATGTAACGGTTTATTGCTTTCAAAGAGCAGTCATAATTAGAAGAAGTTACAGGTGAAAACGTTGACACAAAAGGCCGTTTTTTTCAACTAATTTTCCATTTTTCCTATATTTAACTGTTAGTTTCTATAAAGAAACCTTGATGGATTTACACAAATGACCCCTTGCTGAATTCAGCATTTTGTCTACTTTTCTAAAATGTATAGATTTCCAGGATCCATTATTGCTTTCATACCCATTTCTACCATTAACTGGAAGGAGGTTGAAAGCACAAAAAATAGCAAAAATAGGCTATGTCCCAGAAAAATGGCAAAACTGTGTAAAATGTTTTGGTTTTCTGACAAAAGTCTGTCATTCCCTAAAAGCTGGGAAAATGGAGATTTCAGCCCCACAAACCCTTTTTGATACCATATGCGGGACTTTTTTCCCATTTTTCCCCAAAAAACCCAAAATTTAGCTGTATTTTGGCTAAAATCTGGGACCCCTCCAGGGGAATCCACAAACCCTGGGTACCTTTAGAATCCCCATGATGTTGGAAGAAAAGGACGCAAATTTGGCGTGGATACCTTATGTGGTCAAAAAGTTACAGAGGCCTAATCGCGAACTACTACAAATAGCCAAAAAAGGGCTCAGCACTGGGGGGGAAAAGGCCCAGCAGTTAAGGGGTTAATGAAGATAGCTATCTCCAAGATAATAGATTAGTTCATGCTATTGATTACAGAGGACGATGTTATGAAATATAGAATGGCATTCCCATAGCGAAGGAGGTGATGGTCCCTGCAAATGTAGAGCAAGTTATTGGAGAACAGGTACAAGGAAGGTGGAGTCAGGCACTGTATTGAATTGGAATTGTAGTAGTGTTTGTAGTATTCAACAGCAATTCATTGGTATATTAAAGACATTTCTACATATCTTTCCAAGGTGAAGTTTAAAACAGAAAATAAGTGCTTTACAAGGATTGGATCCTTGCAAGATTAGAAAGCATACACATTTGCAGGGACACTCACTAGCTTGTTTATCAAACAAAGTGTTCTAAAGCACTTTTCATCATTTCAGGATGTTAGTTGTACACCACTCAACAATGCAAACTTTTGTTAGGAGGCTTTAGTATGTGAAAGCTCCTGCTTTATGTTTAGGAGAAATGAATAGAGCACTTTTGGATGGTACTGTGGCAGATGTAGAAAAGGTTAGTGATGATTTACAGTTTTGTTTCTTTGGTCCTCAGCAGGATTCTAGGGAAAATGAAGAGTTGTTAAGAGGAGGAGTTGTAGAACAGCACACAGATATTACAGTTGATAGTTTTGAAGAAGAGATTAAAAAAGTTTACGCAGTGTGGTCTAAACAAACAGAGTATGTTTGTATATGTTGTCGTTGCACTTACTAGAAGATTTAAACACAGACTGTTGACTTGTATTTAAAAAGTGAAAAAGTAAATAATGATAACTGGCAAAGATAGCTGTGTATTTATTTGTAGAGGAACGCTTTGACTTGTCCATACAGCAAGTTATATGTAGCTAGTGTTACAATAAATTAGAAGATAACAAAATGAACAACACATAGCTATTAGATACCCATTTTGTAAGATAATAAAATGCCTGCAAATGTGGAAAAACTATGAAGGGACAAAAATATAAAAAAGCATTTACATTTATGATTCTTTGCAGCATTGCGAAGGGCTCTTATGAACTGCTCTCCAGCACTCAACTACAACTCCACAATCCATGCAGTATGATGCCATCCGGGAAAACTGTGGAGCCAAATCTGGAAGTCGAGATTGGACCTCTGAAGGAACTCTCTGACCTAGTGTTGTTGTGGCTGGTATTGAAGTTCAGGGTGCTTCAGCCTTGCGTTTCCATCTTGCTGCTTTGGTATTTTTTTAGTTGGTAAAAATGGGCGTAGTCCAGCAAAAATATGTTTTGTTTGTACCCCTTGACAATGTCTTGTGACATATTGTGCAAATCTGCAGATACGAACTCCTCTTAAAGAATCTTCAGGATAGATAAATGGGCGTGTTCTTTTTATTTTTTTACTTGAAAAGTGTATTATCCAATGATATTCCTTTATTTCTCAGTGACATGATTTTCTGTTTTGTTTATGATTGTTTTCTTTTTAGGGGGGTTTTGTACGTGGCCATCCTTGAAAACTCTGGAGCCATATCTGTTGTCTCAAATGACTTTCTGGGTGAGAATTGTTGCTGTGCCTCTGATGTAGATCGTCCTCCAGCTTCCCACTACTTGATTGCCAGTTGGAGATGTTTTCTATGTTAGGTTTTAAGATGATAGACCATCGATGTCATCCCACATGAATATTTTTTAATCAGCCCTCTAGAGTGGATCCTTTCACAGAGTGTGCATTTTACTAGTTTTGGAGCAGTTTTTGACTCCTGTTGAGTTTGGGTAAGAATGGGTAGTTTTATGGGTGTTTTGTAGGTAAGTTCTATTTGTGAGTTCAGATGTTGAAAGTTATTTTTTTAATTGTTTTTGTTAAATGTGTTGTTAAAATAAAGTTAAACAATTATGTTACTAAACAGCTAGACCCAAACTTTGTGTAAAATATGTTTAAATATCTGTTTTACATTTTGTCATTTGTATTTGTGACCACTGATGTCATTGCGACCTTCGGTGTTGCTGTGAAGAAGGAAAATGCATTTTTTATGTAGTTATTTTGACAAATGTATACAGAGGGAATAGTTAAATTAGTATCTTACTGAATAGCTACACTGAAACTTTATGTAAAATATGTCTATATACGTGTTTTACACTTTGTCAAAAATACCCCGGTATTTGCAGTGTGTCCTTGGCAATGGCACTTATAGAATCATACAGGCACTACCTGTGCAATCATCAAGGACGTCCTTTCTCCACCACTCTGCAAACGTACTTCCTGGCACAGTACTAGTTGGGGATGAAGTCCCCTTGGCTATTGAGGGTTTTTGGGGGTCAACTACCCCTCCTGTTACCTCCAGTAAGTCCCACAAAGTCAGTTTGCTAAGAGGTCTTCGGAGGCCATGACCCCTTTCTGGACCACTCTGCAAACTCAACTCCTGGCACACTACTGGTAGGGGAATGAAGTTCTCTTGGATGCTAATGGACCTTGGGGAGCAAGAAGCCCTCCTAGTACTTTCTGTAAGTCCTACACAGCGTGATTCCTGGGAACTAGTCAAAGGCTGCACCCCCTTTCCCCACCACTTTGCAAACAACATTGCTACTTAAAAAAACATAGAAATTCACTGAACGAAACAAAGGTTACAATGGCGTTATAGTTAGGAATTAGCATTTAAAAAACCTTAGAAATTCACTGAAAAAAAAACAAAGGTTAAAGGGCCGTTATAGTTAGGAAATAGAATTAGAAAAACCTTAGAAATTCACTGAAAAAACCAAAGGTTACACGGACGTTATAGCAGGTGGATCGATCGTGGTGTGGAGAGTTTTTGGCCTTTTTAGGCTTCAAAAATTGCAACACAGAAAGGAGATGAGGGTCAGCAGCAACAACAACAGGACCAGAATGTGGAGGAGGTGGATGCTGAAGATTTAGAAGAGGGCCCTCCTCAAAAGAGATCCAGTGCAGTATGGGATTTTTCAAAATCCCATCTGGGGAACTTAAAACTGCTGCAAAACTAGTGCAATGCACATTCTGTGACAAAACCCTCTCTAGAGGGATGAACAAGAAATATTCATGTGGGACGGCGTCCATGTTATATCATCTTACAACCTATCATAAAAAACATCTCCAACTGGCGATCAAGCAGAGGGAAGCTGGAGGACCATCTACTCCAGTGGCAGCAACAACAATTTCCAGCCAAAAATTCCCTTCAGAGGTGCAGACTACTACAACAGATATGGCTCCAGAGTTTTCAAGCATGGCCACGTACTGTAGTGTTGTTATAAGGGCTGGTGAGTAGTGTGTTACAGCTATTCGCAATGCTGTAAAACAACATACATGCTAAAATGTTTTCTCTCTTATTTTTTTGCACATTTTTTCAGTGCACGTTTTTTTAGTTCCTCCTGTCCCAGTTGCCATTTTTGTTATTATAAAAAAAGAAAAATCAAAACCTTTACAAAAGCACAAAAAAAAATCAAAAACTAAAAAATGGTTCCTGTTGGAACCGCCTTTTACAGTTAAAAAAGATAAGGTATGTATATATGTTGAAATGAGTGTATGAGTGGTGCATGCATGATTGAATGAGTGCATAACTAGTGCATGGAAGTTTCAATGAGTGCATCAGTGGTGCCTGAGTGAATCTATGAGTGCATGGGTAATGCCTGAGTGAATGGATGAGTACATGGATAAAGGCTGGGTAAATGAATGAGTTCATGGGTAGTGCCTAGGAATTGGATGAGTGCGTTTGTAGTGGCTGGGTGAAAAAATGAGTGCATGAATAGTGTCTGTATGAATGGATGAGTGCAAGGGTAGTGCCTGGGTGATTGAATGAGTGCATAGGTGGTGCCTGGGTGAATGGATGAGTGCATGTTTAGTGCCTGAGGGAATGGATGAGAGCAAGAGTAACACCTGGGTGTTTGAATGAGTGCATGGGTAGCACCTCATTGAATGGATGAGCGCAAGAGTAGTGCCTGGGTGTTTGGATGAGTGCATGGGTATTGCCTGGGTGATTGCATGAGTGCATGGGTAGTGCCTGACTGACTGGATGAGTGCATGGGTAGTACTTAAGTGAATGGATGAGTGGGTGGGCACTGCATGAGTCAATAGATGAGTGCAACGTTAGTGCCTGTGTCATTGGATGAGTGCATCTGTAGTGCCTGAGTGAATGGATGAGTGCATGGGTACTGCCTGTGTGAATGGATGAGTGCAACAGTAGTGACTGGGTGATTGGATGTGTGCATGGGTGGTGCCTGGGTTAATGGATGATTGCATGGGTAGTGCCTGAGTAAATGGATGAGTGTATGGGTAGTGCCTGGGTGATTGGGTGACTGCATGGATGAAGGCAAGAGGGTGTTTCTAAGTAACCTGAAACACTGCATCCAGTCTTATGTGTAGCAGCCATATACACACAACGAACACAAAGAGAGAGGAGTTGGCCTAACGGCTAGGGCGGTCGACCTCGAATCTGGGGAACTGGGTTTGAGTCTCGGCAATGACGCTGAACATCCTGTGATTCTGGGCAAATCACTTAATCTCCCCGTGCCTAACAAAAATGAATGTGTCCTCATGTAATGCAACTGGTGCTATGTAAAGCGCTCTGATACCCGATACCTTTGGGTCAAGTTCGCGCTATATAAAACTCCGTAAAAAAAAAGGCTCTTGTCAGAGACACCCTAGTACCGAAATATTGTGCAGTTTTTTTCTAAAAGTTTTTTTTATTTTTTTGATAATCTTCGCACTGACATCACGATCCGCGCGGATAACTGGTGAATACGGAAAACAAAAGTAGACATTCAATGACCACCAACACATCCAAAAATAATATGTAAAAAAAATCCATTCTGAACATTGCACTACACATATTACTAAATACATACTTCTTTCAAAGCATGTTTAAACTCATATTTTTGAACTAAGTTTCTTTAAAAAAACATCTTTAAGTCCTATTTTCCGTTTTCGCGGTTATTCAGACATTGCAACGTCACCGTTATCCGCTATGATTGTGCCTTTTCCATAAGATGAAAACACATATATGCACACATATTACAGTATTTTACAAACTAGGTGTTTTTACTGTACACATCAAACTCATGTTTTTTAGTGCATTTCTAGAACAAACCATCTCTAAAACATATTTTCTGTTTTCGCGGTCAGGCCGGAGATCGCAATGAAGTTGGTAATCGCGTTCCCCGTGGTTACGTCGTAAAAGCAGAAAGCAAAAGCAGGAATTCAATAGTCTCCACCACATAAAAAATGTATAACTATATAATTACTTCTAACCATCACAGTAGATAACTCACTACATAAATAACTCTATAAAAACATTTATCAGAAACTCAATATCTCTATAACAATGCGTATTATTGATTCACATATATTTTTTATATTTCCACCAATATTTGCGATGTCGCCGCAATAGTCACGATGTCCATGTGACGGTACAAGGGGGTGAGCTGGAGGTCGCGTCGTCATCACGAATATCGCATGCGTTTACAAAAAATCTATTTTGGGCACATAACTTGTGTCACTAACACCCCCATTTCTCAAACATGGGATCAGAGCACCTATACTCTGACCTCTTATATTAGCTTTTTCAGAAATTTTCAGCCCTGGGAACTATTACCGATCAATAAAATGGCGGCCGCAACTTTCTGTTCAGGTTCTGTCCAGCCAATCAGCGCATTCCTGTTGGCGCATGCATTCGAGATTCATCACAAAACCATCGCGAAATATCCGCAGCCAGAGATATCACTATAATTTTTAGCTTAAATTTTGCAAAAACTACTGAACAGATTTACACCAAATAGGCAAAAGGCACTTCCTTGAACCAACATCTACCTACCCACCAAATTTGGTGTAAGTCTGGTCAGAAGTTTGGGCTATAGCTGTGGCTAAATGTTCTTTTGGGAATTAACATTACAAATGCACCCTTATTTTGCGCCCCAAATTCTGGTCCACACTGCACGGATCACCCCCAAACTCTCCATGACAACCAGAGCCTACCTTGACACTTTTTTGGGAAAATGTAATGAAGATTGATAAAACGACGCCAAAGTTATAGGCAAGTCATAAAATACTTTTCCTATGGAAACTAGGTCCTAACTATAACAACCTACTGGCGTCTGCCAGTAGCTTATGTGTGTGTGTGTGTATATATATATATATGGTTGTGATAAAGGCGGCTTGCCGTCGAAACGCATCGTGGCTGTTCTCTTTTAAATAAACTACTTTCCTGCTTGATACTAACGGAGTCTACGCCTGTCATTTCGTTGAGACAGGACTGGTTGCATATATATATATATTCACTGAAAAAACCATAGGTTTCAGGCACGTTATAGTTAGAAATTTGCATTTAAAAAACCTTAAAAATCACTGAAAAAACCATAAGGTTTTAGGGACAGTTATAGTTAGTTGGACATTGCACTCATACAAAACCCGTGAAATTCCCCCGTTATAGTTAGTTCAGGTAACTATAACTCGCGCCCCGCAATGCACTGCTGATGACGTCACATATTACATCACTCATGACATGGTCAGTGACATCACTGATGACATCACTGATGACATCTCAAATGACATCACTGATGACATCACTGATGACATCATCCAGTGACTGTGTGTTTGTGTAAAGTTTAAATATGTTTAATATATATAGGGAAAGGCGTATTGAAGAATGAGTGGGTGTATAAGTGTCTGAATGGATGATTTAGTAGGTGCGTGACTGAGTCTATAAGTGAGTGATTAAACGTATCTTACTGGATGCATGGGTGAGTGACTAAACTGTGTGAATGTCTGTATCCGTCTGTCTGTTGTTGTGTAAGCAGCTGCATGGGTTTCTGACTAGCTAAATGAGTGTCTATATGGGTTATGGATTGGTTCTCTGAGTATCTGTATGGGTGCCTCAGGGTTTGTGTGGGTGGGGTGAGTGTGACTCTGTGCATAGATGTGTGAGTGGGTGATTCACTGGGTGCATGGTTTCAAGAGTGCGTCTGTGATGGACTGTATGGGTGGGTGAGTGTGTGTATGGGTGTGTTAGTGATTGAATGTATATCTCAGTGGTACATGTGTGAGTAACTACATATGTGAAAGGCAGTATATATGTGTGTTGGAGTATATAAATGGCTATAAGTGAGAGTGTGTGATTGTGAGAGTGGCTATATGGATGAGTGTGTGCTTGCATCAGTGATTGCATAGGAGCGTAAGAATGTGCTAGTATTTTTATGAGTAAGTGAGCTGGTGTGTATAACTGTATAGGTGAGTAAATTGGAGTGTGATTAATTATTTGCATGACTGACTAGGTGTGTGAGTACCTCTATGGATGAGTTGCGTTGTGTGAGTGTTTATATAGGTGTATGAGTGCATATGATAGTCCTGTACTGAGTGACTGTAAGTATGAGTGACTGTACGGGTGAGTGAGTAGATGTGTGTGTGTAGACCTAAGAATCAGTGAGTGGGTATGTACTTATTGGTATTGGAGTGTGTATGGTTTTGAGAATGGCAGTCTGTAATTTAGAGTGGGTTTATCAAAGGTTATATTAGGGTGTGAGGAGGTGCATCAGATTATCACGTGGATGATGTCATCAGTGATGTCATTTGAGATGTCATCAGTGATGTCATCAGTGATGTCACTGACCATGTCATGAGTGATGTAATATGTGACGTCATCAGCAGTGCATTGCGGGCGCGAGTTATAGTTAGCTGAACTAACTATAACGGGGGAATTTCACGGGTTTTGTACGAGTGCAATGTCCAACTAACTATAACTGTCCCTAAAACCTATGGTTTTTTCAGTGAATTTGTAAGGTTTTTTAAATGCTAATTTCTAACTATAACGTGCCTGAAACCTATGGTTTTTTCAGTGAATTTCAAAGGTTTTTAAATGCTAATTCCTAACTATAACATGTCTGAAACCTACGGTTTTTCAGTGAATTTCAAAGGTTTTGTAAATGACAATTTTTAAATGTATTAATTGTTATATTTATTTTTTTAATACTGATTTACTACATTTTTAGAAACAATTTTTTTACATATTTTATTTTTAAATTACATTGTAATTACATTATACATTACATTACAAAATATACTTTCTCAGAATGAATTACTTTAGTTTAAATACTTTGCAAATAGGCAATAGACTTTTAAGTACAGAAGTTACAGTTGTTGCAATGGGCAACACAATTTCAAACACAATGCAACATTGAGCTCAATGTGAATTTCTAGTTAAATGCAATTAGTTACTTTTTGGATTACTTTTCTAACCACAGGACTGGATCCTAGATTCAGTCCTGGGACATCTCCTGTAAACAGTTGAGTAAAAGCGTTTTGGTTACAGTAGTGATTTTTAAGGAATATTATTGTATTTAGAAACTTTTTCACATAGAATCACCAATGTTATCCTATGGGAGGAAATTCACTTAGCAGGTAAGTAGTGTTATCGTTACTTTTTCTTACTCAGTGGTGGATCCTGGATCCAGCACTGGTGCATCTCCTGTAAACAGTTGAAAGAATGCGTTTAAGTCATACAGGCAATTTTTAAGGAATATTTGTAGTTTGTGAAAATCGACACTTTGAAACTTTTCTGCTGAAAACCAGACAATGGATTCCAATGGAAGGAAATACAAGTTACTGGTAAGTACGGTTAGAATTACTTTTTAGGACCAGTACTGGGCTCAAAGATGCAGCACTGTGGTCTCTCCTGATAACAGGTGAGTAAATCGGAATTCGTAGTTCAGCTGATTTTGGAGGAATATTTGCACAATGGTGAAGGAAGGGGGTGGGGCCTGAGTTGACATGTCTGCAAACATGCCCTGTGGCGCGTTTTAAGTTGGAGAATTAATTCCTCCTCAATCTTGAGGGTCTCTAGGGGCCAACTAGCCCACCAGGAACCTCCAGTATGCGCCAGGGGGCTGCGTTGCAGAGAGGTGTACAGAGGCCACGCCCCTTTTTACAACACTCTGCAACGCAGCTCCGTGGCGCTTACTGGAGGTACCTGGTGGGCTAGTTGGCCCCCAGGGACCCTCAGGATTGAAGAGGATTTAATTCCCCATCTTAAAATGCGCCACTGGGCCTGTTTGCACACATGTCACCTGAAGCCCCGCCCCCTCCCTTCACCACTGTGCAAACACGCCCCGTGGCACATTTTAAGTTGGGGGATTAAGTCCCCTTGAATCCTGAGGGTCCCTGGAGTCCAACTAGCCCACCATGTACCTCCAAAGCGCCACAGAGCTGCGTTGCAGAGAGGTGTAAAGGGGCATGGCCTCTGTACACCTCTCTGCAACGCAGCCCCTGGCGCATACCGGAGGTTCCTGGTGGGCTAGTTGGCCCCCAGGGACCCCCAGTATTCAAGGGGAATTCGTTCCCCATCTGCAAACGCGCCAGGGGACGCGTTTGCAGACTGCTGCAGGGTGGGGGCGGGGCCTCCGGCATGATACTGGTCTTTTTTATTTAAAAAATAAATAAAAAATTGTATGGGAGGGGCTGCGTGGCCCCCTTCCCTTGGCCTCTTTGGCCCCGGGGACCCCATCCCCGGGGCATGAGGATTTTCATTTAAAAAAAAAAAAAAAAAAAACGGGGTGGCGGTCCCCAGGGCCCTCAAGGGCTCCAGGAGGGGGGCCACGCGGCCCCCCTCCCTTGAATTGCACAGCCCCAGGGAGGTGGTGGTCCCCGGGGCTCTGGGGGTCCGTAACGGACCCCCACATTTATTTTCTAAGTGCCCCAGGGAGGTGGTGGTCCCCGGGGCGTGTGGGGGGGCTGCAGCCCCCCCACACGTTATTAAAAATGAAAAAAAGAAGCCCCGGGGGGTGGCGGTCCCCGGGGCTGCGGGAGGGCAGGAGAGCCCTCCCGCACCATTTTTTTTATAGAGCCCCGGGGGGTGGCCTTAGAGGCCCCCCATATAAAACATAAACCCACCCCCGCATGTCCCCGGGACTTGGGCCACCCGGGGGCAAAATACAATCGAAGCGCGGGAGACCGTGCTTCGATTTTTTTTTTTATCGGAGTGATCGTCGCACCCTAAGCGCATCCCGCCGATTAAAAAAAAAAATGCTTTTTTCTGCCCAGGGGGTCCTTGTGGGACCCCCTGAGCAGACCTAGGGGGTCAGGGTGTTTCTACCCTGCCCCCTTTGTGCGTTTTGCGCACTTGTTTCTGTCCCTCGGTTCTACCTAGGGACAAAATGGCTGCCAACACTTCCTGATTTGGAGTGTTGACAGCCAATTAGCATGCAGCTCGTGATCGGGAGGGTGCGCGAATCCGACGCGGCCATAGATATATATGTGATTTTCCTTTTGATTTTCACAGGAACTACTGAACGGATTTACACCATTTAACAAAAAGGGTTCTTTCTGAACCAAGAACTACCTCTTTGCCAAATTTGGTGTAATTCCGTTCAGCAGTTCGAGCTGTAGCCGTGGCTAAAGTTTCCTATGGGAAAATGAATGGGGAAAACACGTTTTGGGACCCCCTTTTTCTCGGCCCCCGCTTGATGAATCACCCCGAAACTTTCAGGGTAGGAGCGGACCGGAGCGGGCCATAAAGTTTGAAAATTTCGCAAGATTCGTCAACCGACGCAAGAGTTATTTCAAATAGAATGTTGCGGATTTCCTATGGAAAATAGGTTCTAACTATAACTATCTACTGGCGACCGCCAGTAGATAATATATATATATATATATATATATAACCATAACATATATGAAACAATTCAATAAGCAAAAATATAATGAATAAAATATTAAACATTTAAAACCCCAAACAACTCTTTTACTAAAAATACTATAAACATTAAAATGAATTTTAAAAGAAAAACCAAAAAAGTTGTAAAGTACAATAGGCCCCGCGCTCAGTTTCCATTTTAGTTTCATGTTTTAGCTTGACATCGTTTTCTAATGTTGGCTTTTTACATGCTTTGCGCTTATATAATAATGTACTGAGAAATTATTATACATGATGTTCATTTCTTAGCAAGCATTGTTATCATGTTATTCGTACACTCTGTCCAAAGCTAGGCACATAGAATGGTTGGAGACATCTCTAAGGCTCCAGACCAGGGCTCTCCAATCTTTTTGGCAATAAGAGCAACTTATGTTCAATGAAAATCATCCTGAGCTGCTAATATTTAGTCTGGTGACAACATCAAACTTGATTACATTAGTGACCACTCTATGCAAGTTTACCAGCAGTAAATGCATCCGCGCTTTAGGCAGGGTTGCAAGCAGTAATGTAAAAAGTATTTACCAATTAGGGATGTCTTGTCATGGGTAATACATAACAGCCATAGATGCAGTGCCCCTGGCACCAAGGTAATAATGCTAGTATAAAGTCACCCAATGCTAAATGAATTATCAATCAACAGCAGATAGATATATATTTTTGAAATTTAACCATTTTTCACCTAACATACACTCTTTTCAATTTTGGTAGCCATACATTAATTGATCGAAGCAAAAGTTTCTGATTTATTAGGCTGGACTGCACACAGGAGAGTTCTTACAGGTAGCTGGAGAGCACCCTGTAGCTCACAAGCTGCTCGTTGGAGAAGCCTGCTCTATACTAACCATCGCATCAGCGCTGCACCTTTGTCATAATGCGATTGAAACAGTGCTTTCATCTGTAAATGGCCCCTGTGATACATTTGACAGAGGAGTACTTCTGCTGGGATTCTCCTGTAACAAAACACACTGTGACTGGTGTGCTAACTGAGACCTCTATCCTGCGAAGGACGATAGCCTCTTCCACACAGGCCAGCTTCCTGACACAGTAAACTGGGGTTAGGCTATCCCAAGGTATCTGGAAGAGGGTACTCCCAATATGCTCTCGATAGTATAGGTAGTTTCAGGTAGGAGTATAATTGCATAGTACTGTTGCAATGGTTGAAATGTTCATCTTCTTCACTGTTCTTATAATGCTACTGCAATGCTTTATGTCTTCTGCCTAATAATTGCAGCGCACACTTTCCATACAAGAATACGATTGTGTCAATAAATGTTTGAAAAGCCAGTTCATATCTTTCTTGTGTTTACCTTGGGCATTCAAAAGTAAACAACGTAATGGTAGATCTGTATCCACGATTTCCTTGGGGAATAAAGAGTGGTCATGTTTATGGTTGCTGATACCATTTGGTACCCTGGTAAGATTGGGGGTTCAGATGGAGCACTGTGAGCTAGCTAGGAACCAGGTCAACATTCTCTAATGGTATGTGTGAACTGAGTTCCCATATTCTGAAGCTTATGTTGTCCAGATGCACAATCCTACTTAATTCGTAGGAACCGTGTAAAAATAATATAAAATATAAAACAAAACAAGCAATTATTGCTATACAATCCATTTAACCAATATTATGAAAACTATTGGAGTCTAAGAATATTACATATAATATTCTCATTCTAGTTTATACAGCAGCAGGTAAAGCGGAGAGGTTATATTTACTATTCCTACTCCAGTCACCTCAATAGTAGAGAAAGTGTTTGAAAGTGTTGGACTGCAGAAGAGTTATATTTACTATTTGGACCCCAGTCAGGTTAACAGTTCAGAAAATGTTGGACTTCCGAGTTGTTAAATTTACTACTCCCACTCCACTGTACACAACAGTAGGGAAAGTGTTGGACTTCTGAGGGGTAATATTTAGGGCCCTATTATGATGTCGGGCGGAGCTCCTCTGCCCGACATCGTCTCGGTCATGGGACCAACCGACACTGGGTCGGCAGTCTCGACCGACTAATTAGGATGCGACCGAACACAGTTCAGTCGCATTCCTATACTTTACAATTGGAGCATGTATTCCGGCTGGAATGCATGCTCTCATTGTAAAATACGAGGTGCAGTTCATCCCAGCACCCGATGGCAGGCACCTCAAGGTGCCTGCCACATGGTACAGGGATCAACAGGGGGGCCCCCTCGGCCTCCAACCGGAGGCCTTGCACCCAAGGGGGCCCTGCTGGGGGCCCCCAAAGTTGACTTCTGACAGCCTTTCTGTGTCGGAATAGCCGGTACGGAAAGGCTGCTGAAACCCAACATCTTAATCCCAGGGGCAGAAAGAGCCACCCTTGGGATTACTGGACGCATTCCGCCAGGCGGACAGGCTCTCCGAGTCTGTTGGAGCCAGTCGGAATGACCGTTTGGATTCCTTTCTGAAGGCCTCCATCGTAATGAGGCGGTAGGAAAGGAATCCGACCGGCATATTACGATGCGGTCGGAACGGCTCCAACCAACGGTCGGAGCTGTTTCTGACAGCATTGTAATCAGGCCCTTAGTGTTCCTGCTCCAGTCTGTGCAGCAGTAGGAAAAGCATTGGACTTTGGAGTGGTAAAATCTACTATTCCTACTCCAAACAGCACAACAGTAGAGATAGTTTTGGAATTCGGAGGGGTAAAATGTACTATTCCTATGCCAGTCTGTGCAACAGTAGGGCAAGCGTTTTACTTCGGATGGGTTACATTTATTATTCCCACTCCAAACAGCACAACAGTCGGGAAGGCATTGGATTTCGGAGGGGTGAAATTTAATATTCCCATTCCAAACAGTGCAATAGTAGGGAAGGGAAAGTGTTGGACTTTGGAGGGATTCGTTTTACTATTCCTACTGCACGCTAAGCAAGAGTAGGGAAAGTACTTCACTTCAAACACATTACATATATGAGTAACCCCATGAATGTAGCAATTCACAGTAAAAATATTTATATATTTAAAAAAAACTAAAAACAATCAATTTACATAATTACTATTAAACATTTATCAATTAATAAATACATGTTATTTCCCTCCAAACCTACCAGCCCGCACCTAAAATATAACTAAAGAAATAAGTATTCCATGATTTACATATTTAAAAACAATTAAATTATTAATTAACAATTATTAATTAATTGCTAATTAACTAATACTTAACTTGCCAACCATAGACCCCTACAAACCTAGCAGCCAGCAACAAAAACATATATTTGAAATAAATAAGCATTCCATAATTTACTTATTTAAAATTCAATTGAATAAGTAATTACATTATTAGCCCAATTAACTTCCCACCCTCTACACATATAAACCTAGCATCCCACAACTAAAATATAAGTCAAATAAATCAGTAATCCATATTTGACATAATTGAAAACCTAACAGCCCACAAATAACATGTAACAAAAATGAATCATATTACATAATTTACTTAATAAATATCAATCATTTATACAAATAGCATGTATTAAATAATTCATAATTAATAATTACCTAATTAACTTCCAACCCTGTCCCCCTACAAACCCAACAACCCGCTACTATTGAAATTACTATTAAAACTTAAGTAAAAACTTCTAAATTACTTAAAATTACCTGCAATATTTTAAAAAATAAAAATAAAATGTACATAGACAATAGTAATAAATACAATTAATATATCATCAAAAGCACATTGAAATAACTTAAAAATTATATTTTTAAGTACTATGGGGCACATTACGATACCCGGCGTAAAAAAATCCGCCAGGCATGGAAGCGGCAAAAATCCGCCCGCACACACCGCCTGAACACCGACCACGCCATTATGAGTACACAAACTGAAAACCGCCATCGGCGGAAAAATCATACAAAATACCGCCCGCCATCGTCCGAGTCGGAGTCAAACCGCCCGCCACGGACGGAAACACGCACGACAACACAAAACCGCCCGCCCTCACGGCCGACACACCGCACGTGAAATTACGATCGCACCGCCATGAGCGCGGAAAAACAACAAAAATACCGCCCGCCAGCGCAAACAACGCCGATGAGAATCGACACGGCAGAAGCCATGGCGCCCACGTACCTGCACAGAAACCATCCGCACACAAAACCAATAGCACACAACATGGCCAACAAGTCCACACAGCAAGGCACGCACAAATACACAAGCACAGTACACATCCCGAAAACACCCCCGGACAAACAAAAAATACAAAGGCCAGAACCCCAGACACAACACACCTGAAAACAACAGACCATGAGGACACACCCACATAGGTGAGTACAAAAGCAGCACTCCCACAGACCACAACCCCTTGCTACATTGCAAACCAGAGAGGAGAGGAGAGGACACAGTGACACAGCAAGGACAGCAGCACACCACAGAAACGCACACATCACAACCACCACCACCACCACCACCACCACCAAACACCGGCACCACAAACCCCCTGCACATTACACAACACACACCGCACCAGCACCACAAACACCATGGCACCACAAAGGATGCCCAAGTTCACGCCCATGGAGCTGACGGTCATGGTCGACGAGATCATCAAGGTGTACCCACAAATCTATGGGAACATGGTCCAGCACACACCACTAGCCACCAGAAACAGAATGTGGACCCGGATCGTAGACCAGGTCAATGCAGTCGGGACCCTGCCCAGGAACAGAACCGAGATAAACAAACGTTGGAATGACGTAAAGAGCCTGGTCAAGAAGAAGGAGGGCAAAAACAGAGAGCTGGCTGCCGTCACTGGCGGAGGGAATCCCGCGCTCTTTAAGACCTTCAAAGCGTGGGAGGAGAAGGTGCGAGTCGTAATCCATCCGGAGATCCTCGCCGGATTAGCAGGGGAGTGGAGGCTGGTAAGTACAAACTAATGTATACCAGCACACCGCTATGTACACACATGCGCAACCACCATGCCACAGCTCCCAGGGACAAACACCCCCATGTCCAGCACACAATACACAACACATCACACGCACATGCAACAGACACTACCACACACAGGCCAAACCGAACAACTGTAAGATGCGTGGGGACATGTGTACACTAAGCCAGCCACGTAACCACCAACAGGTCCCCAAATATGCCAGAAGCACCACAACGAGCACCCACCACACCCATGTGTCCGCCACAGCTGCACTAACCGACAAGTAACAGGTAAGTGGCAGGAACACAAAGTGCAGTGGGTGGGACGGTGGACAGCTGAAGTACAACACCCACCAGGCCCCCACTCCCACAGACCAGCAAGGTGGAGCACTCCCCACACCCATGTGTCAGGCACAGCTGCACCAACCGACAAGTAACAGGTAAGTGGCAGGAACACAAAGTGCAGTGGGTGGGACGGTGGACAGCCCAAGTACAACACACACCAGGCCCCAGTCCCACAGCACAGCAAGGAGGAGCATCCCCCACACCCCACACCCACGTGTCAGCCACCGCAGTGCACAACGACAGCCGAAAGGCAGACATCACGGTCCACAGCAATCGGTGTCAGTGGGTGTACAGCCACCCCCACGACCCACTACACCCCCCCACCCCCACAGACCTGCAACATGGAGCACCCCCGCTAAGAGCCATGTGGCATCCAGTACAGTGCACGCACGAACAACTTGCAGGTGGGAAACTGGACAGGGCTGGATTACTGGAGGCATGAGGACCATAACACCACCAACACATGGGACATGTCACGTAGCACACGGACACGCAGCACCGCCCACCGTCACGAACAAGTGAACAATGTGCACACGGACATGAACAGCAGACTCACACCCCACATGACCCATCACAGACATAGCAACACCCAAGGAGCCACGTCTGCATGCACAAGCCACACTGAATATAGTCCCACACGGCAGCCACTGTGCAACTCATCACACACAACCGAAACACCATTGAAGTCCTGTCCATGTAGCCCCTACTGCCTGTCAACCACACACCCCACAACTACGCCTATGTAAGACAAACAACACTAGACGCAACAGAGCGGAACAACAGAAATGCACACGAACACCACTGAACCCATCAAACACACAGACACACCATGCACATACAACATACCATCCATCCCATCCGTCAGCCCCAGTCTCATGAAAGGCATGTCATCCGCACAGCTGCCACACATACAGCAGTCACGCTAAGACACATGCCCATGACCAACCATGTGCCAGAAGTCAATTAAGCGCACGACACACTGTGAGCAACAACACACAACATGGGCCACCCCCCCGAGCACTGCAGTGATGCACATGGCACAGGGCAGCACGCACACCAAGGAGATGGGACAACTGCAATACGTTGGCTGGCACACAACTATCACTCACTCATAACGATGCGTCCAATGCCATGTCCAGTAACCACAACAGACAGCAAATATGCAGGGCATGTCAGGCATGCACACACCTCAGACCATGCACTGTCATGCTGCCACAACACATGTCACGTTCGGCACCCATGGCTCACAGCATGTACCCCAAAAGCATATACCCTCCCAAATGCGAATCTGGGGCATGGCCCCCATGTTGCCATATGCGTTCCTAAGCGTTCCATTTGAACTCCAAAAGCAAAGTACAAACCAGACCCAGGATGGGCCAGGAGCCCGCATACACCAGAGTCACAATGAGTAGGGGCAAAGCAACACACCCATCGGCATGGCCAATCCGTCCCATGCCACATGTGCACAGCACACAGTCCCATTGCCTAGCACACACACCTACAGATGCCACAGCCACACACTCGCCTCCGGGAAACCCATGTACGAGATTGCACGAACTGCCAATGTCAGACGACTAATACATACTTCGCCAGGTGCAACACAATAACAAATCTCATTCTCTCCACAGGTGACGAACTGCTGGACGCTGGGGATGGAGACAGCAGCCAGCACAGCCAGCCTACAAGCCCCCAACGAGGACACACGGATCTGGAGGATCTGTCCACCTCTTCGGACACGGACCACCAAGCTGGCCCATCTGGCGTGGCAGGGCCCAGCCGCTCCCCAGGACCCCTCCTACCCACCAACCCATCATCCAGGGATGCTGAACAGTCCCAGTCCCCTGCTGCCACTGTCGTTGCGGCCACACCCACGGTCATTGCGGCCACTACCACTGCCGCAACCGCCACCATCGCCGCACCGACCACCACCGCCTCCACCACCACCACGTCTTCGCTGGCACCAGCCCCAGCGCAGGTGGTGGCCCGGCCGACTGGATCCACCCTGGGAGCCACAGCGAGGACCGTGGTGAGCAATGTGGCTAGTGGGCAGGCCGGTGGCAGCAGGACTGGTAGGAGGAGCAGGGTCAGGGAAACGCCAGCCTCCCCTGGGAGCCATGCCCTGCCTCAAATGGACAGAGTCCTTGGGGCCTATGAAGAGGCCCAAGGACAATGGGCCAGGTCTGCTACTGACACGCGGGAGGTGCTGGGGGTGCTGAGGTCCATGGACGCCCATATGGGCCAATTCGTGTCCCGTATGGACCAACTCGTGGACCTCATGGGCCAGCTGGTGGTGGCGGTGGGGTCACAGGCAAGGCCAGCAACACCACCTCCGCCACCACCTGCTAGGGCGCAGGCTCGGGCAGCAGTGTCCACTTCCCCTGCGTCCACAGCCAGTGAGCACACCTCACCCACCACCAGCAGGTCGCCACCACACACCCCCTCCCAAACGTGGAAGGGGCCGTCCGAAGAGGAAACAGATCTCCCGGGAGGACTTCGCACGCTCCAGTCGCAAGTGAGGCAGCCAGCCAGCCTTCCGCCAGCCTTCCTTGACCAGCCACTGCATTGACTTGCTCTACGATCCCACTCCACACAGCCATCTGGATGGCATGTGTGTGTTGGACTATGGACATAGAACCAGTGGGTACACCCTGATCATCACGCAGCCATGACCGACAGCTCATTGTCACTGCACGCACCACTTTTGTCATCACCTTACACACAATCACATGTCACAGTTTGTAATAAATGCACCTTTTTCACTAACTGCTGTTTGTGCCCTGTGTCTTTATTGTACGGAATACAACGGCCACCTTGGGCGGAAAGGCACCTGATGCGTGGCATGGAAATGGAATCCGGAGGGCCTGTAGGGACCTAGGGGTGGGAGACAGAACAGGAGCACATTCAATGAGTGTGTCACACACCCATCACACAGTACATGTCAACAACTACAAGCAATGTACACACATCGCACAGAGCAATAGGGCACAATGCCACAGTCACCAACAGTGGCATACTACCCTGGCCATGGAGCGTTGACACACTGCACGCAGTGAACATACGGCCACCCTGACACAGCACACACACACCTGCACAGATACAGACACATCATCCGTCGTACATGGACACTCACCGTCAAGTGAAGTAGCGGGCGATGAGCTGCTGGCGCACATTCCCAGCTTCCTCCTCTCTGCTGTCCACCTCACTCGAGCTGTCCTGGTCTGCGGGCTGGGGCCCTGGTTGATCTCCGTCATCCACAATGAGGGGGATCTGCTTCCGAATGGCCAGATTGTGCAGCATGCAGCACGCCACCACTATCTGGCACACCTTCTGTGGGGAGTACGCCAGTGCACCCCGGTGCGGTCCAGGCACCTGAACCTGGACTTGAGGAGGCCAAAGGTACGCTCGACCACACGTCTGGTCCTCCCATGTGCCTCATTGTATCGATCGTCTGCTGGGGTGCGAGGATTCCTCAATGGACTGAGCAGCCATGCCCCATTCGGATACGCAGAGTCACCTGGGTGTGAGGGACACAGAGAACCGTTGCTATTCCAACTGGACAGGGGACAGCATCGCACAACCAGCACGCTACACCACTCCACATACTCACCGACAATACAGCCACGATCCTGTTGCAGATTGGCCATCAGTCGTGGCAAGATGCTGTTGCGCATTATGTGTGCGTCATGGGCCGAGCCTGGAAACTTTGCACACACGTGGGTGATCACCATGTCCGCAAGGCACACCACTTGCACATTCAGGGAGTGCGTGTGCTTCCTGTTGCGGTACAGGTGCTCAGTGGCCTGTGGTGGAACAAGGCCAACATGAGTGCAGTCAATGGCTCCCACGACGTGTGGGATTCTGCCAAGGGCATAGAATGCACCCTTCACTGCCGCCAATTCACGAGCCCTGGGGAATCTGATGTACCTGTTCCGGTACAGCATCATGGCTGCCAGTACATCCCTCAGCACCTTGCTGAACATGGGCTGGGACATCCCTCCTCCACTGCCCACTGTGTGCTGGAATGACCCAGTGGCGAAGAAATGCATGGCGGCCATCACCTTAGCCGTGGGGGTGACAGCAGTCGGATACACCCTGCGGGGACGGAGATGGGGCTCTAACATGGCACACAGTCGATGCAGAGTTGGCCTGTCCAGCCGAAACTTCCTGATTACCTCTGTATCGTCCATGTCCGCCAGCAATTGGTATGGGCGGTCAATGTTCGGTCTCCGCCTGGGTTAAATGGCAGAGGACACATGTCAAAGCAACACGGCACATAGCAATTTCGCATACACATCACTGACATGACTGAGCAAGCACATGAGCCACAGCCCAGCTGTCAAGCTGGGACGGCACGGCCACAATACACTTACACAGGTCTCCCAACAATGGCAATGGCAAGTGAGACATACCACTGCCATGTGCATGCACATGGGGATCTAGGCCCCAATGACTTGCGGGGCGTGCTGATGGGGACTGACTGCATATTCGTCAAGCGGCAACGCCACGGCAACATGAGTGTCTGCTGAGCATGGTACTGCTTCCGAGGCTGGATGAGTATGGCACACGACGACGACGATGTGGGCACGGGCTGAGCGGCCAATACAAGTGGGACCTGTGGCACGAGGGATATGAGACAGTAGTAGGTGTCAGCACTGCACCCTATGTACAGCACTGTACGGATCACAGCTCCCGAAACATTGACTGGTGTCCACAGTGACAGCCCCATGCCAAGACGGCTGTGTGCTTGCAGTCACACGTCACAGGTGAGAGGTTACATTGCACGTGCCAGGTGGCAGTCGTACATAGTGGGAGCTGGCATGTGTGTGCATGTGTCTCCTGTTCAGGATCCACCAGATGGGCGCTGACTCTGTACTGACCATTGGACACAGCATGTTCCGTGGAAGGCTTGTGTGTGTGGGATGGTGGCACTGGATGTGCCTCCGTTGGGAGGGGGCCATGCACAGGGCGGGTACGTTGATGATTGCGCATTGTTGGTCACGGTGGGTGCACCAGCTAAGATGTGTTGCCCTGTGTTCAATTCCTATGTCCGCATGATGATGGACTGTGGATGTGGGCAGACTACACATTGGTCGATGTGCTGTCTATATGCATGTGCCTTCACACCAGGCACAGCTGCCCCTGCACATGTGACCCCTGCTGGACTCGCTGCTGGGTCTGTGGAGCTGATGCACCTTCTGCGCGTGGGGCGGACAGCTCTCCTCACTTCCCTCATTGCGCATGTCATGTCTTTGCCGCAGGTGACATGGATCATGGAGGGCCCACATGTACGCGTGGGTAGGCTACACATGATTGTTCACTGGTCGCCACCCCCAGTCAGTGTTTCGAATGGGAAGGTTGTCGTGCTGGTGGTATGTTCGATGTGGCGGATGGGCGGGCCTAGGTGCGGGCTTACATTCCGGACATGGGGGTAGTTGGATTGGCGACTAGTTGCAGTACACACGGGACACGTCTCTTCCTTTCCACATCTGGGTCATCCCTTGTACTAACTGACAGTGATACAGTCATCTTCGCCCCAGCCCTCATGTCCTCCCTCGCCCCCCAATATGCATGCTCACCTGCGAGGCTAGCGCTTGCACAGGCAGCCCCAAGCTTGCACCAGAGAGGGCAAGGAGTGTATGTGTGGGTCCAGTTGCACGAGTGGGCTGTCTCAGGGTATGATGTGTGGCGGGACGCCGTCCACCTGCGTGGTGCCCCAAATGGAGACCCGGCCTGCATGGACTATGCATCACAGTCTTCGCCTTCCGGATCCGCCACCTGAGACACCCAGTGGCTGTGGCTGCCCTTGCGGCCATGCCGCGTCCGTCTGTGGCTGATGGCCCACACATTCACTCTTTGGCCTCTCTGGGGAGGGCTCAGGGGTGGTGGCGCACGCGCTTGCACTTAGTCGCAATGGCATGTGTCGTGGTTGGTATGATGGGCAATGGATGGGATGGTGCGAGCCACCTCCCGTGACGTCAGTGCTGCTCGTGCTGTGGTGCGTCCCCCTACACTTCCATTTGACTTTTTGCCAGGCTGGACGTTGAGGTTCTATTGCCTGCGTGATATGACCAGGAGGAGCGCGAGGAGACCTCTCACACACCATGCTCCACTGCCATCCCGTGCCCTGTATCGCCTGTGCGGATTGACTATGTTGGGGTTACACCTGGTCGACTGGGGCTGTGTGTGCCTTGTCAAGGGGCATGGCGGGCGCACAACAGGATCCAGCTCGTCCACAGAGGGTGGGCTGAGGTGCGCCTGGTACCGCTTTGTACGTGTGCCCGGCTGCTGTGCACACACGTGTTCACTCCCCCCGGCAGGTGTCCTCTCACAATGCCCAGGGAAGCGGTGGTGTACTGTTCATGAGCCCTCCCAACACGGCGTGCTCCAACTTGGCATGTGCGCATCTACCCGTCGCACCCACCCACCTGAGCACTGCGTCCATACGACTTCACACGACACATGTGTGTCTTCCACAGTAGTGCTACTCATTTGCGTTGACATCCAATACCAGTGGACTACATGGTCATGTCACGACTGCCGTGTACTTCACATACTCTCATCCTCTCTCATTCGTACTTGTGAAATGAGTCAGCGGAGACAGTTCTGGTTTCAAACATTATATTGAGTCTTCTGTCCTCTGTGATGCAGTATAGTGGACACTACTGGCAGCGGAATACATATTGAGGATATACTGAGCATGATTACAAATGGGATAGGGTGTGGGGTTACATCTGCTTGGCCAAGGCTGTGCTAATGTACATTTACGTATAGCTGCGGAGCTGCGGACTTTGACACAGACGGTATACATGTAGCCTACCAGACCGCTCGGCATCATGGGCACAGTCCATCTCAGTTCCATGTGACAGGTTTGCTGCGTGTTGTTCCTCATGCACGCGTGCATGTGAGATGACATCAGGGCATGTGCTTGCGTGCATGCAGCGGCGTGCCACTTGTTGTTGCACTGTGGTGGTTACTGGACATGTCACAGTCACTGGGGTCGTGTTGTTGTTGTATGCACTTGTCGTCCATGCAAAGGTCCTGGTATGGGATTCCCGGGGCGGGGGTGGGAGGGGTGCAGCACCCACAGACTCCAGGCGACCTATTCATGTCCACTGAGCGGTGTGTGTGTCCATGTGCGCTGGATCCATGTCGTGTCCTGGTTGTTCGTGCAGTTCCGTCCATGTGGGTGCGATGCACAGAGCCCATGCCACTGCCTCCCACGATGCATGCGGTGTTCCTGGATGTGATGGGGAACAGTGTGCATGTCCCGGTCATATCCGATGTCATGGCGATGTCGTTGATGGTGTGGTTACAGTTGCCGGTCGTTTGGTATGGCTGTTGTGGTGGTGACTGGCCAGTCCGTGCGGAAGCTGAGCATGGGTGCGGGGTTGGACTTCATAGGTCACTCGGGGAACCTGCGTTGTGGTCCGACGTATTTACAGGTTGTCAGGTATGCGATGCCGTCCAGCAGGGCTTCCATGTCATTGGTGGTGTACATGTTTGCCAGCCAATGAAGCGGATGGTGGCTGTCAAGGTGTTGTTCGTAGGTTGTCCCTTGGAGGACCATGATGGGGCATGCTGGGTGACATTCGATGTAGCTGTTCTCGATGATCCGTCGTGTGGAGGCACAGTGGTTCCATTTCAGTGCGCGTGCGATGTTGGCCACATACGCCATGCCCCCATAGGCAGAGCAGGCCCTGTCGTGTGCGTCCAGAGGGAGGAGTAGTGGTAGCAGGTCCGCCTTCAGACATGCCGGGTTGGAGAGGCATATCTCGACGGGATGCTGGTAGGGACACCTCCGACAGTAGAAGACGGGCATGACGCAGCTGAACAATGTGATGCGGTAAGTCAGTCGGTAACTTACGTTCAGCAGGGACAGGAGATCGCATCCCAATGTATGTATCGTGCTGGTTTGGTACAGCTTGAGCTCTTCGGCGTAGTTGGGTAGGTGTGTTGCGGTTGCCATTTCGCAGCGGTGCGTTGTGGTGGCGTGCTCCGGCTGTGTGTGCAGTCTGCAATGTGCACACTCCGGGGTTGCTGTGAGCTCTGTGTAGTCGTGGGGAGACAGGACTTGTGTTCTGTTGGCTTGTTTGGAGGACACAGGCCCTCTTCCCACATGCTTCTCAGACAGTTCAAGGTCAGTGCTGTGTGACTCCTTCCAATTAACTTGCATGTGGCCGACATGGGGGAGTGTTTTCTTCTTTCTTCCCCGTCCGTTGTGTGCTTCTGTGATATGCGCTATCTGCCGTGTGGTCGGTCTCCTCGGCATGCCTGTGTTGGTCTATTCTTGGACAATGGCTGTATTCACCGGCTTCTGTCGTAGGGCTGTGGTTTCGGTGTTGGAATGGAAGGTCATTCAGTGCTGTCTGCTCTCCCTTGTGTGGGCGGCAGCCTGCCTTTCCGCTCTGCGTTGGGCCTTGTGTGTGGATGTAATTCTTGGGCCACCTGTTGTCGGTCACCGGGCTCTTTGGTGTTCCGTTTCATGTGTCTTGTTCATATGTGCAGGGTGGTATGGGTTTTTCAGTGTGGTACTGGCGTTCCTCTTCCCGAAGGGGCCCTGCTTCTCCTAGTTGGTGTTGCCGCCGCTGTGTGCTTCGCCATGTTTGTTACACTGGGGTGTGTCCTGCTGTTGCGTGACTTCACTGACATGTGTGCGTCGGTTGTGTGGCGTTGGGTGTTGTCCGTGAATTGGGCGTTGGGGACATGTCTGTGGCAGGCCTGTCACGTGTCATGTGCGTTCGGGGTGGGGCTGGTGTGTGTGCTGCTTGGTTGTGTCCCTGTGTCTGTGTGCGACGCATGCATGGCGCTGCGGTTGGCCTCTGCGTTGTGCGCATGTGTGGCGGCGTCATCGGCGCTTTGGGGCCGTGACGGGGTGGTTGGTTCCTAGTCCCAGGTGGTGTGTACACATGTGTTCTGCGATGTTACGATTTGGCCTGTGTGTCATATGTGGATGCGATGGTGGATGTGTAGTGTACACGCGCTGGTGGGGGGTTGTCCGCTTTTTCCGCCCTTGCACTGTGTGCGCTGTTTGCGTGCACTTGTTGTGTGTGTGCCTACCTGCGTCTCCGCGGTACGTTGCGTCCTTGGTGGTGCATCAGCAGAAGCATGGGAAGGGCCTGCAGTGCTGGATTCATGCCCGGGGTGCCGCTTCTTCGTTGTCCGTGCTCTGCGTCCGTGTTTCCGCCTCTCTTTCACGTGCGGTGTCTCTTTGCCGTGGGAGCCGTTTGTTTGCGGCATCGTAATTTATGCGCCGGGCGGGACGTGTTTCGTCGGACGGTGTGTGTCAGTTGTGCTGCGCCGCTACGTGTGCGGGCGCACTTTGATGGCGGACGGTGTTGCTGGCTTGCCGGCGGTGTTTGGCCTGCTTTTCGCATCGTAATTGGGCGGGCGTGTGGACTGCTGCGTGCTGGCGGTAACTGGTGGTTTTTGCATCCGCCAGCACGGCGGTAGTGCTTCCGCCCGCCATCGTAATGGGCCCCTATATTACTATAAAAGATATTAAAACATTTATAGTATTAAAAAGAATAGTTCTTACCTCAATAAACAATATTCTTGTGAATGATATTTGTGCATTACGATATTTGTGTGTCACAATATTTATTTTGTGATAGTTCTGTCTCCCGATATTTTTAACTCGATATTTTGTATATTTAATCTAGATGAATATTTTGTCTAAACACCACAACAGGACGTACCCAAATCGTATGGAACAAATCACAACTTGGGAAATTGCATCTACCACAATTTGGCATTCTGCCCATATGCCAAAGTTTTAGAGGGATAGTAATACCTGTTAAGGCATTTGAATTGAGCCAGTCACAGGAACGAGTATATAGCCAGGGTCCATGGGGCCATCAACGCCACCATGCATTCCTCATCCACTAAGTCACCCAAATCCTGTACATATTTTTGTCTCTGATGTAGCAGGGGATCAGGAACATTATTCACCAGCGAGCCATAGATTCTGGGGATTACCCTTCCACCCAAAGACTGACCAGCAAATTGGCATAAAAGGAATTAAACTCTTGTCAATTTCTTTCTGTGACTTTTAAGGGTGTATCATAGATAAAGGTAATGAAAAAACGTGACTAATGGAGGGAGAACTCTGCTTTAAGGTCATCTAAGTTTTTAATATGGGCTTGGGACCAGACATCACCCAGAGTAGATATGCCAATTGAATTCCAACTGTTAAAGTTTCCGTTATTCATGACATGTGCAAGGGATAAGAGCCCTGCCATAATGGGGTAACTGCAGGGGGGACACCATGAGATTCAAGAAATCACAACACCCTTCCCAGCGCATGATAGGTAATCTGGAAACTGGGGTAGGGGATGGGGAGTGGCAGAATTGTAGAGGAGAAGCAGCAATCCATACTCCTTAATGACATGCAGCTCCACTCTATCTAGAGGATCATTCCTCTCACCAAACAACCTTTCATTTTGTTTGCATGGTTACAGGTTTGCATGAACTCTGTCCCTCCCACCCTCTCCTTCAAGTAGGCCGGTCTCTTGATCCTGAACTGTTGCCCTGCCCAACAAGGGGTCTATCGTCCAGTTACCATTCCCTTTCCCACCCTCCCTCCCTTAATGTTGTTTCCTTGCTGTGCACATCACCACCCAGGGTATGTCTCTCCTTGCCCCTGGAAGGGTCATATTCCTGTTCGCTGCCCTGATTCCTTCCGGCACTAGAGGGCAGGGTCACCATCCCATAAGCTCTCTACAGTGTTGTGTCCTCACTGTATTTGGTTTGGGTTGATGTGTTTCTTTTGTAGACAGCTTTGCACATGTAAGCTGTTTAGTTTGCATTGCCTGTCTTAAACTCAATAAAAAGATGGAAACACAAACAACCATTCATTGATGGGGATAATCCTCCCTCATAAGGGAACCTGCGGCACTTCACAAAAGAGACCTGCCCACAAGTAGTTATAAATCATGCCCTAGAGGTCAATGAAGTAAGTGGGGTGGAGTACCTAGGGATAATTCTAGCAGGAGGGAGAGATACAATTTTAAACAAAGCCCCACAGCTTACTATAGGAAAGGGAAGTAAGGCCCATGATCTAAGATCACTCGTCAGGGCTGTTAGTAGGGTTGTTAGGAGGGGTTGTTAAGTCCCCCGCAATTTGCAAATTCAGTGACTAAGAAGGGCACGTACATAAGACTAATTCCCCAAGTTAACAAAACAAAGGAAAGGTGGCCCAAAATTCATACTGGCAAGAGCCTGGAACATAAAAGACCAGTGCACTGTGTCGAATGCCATTTCTATGTCAAGAAGGAATAGGGCAGTGGCACTATACAGGTCCCATATAGGGAATAATGTTAAATCGAGACATATTCGGCAGTGATTACTTCTCCTATCTGGCATGAAGCTATTCTTGTCCTCATGAACCACAGAGCTATCACACCCTGTAACCTTAATGACAGGATCTTTGCGAGAATCTTGGTTTCAGTATTAATAAGGTATATTGGGTGATAGAACTCGCAGAGCCCCAAAGGCTTCTTTGACTTCAGGATTACAGAAATGGTAGCCCCACGAAGATCATGCAGAAGTATCCCGTTCTCGTACACTTCCTCAAACATTGCCTTCAAGCAAGGAGAAAGTAATGAGGCATGTTGTTTAATGAATTTTATCGGAAGGCCATTGGGCCATGGAGTCTTCCCAGTGGGCATCGCTGAGATGGTCTGTCAGTTCTCCTTCTTGGTATCAGGGAGGTCTTATTGAAATTGTCCTCCCAGGATAGTGTCTTGGCTGGGAGATCCCTCAGAATGGATTTATCATTTTATGCCTGAGGAGGAGCAGTGACTGCATATAGCTGTTCGTAATAGAAACCAGGGAGCCTGTGACGCATCATGAAGTTTTGATTTAGGTGTAGTTCTTGCCAATTGGACGCAATGGACAATGCCTATCATGTCTGAGCCACCTCTTGTAGTTCTAATTCAATAATTGTTCCAAATGACCAATCTCTTCCTCCCTGTCCCAAAGGTTACCCCTGATATTGCTAATTTCATAGCCCCTGACTACTGTCCTATATGCCTCCCATAATGTCACTGCTGAAGAAATTGAAGATGCATTGTGATCAAAATATTCAGTAGTTCTGTCTCTAAGGAAATCTACAAGACATTTGATAACCACCAAGCATTCAACCTTCATCTGCCACGCGTCCATTGTTGCTGGTGTCGCAAAGTTAGTTGAATGGGGAAATGATTGGATAGACACCTGGGGTGAATGTGAGTAGAAGTGACCATGTGGCAGTGATCTGTGCAGGAGTGTTATGTACTTGGGGTAAACTGGCTAGCAGACAAGTATTGAAAATGCCAAGGGCCTTATTACAACTTTTAGTAGTGCAGGGGCGGGCGGCATGCTATCGCCGCGCCACCACGCCCCCGCACCGCCAAGAGTCGCTGCCACCCGCCCACCTGATTACAACTTAAAAGTGGTCTGGCAGGTGGGCGGTGTGGTGGTCCTGTGGCTCTTTCAAAGGGAGTGGTGCCTTTGAAAAAGACGCTGTAGTGGGAACGCCACACAAGGTTCCTCCACAGCATGGACTGCTAAGTCTATGCCGTGCCAGAACTTGTGTGCATGTGATGGAGCAAGGACTCGAGAAAATGAGACTTGCTCGATAAAATCTTCCATTGACTCTTACTAAGTATTAATTAATAGAAAAGGCGAAACTAACATGCACCCAACACAGAAACATGGGGAGAAAAGCTTACGCATGCTTGAATTAATAAGAAATAAAATGCGGCACAATCAAAACCCGCTTTAACTTGCTAAAACACTTTGCGCATGTGCGAACCCGAATGACGCATAAAATAACATGACTAACTCGCTTTGAGAGGGAAAAACCCTCAATCATGCGCAAGAAAAATTGAAATGCGGTCTTGAGGTACCGCATGCTCGGCATATGCTTGCTTGATTAAAAAGAAAGCTGCTGCCATTAACGCTTTTGCCCAAGAATAATAATAATTACATGGGATAGAGTAGAAGTGGGCGGTGAACAGTGAGAATTACATGTTCAAGAAAATAATATTTGTTTTTGATTATTTTATTAATAGTGAATATTTGGGCCTGCTGGGCCTTGACTAAAAAAGAAGATGGCGAAAGCTGCGCATGAGCAATGAGTCCATGAGATGACCGATGACACAGTGGGAGCTGAACGCTTGCCAAACTACAAGGACAAATAAGGATGGGAAAAGAAGAAGATGTAGCAGCAAACTGTGAAGCTTGTATTAAGTGAATTATGGCATTTGCAACAAAATATGCATGTTCCAAATAAAATTATGAATGAGTAGAAGGTGCAGGATTAGCAAGCAATAGGTTTTACTAATAAAATGAATGCGTCAGCTTGGGATGATGAAGACACCCCTAACCCCTTCCAATCATATTCCGTAATTTAGTGAAGTTGCAACACTTGAGGGTGGGACATGAAGAAATAAAGAATATAACTAGAGTGATTGAATTGAGAAGAAATGCTGCTACTGATATTGACGATGACGATGATATGATGCGGACAACGCTGCTGGGAGCTGAGCAAGAGAGAGAGAGAGAGAGGGAAGACGAGTGAAGACTCAGAAGATCCAGACTATTGCCTGATTAGAATTGAAGATTGCGGAAGAATATCGAGGAGGGAGAGAGTGAAAGAGAAGGAATCGCCCTGGTGCGGCGGGTTGTAGAGAAGTCTAGTAAGTATCAGACCTGTCCTGATCTTATCCGTTGATCTTTGTCTCCTGATCCTAAGTCAGGGGACCTCCACCAGCCCTTTGGCCAGAGAGTTGGTTTTCCAGTTATCCTCATTAGGTAAATGTCATTCTATCTAGTATTTGCATATTTCGTTGCAAATGTATTTAATGTGCCTTTTGTCTCTTCATCTATCCACTCTTATGCACTGATGTTTGTTGAGAGCTTGTGTAATTGAATGTATTTTGCTTTATGACTGCTCTCTCTCCCGTTTGATAAAAATGGAGTTTGCACTGTGTATTTGTAATTGAAGAGCATTCAACTTAATGACTGAAATTTTAGATAAATTCATCATAATTATTATATTCAGAGGCTGTGGTTATTTCGTTACGAAGTTTAGTTAAGAAGTTGTTAATATCACCATCAACTAACTCAACTAATGGTCCATCGACCAGAGGAAGAGTGTTGATTTCGTGAAGATTAGTTAGGCATGATATTGTAACTGATTTGTGGTTACAGGGAAATAACTAATCAGAATTTGTGGAATTATTTGAAATCAAAAACCCTTCCAGTGGGAAATTGGCCAAGGAGAATACAAATAAAGGTATTTGGATAAAGGTATATGGGCCCATTGAAAAGGTTAAGTTTTGGTGTGTAAGATATCCAACCTTGGCCACTTCGCTCTGGATCAGTTTTTCTGGTAGCAGAGTTATGGTTATTATTGATGAGTTTGGTGATTATTGATTATTGATTATTGACTATATGTTCTTAACATAAAAAGTTAGTGTCTTGTTCTATGTTGTCTGGAAGTACAGGTACGGAGATACCTGGGAATCCCGGGAATTGAATTTTGAAGAGTGTGGGAAGGAAACCACACTGCAGAAGGTTACTCGTCTGTTGTCATAATACCTAAAAGCTACGGAGGGCTGTAGGTGTTATATTAGTGACTATATCGTATAAGAGTAGAGCGTGAGTGATAGCGAAGGGTCTACCTGTGAAACTTTGGCCTTACCCGAAGGAGGAGTATCCCTAGAGGAGTAATAGGTTTTTCTGAGCTTAAGTGAAGGGTAAACAGTGGTTTTACTCGTAGTGTAAGGAAGTATTTTCTTTTGAAGCAAGTGAATAAACTATCTTTAATTAGCGGAGCAGACAGAGTAGCGTTGTTTTTACGTTGTTACTAACAGAAAAGATATTAAGAAAAGTTTAGAGAAAACACTGCCGTATTACCTTGTTAAGGGAGGGTCAGTAGTAGGAGTAATACTGACGTCACAAAGAGCCGCGCTGGTATTGGTCGAAACAAGTGGGTGTGTGGAAAACTCTGATTGGTTGGTAGACAAGAGCCGCACTGATATTGGTTGTGAAAGAAAATACGTAGTGAGCCCTGATTGGACTGCTGGTGTGAGTCGCGCTGGTACAGGACGAATGCTGAGAAACAGGATACGTAAGAATACGGAAGAGTTTCTAGTTTAGCTTGTTGAAAATAACTAGTTACAGAATGAAGTTGATTAACAAAATCAAGAATTTCTTTAAAAAGGATAAGCGTGTAGTAACCAGAGAAGGGATTCTTATGCCACCCCCTAATACACCTGCTACTTTTATGATGTTGGAACAAGGATACCATACGTGTGTTTGGTTGGAAAATTGGGTGGAATATACGAAAGGTGATGGTGTTTTAGCTTTCCCTGAAAATGGTACCTTTAATGTAAGGGTTCTTCAGAATTTGATAAATCGGATGAATACATTAGAACCTAGTCCTAGGTTGACGCAGTATGAAGCTTTGGAGGAATGGTAAGTTGAGGCATTTGAGCGAGAAAAATACAGAGGAGGTAGAAGAATAAATAGGGGATTTTTCCCAAGATATCTGTTTGATACTCGAGGAGATGAGATGAAAAGATGGAGAAGAGCTGTAGTAACAGAAGGGTTGTATCCAGTATTGATGGTTGAAGATCAAGTAGGGAGTAAATGCAAAGAAAAAATGAAGCATACAGGTATGGTAGGAAAAGAATGTGATGAAACAGATGATGAATTATTAGAGGACATTTTAGTTAAAAGACCTCCACCTTATCAAGAAAATGTTGGAGAGGCAACTCCAAGTGCACCAATGATGAGAACTCCCTTAGTTCCACAGGTTTTATATGATCCAACAGCTACCCGAGTGTTACAGGAGAAGGAAAGGGATGCATTGAATAAAACAAAAGAAGAGATAATTCAGAAAATAAATTAGTTAGGTTTAAATGCTGAAGCCTTGACAGTGCCAGTAACGATAGGTCCGGTTATTCCATTATATGGGGATAAACGAGACACCCCGAGATTACAAACAGTGACAGTTCCACAAATTAATGTTAGAAAAGAGGTAGTAATGTCAGAAGATCTAACCAGTGAGAGTGATTCAAATATCTTGTTACTAGATCTCCCTAATATTGAAACAGTAGCTGAAACGCCAAGGAGAGGTTCACTTCTGAATAAAAAGAGAAAGGAATTGATTGATATTCCCATAGCAAGAAATTCAAAAGGATTCTCGCCAGATGACCAAGAGGAGTGGGCGAAAGGATTAGACAAAAAGAGACCTCAGACACCAAGTATAGATGTAGCCAAGTTGAAAGTGGATTTGGAAGAAATGATCATTGGTACAATAAGCCCAGAGAGATTAGGTACATACAGAGAGGAAGAATTGCTGTTTTTATGTGAAAGTATAACCTGGAGAGCAAAGAATCTGCATGAGAAAATAGTAGAGGTTGCTTCAGAATTTGGAAGAGATATAGAAAAATCGAAATTATTGCAGAAACCATATAGGGCAGAATTTACGGACAAGGATTTAGAAAGTTTGAATGCGTCAGGAAGAAGATTACAGATCAAAGAATTGATGAATATTTTGAAGAAATGTGGAGTTGCAGACAGATGGAGAGGTAGATGGACAAAGAAAAGGGATGAGGCAGCTACAAAGGAAGCATCAGCATTCCCATTAAGAGAAACAGAACAGGTTGAAAGAGTGTGTCCCATGAGAGAAGTTCCTGAAGGTGGATACGTTCATGTTCCATGGTCCAGACAGGATGTTTTGCCTTTTACAAATGATTTTCCCAGATTAAGGGAGAAACAAGTTGAATGGTACAAGCAGGTAGAGACGTTTGTGAAAGTTTCAAAGGTATTGTTGAAGGATTTTGATGGTCTGTTTGATATAGTGGTGCCAGCTGATTTATGGACAGAATGTAAGATTACGGTTGATAGGCCAACTGAAGAATATCCAAGAGATGCAAAGACAGGTGCACCTTCAGAAGAGGTGATGAAAAAGTATCAGCAAGTGATTACTTTCTTGAAAGGGAAAATTCCTCCAAAGGAAACGGATTGGGTTAAAATAGATAGAACAAGTCAGGAACCGAAAGAGCAAGTGCATGCGTATTATGAAAGGTTGTTACAGGTATTTAAGTAACCCTGGGCGTAGTTCGCGTAGTAGCGCTACGCGTAGCTATGCAAAGTGCACTTCGCACTACGCGAGCTACGCGTAGCACTACGCGAACTGCGTAGTGCGGTAGGAAATGCTGTTCGCAATGATTGCACAGTGCCGGATGCTTGTCCGCACTGTGCAATCATTGCAAACGGCATCTTGCACAGTGCAAGCGGTCGTTTTCTGCCGCTCGAGTAGATTTGTACTCGAGCGGCAGTTTTCTCAACGCGGACTGGTAGTTTCTCATCGTGAGCGGTCGCGAGCATACGCGACCACTCACAATGAGAAACCTGACCTCCCCGCGTTGAGAATCTCGCCGGGAGGTTTATTTTCCACGCTTGCGATCGGCAACTTGATGTTGCTGATCGCGAACGAGGAAAAAGTCTCGCCGGGATGTCATTTTGCTCGCTCGTGGTAGCCAACTTGACGTTGAGGACCGCGAGCAAGCAAAAAATGCCTGCTACGCTACGCGTTTTTGCACTGTGCTACGTGCAATTCGCGTAGCGCGTAGTTGCGCAAACTACGCAAACTACGCGAGCGTAGCGTAGTTTTCCGCCCAGGCCTATATTTAAGCAGTATAGTGGATTTGAAAATATTGGTGATAAGGATATGGGACATTTTGTGTACAGGTTTGTGTATGGATTGAGATCGGAAATTAGTCAGATGATTCAACAGCATATGCGTTGCTGGCAAATTAAGCCCATTGATGATATTTTAAAATACGCAAAGTATTGCAGTGACAATATTGACGCAAAGCATAAGAAATTGAAAGAAAAGATGATGTGGGCACAAGTGAAGTTAGCAGAACATCAAGAGGCAAGTACTGGTTCTCAAAATGAAAATCAGTCGAATAACCAAAATCAGAATAGTCAAGGATTGAATGGGAATAATGGAAAAGGGCGAATGAGTAGAGAAGAAGCGAAGAAGAAGTTTCCTTGTCATGCGTGCGGAAAGCATGGGCATTGGAAGAATGAGTATAGAAATGTTCAACAGAATAATGGGGTAAACCAAAATTTAAATCCACAGATGCAGAATGAGGTGGTTGTGAACCAGCAGCAACAGCAGCAGGTAGTTACTCCACAGTTACAGGTGCAACAAGCTCCTATGCCCAATTGTATGAACGCTCAAGTACAGAGATACAGTATGAACACCGGATTTCGTGGAGAGAGTGGTAAGAATACACAAGCGGTTCAACAATATTGGATGCACAGTAACGATGTGATTCAGATAGTTCCCAATGACGGTGCCTGAGGGGGGAGGAAGAATGCGTGCTTGGCGCATCTTTGGCGGTAGATCAGTCAGGTCCATTTGTTGACAGAAAAGTGGAAGGGAATGACATCACTTTCCTAGTGGATACTGGTGCTACCCGTTCTACTGTGAGAGCAGCAGAAAATCCAAACCTACCCCTCTCGGGAGAAACTATCCAAGTTGTAGAAGTCTCAAATAGGCAAATAAAAACCCCACTTACTAAACCAATAGAAGTAAATATTGGAAATTTCAAAGACATGCATTGGTTTGTGGTGGGTGATTCAAGTCCAGTTAACTTGTTAGGGAGGGATTTGTTGTGTAAGATGAGGTGTGGTGCAGCGGCCAGGGCAGCTGACTTCGGAACACAGGGTTCACGGTTCGATCCCCGGCTCTGGCGGCAGCTCAGCTCAGCACCATGTGACTCTGGGCAATAGCTCACTTAATTTCCACTACGGCCCCCAGCGCCTTGAGACCCGTAAGGGTGAGTAGCTGCGCTATATAAAAACGGACTTACATATGAATTGTACCATCTATTGTACACCTGATGGTATTGCTTTCCAAACACCCAATGAAGATATCGCTTTCAAGATGATGCTAGGAACAGAAGTGGATGAGAAGTTTTCACTTCTAACTGAAAACAGTCTACCTGATGAGCTGAGAGACACAGTGAGATCAGATGTATGGGATTTTTCAGGAAAGGAAATTGGCCTGATGGCAAATGTAGACCCAATTAAAATAATGGTGAAGGAAGGTGCAATTTATCCAAACACCCGACAGTACAAAATGAGTCCTGAAGTAAAAGCAGGAGTGGCTCCCGTAATTGATCAACTAATTGAATAAGGTATTCTGACAGAAATAATGGGCAGTCCTTGCAACTCACCAATTATGGGACTTAAAAAGTCTAATGGCAAATATAGAATAGTGCAAGATTTGAGGAAAATCAACAAAATAGTAGTACCTTGTTGTCCAGTAGTACCAAATCCAGCAGTAATTCTTTATCAGATACCTTGGGATGCACATTGGTATACAGTGATTGATTTGTGCCAAGCATTCTTTTCGATTCCGTTGCATGTAGATAGCCAATATCTTTTTGCGTTTCGGTTCGAGGACCATGTTTTGGCATGGTGCCGAGTACCTCAAGGGTATACAGAGAGTCCCTTGATTTTAAATCAAATTTTGAAAAAGTACTTGGAAACATTGGTTATGCCAGGAAACTCGGTCTTGGTTCAGTACAATGATGACCTACTGGTCGCGTCAAAAACCAGAGAGGCTTGTGTCACAGACACAATTGCTTTACTGAACCATTTGGCAGAAGGTGGACACAAAGTGTCACCAGAAAAATTGCAGTTTTGTCGACAAGAAGTCAAATATTTGGGACACAAGATAGAAAAGCGAGTTAGAAAGGTGACACCAGAGAGAATAAAAGTGATTCGACAGATGAACCTACCTAGAGCTAAGAAGGAAGTACGAATGTTTTTGGGAGTGGCTGGATATTGCCGTCAATAGATCAGTGGATTTTCACTGCTTGCAAAACCCCTAATAAAATTGACACGAAAAGATGTGATGGACCCGATGAATGGGATGATGAAAGTGAGGATGCATTCATAAAATTGAAGGATTGTTTATGTCAAGCACCAGCATTGGGAAGGCCTGATTATGCAAAGGAATTCACTTTGTTCTGTTGTGAGAGAGAAGGATGTGCACTTTCAGTATTAACCCAAAGACATGGATTAATGCGACGTCCAATGGCATATTTTTCAGCCACTCTGGATTCTGTGGCCACAGCATTGCCTGGCTGCTTAAAAGCAGTAGCTGCTACATGTATGAGTCTGAAACAGAGTGAATCTATTGTAATGGGACATCCTTTGAAAGTGTATGTGCCACATTCTGTTGAGTTGCTTTTAACAAGGACTCGAACACAACACCTGACCCCTAGTCGGCTGACTAAGTATGAAAGAGTGATCCTAGGAGCTGAAAATGTAAGTGTGATAAGATGCACCACAGTAAATCCAGCAACCCTGTTGCCGGACCCATTCTGTGAAGAAGTGAAGGAAGAAGTTGATCATGATTGTTTGGATCTAACAGAAATGTATACAAAGCCTAGGCCAGACATTTTAGATGTCCCCTTGGGAGAATCACATTATGTATTGTTTGTGGATGGGTCATGCTTATGAAAACAAGATGGAGAATTGAGTGCTGCCTATGCTGTCTGTACAATATCAGCTATTCTAGAAGTATCTTGTCTAAAAGGAGTCAAGTCTGCACAAATAGCCAAATTGGTAGCTCTAACAAAAGCTTGCAAAATTGGGAAAAAATTGAAAATAACCATATTGACGGATAGTCAATATGATTTTGGGGTTGTGCATCACTTTGGCCAAATATGGATGCAAAGGGATATCTGACTTCTTCAGGTTCTCCTATCAGAAACAGTAAAAATGTCAAAGAATTAATGGAAGCATTGCTATTGCCAAAAGAAATGGCCAAGTGTGCCGCACATAAGTCAGGAAATGATTATGTGACACAAGGCAACAAATATGCTGATCAAGTTGCACAATTTTGTGCTCGAAATACAATGTCTTTGAACAGAGGGTTGGAAAAAGAAACTACCAATTGCCAACTAATGTTTTTCTCTGCTTTTGAAACATGGGACGAAGTTAGACAGTTACAGGATGAGGCAGACGTAAAGGAAAAGGAATTCTGGATCAACACAGGTTGCACGAGAAGAACCAATGATGAGGTATGGGTTTGTCCAGACGGAAGACCGATAATGCCAGACAGTATGTTATCACAGATGGCAAGAGTATATCATGGAGCTACACACATTGGGAGGGATGCTATGATTAGACACTTTAGGCAGACATGGTACAATCCCAAGTTTAGGCTTATTGCAGAGAGTCTCTGCCAGCGTTGTTTGACATGTCAACAGCAGAACCCAGGTAGAAGAACATTTGTAAGTTGGGGAAAAATAGGAAAGGCAGAAGGACCATTTACAAGACTGCAGCTTGATTTTATAGAATTGTCACCGTGGAACGGTCTGAAGTATGTTCTTGTCATTGTGTGTATGTTTTCTCGTTGGGTGGAAGCTTATCCAACAAGAAAGAATGACAGTCTCATGGTTGCCAAACTGCTTTTAAGAGAACTCATCCCTAGGTTCGGATTTCCAGTCACTTTGGATTCTGATAGAGGACCTCATTTTAACAATGAGATAATTCGATTAATCTGTACAGCTTTCAAAATTGAACAGAAACTACATTGTGCCTATCGACCAGAAGCATATGGAGTGGTTGAGCAGCTAAATGGTACAATAAAATCCAGGTTAGGAAAAGTGTGTGCATCCACTTCACTGAAATGGCCTGATGCCTTGCCCCTTGTCTTAATGAGCCTTAGAAGCATCCCTGACAGAAGAACAGGATTGAGTCCTCATGAAATTCTTATGGAAAGAGCAATGAGACAAGCATTTGTACCTGGAAACAAACTGATGACTATAACTGATGATCTAGTGTTGGACTATTGTAAAGCATTAGCTGATCTGGTACGTTCTGTGTCTCACCAGGTTGGAGAAGATGCAACCACAGCACAGCCGAATCAAGCTCATGATTTGTGTCCAGGAGACTGGGTTATGATAAAGAAGCACACAAGAAAGTTGTGTCTTGAACCCAGGTGGAAAGGACCGCTACAAATCATATTGGTCACAACAACAGCAGTGAAGTGTTTTGGCTTGCCAAATTGGATACATGCCAGTCATACCAAAAGAGTCCCAAATCCTCCTGAATGACCAGAGCAGCAACTGGTGGAACAAAGAAAAGAACCAGAAGCTAAAAGTTGTGAAATCGAAGAAATCAGAGAAAAAGACTCTGAAGAACATATCGATGATGAACAACCAAGTACAAGTCAAGTAGGGTGGACACTGGATAGTGGGTCTCAAGAAGCTGCTGTAGTGGCCGAAGAAGAAGAGCAAGAGATTGAAAGACCAGAACGAATCAAAACAGGAAATCCAGATCAAGCTCAATCAGAAGAAGAAGAAAATGAGAGACTGATAAGTTCGGGACAAAGTCAGTTAACAAAAGAACCTGCTACAGGAAACTTAGATCAAGATCAATCAGAATCAGAAAAGGAAGAACTAAAAAGTCAAGAAGAAAATCAAATGACAGAAAGACAAATTTCAGAAACCCTAGAACAAGCTAAATTAAAAGAGAAAGAAAATAAAAGAACGTTAGAAATTGATGAAGAAGGTGAAAAGGCAGTTCAAACAAAAAGAATCAGAAAAGGTGATCACTGGCCAAGTGGAGTAAAAGGACTGAGATATATATTAAAAAGAAGAACAGGAAAAGGATTAGAACAAGTAAACGAAATATCAAGTCAAACAGAAGAGGAAAGTCCAAGAAGAAAGTCTTTGCGAAAATCAACAAGGGAGAGAACTCCAAATAGAAAATATAAGGCTCCTGAATGGACTTACATTATCCTTGAGGACTTTGAGAATCTTGATTTGAATGAAGAACAAGAAAATGTTACTAATGAAAGAAGTGATGAAAAAAAATTGAGACCACCTTAAGAGAAAGACTGTGACACGGAAAGTGGAAATTTTGCAAACAAGTAAAGAAGAAAATAAAAGAACCAGATGAAGAAAAGAAATTAAAAGATAAAGGGGAAAGTAAAAGATTAAAAGCTGTTGAAGTGTAGGATCACACAAAGGTTTATATACATTTTAGTTTAACATAAGTGAGGATATAGAAGACAAGTTAGAGATAGGTCAATTTAGAATACTAAAAATGGCAGAAACAGAAGTGACTGAACATCCAAAATCTAGTTTAACGCAAAGATGTATTAAATGTTGTTTGTGTAGTATTTTGTCACTAATGTTAATGTGGTTATTGCTAACAGTTGTGATACCTATTTTAATGGTAAATAATGATAAAAATAATACTAATACAAGTAATCAAGTGAATACAGGCACTAAAGGAATGACTGCTACTAATTTAGAACAAATAGATGAGACTATGGGGTCGATTCCGATTCGGGCCGGAAATCTCTCCGACCGAGCCGGACCCGGAGAGATTTCCGACCGAATCGGACCCGTGCAGTCCGACCGAACGAGTCCGATGCATTCGTATGCCACCGGACACGAGTCGGTCGGACTCCCATTGAACTCAATGGGAGCCGGTCGTACAACGCGTACGCGGGCTCCCATTGCCTCAATGGGTGCGAGGCGGACAAGGCGCGCCCTACAGCGAGTACGCCGCGAGCGCTCGCGGCGTACACGCAGAGGTAGGGGGACCCATGGGTCCCCCCTGTGTGCGCCTCGCACGGGTGCGCGTACAGGGGTCCGACACGGACCCCCAAAGTACGGCTCCGACAGCGAGTTCGAGTCGGACGGCGCGAGTCGGTCGGAGCGGTCGAGGCGCGCATCGTACTTACCCGGCCGGAAAACGTCTCCATTGCGCGGTGCGAATCGGGTCCGAGCGAGTCGGTCGGAGCGGTACGATCCGGGTACGAGTCGGTCGGAGCGGTCGGGTCGCCCGGACGAGTCGGTCGGCGAGTCGCATCGTACTCGCTCGGCCGGACCAGCGTACGGTTCGGTCGGGAAACAGGGCTCCGAATCGGATCCGGTAAAGCCGAATCCTATTCGGAGCCCTACCGGCCGAGATCGGAATCGGCCCCTATGTATCAACATGACAGATCAAATAGTGATTCGTCATTAAATGTATTTACTAAACTTCTTTTTGAATATGTTGATACAATGGATGTAAGTGACTGTTATGTTTGCATGAAACTACCTTTGTCTGTCTCGGAGGGGGTGACTTATCATCATCTTCCTTTAACATATGGTGTGTCATGTAGTGTTGTGTCTAGTCTGTTCTATAAAACAGGCAAATTGCAGTATTATTATTCTAATATGGATTTAGTATTCTCAGAGATTCCTATTAGAAGGAACCTAAACCCAGTATTTAGTGCTAAAGATGCAGAATTTATGGGTGAATTTTTCCTGACAACAAGCCCAATAGACATAACATATGCACATAAAAACAATTTAATATGTATGTTACAAGATGAAGAAAACGATTTCCTAAATTTCGTAGAGGAAAGCAGACAGGATTTTCAAAAGAAGGCTGTTGAACAGAAGTCACATGTACCTCCATGGGCTAATAAGGAAGGGGACTATAAGAAAGGCGAAACTCATGCTGCAAATGTCCCTAGACTTGTCAAAATTGGGGAAAATTCTGTCTACATAGACTAAAAACAGACTATAACAACATTTTCATTGGTTCTAGTGATTGCGAACATACCTTCCTAATCATGGGGGGATAGGGACTAAAAGGTGGAATGGATCCTGCTTTTCCAAGAATATATTATGTGTGTGGTAAAAATGCCTATTATAGATTGCCAACACAGTGGTATGGAAGTTGCTATCTTGGGATAGTATTTCCAAAGGTATACCACATTACTAAGAACAATGAAATGAATGTAATAAGTCAAGGACTAAAACGAACGAAAAGAACAAGTTTTTCAGAAATAGTAGGTGATATATTTGGTGCACTGATACCATCAGTTGGAGTCATACTGAATTCACATAAGATACGCAAATTGTCAACAGTAGTTGATCGTCTTTCGACAGATACTGCTGGGGATTCTTAATGATTAATACTGAAATGGTTGCAATTAGATCTATGGTTTTGCAAAATCGACTTGCTCTTGATATATTATTGGCAAAAGAGGGTGGAGTCTGTGGCATGTTGAAAGTCCAACATTGCTGTACATATATCCCAGATATGAGTAAAAACATTGAGGGATGTATTAAAAATATTACAAAGATTCATGACGATTTGACCCAACTGGAAGTTGACGGTGTATGGGAAAGACTTAGTAAAAGTATTTCCAGTATAGGTAGTTGGTTTTCTATTTTAGGGACTAGTCTATTAGGAAAAATCCTAATACCCGTAATTTCTTTAACAATAGTAGCTCTGCTGATGATAATGACATACAGATGTTGCAAGAATAAAACAAAAACAAGAATGATAGCAGAAATAAATAATAAAAGAATGGGAAGAAAGAGAAACAGAGAAGAGATCGAGTTAGAAGAGATGAATGGAAGTCTATATGATAAAATGAAAGGAGTAGGTATGAAAAGGAAAATAGAAGAATTAGAAGAAGGAAAGGAAGACACTAAAAGTCTAAATGAATAAAAGTTGGCACTTAGTAATGATGGGTATTTTATGATGGCTCAAAAATACCATCAGAGGGGGGATTGATGGAGCAAGGACTCGAGAAAATGAGACTTGCTCGATAAAATCTTCCATTAACTCTTACTAAGTATTAATTAATAGAAAAGGCGAAACTAACAAGCACCCAACACAGAAACATGGGGAGAAAAGCTTACGCATGCTTGAATTAATGAGAAATAAAACGCAGCATGATCAAAACCCGCTTTAAGTTGCTAAAACGCTTTGCGCATGTGTGAACTTGAATGACGCATAAAATAACGTGACTAACTCGCTTTGAGAGGGAAAAACCCTCAATCATGCGCAAGAAAAATTGAAATGCGGTCTTGAGGTACCGCATGCTCGGCATATGCTTGCTTGATTAAAAAGAAAGCTGCTGCCCTTAACGCTTTTGCCCAAGAGTAATAATAATTACATGGGATAGAGTAGAAGTGGGCGGTGAACAGTGAGAATTACATGTTCAAGAAAATAATATTTGTTTTTGATTCTTTTATTAATAGTGAATATTTGTGCCTGCTGGGCCTTGACTAAAAAAGAAGATGGCGAAAGCTGCGCATGAGCATTCAGTCTATGAGATGACCGATGACACAGAGGAGCTGAACGTTTGCCAAACTCCAAGGACAAAAAAGGATGGGAAAAGAAGTAGATGTAGCAGCAAACTGTGAAGCTTGTATTAAGTGAATTATGGCATTTGCAACAAAATATGCATGTTTCAAATAAAATTATGAATGAGTAGAAGGGGCAGGATTAACAAACAATAGGTTTTACTAATAAAATGAATACGTCAGCTTGGGATGATGAAGACACCCCTAACCCCGTCCAATCATATTCCGTAATTTAGTGAAGTTGCAACACTTGAGGGTGGGACATGAAGAAATAAAGAATATAACTAGAGTGATTTGAATTGAGAAGAAATGCTGCTACTGATATTGACGATGACGATGATATGATGCGGACAACGCTGCTGGGAGCTGAGCAAGAGAGAGAGAGAGAGAGAGGGAAGACGAGTGTAGACTCAGAAGATCCAGACTATTGCCTGATTAGAATTGAAGATTGCGGAAGAATATCGAGGAGGGAGAGAGTGAAAGAGAGGGAATCGCCCTGGTGCGGCGGGTTGTAGAGAAGTCTAGTAAGTATCAGACCTGTCCTGATCTTATCCTTTGATCTTTCTCTCCTGATCCTAAGTCAGGGGACCTCCACCAGCCCTTTGGCCAGAGAGTTGGTTTTCCAGTTATCCTCATTAGGTAAATGTCATTCTATCTAGTATTTGCATATTTCGTTGCAAATGTATTTAATGTGCCTTTTGTCTCTTCATCTATCCACTCTTATGCACTGATGTTTGTTGAGAGCTTGTGTAATTGAATGTATTTTGCTTTATGACTGCTCACTCTCCCGTTTGATAAAAATGGAGTTTGCACTGTGTATTTGTATTTGATGAGCATTCAACTTAATGACTGAAATTTTAGATAAATTCATCATAATTATTATATTCAGAGTCTGTGGTTATTTCGCTACGAAGTTTAGTGAAGAAGTTGTTAATATCACCATCAACTAACTCAACTAATGGTCCATCTACCAGAGGAAGAGTGTTGATTTTGTGAAGATTAGATAGGCACGATATTGTAACTGATTTGTGGTTACAGGGAAATAACTAATCAGAATTTGTGGAATTATTTGAAATCAAAAACCCTTCCAGTGGGAAATTGGCCAAGGAGAATACAAATAAAGGTATTTGGATAAAGGTATATGGGCCCATTGAAAAGGTTCAGTTTTGGTGTGTAAGATATCCAACCTTGGCCACTTCGCGCTGGATCACATGCACACAGGGGGGCCCATGTTGCACCGCCCTGAGTGAATCCACATGGCGTGAGGCCCCCTTTGTTTCCTCTCCGCCACAGTTTTCATGGCAGTTCCACTACCATGAAAGTTGTGGTGGAGAGGAAACTCACAAGATGCTTGGTCGAACCACTTTGGCCTCAGGACTGCCGCGCCACCTCCAGTGAATGGCAGCTCCCTGGCGGCATCAGTGGTCCCATGGAGGGCCGACCACCTGAGTCATAATGGGGCGGTCAGACCGCCAGTGTGGTATTGGCTGGACCGCCACCGCCGCACCACCACGAGTCGTGGTCCTCAGACCGCCAAATGCATAATTGAGCCCCAAGTGTCCACCATACCTAACTTTTCTATAATGTGTGAAGTATGTGGAGCAGTGTCATGTGGTGGGGCTATTTGTGGCAAGGAGAGGGTTCATCACTGCAACAAAGTTGGCCCCCCACAACTACCACACTAGTGGGGAGTAGTATAGGAGTCAAGGTCTGCAGTGTATCTTTAGAATGGGAAGGAAGAGAATTCATGCTCAGGAGTGTCCAGGGGGTTACATCTAATAAATTCACTATCATGACATACCTGTCAGGGTATCTGAATAGACTGTCTGTACTGCAAGAGTAAAGGAGTTATGGAGAAAGATAGCAACCCCCCTGGATCCCCGGGTGAAACAGAATGATAGATTTGATTGACGCCATACCTTCCCAAGAACCCACACCCCTCTTGATCTTATTGTTCAAGCTATTAACATTCCAGACCTTTATCTGGTATCTCCAATTTTGCCCATTCGGGATCCTCTCTGACCTAGGTGATGCAACGGTTGCATTATGGCTGTGGGCCTGCATGTCTGATAGCATAAGGTAACTAGAACATCAGAATGAGAAAAAATAAACCCCTCCCCCAACTATCCACACTATATATTAACAGCCCAGAAGCATCTGTCCTCACAACTGTTTAAAACCCCCATTAAACTGTAAACGTATGCACCAGTAATCGGGAAAGCAAGACTGAAAAGGGAAGAAAAACAAACTGAAAGAAGAAGGGGGTATGCAGGAATGGAGGAAAGGGAGAGGAAGGGAAAGGAGCAATATAAGAGATCAGGTGAAAAAGGAATAAAAACAACATCCAAGGGAAGGAGGGGGCAGTTGTCTGGGTAGGTTTTCTTGCTGTTGTAGTTGTCTGGTTGTGTCTGAGTGCCTCAGGAAAGAAATCAAAGGCTTCACACAGTCTCTCCTGGTTTAAGACTAGAAATCATCTGGAGAGAAGCCATTACGTGTCAATGTGCAAAAGGAAAATCAGGGCATTTGCTATAGTATAGTACTTGTGTACTTTGATCATGTGATGCTGTGAATTGATCGGTGTCCACAGGCAGCAGTCAGGCAACTGCTTCTGGTTCCTCTGGGCTTGGGCCCCACCTGTTTAGTTTCAGAAGCATCTGAGGCACCCCTCTGCAGCGTCATTGTGAGATCTCTGTTTATGTAATTTCCCCGGTCATGGACTGAGTCTAGTTGGGACAAGAAACACAGGACAAAACAAGGTGTTAGTGCAGCTGAAGTGGTGGGTGAGTCTAGTTGCTCCTTGGGGCTTGCTTGTAGCCCAAATCAGTGATCCATTTGGGCCAGTGCCTGTGTCCCTACCTTCCGTGCTGGCCTTTCTTCTACCCATGTTCATGCCTGTTCCAGAGTTTCATAATAGTGAGCTTTTCCATTGAGGATGACTTTGAGTTTTGCTGGGTACATTAGCATGCATCGCATGCCCATTGCCCTGAATTTCTGTTTCACTGCATTAAAGGATAATAGCTGTTTCTGGACAAATTGAAAATAGTTAGGGAAAATTGAAATGTTCCTGGCCATGCTTTTGATTGGCCTAAGTAATAAATCATGGTCCCTGCAACTGAGAAAACATGCAATCAGTATGTTTGGAGGATCTCATGGTGGCAGTCCTGGGACCAATGCACTGTTGGTCCACTTGAGAAGGAAACAGCTGGAGAATAGTGCCTCTGGGAATTACGCCTTCAGTCAGTGCTTAAGGAGGCGGTCAGAGTCAGCAACCTCTGTTCCCTCAGGGAAGCTCATAAACCTTAGGTTGTTCCTTTGACATCTTCGACTCTCCTGCAGAGTTCCAAAGTTGTCACTTTCAGTTTATGAACCATCGAGCGGAGGCCATTTATTTTGTTCTCCAACATTAACATTCAACCCTTAGCGCCCGAGACGCAATCCGCTATTTGTCGCAGGTCCTGCCTGAAAAGGGTCACCTCCCTCCCAAACGCATCAATCAGCATCTCCAGAGCCTGTCGGGTAGCAGCAATGTCCTGCAGAATAACCTTTGTGGAGCTCTTATCCTCTGAAGGTGTTGCAGACACCTGCAATGAAGCAGACTACGCTGAAGGCAAGCCCGAGCAATAAAGAAGCGGTTTGTTGAATTTTCAATATTTGCCTACCTCGAGGTTGTTGCAGCTTTATACCTTTTAATGACCAAAGTGTGACGAACACACGGCAGAGTCCCAGAATCAGAAGGTAAACGAGGGGGTCACTGAAGTCGAGCAAAGAGCATTAAATCTCTTTCCAAGTCTGTCAGACTCTTTGTCAAACCTTCACCCCCAGTCAAGTGATCTTGAGTCTCATTACTCAGCATTCAAAGTCTCTTTACAGAAGGCAATTCCTTCCCCTTGTGAAGTATGCCTGTGAAAATGTGTTTGCAACTCAGTAACATTTGGTTGTAGCAGATAAAAGGTTAATGGTGGACATTTATCACACTGTAATCTTCTGAACAATAGCAAAGTTTGGCTTAATTACATTTTCCTATGTAGGATGCATATGAGGTAAATGTTGTGGGGTGTTGAGTGCTCTGTAATTGCAAGCCACTGTCATACTGGTCTGTTCTTTGTCTCGAGAGACCAAGAAGGGACTTGTCAAATAAACATATTATTACTGCCTAATCTGGGTCTCTACTTTCTCTAATTGGCTCAGAGGAAATGTCTACTATGGAATTGCATTCCCTTATGTATAGGTACTCTGGTGACAGCAAACTGTGCAGCTGTATGAAGAACCAGCTAAGGTAGTAAATAAACTCCATGCCCTTCAGGGTGCTTTATATGGTTTGCCTGTGTGATTTACACCATGAATTAATTTTATTTTATATTGCTGGGCTGTTCCTATGGGATGTTGTGATTCCTTAAAAGCCACCATAAGGACTGGTAAACACTGATTTTCTCCAAGCATGTGGGGCTTTGTTTATTTTTAGGCAGTGCGGTGACTGTGCTTCTTTCAGGCAAGTGAGAGAGCTCCAAAATGTACTTTAACTTTATATTATGTGCAGTGTGCACTGTTCTAGTACGTTTTTACATTTCAGAGTGAAATGAGCACAGCTAAACATGTTTCCAATAAATCTGATAACAGTAGTTTGTATGGGTAACACTGCCAAGTGTTAAGCTTTGTTTCAGCACCCTAAGTTCCAAGCTTTATTCTGACATGTTGGCAGCAGGAATTATGTTAAATTTGATGATCCTGGGGCTACATCATGAACGCATTATGTCAGGGTGAAGGCTCACAAGGAGTCCTGACACCTGTTTTTTTCTGAACTTGTGCTGTCTGGAACATATAGTTAAAAACACAGAGCAGTGCTTGCCTCTTCATATTTTGGAGTTGTACTTTCTACAGTTCACCCACTAACTAATAGATTTTTCAGAATTAATCTATGCAATATCGATAGCATAGTTTCAGCAAAGTTGACGTATGAATGCATTATTGGTCTGCGTTTGGGCATTGTAAATGTTCACGATCATGCCCATGAACTCTCAGTAAGAGGAGGCATCTTTTGTTTAGGCCTGAATTTCAGACCCTCACAATGTTAATCTAGAAACAGGGGTGTTAGGTGCAGATGGAGAGAAGAGCATATTACATGGCTTACCTTGATGTCACAAATGGGTCGTAAGAGGAGCATACATCACAGAAAAATGAATTGGTTTAAGGGTTGCCCTTGCACTGCTTCGCCACCAGACAATATGTAGTATCCACATTTTGGTGATAAGTTGATACAAGGACCTGGATGAAGCTGCAGCAGGACTCTGGTGGCATGTGTGGGCCATTTCTGGGATAGAAGGAGGCCTGTCATGCTAAGGATATAGCCATGTGACCATGGTAAAATAGTATGGGGCTGCCCACCCTCAAATCATCTGGCAAGAAGTGTCAGTTCAAGCCGCTGGGAAGGAGGTGCCCTGTGAGGAGAGTGAGCAATGCTTGGCAAGGACAAGGTGTCAGCTGAGAGGAGTTATAAACGGAAGTGTGCATGGTTCTAAACTTAAGGACAATGCTCTAGGGACACTGTTATAAGGATAGTGCTGTGATGATAGTGCTGTGGAGAAAGTGGGACATTTCCTTACAATAAACATATCTCTGAAGTGACAGATGGAACTTCGGGCAGTTATACACTGCTGTCGCAGATGGGATGGGTCCTTTTTGTTACCCACTGTAAGTGTTCTTTTTAGGTGCTTGAGGAATAACAGTTAGGTTCAGTTTCAATTCACAAATACAGTACAACCCATTTGGTCACACAGTAAAGTTCAGAGTCGATAAGTAGGATTAAGCATGGATTTATTACAAATTCAGTCTCAGAAACATTGCATAGCAATACAAAATTATCAATTGGAAGCTGAAATGGTGACCAAGATGTATCCTCAATAGCAAGTAACAGATGAGGACGTCAGTAGCAATAGTGCAAAGTATAAGAAATAAATTCTGGCGAAAATCTGGTGGCGATCCTCCCGCATTAAAATACATTAGGAATTCTAATTTCTCCAGCTAACCTAAACTAAAGAATGCTAAATGAAATCCCAATTAGATCCATAGAAATAGAAAGGTGTCAGCAGTGAACAACGTTGGTAGAAGTTCTCTAAAGCAGAAGTATTGCATAGCATGAAGCCACACAATGAAAATAGCACATAAAGGTCTGTACCTCTCCTAGTCTGAAAGAAATCTCTGAACAAAGGCAACGAACATTGCCTAGTTATATCCACAAGAGACCCCTCTAAATCAGTATCAAAGGTCCAATTAGTGACCACCTTCAAACAGTGCTTTCTTGGCAGACACACTTGTAACTCTTCTTGTTTTATCCCCATATTCGAAGCAACCTTGGATTCCATCGCCATATTAAGCACGGACAGTAGTGCTCCCTTCTGCTTGTTAATTTGTATTGCTCCAGACTCCCTTCACACTTTCCTATCTTTTTCTCACAATGGGCCTTTGACTATTCATTAGGTGATTGTACCAGGCACCTGTAGAGGAAAGAAAAACATTGCAGCCAAAGAAAACATTCACGTTGAAGGTTAAACATTGTGAAACCCAAATGCTCAAGACCTTTGGTCAAGTTAGGAAAGCCAAGACTTCAATAGACGTTGTAACTGCGTGAATACAGATACATAAACTGTCACATTATAAGTATAAAATGCAATTGTGATGGATACTCGTACCCTTATATAATAAAAGCAGGATACATTTGTGTAAATACATAAATACATGAAGATTAATCAATGTTATTAAAACACAGGCATGTTGATATACATGAGATCTGAAATTCATTGTTACTGTAAGAAAAGCGTTAGTGTGCACACATATATAAATGTCAATATTACATGGCAAATGCACTTTCTATATAGCTTTAAGTGCACTGCACTTCATTAGTCACATTATACCACATAAATACATAATGATCTTAATATATGTATATGTGGCCTAATCAATAATAATGAGGGTGGAACAAATTTACGCTGCTCCAACATTCAATGATGTGGTTATGTAAGAAGAAGCATTGGTGAGTGTGCAGTATGATTTCGCAATTCGGGTGACTATCATACATGCTAGTCCAGCAACACTGTAAAGTGGGCACTGCAACAGTTGTACATTGCTCCATTTGAACTGAAGTGTCACATGTGCTGGGCTCACACATCACTCATGAGCTGGGTCAACACTATGTCCAGAGACACACGCTCTGCCTGCATCGCTACTTTAATGAGAATTATTTTCTGATTTTGTAAAGATATAAAGGGTTTTCAAGTTAACTTTAGGTTTAAAATCATTTATCCTGTTCAGTTTCCCTTTTAAAATGTGTGCTTCTAAGGGAAATTAACTATGTCAACTCGAAACAAAGGTAGAAAATACTCATATAAAATGATGTAAAGGTGCCTCATCTTCCAGTCAGGAAACGTGCTATGCACCATTCTAACCAGTGTGGGACATGCTGACAAGCAGTTCCTTACTAGAAGAATCCTCGGACAAATGGTTAAATAAAGGAAAGCTATTGCAAAAATGCGAATCTATTGAAGACTACAGAAGACCATATTTTTGGAATACAATTCAAGAGGAAATCACAATACCCGGCTTAATTTGTTGTTCAAAAATACTAGTCAGATTACATTTTGTTCTGATTAGCAATGGATTTTAAAGACTTGAACAAGAAGTACTAGAATTACTGAGCAATCCAATCGCCATCTAATCAATCAGATTTTGAACGAATAAAGGCAACATTTGTATGTATATTTGAGGATATGTATTGTTCAGAAGTACTTTGAATAGTTTATTTATACCTGCAAACAAGCAGACTCGCCATGATGTTTTAGATTTCGACCTCTGAATTCAGACAGATCTCAACATGACTTATTCAATATAAATGCAAAGTTTATGCAGAGCTATGATGAATATATCCAGAGATTGCATTAAGAGAATGTAAGCTGTCAAGAGCGCTGTCATGATGTACAAACTACATTTGCAAATTAGATGTAGAATGCAAGTTTGCTGGCAGTGCATCAAAGAAATAGATGGCTTGGTGATGATTAATGATGGCACAGCATAAAGTTTCTAAAAGCCACATGAAACAGTGGAAACAAGGGCCTGGGTGCAGCCTGGTCTATGTTAACACGTTTCTTCCTATACATCATTAATGAAAACCTTTTCAATGAAGATGTAGAGGTCATTACCTCAGTTTAATTGATAATTACCACGTGATTATTAGCTTAACGAGGGCATATTATGAATTGCAAAGGGCGTGATTCGCAAAGGTTTGCGTGCACCTAAGTTATTTTTAGGTGCATGGAACATCTATTTGCAAGGACAAACATCCTGTCTAGATTCACATAATTAAGACCGGCAGCCTTCCACTCTTGCAAAGGGCCACTATAAATACAAATGGTGAAATTCATGACACAAAACAGGTAAGTCATCCTCACTAGCAGGAGATAAAATAAAGCGATAAACGCGCTTAGCGCGAATTATTTTATCGCTTCGCCTGCCTTGCTAATAGGGGGTAGTGGGATTAGCAACTGTTTTAAGTCGCTTTTAGTAGGGAACGCCTTCCTTGCATGTCATTAGCGATAATTATCGCTGACATGCAAGGCGATGGTTAACGCGGCCTCTAACGCCTGAAAGCTGTCGCTAACGCCTGTTAGCGACAGCTTGCTAATAGGGCGGTAAAATTATCGCCGCTTTAGCGGCAAAAAGTGCAGCTAAAGCGGCGATAAAGCCCTTGATAATATGCCCCACAGGGATGTGCTGTATTTACAGCAATTATGGCGCATCCCTGTGTTTTCCTTTTGCTCTAAAAATAGCTGCAGAGTACCAACACAGACACCCTTGTGCCACAGTGCGACAGTGCCTGAATGATAAACAATCAATAATGGTGATTTGCTACTTATATGTGTGCTGCATTCTGCAGCACACATAGAAGTAGCAAGTTGCCATTAACCCTGGGCATAGTTCGCGTAGTAGCGCTACGCGTAGCTACGCGAAGTGCACTTCGCACTATGCGAGCTACGCGTAGCACTACGTGAACTGCGTAGTGCGGTAGGAAATGATGTTCGCAATGATTGCACAGTGACGGATACTTGTCCGCACTGTGCAATCATTGCAAACGGCATCTTGCACAGTGCAAGCGGTCGTTTTCTGCCGCTCGAGTAGATTTGTACTCGAGCGGCAGTTTTCTCAATGCGGACTGGTAGTTTCTCATCGCGAGCGGTCGCGAGCATACGCGACCACTCGCAATGAGAAACCTGACCTCCCCGCGTTGAGAATCTCGCCGGGAGGTTTATTTTCCATGCTCGCGATCGGCAACTCGATGTTGCTGATCGCGAATGAGGAAAAAGTCTCGCCGGGATGTCATTTTGCTCGCTCGCGGTCGCCAACTTGACGTTGAGGACCGCGAGCAAACAAAAAATGCCCGCTACGCGTTTTTGCACTGTGCTACGTGCAATTCGCGTAGCGCGTAGCAGCGCAAACTACGCGAGCGTAGCGTAGTTTTCCGCCCAGTCCTAGTTGCCATATTTAATGATTGTTTATGTTTAGGAAGGGATACCTTCCTGCACATAAACAATCATTAAAGGCGTTTTGCTCTTTCTATGTGTGCTGCAAAATGCAGTACACATAGAAAAAGCAAAAATGAGGAGAAATAAAAGTGTTTCTCCTCATTGTGCTAAACTAATACCTGCTTTTGCATGGCATTAGTTTTTGGTGCTGCCTCAGATTTACAGATCCTTGCTTTTCTGGGGCAGCATCAAAAAGCAATGGGTGTTGTGGTGGAACACCCATTGCAGGCCCCTTTCATGCAGAAAACTGTGTGAAAGGGTACCATATTTTCAAAGCGGTGTTAAGACATGCAAAGCAGCTTAACGCCACATTGTAACGAAGGTGCAGGGCATTGCGCCACTGGAACGTCGTAAAAAGTGACGTATCGGTGTGCACTCCCCCTGTAAATATGCAACCGGTCTGAAGCCTACCGGCAAAATGCCAAATTAGCAGAATAGCCAGTCCAGCCCTGATTCACACACTCATTTCATGGAGTTTGCTTTCTTGGAAACACTTGCAAATTTTCTGCTGCTAGAGACAGGAATCAATGCATTTCCTGGGAGGGGATTTGGATGGAGAATGCCCATATTGAATGGAATGTATTGAAGGGGTTTCACCAAGGGGAAAAATATTGAGTGGAGAAACAATCAAGTATATTGTGCAACTGTATATGTGTATCACATTTCAGCATGTAGAACTTTCCACAACGATGAAAGCATGCAGGATATGTGAATACCCCAGGACATCTACAGCTACACTGAATTCCCGAAGTAGTCCTGGAATTGTTTGATAATCACTGAAAAGTTGGGAATAGGCTCCAGACAGAGGAGCAAGTTTCTGTCCTTTTTCCCCATGAAACTGGCAAACCATACCTATTGTGGATAGGATAAATGAGGTCAAGGCAAAAGCATAGTCCTGGAGAAGAATCCATGCACCTGGCGTACTTAGCAAGCACTAGTTTGAGGAAGAGAGCTTATAATTTCAGAAGGAGAAAAAGAGCACACATTTTGAATAGTCAGATGCCAGAGAGAGAAAAAGTAGCCTGAGTTGTTATTAAAAAATGTATATACATTAAAAACACTAAAGAATGGCATTAAATATCAGATTCTTCAGAATTTAACGCCCAGTATGGTAGAAATTAATGCTTCCACATTAAAAACCTATATTCTTCAACCATTTGTAAACAATTTTCTTAAAGTTGCAGTTCAGCTTTATGTATCTGCTTTCCTCTGTGCATTCATAAACATCCTGTCTTCACCCTTTCGCTGCTAGGCCTCCCCGTGCTAAGCCTTTTTTTGGCTATTTGGGGTAGTTCGCGATCAGGCCCCTGTAACCTTTTGTCCACATAAGGTATCCACGTCAAATTTGCGTCCTTTTCTTCTAACATCCTAGGGATTTTAAAGGTACCCAGGGTTTGTGGATTCCCCTGGAGGGGACCCAGAAGTTTGCCAAAATATAGCAAAATATTGTTTTATTTTGGAAAAATGGGGAAAAAGTGTTTCAGACGAAAGCGTCTGTTTTTTTCCCTGCAAATGGTATCAAGAAAGGGTTTGTGGTGCTGAAATCACCATCTTCCCACCTTTCAGGGACAGGCATACTTTTGTCATAAAACCAACATTTTCTACACAGTTTTAGCATTTTACTGGGACATAGCCTATTTTTTCTACTTTTTGTGCTTTCAACCTCCTTCCAGGTAGTGGTAGAAATGGGTGTGAAAGCAATAATGGATCCGGGAAAGTTATACATTTCTGAAAAGTAGACAAAATTCTGATTTCAGTAAGTGGGCATTTGTGTAAATACTTCAAGTTTTTTTAATCGAAACTAACAGTTGAAAGTAAAAAATATTGAAAATGTTTTGGAAAAAACAGCCATTTGTGCCAACTTTTTCACCTGTAACTTCTAAGTGTCACATATTTTTAAAGCAATATACCGCTACATCCGCTGGACCCTTCTGGTTATGGGGATATATAGGACTTGTAGGTTAACCAAGAACCCAAGGAACCCAGAGCCAATAACTGAGCTGCATCTTGCAATGGTTTTTCATTGTGTACCGGGTATATAGTAATTCATTTGGTAAAATATAAAGAGTGAAAAATAGGTATCAAGGACACCTATGTATTTCTGAAATGGGAACAAAATATAGGGGGATATTCCCAAGAACGTGCGATAATCATCGCCAAAAAAGGCTAACGCACGTTTTCATATCGCCGTCTATCGCGGGAAAATAACTCCGTGTTAACGTCGTAGTCCCAACACGGCGGTAACATGCGATAGTTTCCAGATAACGCGTCAAATGTCCCCGATACAACTACTGCGACGGCGCTAAAAAAGGAAACCCGAACGTGGAAAAAGTTGCGATGGGCCCAACCGCGATAGAAAAATCGGTGACAAGCAGCGGCAGGCTTGCAGTTCCCACGTCAGGCGGGAAAAATCACCATAAAAGCAGCAAAAAACCCATAAATAAATTAAAAAAACATAACAACTGCGAAGCACAATGGAGGGAGCTGGAGCAAGTACAGAGGACAACCCGAACCCCACAAGCCCCACGGAGGACCAGCCTGGGACCTCGGGCCAGGGAAGGGCAAGTAGAAGAAGAAGAGGAAGACGCGGTTCAGTCCGCAGGAAAACAGGATCCCGATAACGGAGGTGACACTCCCACCATCCAATTGCCATTGGTGAAATTGACAGCACTAAATGTTGCACATACACTTGTCAGAGCGATGTGCCAATGCAGAGGAGTGACATGCACACAGGGAATGTGTCTAGGAATGAATTCATTTGCACATGCTGTGCCTGTGGTCATTTTGACCTGTCCCATGATCGCTAAGGACAGTCCCTATGTGACGTGCTTATGTGAAGAAATTGTGAATGATAGTGTCCCTTCGGGCTATTCCAGCTGCTGCTGCACTGGGGTGTGGTCCACCTGCCTCATCTTCATCATCAGCGTCCGGTGCATCTGGCACTTGGACCCATGGGGCATTGGTGCGTACACATGTGTTGTGCAACACACAACATGCAATGATCATCTTGCACACTATTTGCGGGCTGTACAGGAGTCTTCCACCTGTGATGTCCAGGCACCTGAAACATGACTTCAACACACCAAATGAGCGCTCCACAATGCCCCTGGTGCATATGTGGGCCTCATTGTACTGCATCTGGGCCTGGGTGTTTGGGGCTCGGAGGGGTGTCATCATCCACGGGCAGAGTGCATATCCTTGATCACCTATGACAGGGGAGAGAGATGTGTCAATCGGTGGTTCGGCATTCTGTGTTGGCAGGCTCATTAGTATATTGGTGTGTGATATGTGGGACTTGGGATACATGTCTGACATGTCTTACATGTGGCAAATGAGTGCCATCCATGTGTAGTACGTTGCCTCACAGCTGCTCCTCACTCCCTGAGCCTATTTACTTGTGTGCGCTGCGCGGTTGCATCACTTGCACTCCTAGGACACACCATTGTCATGACTGTCTGCGCATGTCTACAAGCCTGACAACGACACTGTGATATTGGCCATTGAAGGTGGTCGGTCACGTGTGTGTAGGCCTATGGTCAGGATATGGCAGAAACAGAGACACACACAGTAGTTGCCTTGGTGGCCATCCCGGAAGTGAAACACGCCCTGAGCCCCGGGCTATTGATTCCCACTCCTACGCTGGCCCAGCCCGCTCCGCTTACGCTTACAGGGGGGACGACATAGCTACATGTTCAGGGTCTACCCCACTGCCTGAGGTAACATGGTTGCGCCCACTGTCTACGACACTACAAACACCAGCAGTATATGTCCACATGGACATGTCTGTGCTCTGCATACTTGAGTCTGTCCAGCACATCCCCGCCACACTTGGCATTGTGTACATTCTGATTCATGGGTCACTTGCCTCCCTCGCACATACTTGGTTCCCGCCTCTCACCACATCCTGCTATTGTGTGGCAGAGGTGCCATGACGTGGATGGCTTGTCTACATGTCTGGCCCCTGTTCCCACAGTTCCATGTGTTGTCATGTCTGGTAGGTGGGCATGTTGTTTGGCATGTCATATGTGATGTTGTAACGTGTGCATTCCCACAGTTGCGAGTTGCATGATTGTGGAGTTGAGGTGTGCCGTGTGTTTCGTTGGTACTTACCAACGAGCAGTGCATTTCCGTAGGTGCCATCCTCGAAGCGCTGGTTGATGATGGACTGTCGGAAGATGTAGGAATCATGCATACTGCCTGGGTAGTTGGCGACGACGTTGGTGAAGAGTCCCTGGTGGTCCACTATTGCTTGCACATTGATGGAATGCGTGTGCTTCCTGTTGCAGTAATTGTGTGCAGTGTCGGCAGGGGGCACAAGTAGGACATGTGTGCAGTAAATTGCCCCCAACACGTACGGGAAGCCAGCTATGGCATAGAAGCCTTACTTGGTCTCCAGCTGTTCCTGCGCAGTGTGGGGGAAGGGAAGGTACTGGGGTACCAAGCTGATGATGGCATCCAAGACAGGTGTGAGGAACTTTGATAGGGCTGGCTGTGAGACTCCTCCGACTCTGGAAGTTGTTGGTTGGAAGGTACCAGAGGCCAACAGGTGCAGCACAGCCAGCAGCTTTGTCTGCGGAGCGATGTTGGTTCTCCGCTGTGTTGGTACCGTCAGCCTGTGGGCAATGTGGGTCAGGATGCGGAGGATGGTCGTCCTTTTGAGCCTGTAGTGGGCAATGACTTCCTCTGGCGTTAAGTCTCCGAGGCTGGTGCGTTTTCGGAAGGACCGCAGTCTCATTCTGCGCTGCCTCGGTGGTAGTCCGGAGGGGGGGTGGTCCTGGGGGGGATGGAGGGCCTGGGGGGGTGGCGGTGGGTGTTGTGGGCCTCTTGGGGCTCCGAGCTGCATGATCAGTAGCTCCATGACATGGGTTGGTCTTCAGATGTGGCTCTGGGCTGGGCTCCCTTTTATACTGCAGTTTGTCGTCCTGCCAGTAGAAGGCAGGTGTTAAATCCCTGCTGCTAACGCGCCTTATCGCCTGTTTTTGGATCGCATCGCAGATCTGGCTGGTCGTTGTGAATATCGCAAATCAATCAATTAATCAATCAGGGAATTGTAATCGCGCTACTCACCCGTGAGGGTCTCAAGGCGCTGAGGGGGGGAGGGGTCCGCAGAACTGTTTAGCCGAAGAGCCAGGTCTTGAGGGTCTTTCTGAAGGTGTTCAGGGAGGGGGCGCGTCTGATGTCTGCCGGTAGCTCGTTCCAGGTCTTGGCTGCAATGTGAGAGAAGGATCTTCCGCCTGCTCTGGCGATGCGCGGGGGTTTCGGCCAGTGCGAGGTTGGAAGATCGGAGGTTTCTTTTGGGTACGTGGAAGTTGATTCTGTCATTGAGGTATTTGGGTCCATTGTTGTGTAGGCATTTGTAGGCGTGAGTGAGGATTTTGAAAGTGACTCTTTTCTCCACGGGGAGCCAGTGGAGACTTCGTAGGTGTTGGCTGATGTGTTCGTGTCGGGGGATGCCGAGGACGAGTCTGGCGGCGGTGTTTTGTACTGTCTGGAGTTTGCGGAGTAGGGACTTGTTGATGCCAGCGTAGAGTACGTTTCCGTAGTCCAGTCTGCTGCTGATGAGTGCATGGGTGACTGTCTTCCTTGACTCAGGGGGGATCCACTTGAAGGTCTTGCGGAGGATGCAGAGGGTGTTGAAGCATCTGGAGGTGACAGCGTTGAACTGTCGGTTCATGGAGAGTGATGAGTCGAGTACGATGCCGAGGTTCTTGGCATGGTCTGAGGGGGTAGGTGGGCTTCCGAGGATGGTCGGCCACCAGTGCGGATGTCATCTGTGGCAGCGAGTAGGGCGGTCTCTGTGCTGTGGTTGCTTCGGAATCCGGATTGGGACGGGTCGAGGACGGCGTTCTCTTCAATGAATCGTGTAACCCTGGGCGTAGTTCGCGAAGTAGCACTTCGCGAAGCTACGCAAAGTGAAGTTCGCACTACGCGAGCTTCGCGTAGCACTACGCGAACTGCGTAGTGCGTGTTCGCAATGATTACACAGTGCCGGATGCTTGTCCGCACTGTGCAATCATTGAAAACGGCATCTTGCACAGTGCGAGCTGTCTTTTACTGCCGCTCGAGTAGATTTTTACTCGAGCGGCAGCTTTCTCAACGCGGACTGGTAGTTTCTCATCGCGAGCGGTCGCGAGCATACGCGACCACTCGCAATGAGAAACCTGACCTCCCCGCGTTGAGAATCTCGCCAGGAGGTTTATTTTCCACGCTCGCGATCGGCAACTTGATGTTGCTGATCGCGAACGAGGAAAAAGTCTCGCCGGGATGTCATTTTGCTTGCTTGCGGTCGCCAACTTGACGTTGAGAACCGCGAGCAAGCAAAAAATGACCGCTGCACTACGCTATGCTACGCTACGCGTGTTTGCACTGTGCTACGTGCAATTCGCGTTGTGCGAAGTAGCGCAAACTTCGCAAACTACGCGAGCGTAGCGTAGTTTTCCGCCCAGGCCTAGAATCGTGTCAGTTTCCTGTTGACTGTTTTCTCTGCAACTTTGGCTGCGAAGGGGAGGAGCGAGATGGGCCGATAGTTCTTGAGGTCGGTGGGGTCAGCTGTGGGCTTCTTGAGCAGGGGTCTGACTTCTGCGCGCTTCCAGTCGTCTGGGAAGGTGCCTGTTTTGAAGGTGGTGTTGATGGTGTGTTGTAGTTTGGGTGCGATGGCGGCCACGGCTCTGTGGTAGATGTGAGGGGGGCAGGGGTCGGTGGGGGCCCCCGAGTGGATGCTTTTCAAGGTCGAGGCGGTGTCTTCGGCCGTGATCGGTGTCCAGTTGGAGATGGTGGGCTGGCTGGTGTTTCTGGGGGGCGGGGGCTGTCTGTGGCGCCTGGTGGATGGTCGATGAAGTTGTCGTAGAGGTTTTTGATCTTGAGGCGAAGTGGAGTTTTCGTGAGTTTTTGCACGGGAACGCCTACTCTGCATATCATTAGCGTTAGTTGTCTCTCTCATCCGTGGCGATGTCTTTTGCGGCAGCTATCGCTGGTATACTGGCGATGTGGGGAGTTTGCACCAGCTTGTGAATGGGGCGATAATTCTTTCGCCACTTTTGCTGCATTAAAGTGCCGTTAACTCGGCAATGAGTCCTTGAGAATATGCCCCATAGAGTTTAGAAGCAGTAGTTATTTGCATATCACCGAAATTGTGTGTACCTATACTAGCATGTGAATTATAGGACATTTTTCAAGGTGACTTATTTTTTACACATTGTCTCACATTTGGAAGGAAGAAAGTTTTTGCTGCATGGTCTTTACAGTTTTCAAATTTTTATTTTCCCTCGGTCGGCCCCCCACCCCCGCGCGACCCCCGACCCCACCCCCGCGAGTCGCGACTGAATTCACTGATCTTCTCAGCCGCATTTATTTGTATTGCTAACAAGTTGCCTTTGCCCTTTGGGATTACGCTGCAGTTTAGGGCCAAATTAAATATAATGATGAGAAGGCGGTCTTGGAATCTAGTGTGTGTTTGGGGGCGGGGGCGGGTTGCACCGTGCATGCAGACCGGCAAAATTATGCAGCCGTTTCACGCCATTAAGACCGCTGTTTTAGTGCAGACAGGACAGGACGCATACATAATACCCGTCCATTAATAACTGTAGAATTTATATTTTACCGCATGTAGGCGAATAAGGTGGAAAACGCAGAGCACAACCCGTTGTTCTCCCCTTGCCCAGCCTGCCTTCCCTGGTGACTCTGCCGGCTTGGTGGGGAAGGTTGTTAAAAACAGGGAGTTGCATTACGCAGAAAAAATATTATAGAGTCACAATCTTTTACCCTTTTTGACAAACTAGATTTTTGGGAGATTGGAGGTTAGTGGGTTTTTGGTGCCTTCCGTGGAACAGCTCGAGATTTATTTAAACTCTTGTCACAGTAGTGCAGTGCAGAGCACAGATTTCTGATGATTAGAAACGTAGCTTCCCTCTGCAAAGACCCACATATAATTTATGATATTGGATTAAATTACACGTGCTATTTACACATTTGGAAAAAATCCCCTAATTTCCAGCTGCCATTGCAACAATACGCGCCCTGCTCCCACCCGCTGTTGCATATTGATTTGCAGCTGGCCGTGCTGTTGTTTCTCAACACCAGAGCAGTTTAGCGGCAAAGCAATTCCTGCAGTGTTCGTGTATTGTTTTTTTTGTCTCTCTCCCCCCTCTAGGCCCATTTTTTTTTCTGGAATGTCCTCTTCATGTACTGACCTCTGATCTCAGTCGGTGTTGAGTCCAACAACATTCTTGTCTAGGGGGGCCTTCAATCTGAGGCCTTACAAGAGGTTTACAAGTGATGTCTCTCACCCCTTAAGCAGCCTCCATTAAAGCTGTAATTTGTTTGCCTGTTTGGCCAGGAGAGTTCCCCCCGAAGGTGTGTCTGCAGTGTTTCATGAATTACCCGGCGTGCACCTTTGTACTTGTGGGTTGGACATACTGTGCTTTTGTAAGTACCAGTACTCATATTAGTCTTAACTCGTTGCTATGGTTGGCTCTCCATTACCAGCGCTCAGATCAGAGATGCCATAGTTCAAGCTAAAATGGATGGGCAGGCCCGGGCGATAAACATGCATATTGTCAGCTAGTCCTTTAGGCGAAAACACTATTGCGAACTGTCCAAATTGATAACTATTACAGAAAAGAATTGTATGTCTTTTCATTCTACGCAGCCTTCAGTGCTCTCGACTTGTCTTGCACGTCTCAAGTGCTGTTTTTCTCATCGCGCTCGCTCGCCGCTGTGCAGCATGCCAATAATTTTACGCCTCACCACTTTCAAATGTCACCAGCCACCACTGCCTATATATACATTTAAAAATAATCCCTGGTGCTAGTGTGCTTTCTGCCCTCCGGGGGCAGATCAGGGGCTATTGCCCCATCTGCCTCCGGGGGGGCAGAAAGACTGTGGAATTTTGCAGTGGGTGGAATTTTGCGCCCTCCTGGGGCGATCCCCAAGCAGGTTCCACTAGGCAGGGATTCTCCCCTTTCCAATGATACATCTCCTGTCTTTCTATGTGCTCGGAGGGCTGAGATAGCCCCCTGAGCACACAAAAAGTGAAACTGAAATGAGCCGGTAGGCTCATTTCAGTTTTGGTTTCACTGAAATGACGTCAGCGCGACATGCGCGTTGATCGTCATTTCAGGGAAACCACAGGAACAGCCTCAGGAGCTGGGGAAGCTCTTCCCCAGCTCCCGAGGCTGTTGGGGGAAAAAGGAAATCAATATGGTGCTCACACCAGAGGGATTTCCAGTGCCATGGCATCGGACAGCCAGGACCCGTCCGACACACATGAGCACTGGTGTGTCGGACTGCTCCTGGCCGTCCGACACACCGAAGGGGTTAACTCAGTCATAAAGAAAGATTTCACTCTCATCCCCATGTTCTCAATTCACAGTGTGAAGCCTTGATTTGTCCCCCACGTTGACTCCTTTGATCTGATTTATGAAACGAGGTGTAATTTATACTGATGTGTAAATTGTAACCTTGAATTGTGTAACTTACGTATGTTTGGTAATTCACAAACCTTAACTATTCAAACAGGGGCTATTTTCGACTGGGAGAAGAAACAGATGTGAGTACTTGTTATACTCCAATAAATACACTCATCTTTGTTCTTCTAATAACCATGTTACACACACATGTTAGTTATGCAGTTCCCAGGTCTAAGTCCAACGTATACCTAGAAAAATAAAATATTTTATTAATTAGGTTGTTTGAGTTTAAGAGATATGACGTTGAGATACAGAGCTAGTGTTGATCTAATTAAAGTATTATTGATTAATTAACTTTAATCAATTTAATTTTGGGCTGGAAATGATCCCTATTGATTTCTTGACCGTTTTGATTAATTATCATATGTATCCCTCAAATTAATTTTCTTATTCTTTCTCCTGCATCTTCCTTTTCTTCTCCAGTAGTTAGAAATGTCATAATTATCCATGTACTCTGTCTTCCTTCTTGCATTTGCAAAGGACTTGCAGTTTTTCTCACTACTAATTTGATTAACTAATTATGTAAAGTGAGTTTTTTTTCTTATGCCTAATATATGTTTTTATTTATTGTGATGCTTGTTTAAGCACTTATGGTTTTAGTTTTAGTATTGCTTTTAGTAGAACATTTGCTCTATAACTTATTGATAAATCAAAATCATATTGAACCCACATGGGGCAAAATCATTTATTGTGCCTTCTAAAGTCTTTGCTAATTTAGTTTAATACTTACCTATTATTCCAATTCAAATGATTGCCTTCTTCCCAAAAAACCTATTTTTTATAACTTGGACTATATTACAGTTGAAAGTAACAAACATAATGCAATTTCCTCTACTGTCTTCTGATTCAACATGTAAAATATACCAAATTGATTACATTGATGTTAGACCTGTCATCCTCAGGGCGGTCTTCCCCCAAACCTTTTGCCTGCATACCTCCTCAATTGCTGTATCTTTTTGATACAGAACATGGCATAGGGCAGTGTTATCACAGTTAAATGAAGAGGGTCTGGACTAACCTGTAGTCTTCATCTCCAGGAGGTTACTTCCCAGGGAAGATAGGCAGTGTGTTATAGAGAGAGAAGCTTTTTCTGTGGTCTGCACACTGAATAAATTGAGGCCATACATGTTTGGTACTCACTTTGTGATTCAGACTGCCCACAGGCCCCCAGGTGGCTCATGCAAATGAGGGGTGAGAATTCAAAATTGTAGAGGTGGTCCATTTCCCTGCAGGGTATGGACTTCAGGTTTGAGCACAGACGTTGGTAGACCACGCCAATGCTGATGGTCTATCTAGGTTCTTCCACCTTAGTGATGAGAACTCCCTAGAGGTTGGGTAGATCTCCCCACTTTCAGCCGGGGGGACACGTGTTAGATATGTCATCCTTAGGGTGGTATTCCCCCAAACATTTTGCCTGCTTACCTCCTCTTTTTGCTGTGTCTTTTTGTTGGCCTTAGGACTTTGATCACTTAACCACTGTTGACCAGTGCTAAAGTGCAGGTTCTTCTCCCGTAAACATGGTGACATTGGTGTATGCATGATTGACAAGTTTACCTATTAGTCCCTTATGAAGTGGTATACCATATACCCAGTGTCTGTAATCGAAATGCTACTAGTGGGCCTGCAGCACTGCTTATGCCACCCACAGAAGTAGCCTTTCAAACCTGACTCAGGCACAGGAATGGGGGTGTGACAGAGAGGCCTGTGTGTGCAGTTTACTGCCACTTTGACTTGGCATTTAAAACCACTTGCCAAGCCTTAATTTCCCCTTTTATTACACATAATCAAACCCAAAGGTAGGCCCTAGGTATACCAAGGGGCAGAGTGCAGTGTAAGTAAAAGGTAGGACATTTATTTGTATGTTTTACATGCCCTGGTGGTGGCAAGCAACTAAGGGGCATATTTACAAGCCCCTATCGCCACAGGAATGTCACTTTTAGTGACGTTCCTGTGGCGATATGTACTTCGCTTTATTTGCAAGGCAGCGTTAAGCCATTTAGCGTGGCTTAACGCTGCCTTGTAAATAAGGGCCCCTTTCACGCTAAACTTAGCGTGAGAGGGGTGGGCAATGGGTGTTACGGTGGGCGTTCCACCGTAACACCCATTGATTTTGTTGCTGGACCAGGGAAAACCTAGTCTTAAACAGGTGCAACGAGAAGAAATGTTTAATTTCTCTTCGTTTTTGCTGTTTCCATGTGTGCTGCGTTGTGCAGCACACATAGAAACAGCAAAAGGCCATTGGTTGTTTATGTGCAGGAAGGTGACCATTCCTGCACATAAACAATCAATTTAAAAAAATTAAATTTTGCAACTTCTATATGTGCTGCATTAAGCAGCACACAGAAGTTTCAAAACACCATTTAGAGATTGTAAGAGACACCTTCCTGCACATAAACAATATTCCCCTCAATGCAGACACCCTTGGCGTTGGCGCTAGGCAGCTAAATGTAGCGCCAATGCAGGGGGAAATGCAGGGCTGCACCATATTGTTGTAAATATGGTGCAGCCCTGCGTTTCAGAAGTGGCGGAGTGTGGCGTTAAGCCAAGGAGGCTAACGCCATGCTACGCCACTTCTCTAGTAAATATGCCCCTAAATTTGTTAATCACTATTGTGAGGCCTACTCCTCTCATAGGCTAGCATTGGGAATTCCTTAAAACACTTGTAAGCTGTAATTCCTGATTAGAAAGAAATGCTGCATCATGTTTCATATCTTTGGAATGGCAGTGGCAAATCCTCTTTTAATGCTGAACAATGTCAAACATTCCCCCCAGTACAGAGATTTGGGCCTAAATCCATAATTTATTTGCACACCATTCCATTCCAGTTTAGACCCAGCCATATGCAAATCAGTCTTGACTCTGCTCCCCATAGAAACAGTCCAGCCTAAAATGCCAGGCCAGGTCCTCCCTGGACCACAAACAAGCATCCTGGGACCAGTTTCAGGGTATCACCCCTCATCAGCCAAGCTAGCTTGCCTCCAGTGGCATAGTGCGCACAGGACTCATGTCTGGGTATACCCTTCCCACATAGGGCAACAAATGCAAAAAGAATAATTGATAAACGAAATAGTGAACAATGCCAAACATTCACCCCCAGTACAGAGATCTGGGTCTAAATCCCTTGTTTCTTTTGCTCACCTTGCCATTCCAGTTTACACCCAGCCATATGCATATCAGTCTTGTCCCGGCTCCCCATGGGAACAGTCCAGCCAGAACTGCCAAGAAAGGTCGTCCCTGGGCCAGGAACAAGCATCCTGGAACCTGTTTCAGGGTATCACCCCTCATCAGTCAACTAGCTTGAATTCAGTGGATTGGTCAGCACGGTACCTACGTCTGGGCATACCCTTCCCACTTAGGGTGATAAATGCAAAAAGAACAATTGATGGACGGAATGCTGAACAATGTCAAACATTCACCTCAGTACAGAGATCTGGGTCTAAAGCCACGTTTTTTTGCACGCCATTCCAGTTTAGACCCAGCCATATGCAAATCAGTCTTGACCCTGCTCCCCATGGGAACAGTAAGAGTACTGGGGTGAATATTTGACAATGTTCAGCATTCTATCCATCAATTGTTCTTTTTGCACTTTTTGAAAGTGGACATTTCTCTGCTCTTACTGCTCTGTGTGCCTTGCAGCCTTTCTCCACTACATGTCTGGGATGGCTGAGAGCTACACTGTGTGCATTTCTTCTAGAGTGCCACAAACATAGGAATGGTGGGTGTGACAGAGAAATCGACTGCATTCAGCTACATTCTGATAACTCTTCCTGGGCAAAAAGAGGGAGGGGGAGCAGACACTTGCACCTGAATAGTAAGTGCCCTGTGTCCCACACAAAGGGCTGATTATCCCCTACAGTTAGCCTGGCAAACACGACTTGGATGAAAGGGAACCTTTGCACTTCAAGTGGCTGCTTTGAATTCACCCCCACTTTAAAGGCACATTTGTGTATAAGTACTGGGGCTCTGACCCTACCAAGACAGTAGACTACTGGACCTGTGAATAACTCTGCCAGGAGTAAGGACTGCTCTGCTACAAGGATTACCACTTTGCCTTACTGCCGCTCTGAAGAAACTGTTTTCTGCTTTGCTGAGCTGCTCTGCTGCCTATTGATCTCTGCCCTGCTGAGGACATGGACTTGACCCAGTGTGACTCCAAAGACTAGCTGGCTTGCCCTCTGTTCTGAGGTTTTAGGGCCATCAAAGACTTCCTGCAATTCAGCAACAGCAACTGGAATCTGCCATCTGTTCAATCTAGTCCAGGACCCTTGAAAGGTGAATTCTGCCCTCTAGAACCATCAAAATTGACTCAGTGACCGCTTTGCGCTGATGGGAGCTGATGCAGCACTCTTCTACACTGATGCAGGAGCTGATCGGTGACATCACCTCTACAGACTTCAGGGCATGACACAGATGGACAGCATGGCTCAACAACGACGCAGTTTCTGCATCGTAAAAGAGTTCAGCACTGAAGCCTTCATCGACTGTGTGGTTTGGCACTGATGCTTCAACTCCATTCACCGGATTGCAGATGATGCAGTGCTTCTTCGACTCCTTGCATTGAGTCTTCAACATTGGCGCTTGCTCCATTCAAGGTATTTTGTCATTGGGACCCATTTGAGTCCTGCCTGAGTCCTGTGCTCACTATGCTATTGGATTCAAGCTAAAGACACACAGATGATGGACGGAATCCAGAGCAAATCAAACATTCACCCCCAGTCAACAGATCTGGGTTAAATCCATCGTTCTTTTGCTCACCATGCCACCACAGTTCAGACCCAGTCATATGCAAATCAGTCTTGAACCTAAGCCTCATGGGAACAGTTCAGCCCGAACTGCCGAGCCAGGTCCTCACTGGACTGGAAACAAGCATCCTGGGACTGGTTTCGGGGCATCACCCCTCATCAGCTAGGCTAGCTTGAATCCAGTGGCACAGTGAGCCCGGGACCCACATCTGGGTATCCCCATCGCACTTGGGGTGAGAAAGCAAAAGACACACAGATGATGGAAGGAATGCAGAGCAAGTCAAACATTCACTCCCAGTCAACAGATCTGGGTTAAATCCATTGTTCTTTTGCTCACCATGCCACCTCAGTTTAGACCCAGCCATATGCAAATCAGTCTTGACCCTGCATCCAATGGAAACAGTCCAGCCTGACCTGCCAGGCCAGGTCTTCCCTGCAAAAAACAGCAAAAACGAGGAGAAATTAATAATTTCTCCTCTTTTCAGCAGGTCAAGACCAGATTTTCCCTGGTCTTATTTTTGGCACTACCCCTTATTAACGCCACCCTTGTAAATAGGAGGCAGCGTCAAAAGCAATGGGTGTTGTGACGGAACGCCCACTGTAACACCCATTGTCCGCCCCTTTCACACTATGTGCTGTGTGAAAAGGGGCCTTATTTACAAGGATATAAGAATGCCTACAAGGGATTTCACTTATTAAACATAGTCAAATTTAAATCAAAGAATAAATCGTGTGTAAGGTTCCAACTGGTAACCAAACAAGGAGTAAATCTGACATGAATTGAGTTATTCTACATAGTTCAATCAAAACACAAAAGTGAAAAAATAAGAATAAACGGGCATCACTTTTCTTCAAAAAATACACATTTAATGTTTAACAATGAATGATAGGGGTATCATCACAAATACTATAACACCATGACGAGGGAAAATTAACTCGACCTACAAATCATTAGTGTTTACATTCAGTCCAAGATGACATAAAATGAGAAAAGGGTCTAAACAATAGAGCACACTTCATCAGAAGAAGTTTATCATGTATTGACGGAACAGAATGTAGCAGTCGACGTTTCGGTCTGTAGTGGTGAGAAATCCGTCAGACCATCTTCAGGACAAAAGGTAAGTATCTAAAACAACCCCTTAGATTATTGAGGTACTGTTGCATATGTCAATAGATCCACGCAACACAAGAATACAGAATGAAGAACTTCATGAGTGAAAACTTCACAACTAGGAGCCTCAGAAGTAGGCTAATTGTAGAAAACGCTTGTGTTAGAAACAGAGTACCGTAGAGTATATTCAAAACCGATGGCGTCGTCAGTTAAGTCAAAGGCTTGTTACTTGCCGTGCTTCTGAAACAGCGTATTCAGCTTCTCCAAATCGCAGCGTTCTACCAGAATGCCATAAAATGTGACGTTCTGGTGGTTATAAGTCCTTGTAAATATGCTCCCCAGTTTCTAGCAATTGATTACAAGTATTGAGTTGATATTACCATATTGTTTTGTTTTTTCCTCAGATGTCATTAATCTCTTCATTAAAGAATCCCAGGACCCCTGAGTCAGTATGAATACTCTTCTGTACATGACCACCCTCTCAAAGCAGCAATTGACTTTAACACCTACTCCAGTTGCCCGAAAGGGCTCCAGATCTTAGAGAAGGGGAAAACCATAAGGCAGGAGGAGCATATTAAAGGCATAATCGGGGTACACAAAAGTGGTGGGCCAGAAGGGACAGAAAGAGAGGGAGAAAAGAAGCTGGGAGGATGCAGTACCCACAATAAATTTGACAACCCATGGTCCATGGGGCTGTCACTTATGTGGCCACCACCAAGAATCTGCCACTGATAATCCACTATATTCATATTTATATTCGGGCCACTAAAGGCAAGTGTGGTTATAAGAAATTGGGTTATTAGTTTTACAGGATGTGAGGCATGCACAAGTAATTGGTCTACAATGCTCTCCTTACTGAGAAATAAGATCTCATTGTAGCACTTGACTCTCGGGGAAATGAGGCAGACCAGTCCACGGCCTGCTACGGGGAAGTGGTTTGGGATAGTAATTTCCATTCGCTGGCACACAATAATTTTTGAATTCTGAAATCACATTTGACCCCTACTGGGTCATCAACCCAAAATCACAGTACCCCCATTCCTATGCTTCCTATGGTTCTGAGAATGCCACTCAAAGTATTTCTCTGGCCAGTACCAATCCAAATTTAGAATTTAATAAATATAACAATGTAGCCAAATGATTCCCTATGGAAGCAGCCAGTCTTGCCACACTGAAAATAATTTCTGGAAATATTTCCCCGTAAGGATGTTTATCATTAATTTCTTCATGTCATACTCTGCCTCCCAAGACAATAAGGCCTATATATGGGTGACTCAATAATTTCTAAAAGGAGAGTGAGCCCTTGTCAAAATGGGTATTTGACAGGTCAAATGTGCAGTTTAAAACTGCCACAGGCAGGTAACCTGTGTCCAGCTACAAGGACATCCACAACTGTAGTCTCTCACACGCAACCTGCACATGTGCGCAAATATGTGTGGGTACATGTGTTCATGTGTAACCATCCCAATGCCCAAAAACATAACTGCATCGTAGTGGCCTTATCTTAAAAGTTGGGCGCTGGCAGTAAACATGTGCAGTCCAATTTTAATGCAATTGCCGTGAGTGAGACTCAAGTAGTGAGACTCACCCAGAATAAAGGTACAAAAAACATGTGATCAAAGAGCAAAAATTCCTGGAATATTTGTTGCAACAATGGTGATCCAAATTCATCTTTAACTCAAGATAATGTGCAGGTCCATCAGGACATCAGAGGAGAAACCATGACTTTTCTTCCTTAATAGAGAACAGGGAAGAGGCATAGCCTACCTACTACAAGTCTGGGAGTCTGTACTAACCCCTGCACTCCAGAATGGGTTTCTCTTGCCTTCCTTCACTATGATGAGTTTTGCTGTATGAAGTATACTCCCCTGTATGATACTTAATTCAAACTTTCATCTCAGGGGTAAGATATCTCTGTTCCATGTCTTTATTGTTTGAGAAAAGTCAGAGAACAGATAGATCAGCCTACTATTGAGCTGCATCTTTCATCTACAACTTACCTGTAGCTAATAAGAGAGCAATGGGGTTCTTTGTTATAGATAAAGGGTTCTGTCTTTGTGACATAAACAATGGTTCCTATTATTACTGTCATTCTTCAGAAGGTGGCAATTTACTAGTGGAATCTATAGAGATCTGAGATCATGGTTGCTGCATGGTGGGTAAAGTCTGTAACAAAGCTACCATCTTCTTTCGGGCTATCCAAGTGCAGAGCTTCCACTACTGGTGCGGCAAGTACACTTCGGGTGAAGAGTGACCCTCCACACCCAGAGTGGAATCTCTGCATTAGGGGCGGAGATTCCACCCCAAGTGCAGATATTTCACCTGGAGTGCGGACATAAAGATACTACTTGTACATGCCTATTGTGAATACCAAAAGTCGTAGACATAGACTTTTGGTTTAAATTTACCTTTGTGAATACCTAAAAGTAGTGAACTTACACACAAGTGTAAGTTAACCTTTGTGAATCAGGCCCTAAGAGTCTGATATGCTTCTTTGAGCTGTTTTAAGAAGATCTCTGTATCTTCAGATTTTCTTCTGCAAGTACTAAACTGGAGGGCAGACTGAAGACTGATTTCTGTTCCTCCCCTTGTCTGGACAAAGCATCAGCTTTCCCATGTCGTTATCAGGCCTAATTTTGATCTCAAAATTAAACCTTAAGAAGAAAAGTGGCCATCTTTCGTGCTGAAGGCCCCTGGATTCCTACATTTCATGGACTTCTAATATCTTAACTTCCTTTGACCGGTCCAGACAATAATGCAGTGCGGAGACCCTTAAAAGTATGTATCCAATGTTCTAGTGCTTGTTTTATGGTCAAACTCTCCTGATCATAGATGGTGTAGTTGATTTCTGAAGATGTTAAATTTTGGGCGAAATAGACTACTAAGATGGTAGCCCATGTATCAGTATCTCCATGAGAAAGAATAGCATGGCATATGGAAAAGCATCAGTCTCTACAATGAATGGGAGTATAAGATTGGGGGGCGGTTCAACACAAGAAGTGCAGTAGAAGTTTTCTTTAGTCTTGAAAAGCATTTCTCTTGATCTAACCCCCACTGTAAGGTAACCCCTTTTTGGTTAAGTCTAGAGTTGTATCCACTATCTCCCCAAATAGCCTGACACAAACTTTCTATTAAGTTGGCAAATCTTAAAAAAATGTCAATGTCTTTTACCAATTTAGGACTTGGGCACTCTCTCACAGCCTCCACTTTTTCTTAATTCATGTGCATTCTATGTAACCTTACCTTGATCTGATATCAAATCAAATCAAAATATTCTTTATTCGGTTATTTTTCTATAACCATAAAAGAGAGCATTGAACATACAATAAAAAAATAAATAATCATATCTGTAATTAAGAACAATTCACATTGGTTTTACAGAAAGTCGCAAAACAAATTGCCTAACTACCGAAAGTGCATTCACAAAGGGACATTAGTTCTTAATATAATCCATACAGAATGAAAAACATACAATACATATAAAACCTTTTAAGCCTATCTAGAATCACCATATGTCAATAAACAGCATGAAAATTCATAGAGCACATCATGCCCAACAAATAAAATGCATAACAATCACAGTTTAAGGTGGTGCAAGACCTTTTTTCCTTCTAGATAATACAGCCCTAAGAAACCTTGCTAGTACCACACATGTATATAAATTGGGAAGCAATTGCAAATATAGAAATGCCGGTCTGCATTGCTTAAACTTTAGTGATTTTAGTATAGGAACAATAAAAAGTCTCCTTAAATCAGCATATAATTATAAAAAGAACAAAATGTGGATAGTTGATTGTTTGGACATGTTGTCACAAGGACATAACATTAGATCCTTTGCCCAATTATTAGTACTTGGAAATGTTGTCAAACGATAAAATATATCTAATCTAAAACGCGTTAAAACAAATCTGTCTTGTGCATTTAAAACATTAAAAAGATACGGTTGGATTGAGAAGGTGGTTAAAACTATTTGGTTATGTTGGGCTGAAGGTTTAGTTAGTTCCACTGATAGTCTCAGTTCTTCCAGGTGATTTAAACATTCTAATTTAAGTGCTTTCTTTGTAATATTGTTCAAGGTAACTGGAGTTTCGTAGAATTCAGGGTGACTAATATCTACCATGAAGTTCTTGATGTACTTTAGCCAGGGAACATTTAATGAGTGGTCAGAGTCACAACAGTCCTTAACTAAAGTGCGGTTGAATTCCAGATGGTCTGAAGCCCAGATTTTGTACCAAAGGAGGACTGGCTGTATTCTTATCAAATCGGTTAGATATGTAGTACCCAGTTCGGAATGGCACACAAAATTAGAACAGCTAGGGTGAAGCGCCAGAAGATTTTTAAAATAAGCGTTTTCAATCACCTGTAGTGGTTCCAAATTTACATAGCCCCACAGCTCAGAGCCATACATGGCAATAGTTCTGCATTTTGCATTATAAATCTTTAACATTTCTCTTGGCTGTTTACATCCTATTTTTCTTGCAAAATTACACAAGGCCGTAATCGATCTAATAAATTGCAATTTTTTTTACTTCATGGCGCTTTTCCAATTCCCCTTGCAATCAAATAAAATACCCAGATATGTAAAAGTGGGAGTAAGTGGAATAACATCTTGCCCTACGCAAATATTGTGCATCTTAGTGGAACTTTTGCCTACCTTCATATCATATGTTTTACTTATATTAAGTTTCAGCCCCAGATGGTCCATAAATTGCACAAATTTATTGAGAAGTTGCTGAAGGGCAAGTGGGGTACGCGCCAAAAGGACGGCATCGTCCGCATAAAGCAGGACGGGTATTGGACACTGTTTAATTTGTGGCAAATCCAAACGTAAATTAGCAAGGGTATCACCTAGGTTATTAATATACAGATTGAATAAAAATGGTGCAAGCATGCAACCTTGGCGAACTCCTTTTTCGATATTAAAAGCATGGGTACATTCGCCCTTTGTGCCAAAGTGAACCCTGGCACAGCCTGTAGAATATAAATGTCTCAGAAAGCTAATGGTTGTGTTGTCAATTCCCATTGAGGTCATAGCAGACCAAAGTTTATCATGAATTACTGAATCAAATGCTGTTGAAAGATCAACAAAAACCAGGAACAGATTGCCTCCTTTAATGCGGGCATACTTACTCGTGATAAAATTTAAATTGATGGCTTGGTCTATGGTTCCTAATCCTTTACGGAAACCATATTGTAAATCCGACATTATATTATTACCATCCACCCAACTTTGGAGTCTACTTAATATTATACGACCCACGACCTTGACCAGAGAATCTAGCAATGAAATGGGCCTTTAATTAGCAGGGGAGTTCCGGTCTCCTTTTTTAAATATTGGGACTATATGCGACTCGGACCATGAGGGGGGAAAACCTACACTCTTACATGATCTAAGAACAATGGTCAAAAGAGGACCCCAGAGCTCCAAATTAGCTTTAAACAAATCGATGGGAACCCCATCGAACCCTGGTGCTTTGCCTCCCGTACTCAAACTTATGGCCAAAGTAACTTCTTCCAGTGTGAAGTTAAGATCGGGCCAATCATGCTCCTCAGTAGGGGATGGAGTGTCCATCAACGGGGCCTCTATTAACTCTTTCCTAGTGCACTTTGTAGGATCAGAGTATAATTTAGAAAAATGTAGTACCCAGTCCTCCTCATTCACAGCCACCTCTATTTTAGGCTTATCGTCCTCACTAAAGAAAGGTGAGTTAACTACGCGCCAGAATGCGGTAGGATCATTATTACAACTGGCCTCATACAGTTTTTCCCAAGCCTCCATTTTCAAACTTCTTTTACACAGTTCTATTGCAAGCCTGTATTGCTGTCTCTTAAGTTGAACCTCCAGAGTATTCCTGGGTGTGCGCTTTAACGCTAATTTTACATTTTTATGTGCCTCTGCACAAGCGTAATCTAACCAGGGTTTCCTGTTTACTTTACTACCTTTCTGGTGTACCAAGAGGCCTGCTTTAATTGCTTTAGTAATTATATCAAATGACTCCATTGTAGCAGCAGGACCTACTGAATCATCCAAACACACATTAAAGGGCTTTTTAAGTTGGTAAATTAATTTCTTTAAAAAACCATTGGGTTCGACCATAGACCACCTTAATGTATAACCATTTGTTCGTGATAATTCTATGTTCTCTACAGACATAATAGGATGCCGGACCCCTTGGTTTGTTATACTACCAGAGTTCAGCATAAGAAGGCTCTGTGGAAAATGGTCACTCATTGCTAGGTCATAAATTTTAAAATCAATTACTAATCCCGAGTTGCGGCAGGGGAACAGAATAAAATCGATAACACTTTTATTCATACCATTATCATAGGTGCAAGGGACCGTAACTGGACTAGTCCCAAATTCATTACTAAAACCCAAATCATATTTAAAAATGAGTTCGTTAAGCTTTTTACCATAAACTGAGTGTAAAAAATGCGTAGAATCATCGTTTGTTGGGGAGGTAAGTCCGCAGACTTTGCTCGATAACATTTTACACAGCTTAATATTGAAGTCCCCCACCCACACCAGCATTTTGTCCCCATTTCCCCTATTAAGTATAATGTAGAAGTTAATTAAAATCAGGCGTATAGAGCCTGTGAGTTCAATAGAGACAATTTGATAAAAAGTGTTAGGTTGTTTGGTGGTTACAGTAGAGGAAATTAAATCAGTTGATACATATATACATGTACCCCCCTTAGCTCTACCATGTCTTGATGGGACTGCTGATAAGTTAAATGTTTTGTATCCATTAGTATGTGTTGGTTCCACGGTTTCCTGAAAGCAAAAGACGTTAAAACCAGTTACAAAGTCTAGCCATTCGGGTAAGCTAATCTTGCTGTGAAGCCCCGCCACGTTCCAACTTAATACACTAATCATATTAGAGACCGAAATTGTACAATCCAAATTACTTTCGCACCTCCACATGAGCTGTGCAGCCGGTCGTTGCAACTCGTGTACATCCCCATCTGTTAGCAGGCATTGGGGGTATAGGAATATCGTTCACTACATATTCGCCTACTACTACATCCGTCTGTAGTCAGTCTACCCCAGTAAGGCTAGAGAGACAATCATATCTAGTGGATGTTGGAATGGAATAAATCAAGTGGGATCGATTATTAAGATTCAGACTCTGACTCGGCAGTGGGGGGTCTGGTTGTTGTAGGGATGAACGCTGAGTCTCAAAAAGCAGCTGGTTTGGCAATAGTGATGGTGGCCTGTAAAAGAACCCAAGCGGTAATACTAAAATCTGGTTTGGGAGGATCATCTTTGAACTTATGTTTTCCAGTATCATTCTAACTAGTGCTGAGGATTTAAAATAAAGCAGCACACAATCACCATGAAACACCTTAGGGCCCCTACCAACCCACTGTACACGTCTCACCATCTTAAAGTCATCAAAAAGTACACCCCCCATCTTGACCCTGGAATTTAGCCAGTTAAGTGACTTGTTTCTCAGGGAGTCCCACGTTTCGAGAGTGTGAGTACCTAAGATCGGGACATTAGCAAGTATAATCACATATGGGGTAGCAGCAGGGGGAAGGTCTAGTCTCTCATTAGCATTATTGAGCATTATTATTATGAATAGGATGGACAGAGGAAGAACCCATCAAGGAGATACTGGGCATGGGAAGCATTGGTGACTCTACATTATTGTGACTATTTACGTCAATACGTTGCGTTGGCTGGAGATGGGGCTGTGACGGAATATTTGATATTTGTCGAATTGGGCGTTCAGGATTCCCCATAGCAGATTGGTGTAGCGAAGAAGTTGCGTGAGTTTTAGAGGTACTACCAGTAATGTTGGCCCTGGCATAGCCGTTTGACCCACTATGGGGAATTACTCCACCTAGCCTCTCAACGCAGGATAACATAGTACATTCAATAGCTTTCAATTTGTCTGTAAGGCTACAGACCGCGGTTTTAATGAGATCGGTCAGAGCTTGGACGGATGACACCAAAGAAGAGCAGCCCTGTGGTGCAGTAGGTATTGGTTTTTTGACGGCTCTCGGGGGTTTTGTGATCTCTAATGTCTTCTGCACTGAAGACCTCTTCTTAGCTTTAATTGACCCCCCCCAGATAGAGCCACACTGGGTTCCATAGTACAGTTCCTTAAAGTCCTTTGGCGTTTAAAGGAGGGAAGGTTGTTTGAAAGGTTAGAAATACCAAGAAGAGACGAGTCGTGTACAGGCTCTTTGCTATCTTTAGACAAACTACCAAGACCCTCGGACACAGATTCAATCACTTGGGCTGTATTGGAGATGGTTGTACAGGGAATTGCTGAATTGGGGACGTTGTCGGAGCAGCTGGTTGAAGTTTCCTCTACGCTTAAAATTTGCTTTTCTATCGCCCCCATTGCCCCTGTTATGTAATTCATAATAGATTGCTTGACTTGGGTGGTGACTTTGTTAATGCAGAGCTTGGGTGTTTTCTTTTCCCCATTTCAAGATTATATCTGCACCTCTAAATGAGACCACGTTGAATCGTGACAAACTGAAGGTCATAAAAGCGTGGGGGTGAACAAAAACAAAAACACCTGGTAGGTCAAAAGGTTACTGTACCATTAGATTGATCCTCAGTGGAGTTGAGACAGGGTAGCTGGCCGGTTAAAAAACAAAAACTTTCCAGGGTTGTAAAACCAAGAGGGGGGGCGCAGCCCTGCCTCTTCCTGGTGCTGACGGGCGCGGACGGGCCTGCCCTTGGCCCGGGCTTTGCCCGGGCGCGTCCCGCGCCGCGGGAGCCTGAGGCTGCCTTTATGCACCCCCCGGCGCAAAGAAGGTGACGCTAGTGCCCTCTGGCGCGTCGCTCACTGGGTTTTGTAGTCCCCGGTGTGAAAGGTAGGGTCCAGTGGCAGGAAATCAAGATGCAGGCTCCCGCGCAGAGGGAGCCTGAGGCAGCCTTTATGCGCCCCCCGGCGCAAAGAAAGTGACGCTGGCGCCTCCTGGCGCGTCGCTCACTGGGGGATGGGATCTGATATCTTAAATCCCAAGAACACAAATTTAGAAATCTCAAATGAAGGTGCGTCCTGTGCAGGTAAGAGCGGTGGAGCGGGTGGCAACATGGAGGGGGAGTCGACAGATGGCGACAAGGGAAACTTAAATTAAAATAAAAGAAAACCACTTACCTTGCGCTCGCCGCATCGCCGAGTCTGCTTTAACAGGGAGCCAGCCAACTGACTCTTGGAGTCACCTTTTCTGTCTGGGGATTGGGGATATTTTTTCGTGAACAGGACACCACAGGCACAATCCTCTCTTTGATAGCCAAAGATGCAGGAGGTGCATTCCAGCCTTTGGTGCAACCTCTCTTTGCTGGGTCCAGCGAACAGCAAAACATTCCTTCTTCAGACCTTTTTCTTGTACAGATGTGACCAGAGGTCTAGGTGCAAGTGGTGCTACTTTTATGCCCACTACGAGTCTAGGGGATGTGATGATTGACCAGCCAATGAGCTATCAAGTCCCTTTCCATCTGATGATGACTTCCTGTGAAATGTGGCATCTAGCTAGCCCAGAATGCACTATTCCGCCCACTACCAATATGGCAGAACCCATCTCTTTGTGTGGAGCTCCCTAGCCCAACCCAGAGGTGTGGCTGCCTGGGGGCTACATGCTCTCTTAAAAAACAGTTTGACAATGGCTTCTCGCTCTCTGTCCAAGATGCCAGCCAGTCTGCTAAAATAAAAAAGCAGCCCTTTCCATGTGTGACTACCATTTGCCCTATAAAGGAGGATTCTCATTTGAAGCACGCCTTTTGTGCTCATATCCACTCTGGCCATTCTGCCAGGAGGAGATCACGCCTCTTCCCTTGGCAGGTTCTTTATTCATCTTCCTGAGAGTCAGTCTCACTTCTCCTCAAGAAGGCAGAAGGCTGTCGCAAGGACAGTAGCTTGTATGCAACCATAAACGGCTGCAGTAAACTTTGGGCAACAAAGTGTCAACTTTATAAAGTTGCTATTTGTACAAAAGTTACATTAAATTAAACTTGAGCAACATGTATAGTTTAATGTAGCGAATCATTTGATACCTTGAAATACCATGTTTAGTAGACCTATTTGGAAGTTAGCCCTGCTGAGTTGTCCGCAGGTAATCCATACCTGCCAATGAAGCTACTAGCTTTTTCACAGTAAAATTGAATGCTGGGTTTTCTGTCAGGACATGTAAAGTTAACAAAAACACATGCCCATCTTTCTATTATAATGTACCCTGCATTTAGGGCCCAGTAGGCCTACATTACGAGTGGCTTATAAATATTATAAAGGAAGGTCTGAGCGTTGCCATTGATCTAAATGGCAAATTCGAGTAAGCCGTTTAAAAACTGCCCTGCTAATCTGCAATGGTGAGCTGGGAGTCGTGCTTTGCTTTGTCACACTCGTAGTAGCACAATAAGTGCTGCACTCCAGGAGGGACAAAAAATACAGGCCCTGGGTATGTTGGTCATACCTATTTTCATCTAAGAAATAACATCGCTGTAAAGGACATTTTTGCCTGTTGTTCAGGAAAATGTGTTTGTAAATAGGCACTAGAAATGGGTAACTTACACGAGTGAAAAGTACATACTTTATTAAATGATTCTTAATCTCTGTCACTCCTGTATCTGGAAATATTTTTGTATCCTTGAATTTGATTTATTTGATTATAAACGTCAACAAAAAAGATTACACCCGTTTTCTGTTTTGATCTATTAATTTTTGATTGCACAAATTGATTTTGAGAATTCATGTGTTTGAGGCCACTGTTTGGGCACTCATAAGTGATATTTGTGAAGTAATGATTTCATATATCTAAACAAAATCCCTTGTAGGCACCTTTACCTGATATAGAATTTTGTTACCCAAGCCCACATGGCTATATTGGATTGTCCAATTAACACAAATAGTAAACTTTCTAAAAGTGCCCTTTTAGAATAGGGACTTAGGGGCACATGCATCAAGGTAGGCTTTTGCGATTCCTTAATTGCGATTATTAAGGAATCGCAATTAAGGAATCGCAAAAGCCTATGCATGTAGGAATCGCTATAAAAATAGCGATTCCTAAACATTCCTTAATTGCGACTCGCTAATTGCGAGTCGCAATTAAGGAATACCTCCCATTAATTCCTATGGGCCTAGAGGCCCATAGGAATGAATGGGAAGACATTCTCAATTAGCGATTCGCAATTAGAGAATCGCAAATTGAGAATGCAATTTCAAGGGTGCCAGGGTGTCAAAATGACACCCTGTTGCACCCTGAAATTGTGATGTGCACCCATGTTGCGCACACACATGCCCCAAGGGCATGTGTGTGTGTAACCTAAAACTTAAAAAATGCATTTTAGAGCATTTTTCGAAGGTATTGCAAATTACAGACAAGTTTGATTTGTCTGTAATTTATGGTCCCAAATAGCGAAATCGCTATTTGAAAGTGCTTCTAGCATTGCATTTAAGGAATCGCAAATTGCGATTCCTTAAATGCAATCGTAATTTAGGAATTCGCAATTAATTGCGAATTCTTAAATTGCGCATAGGAAACTACTTTCATGCATCTCCAAAGGCCAATTTGCGATCGCAAACGGCCGATTTTTGCGATTCGCACCGTTTGCGATCGCAAAAACCTTTGATGCATGTGCCCCTTAAAGTCCGACTTCACCATTTAAGAGGAATTTAAATTACAATTCTTTTGAGACCAAGCAAGGCATTTTGATGAATTGGCAGTTTAAAACTGCACACAGGCTGTAAAGACAGGCCTGAGATAAGGTTTCAATCACTACCTAGGTGGGCGGCACAATAAGTGCTGCAGGCCCACTGGTAGCATTTAATTTACAGGCCCTGGGTACATGGAGTACCTGTTAGGCCTGACAGCTTTGGGGTGGTCTCCCTACAACTTTTTGCCTACCTTCTCTATTTTTCTGGACTTGCTTTTGCCGACTTTAGGACTCTGTGCACTTTACCAATGCTAACCTGTGCTAAAGTGTTTGTGATCTCTCAACTAAACATGGTAACATAGATTCATCCCCAATTAGCATATTTAATTTACTTATAAGTCCCTAGTGAAGTACACTACATGGGCCCAGAGCCTGTAGATCAAATGCTACTAGTAGGACTGCAGCACGTATTGTGCCATCCACTTAAGTAGCCCTTTAACCATGTCTCAGGCCTGCCATTGCAGTGCATCTGTGTACAGTTCACACTGTCATGTCCACCTGGCAAAATAAACCTTTTGCCAGGCCCAAACCTTACCTTTTTATGCATATGTCACCCCTAAGGTAGGGCCTGGACAACCCAGAGGGCAGTGTGCAATGTTCTAAAAAGGCAGGACATGTACTTTTACATTTTACATGTCCTGGTAGAGAAAAATGTCCAAAGCTGTTCTTCACTACTGCAAGGCCTATCTCTCCCACATTGGGAATACCTTATCAATCAATCAAGCACAACTCTCTCACCCCTAGGGATATCTGGGCGCAGAGGTGACTGTCAAAAAGCCAGGTCTTGAGTCTCTTCCTAAAGTTAGCTAGGGATGGCGGTGTTTGGAGGAGTAGGGGCAAGCTGTTCCAGGTCTCGGCGGGGAGAAGGAGCGGCCCTCACTACATCTGCAATGGATGTAGAGACTGTGGGTGAGGGTGACTGAGGAGAAACTCAGGTGTCTTGAGGGTTGATGGAAGTTCAGTCGATGATTAATGTAGGATGGTCCTTGATCATGGAGGGCTTTGTAGCTGTGCGTGTGGATCTTGAACTAGCATCTCTTCTGTATGGGGAGCCTGTGGAGGTTTCCAGGGTGGAGGATGATGTGTGAATATTTGGGAAGGTCCAGGATGAGTCTGGCTGCAGCATTCTCTATGGTCTGGAGTCTTCGGAGGAGCTGGGTGGGGATGCTGGTGTAGTGAAAGTCGCTGTAGTTTAGGCAGCTGGAGACGAGGACCTAAGTGATAGTCCTTCTGATGTTGATTGGGATCCATCTGAAGATTCTGCGGAGCATGGGAAGTGTGTGGAAGCAGGAGGAGGCGACTGTGTTTACTTGTCGTTTCATGGTCAGTTGGCTGTCGAGGATGATCCCTAGGTTGCACGTGTGGTCTGTTGGTGTTGGAGTTGGTCTGAGTTTATGGAACAAATCTTTTTATTTGAGTTTAGAAAAGAGAAAGGAAAGCAATCCAGCGGCAGTACACAGCTATGTGCCTACAGCCAACTTGGCCGGCAGCGTATAGATTTCATATAAATCTTAGGTACACAGCTTTAGTGCCTACAACCCGGAGGCTGGCAGCATTGTCTGGACTGTAGAAATATATCTATTTACAAAAAAGGGATCACATAATGGGAGCATAAAAAAGGAAAACTACCCCCTCCCCCTCCCATCCCCAAACGGTTAAGGGAAAAAACGGAGAGGTCCTGCACCAAAGGTAAAGATGGTCCATGTAATATTGTATGCGCCCCTCACTAAGTACTCGTCCAGACTCTGCCCGTCAACTACGGGGTGCACTCGTCCTCTCAGTCGCAGGGATCAGATGTAATATTTGAAGGTACTTGGGGCATGTCACCTCCCTAAGTTCTTTCGACAGCAATTGAATAAAAGGGGCCCATAGGTCTATGTAGGTTTCGCCTTTGTGATCCTGTACAAGCGACAGACGCTCCATCGCAAGGGTCAGCCACAGTCTATGTAGCCACACTGTGTGGTCGGGTACCGTCGCCGTTCCCCTCTGTGCCAAAATCACCTGCCGTGCAGCTAATAATGCTAACGCTATTTGCCTGCCCCTTAGTGACCGTAGAGGAAAAGTCAAAGCGTTAGAGAGCCTTAACAATGTGTAGGCGTGGGATTTCAGTCTCAAACGCCATGTCAACATCATTTAGGACCCCCTCCCAGAATCGCCCCAGTCTCGGGCAGTGCCAAAGTAAATGTACCAGAGAGCCGGCAAGCCGGCAGCCCCTCCAGCACTTCTCTGTGTGGTTTTTGTCCCATCTGTGTATGCGAGCTGGTGTGAGGTACCAATAGGAGGAGACCTTGAAAGCCGCCTCTGTACCCGCTGTGTTATGAGCAGTGTGGTGTGTTCTATAGTGTATATGTTCCCATTCCTTATCCGACAAGGCCCTTCCCAGCTCTTCTTCTCAGCGTAACTGGCCCTTAGTGCGTTTCCCTTTCTGTTCTGCAGATAGCATTTTGTATAATTCCGATATCAGATGTTTGTCATCTTTTTTGAATATTTGCCATTTCTCAAATGGCGTTTGCCGTCATGAGGCCTGCGACCAATAGGGCGGAGAAGTGACCCAGTGCCGCAATTGGAGATAATGAAACTCATCTGATTGAGGGAGATTGTAGTCTAAGTGCAATTGTGCAAAGGGTATGATGTCCGTCCCATCAAATAGCGAACCGATCCGCTTGCAACCCACCTCCCTCCATTTCTGAAAGACTTCGGACTTACAGCCTGGAGGAAAGTCTGGGATATCCACTATTGGCGACATCAGTGAGGGGAACGTCTTCAGGCCCCGCTTTAGCGCCACTGTGTCCCATGCTTTTAGTGTCGCCGCCATGATTGGTGATGAGTAGAGACCCCAGGCCATCAGTCTACGTGCTAGCCATGCCTCCCGCCAAATATTTGCTCCCGCCACTGCTTGGTCCATAAAGGTCCAATGTTTCTCAGAGAGCGGGCGGTTCCATTCCACGATATATCGGAAATGTGAGGCCTGGAGATACTTATGCATTAACGGAAGGCCCACCCCTCCCTCCCCTTTGGGTAGCGTCAATTGGGACATGGGTAAACGCGCCCTCTTCCCTCCCCAAATACATTTATTAATCGCAAGCTGCAGAGTCCGTATTGTTTTCGGGGGGGGGCCCAGGGTAATGTCTGGAAAATATACAAAATCCAAGGCAATACCGTCATTTTCACCGCCGCGATGCGTCCGAACCAGGCTAATTTAAGCTTAGTCCATCCATCCAGGGCCCTTGTCGCTTGCTCTACAAGCGCCGAGTAGTTCAGTCCCAGCTTTTGTGGAAGTGTGGGGGCCAACAGAGTGCCCAGGTAGGTTATTGGTTGCGTGGCCCATTGGAAGGGGAACTGCTCACGCAAGATCTCCACGTGCGCCCGGGGGGAGGAAAGGTTAAGCACCTGAGATTTTCTGAGATTGACCTTAAATCCCGAGATCTCCTCAAAGGCTTCCAACTCCTGCAAGTGAGCGGGCAAAGACTGGAAAGGCTCCGCAAGCGACAAAATCAAGTCGTCCGCGTAGAGGCTTATCTTGTGGGTATCGCCCCCGAATCGAAGTCCCTTGATCTGCGGGTGGTCTCGAACCCGCTGTGCGAAAGGCTCCATATAGAGCGCAAAAAGGAGGGGAGACAGCGGGCACCCCTGTCTTGTTCCCCTTTTGATTGGGAAAGGCGTCGAAGACAACCCATTGATTCTGACGAAGGCTTTAGGTGACTGTTAGACACACACTATCCATTTTATGAAGCGCTCGCCGAAGCCAAAGCTCCGCAGGGTGGAAAATAAATTCCTCCAACTCACTCTATCGAACGCCTTCTCTGCCTCCACCGAGAAAAACAGGGCCTCCCTATGGCAAACACCCATCGCAACGAAGTGATAACTTCGCGGTGACATTACAACGCGGGTACAACATCGCAAAAGCGTTTACATCGTAAGGCACAGCAACGCTTAAACGTTTACATCGTAAGGCATATCATCGTAAGCCACAACAACGCAACTTTATGATGTAAACGTTAATGCGTTGTTAACATTGAAAGCATTGTGAATACACTGATGTTGGTGGATGCTGCGGGTGCCAGGGAGGTGGACAGTGGTCTTCACTCGAGTACCCTGGAGCCTCGAGGGAGCGATGAAAGGAGTGCTAAGCACTTGGTTCATGTTGGTGGATGCTGCGGGTGCCAGGGGTGCCTGGCAGAGAAGTACCCTGGCATGCTAAGGGTGGCATAGCCTGGCTGAGGGCAGTCTCCAGGGTGGATGGATGAAGGATATACAGATGGACGGCTGAAAGGGTGGGTGGATGAATGGTGGATGGATGGATGAAAGGGTGGGTGGATGAATGATGGGTGGATGGATGGATGAAAGGGTGGATGGATGAAGGATATACGGATGGACGGCTGAAAGGGTGGGTGGATGAATGGTGGATGGATGGATGATTACAAGTAGAAGCTATTGTGAGCCTTGTTATCATACAATTAAAATTTTATTAATATAGACAGCACCACAGACGGGGAAATACATCCGTGTTGGCAAACACCCATCGCAACGAAGTGATAACTTCGCGGTGACATTACAACGCGGGTACAACATCGCAAAAGCGTTTACATCGTAAGGCACAGCAACGCTTAAACGTTTACATCGTAAGGCATATCATCGTAAGCCACAACAACGCAACTTTACGATGTAAACGTTAATGCGATGTTAACATTGAAAGCATTGTGAATACACTGATGTTGGTGGATGCTGCGTGTGCCGGGGAGGTGGACAGTGGTCTTCACTCGAGTACCCTGGAGCCTCTAGGGAGCGATGAAAGGAGTGCTAAGCACTTGGTTCATGTTGGTGGATGCTGCGGGTGCCAGGGGTGCCTGGCAGAGAAGTACCCTGGCATGCCAAGGGTGGCATAGCCTGGCTGAGGGCAGTCTCCAGGGTGGATGGATGAAGGATATATGGATGGACGGCTGAAAGGGTGGGTGGATGAATGGTGGATGGATGGATGAAAGGGTGGGTGGATGAATGATGGGTGGATGGATGGAGGAAAGGGTGGATGGATGAAGGATATACGGATGGACAGCTGAAAGGGTGGGTGGATGAATGGTGGATGGATGGATGATTACAAGTAGAAGCTATTGTGAGCCTTGTTATCATACAATTAAAATTGTATTAATACAGACAGCACCACAGACGGTGAACGAGATAACACATGTACATTAAAAGTTAATTAATACAGTCCTGTAGGGCAAACTGGCCGGCACAAAAGGATGGGTGAAAGGGTGGATGGATGAAAGGATGGATGGATAAAGGAGATACCGATAGACGGCTGAAAGGGTGGGTGGATGAATGGTGGATGGATGGATGAAAGGGTGGGTGGATGAATGATGGGTGGATGGATGATGGGTGAAGGATGGGTGGATGGGTGGATGAAAGGGTGGGTGCACGGATGGATGAAAGGGTGGGTGGATGAATGATGGGTGGGTGGATGGATGAAAGGGTGGGTGGACGGGCTGATGAAAGGGTGGGTGGATGAATGATGGGTGGGTGGATGGATGAAAAGGTGGATGGATGAAGGATATACGGATGGACGGCTGAAAGGGTGGGTGGATGAATGGTGGATGGATGGATGAAAGGGTGGGTGGATGAATGATGGGTGGGTGGATGGATGAAAGGGTGGATGGATGAAGGATATATGGATGGACGGCTGAATGGGGGGTGGATGGATGGATGAAAGGGTGGGTGGATGAATGATGGGTGGATGGATGAAAGGGTGGGTGGATGAATGGTGGATGGATGAAAGGGTGGGTGGATGAATGATGGGTGGATGGATGGATGAAAGGGTGGATGGATGAAGGATATACGGATGGACGGCTGAAAGGGTGGGTGGATGAATGGTGGATGGATGGATGATTACAAGTAGAAGCTATTGTGAGCCTTGTTATCATACAATTAAAATTGTATTAATACAGACAGCACCACAGACGGGGAAAGAGATAACACGTGTACATTAAAAGTTAATGAATACTGTCCTGTAGGGCAAACTGGCCGGCACAAAAGGATGGGTGAAAGGGTGGATGGATGAAAGGATGGATGGATAAAGGAGATACGGATAGACGGCTGAAAGGGTGGGTGGATGAATGGTGGATGGATGGATGAAAGGGTGGGTGGATGAATGATGGGTGAATGGATGATGGGTGAAGGATGGGTGGATGAAAGGGTGGGTGCACGGATGGATGAAAGGGTGGGTGGATGAATGATGGGTGGGTGGATGGATGAAAGGGTGGGTGGACGGGCTGATGAAAGGGTGGGTGGATGAATGATGGGTGGGTGGATGGATGAAAGGGTGGATGGATGAAGGATATACGGATGGACGGCTGAATGGGTGGGTGGATGAATGGTGGATGGATGGATGAAAGGGTGGGTGGATGAATGATGGGTGGGTGGATGGATGAAAGGGTGGATGGATGAAGGATATACAGATGGACGGCTGAAAGGGGGGGTGGATGAATGGTGGATGGATGGATGAAAGGGTGGGTGGATGAATGATGGGTGGATGGATGAAAGGGTGGGTGGATGAATGGTGGATGGATGGATGAAAGGGTGGGTGGATGAATGATGGGTGGATGGATGGATGAAAGGGTGGATGGATGAAGGATATACGGATGGACGGCTGAAAGGGTGGGTGGATGTATGGTGGATGGATGATTACAAGTAGAAGCTATTGTGAGCATTGTTATCATACAATTAAAATTTTATTAATACAGACAGCACCACAGACGGGGAAAAACATAACAAGTGGACATTAAAAGTTAATGAATACAGTCCTGTAGGGGAAACTGGCCGGCACAAAAGGATGGGTGAAAGGGTGGATGGATGAAAGGATGGATGGATAAAGGATATACGGATAGACGGCTGAAAGGGTGGGTGGATGAATGGTGGATGGATGGATGAAAGGGTGGGTGAATGAATGATGGGTGGGTGGATGGATGAAAGGGTGGATGGATGAAGGATATATGGATGGACGGCTGAATGGGGGGGTGGATGGATGGATGGATGAAAGGGTGGGTGGATGAATGATGGGTGGATGGATGAAAGGGTGGGTGGATGAATGGTGGATGGATGAAAGGGTGGGTGGATGAATGATGGGTGGATGGATGGATGAAAGGGTGGATGGATGAAGGATATACCGATGGACGGCTGAAAGGGTGGGTGGATGAATGGTGGATGGATGATTACAAGTAGAAGCTATTGTGAGCATTGTTATCATACAATTAAAATTTTATTAATACAGACAGCACCACAGACGGGGAAAAACATAACAAGTGGACATTAAAAGTTAATGAATACAGTCCTGTAGGGGAAACTGGCCGGCACAAAAGGATGGGTGAAAGGGTGGATGGATGAAAGGATGGATGGATAAAGGATATACGGATAGACGGCTGAAAGGGTGGGTGGATGAATGGTGGATGGATGGATGAAAGGGTGGGTGAATGAATGATGGGTGGGTGGATGGATGAAAGGGTGGATGGATGAAGGATATACGGATGGACGGCTGAAAGGGTGGGTGGATGAATGGTGGATGGATGGATGAAAGGGTGGGTGGATGAATGATGGGTGGATGGATGAAAGGGTGGGTGGATGAATGATTACTTGGGAGCACGAGAATCAGACCAATGTTGTTTCTTAAGGTTTACCATGGTGACGTCACTATGTGCTATTGTTGGTGGTTGGTGGGATTGGTGGATAGGTCAATAGGCACACAACGTATGGTTAACAAACACATACATTTTAATAATTGCTTCATGTACGTCTTCACAGGAAATGGAAGTACAATGTTTGGATTCTTTAACATTTTTATTAACATGTGGGCAAAAAAATTCATAACAGTATTACATTTTGTATTTACACCTCTTTACAGAAAATTATACATCACTGTGATGGATGATTATCCAACACTGTATGCCATTATAACATTTTTTAGGTATATGCAATTTACACATTTGAAACAACAATTCTTTGGCACTGTAATGAAGGTTACACATTCTGACAGGGAATTCTAAGTCATTGTATTGCATGGCCTTAATAATGACAACCTTAAATTACAATTAATTGTTGTGGCACCGTTTGGGACTTTATTGATTACAATTGTATGTTACAAGGGAAAAAATAGTATAGTTACACATAGGAATTCAGTATGTGGGCAAGGCTAGAAAGGTAGTCTGAAGCCACAGACAAATTAAAGAGTTGTAATGCTGACAATAGTCTCACCGACATTTCCTTAGTTCTATGTGAAATACGTGGGTTAAGACTACCTGTCGAAGATTGAGACATGCGCATTTCTTGAAAACTTTGCTCCTTAACCAAAATTTCAAGGAAATTTTACAAATTAGGGTGTGGCTTCCCTATTGAGTGGTTTAAAGAGTTGTGCCATCCCTCGATGGAATTATTTGTCTTTGCTCCTCCCTCTAAGCAGGTCGAGTAGCAGTTCCACCAGTCCACAAGAAAACGTGGCTTCCTCCTGCGACCTGACCTGCTTAGATGGCCAATCCATGAGTCTTCAAAATAATTGAGGATAGGTGCCAATTTCTCTTCGTTTGACGTAAAGTAATCAGACTCTGTAATCGAGGTGTAGTACTCATCTACACTTTCAGGAGGAACAAAGCAAAGTGCGGTTAATTTTTTAACTCAAACTGCAGTTTGCTGTCAGACACATAATCGGCAATTAGAGATGTTTTTGGGATTTTGCGCCAACAGGCCTGAGAAAAGTGGAAAAAACAACCTTGAAGTTTGGTCTCTGAGTACAATTTACTTATCGTATTCATCATTGGCAATTCAAAGTCCATTATAACTTTGCGCGGACTTTTGCCAGAGGTTTTGGATTTTACAACTGCTAAAAGCTCACTATACGTGGACGATTGTTTGTCTGGGAGCAAACTGTACACCAAGGGGACAACTGTGTTGTTACAGTACCCATGAATTGTATATATTTGTGTGAAAGGGTGGGGCGTGCTTTTAAAGGTACCATCCATCATCCACACCTCACTGTTCTCCAACCGAACAAGGTTTCTGGGGGTGCTAAAGATTAAAATGCGCTTTTGGTCGTTTGCGTTGTCATACAATAGGAAAGGTTCATTACAAGCAGTGACAGACAGTTGCGGAGGAATACATATATCTGAAAAAGTTTGAGGGGTAACTCTTTTGGGGTTGCATGCCTGTTTTTTACGTTGTATAATTCTACGCAAATTTGGGATACTAGGCATACTCGTTGCAACATGCTCAGGGATATACCTCCCTTAAAATTGCACTGCACGGTTCATTAGAGTTGACTGCAATTTCTTTCATTTCATTAACCGATTCTCTCACTTGAATCGCTGTTGCGGAGGCAGAGTGGCTATGGTCTGTGGTTCTTAGAACAGAGTCACCCAGTGTAACCGCTCTACCTCTGCAATGAGTGGAGTAGTATTGCACACACCTCCAATGGCACCGAGGTTCCGAATTTCGCTCTTTGCAATACACATAACCACTGTGTTCTAGTAGGCGGTTTCCCCTGCTGGAGGTGATGTATTTCGCCATCTTTGATCCAGACATTAGCTGGGGGGGGAAAGGGAAAACCAAATATAGTACATTAAATACACAGGCAAGTTGACAGATTCAGGTTGCAATAAAAGAAGAAAAATGACACCTAATGTCAAATGGTGATATTAAAGTTGTTTATATATACATAGCAAGACTGTAATTTATAACTTGCTGTTTGTATGCTGCTCTTAGATGACAGTTAATAGCTCACTGTTCTATGTTAGGATTTTAACTAGCGTTTGCATGGTGCGGTAGCTCATTCCCATTACTGACAACACATTTTCAATTGACATGACCTTAACATTTACACATACATACATATAGTTTTACTGATCACAAGCGTGAATGTGCAAAAATGGCATCGTCAAGATGAATTAATTTGTTTTGACACCTTTAAAAGATTTTTTCCCTCATATATCAGAATTAAAAAGCTTTGCTTCATTTGTGCCTTCTGATTCAGATATATTAAAAAAAAATTCTACAGTTCATTCAGACATTTCAATTTTGTTGTGTGCTAGGAAAAAGAAAATCTTACAGTTGTTCCTCTCACCCAGCACGATTGTCACTTAGATCCTCTCACTTTGAAGTCAGAGAAAGAAAAGTATACACCAAGATCCCTCAGTTCTTTCTAAGTAATAATAAAATTGCTAGCATGTAAAAGAGACGTGACTATGCTGCCACCAAGTGGCAGATACTATAAACGCAGTCTGCCGTGCTTTGGGCTACAGCCGAGGGCTGGGACCACAAGATTTGAATCTTTGAAACTACTGGGACGCTGTACCCTGCTCATCGGAATTAGGAATTTAAAAAAAGCAAATATCACTCAGTAGCAGCTGAGTGCCTCTCCCTCGATGTCACGCAATCCCTCGCAGCAGGATCGAAAACAGTCGCAGTGACAGTATGGCACAGGCACTCCCCCCTGTGGTGTTTTTGTAGCAAATTTAAGGTACCAGACGAAGGCACTAAAAATAGTGGAAACTCCACAGAGACTGTTAGAAGAAGGACCAGCGTCTGAGCACAAATAAAAGATGTGTGACAGTTGACCAAAGTGACATGAAATCCGAGACTGCAGAAACAAACACAATGGTCCGAGACAGGAGATTAGCAGCGACTCCATCAGAGCTAGAGACAGAAGCTGATACAGATGGCTGCTGGGACATTTAGTAGAGGAAAGCGCTAACAAGATACACATTTTCTTCCGTTCACAGTTCAACAACTCCCTCCCCACCGGCACACAGAGTCAGAACAACACCGTATGAAGGCACAGACACACAGGACCGGCTTTAGCACTGGTGGCGCCCAGTGTGACAATGTTTTTTGGCGCCCCTCCTCCCAATGACCACCTCCGCCACGGATTCCCTCCCTACTACCCTTTAACAGTCTCCATAACGACTCTTTCTCAGATGCATTTAATACATTTTATAGCGTCACTCAGAAAAGTGAAGGGTGTCAGAGCACTGTACATAACGCACACATTACACAGAGACTATCAATCATAGGTGTGCAAATCAGTGTATAGGACATGTTACATAAGACAAAGGATAACAAGGGGTGAATTCACATGTCATCCATATTGGTAGGCAGTATAGTTGAAGAGTACTTGGTCTGGAGAAGCACAAACTCTGAATTTAAAATGTAACACAATGGATTGGGCCTCTCTTTAATGACAAGAACAGATTTGTACCCAAGTGAACACTTTTCGCAACATTAGAATAATGAAAGTCTGGGGAAAAACCCCATATGTTCTAATCTATACCTTGAAGTCTGCCAGCAGTTCTTTGATGACAGTTATTAGCTCACTATAAACTGCAGCTAACAAAAGGAAGTCTCTGACAAACGCAGTAACCCACTGACCTGTTTACGTTACACTCACTTTGTGATCTGCACGGTACATGTTCTGTGCAGCAGGCATATCAACCCTCTGCACTACCTAACCAAGAATAACAACTTCCTCGAGTCAAAACTTCTATTACACAAAACTCCGATCTCGCCTGGAAGAACATTAAATCACCGGAGTTTTATTGACATTTTAATTGCTGCCTGAACACTGCTAGAGACCAGGAACGCGGCAGCAGGTGCTTTTATGCACCTGTACGAAGTCAGCACCCGGTGCGGTGGCACCGGTAGCACCGCCCTAGAGCCGGCCCTGCAGACACATACAACTAAAGGGACCAGTGTTCATGCTTCTTTCCTGCACAGGAACATAGACCTCTATAGAGGAATACACGATAACCCACATGCACATTTCTTAACCACCTCTCACACTGGAGTTCAACACCTCCCACACTGGAATATAACCAACACACAGGAAAACTCCATTCCACAGTGAAAACACAGTCATCACCTACTGAACAAACACACAAATAACAGCATCATTCCTGTGCATGTGGCTCACAACACGAATGCACAGAAAACGGGACCCATTCATCAAAAGACGGATGGTCTAGATGAAGCAAAAAGGACATTTCTAAAGCAACCACGGCCCTGGAACCTTACAATCGACCTGGTGCCAAGTGTCTTGCTTGAAGGGAGCATTCTCACACCTGAAAACTGCACAGACGTTAACATGGAATATTAATACATTTGACATCTCCATAGTGCAGATCATCTTCAGCAATTGGAGTGCATGAGTCGACTCTGTAAATCCATAGTGCATATACAGAAGAGTTGGCCTAACGGCTAGGGCGGTCGACCTCGGAGCTCGGGAACCAGGTTCGAGTCTCGGCAGGGACGCACAACATCCTGTGATCCGGTGATTCTGGGCAAATCACTTAATCTCCCCGTGCCTATGAAAAATGAATGTGTCCTCATGTAACGCAACTGGTTCTCGTGGAAAGCGCTCTGATACCCGAATCGGGTCAAGTTCGCGCTATATAAAACTCCGTTAAAAAAGAACCACGTACAGCATAAAAAGACGCAGAGGACATTATTTGTTGAAAAGTCAACTTTGTGGATTTCTCGGATGCACCATAAGCGGAGGATTTGTCATGTCCCATTAATAAAGATCTGACACACTTGAGCAAATGGCGGCACAAGGTATAGTGGGACAAGGAAGGTGCTAGCTGGTAAAACAACTCTCGTGTTTTCAATTAAAAACAGGCCGAATTTAAAGGATTCATGTGGCCTGGGGCTGGTTTTTATTCGGATTTTAATTGCCCTTCTAAATTTGAAATTCGGGACATTTTGCCTTTGTTTGCTGCAGACTAATCAATTCTGCATTTTAAAATGCTTTTTGCACAAGAGTGGAGGTAAACATTTTCATACTGTTACATCACTCGCATTCGCAAACACTTACCGATTCTGATCACAAAAGTCGGGGGGACGCGTACAGTGAACTTCGCAATCTACGAAGTTTACAGATTGGCAGCAGTATGCCTCTGAAAGGCACGTCCTTGAGGAGACAAAAACAAAATGACTTTAGGTTACAACATTGCAAAACAGCGGGTTAAACGCTCAGCCATTACTGGGTTCAACTTACTGGATATGGCGGATGTCTGGGCACAGGAACATTGGACTCACGTCTGGTCAGCTGGACAATAAAGTCTGAATGGTTGGAGACACGGTCGGCGACCCCTTTTGTACCCCCCCAATAAGTTTATAACACAACAGTGGGGGTAAACATTTTAATATTGTAGAAATCTTAATAGCACTATTTACTCACAGGAATAAAATTTTACAAATTAAACATTATGAACAATAGAAAGGAAAGAATTAGCGTCGTGGGGATGGCGGGGAGGTGGGGGGGCGGGGGTAGGGGCGGGGTCACAAGGAACGCGTTGTATTGCCGTGCGATTTCGTAGTCTGCGAGGTTATGTACTCGCCAATAGGAATCAACGCATTGGCGTTGCAACGCCATGCGATGTGAAAATTGGCGATGCTGTTGACTGTGCGATGTCATAAACGCGTGCTAAAAGCACGCGGTGGGATGGTGCGCTATGTTTCGTCATACATCCCTCCCTATGGGATCTATGGACACTGTCCATAAGGTGTAATAGCCGCTACGTGTTATCCCCACCCTGGCGAGTAGGGATAAACCCCGCATGGTCCGGGTCGATCAGGCCCGCCATCATCGGATTCAAGCGGGATGCCAAAATCCCAGTGTAGATTTTTGCGTCTAGGTTAAGTAGCGAAATAGGGCGTTAGGAGCCACATAGGCGAGGGTCCTTATGAGGTTTGAGAATAACCAAAATGGCAGCCTCCGCCATGGATTCCGAGATCATACCGCTCTCCTGGAAGGAATTAAAGAGGCGCATCAAGATCGGCGCAATCTCCGCGCAGAAAGTTTTATAGAACAAGGCAGCGAACCCGTCTGGGCCACGAGATTTATTCAATTTCAGCCTAGCAATGGCTTATATAACTTCTTCTAGTCGGATAGGCTCTTCGAGTTGCGACGCCTGGCTCCCAGGAAGCCGAGTAAAATTGCTTGCGTCGAGATAGGCGCGTTCATCCTGTTGCCCTGCAGGCTCTGCTGTATATAACGACTGATAGAACTGCCGAAATGTATCGGCAATCTGAGAATCCTCGTAAACTTCTTCTCCTGAGGGTTTCTTAATCAAGGGTATAGCCGCCGCCATGGTTTTCGCACGGAGCCTTTGTGCAAGCAACCTCCCGCATTTATCGCTGCTTAAATAAAACTTGTGTCGCAAGCGGAGTAGTGCATGTTCCGCCCTGTCTAAGTCAAGGTGCCTTAGCAGGAGCCTTTTCTTTTCCAGAGCCCTCCACACACTCGGAGCCCCTGTACGCTTATGTATGGCCTCTAACTCGCTCAACTCCTGTTCAATACCTTGACGTGCCTCACGTCGCTTCTTGTTCTCTGCAGAGGAGACTGCTATCAATTCCCCCCTCGCCACTAGCTTCAACGCCTCCCATAATGCCGACAGCGGCGTGTCTGCCTTGTCATTATGTTGTAGGTAGTCCAAGATCATTGTGCAAATGCCCTGTACAATACTGAGTGAGTGTAGCAAGCCCTCCCGCAAGCGCCAGCGCTTATGGACGTGAGTGTGTGCTTCGGGCTGTATGGTGATTATGATTAATGTGTGGTCCGACAGGGATTGTGGCTCTATAGTGGCATCCCGTACCCTATGCAGCAAAGCAGCAGAGACTAAAAAGTGGTCAAGTCGCGCGTAAGATTTGTGCACAGCAGAGTAGTGGGTGTAATCCCGAAGTACGGGATGGCATTGCCGCCATACATCGTGTAACCCGTTGTCTGTGAGCCACTGCCTCCCCTCCGTGGAAAGCGCCCCCACCTGCGCCAGCCTCTGACAGGAGCGGTCCATGACCAGATTGAGGTCACCACCCACCAGAATCGCAGCGTTCGGCGATGCCAGGCCCTCCGAGAGGTGCCGGATAAGAAAGGGCTCTTGGTGCGTGTTTGGTGAGTAAATGTTAAACAGCATGAGAAGAGTGGCACCCCATTGAAGCCTAAGGGCTAGGACCCTCCCTTTCAGTTCATACAGAGTCGAGAGGACCTTCCCTTCAAACTTCACTCCCAACAAAATGGCTACTCCATTTTTTTTAACATTGCCTGAGGACCAATATTGATGGGGAAATCGGCGGGATCGCATACGAACCGTATCCCTGGACAATAGGTGGGTCTCCTGGAGCATGCAGGCATCCCCTTCAAAGTTTTCTAACAAGGAGAGGATGGTGGAGCATTTAACCTGGTGATTGAGGCCCCTCACATTGAGGCTAACTACTTTGAGATCCCTACCCATGTGCTGTAACTGGTGGTAAGGAAAGAAAAGCAGCGGCCTCCGTGTCTAGGGGGCCCAGGAGGGCGTGCGTGAAGGTGTAAACAGGTGACCATCGTGTGCAAGGGACTTGAAGAGCGGTGCAGGATACCCCAAAATAAATAAACCCCAGAAACATGAACATTATCGATTTTCTCAACAACAAGAGAGAACCAGCGCAAGGGTGCGTAAATGACAAAAGTTCGTCCTGTGAATATATATACAGGGGCGATCACCCAAAGCGGACCTCGAAAAACGAGCAAGGGTGGCCCCCGACTCCGCCGCCGAGTTATGCCTGGCTTGAAATCACCTTATTTACAGCCGGGGGACGAGTGGACTGGGCTGGTGGTCAGTGAGGAGAGAACCGCTTCTCTTTCTTTTGCCATGGTTGCCGTATCCGGCTTGTGGGTGGAGGACGGCCTTCTACTGTCTGCCAACGATCTGGTCTGCTTCGGTGTCTGTCAGGAGACTTGTGCTGAACCTCCGGAGAGGCCGGTGCCTCCATACCCAGTACTTCCCTGGCCTCCTGAAGCGATCTGATCTGTCTCAGCTTGCCCTCGTGTCTAAAAATGATGCGAAAAGGGTGTCCCCAGGTGTAAGCAATTCCCTTCTGCTCAGGTGAAGAGTAATCGGGCTGAATTCTCTTCTTTTGAACAGTGTAGCAGCAGCGAGATCCTGGTAGAGCACTGGGGCGTGTCCCCTGAATTGCAAAGGGTGCATGTCTCTTGCTTTCTTAATGATAAGTTCCTTCAGCTGGAAGTTGTGCACACATGGCAAAATATCCGGCGGCGGGCTGTCCCCCGTCGCGGCAGTTCTACTCGGTGGACTCTGTCGATCTGGATGTCTGTTGTGTGTTCTGACCCCAGTACCTGGCGAAAGAGGGCCTGGACGAATTCCCTGATGTCTTCTCCTTCAGCCCCCGATTTCACTCTGCGGATACGCACTTTATTGCGGCGGGAACGATTTTCCAGATCTTCTGAGTGCCCCTGGAGCTCTATGTGCTGTTCCTTGAGTTTGAAGATCTCCTGTTTCATCATCTCTATTTCCTCATCGCGTCCGTTTTCATGTTCCTCGAGTGTCGCCACGCGGTCTCCGATCTCTGCTACATCACGTCGCACTTCTTTGAGGTCTGCCGCCAGTTGCCCCTTAAGCTCCTGCAGGTCTTCGCGTAGGGTGTTGAAGAGGGCCGTCATGAAGGCCTTCGTCGCTCGGGTATCAGCCCCATCTTGTGTCCCAGTGGACCCCTCTTCCTCTTGGCTGGCAGGGCAGGCGGACCCTTGTGAGGGTTGTTTCAAGAGCATTTCTTTCACTGAACGCTCTTTTTTGAGCCTGGCACTCGCCATCTTGTGGGCTCCATCGACTTTGGCGCGGCTTTGTGCACCGTGTCAAACATGTGCACATCTCTAAGCAGAGATGGTTGGGCCTGAATAGCCCCCTTTGGCGTTGGGTCAGGAGCGTGTTCCCAGAGCTTCCTCTCGCAGCAACTGTCTCGCCTCCGCAGATGCTCCAGGCAGACTCACACCCTCTTTCGTGGGCTTCACTGACCAGCTGTCTGAGTGTCCTGTGCGGTCAGGTAGGATCTGTTCCCAGGGGAAAGGCCTAGGCCACGCCGCAGATCATCTACGTTGGGCAGTGTGCGAGTCAGGCCGCTGCCGCTTTACTTAATAGCCAGGGCCCAGGGGTTCCTCTCACACTATTATCCCCAGGAGCGCTGCCGGCAGACCCTCTGTGCTATGCACCCCAGGTGCCCCTAAGTCCGGGGCCACTGCAATAGCACCTGCCCCTGCACTTCTTGGCAAGCCTTCAGGGCCAGCAGGCAATTGTCCGCCCGCGGAGGGTCCTCAGCTGAGCCTCAGCTCCCCCGATCTACATGCCCGCAGTCTGCAGCCTGGATTCCTCCTCTGGTCCCCGGTCTCTGCCGCTTCGCGATCTGCTTCTCGTGCTCCCCGCTTGCTCCAGGACGCACAGCGCAGTGTTACCGGGCGGGGACCAGGCCTCCTCGCTATCGCCGCTAGCTCATCACGCCACAGGAGCTGGGGGCACTCCACTGCACATGCCTCACTCCGCGGCCGAGCACCCCCCTCGTTAGGCCTGCTTCCGCTGCGGCCACACTCCTGCAGGCCGGGCGCACATTACCGGCAGTCCCCACGTCGGCGGCCTCCTTGTCGCTCTCGCTGGGCTCCTCGCACTCCGGTCGCCGGGGAGAGGGGTCGCAGCACAGCACCAGCCCCTCCAGCGATCTAGATGGCCCAGCGAAAGCCGCCCCTTTCGCCTGCCAAGGCGGTAGGCCGCAGCTCCTTATTCCTCGTCGGGGTTTACAGCATCAGCTCGCAGCTCTGCGGATCCAAACACCTCCCAAATGAGCCCGGGAGCGTTACGGGAGCCGAGCCTTGTCCCCGCAGCCCAGGATGAAGCTATAGGATATGCGATAACAATGCGATTATCGTGGCGAGGCCGGAGGGACCGCAAACCACATCCTACACGGCCGCCATCTTGGCCACGCCCCCTGGTCTGAGTTTAAATGGCCACCAGCTGTGCTCCCAGGTGGAGGTATTGTTCCAGAAGATCAGTACTTCTGTATTGTTGGAGTTGAGCCTAAGGCAGTTGTCTCTCATCCCGTTGGCTACGTTGGTCATGGTGTTAGCGTTGGTGGGGTCATTGGTGAGCAAGGGAATAAGTTGAGCGTTGTCTGCATAGGAGATTATATTCAGCTCATGGGATCTGACAACGTCTACAACGGGGGTCATGTAGGAGCTGAACAAGGTGGGGCTGAGGGATGATCCTTGGGGTGCGCCGCATATGATGTCCTTGGGTGCGGAGGTGGAGGGAGGCAGCTGGATGCTCTGTATGCATCCTGTAAGGAAGGAGGAGATCCACTTGAGGGCGTCTTGCTGTATGCCGATGTTGTAGTGTCTGTTGATTAGTATTTTGTGGGAGACGGTGTCAAATGCCACAGAGATATTTTATAACATGACATTTTATAGGTGTAATTTCCAATTGTGAAGAGATAAGACCCCAAATCTGATGTCTCTGGAATCCTAATTTAAAATCCTAATTTATGGGGAAGTCAGATTTTAAATTACAGTTCAGGAAATCCCACTTTTAGAAAGCTACTGAGATGACATTGCTGTCGGCAGTTCAAGCTAGGAGGAACACCTGCATCACCTCCACAAGTTGCTTCAGGCCCTGCAATTGGCAGGCCTGACCATCAAAGCCAGCTAGTGCCAGATTGAGCAGGGCTCCGTGGTGTACCTGGGACACCTGGTAGGTGGGAGCAAGGTGCAGCCACTCCAGGTCAAGACTGAAACTATCATGGCCTGGCAACCACCTAAAACTCAGACAGGAGTGAGACCCTTCTTATGTCTCACAGGCTACTATGAAAGATTTATTAAGGTTTATAGCACCATTGTTTCCCCCTTAACTGAGCTGACTATCAAGAAGCAGCCCAGATTGGTGATCCAAACAAAGGCTTTTCAGTAAGTCTATGATTCCCTCAAAAAAGCACCTGCTCCTGATCTCTCCAAGAAATTCATCGTGCAAACAGATGCTTCAGAGCATCGGCATAGGTGCAGTCTTGGCTAAATGAATAGAGCCTTGATCAACCGGTAGCCTTCATTAGTAGGTTACTTCCACAGGAACAGAGGTGGAGTGCAATTGAAATAGAAACATTTGCTGTGGTCTGGCCACTGAAGAAGTTAATACCATACCTTGTTGGGACTCACTTCCTGGTTCAGACAGACCACAGGTCCCTCAGATGGCTCATGCAGATGAGGGATGAGAATCACAAACTGTTGAGATGGTCCATCTCCCTACAGGGAATGGACTATATGGTGGAAAGCTATCCGGGGTCTGACTATGCCAATGTTGATGGTCTCTACAGGTTTTTTAACCTTAGTGAAGAGAACTCACAAGGAGTTGGGTAGTTCGCCACACTTTCAGCTGGGAAGGACACGTGTTAGACCTGACAGCCTTGGGGTAGTCTTCCCCCCAACTTTTTGCCTACTTCCTCCATTTTTCAGACTTTGTTTTTGCTGGCTTTAGGACTCTGTGCACTTATCCACTGTTCACCTGTTCTAAAGTGCTTGTGCTCTCTCCCCTAAACATGGTAATATTGGTTCATACCCAATTGGCATATTTCATTTACTTATAAGTCCCTAGTAAAGTGCACTACATGTGCCCAGGGACTTTAAATTAAATGCTACCAGTGGGCCTGCATCACGTTTTGTGCCACCCACTTAAGTAGCCCTCCAACCATGTCTCAGGCCTGCCAGTGCCTGTGTGTGCAATTTACACTGCCATGTCCACCTGGCAAAATAATCCTTTTGCCAGGCCCAAACCTTAGCTTTTTAATCATATTCATCAACCCTAAGGTAGGACCCGGACAACCCAAAGGGCAGGGTGCAATGCATTTAAAAGGCAGGACATGCACTTTTAACTTTGTCATGTCCTGGGTGTGAAAATCTTCCAAAGTTGTTTATCACTACTGCAAGGCCTATCTCTCCAATAGGATAACATTGAGATTACCTTATGACATTTTATAAGTGTAATTTCCAATTGTGAAGAGATAAGACCCCCAAGGCTGGTGTCTCTGGAAACCTAATTTAAAATACTAACTTATTGTGAAGACGGATTTTAAATTACTGTTCAGGAAAATCCACTATTAGAAAGCTGCCATTTTCTTACTTTAGCCATTTGGTGCCTCCTGACTGTTCCTGATCAGTCTGGGTTGGGGGACAGCTGGGCTTTGTGTATTCCCCCTAGACAGCCACACACAATGGGAGCTTAGGTGTGACTTGGGCCATCCTTGGAGGATGGGAGGGAGGAGTTGGACCCAGCCTCACTCACACCTGAATCCTGTCCCTACACAAAGGGCTGCATACCCCCTGTAGTGAGTTTGCAGCCAGGGCAGGAAGGGAGAACCTCTGTGCCCTTCAAATACCTGTCTTTGAAGTCTATCCCACTTCAAAGGCCCAAATGATTATAAGTACTGGACCTCTGACACCATGACTTCAGTATACTTCTGGACTTGCGAACGCTCTGCCAGGAAGAAGGACTGCTGTGCTGCTGAAGGACTGACACTCTGCTAGACTGCTGCTTTGCTGGACTCCTGCCTTGCTGTGCTGCCCTGCTGGCTGTTGTTCCCCTGCCGGGGTGAGAAGGACTGGACCTGCATCACTTGAACCCAGTGTGACTCCAAGTGCTAACTGGCTGGCCTCCTGGTCCGAAGTCTCAGGAACATAATAGACTTCCAACTTACCTGCTTCTGCACCTGGACTCTCCCATCTGTGAGGCCTAAGGTGCTTCCTTCAGCAAAACCCATGCATCCTCTGTCAAACCTGTGCTTCAGTGCCATGGTGTGGATCAGAACTGGCGCATCGCCACATTGCATGGTTCGGAACTGGCGCATGACTCCAGTTGTGTGGATTGATACCAGTGCATCTCTCCTGTTGTGTGACCAGAACCAGCGCATCATCTCTGATGCATGGTTCAGCCGCAGCCCATCGCCATTTTGGAACTACCACTGCACAAGGTCTCCACATCAGGGGTAAAGACTAGGGCTAGGAACAGGTATTGGATTCAATTGAAGTACAACATTTCAGGCTACTATTTCACATAGAAAGACATACGTTCAAGTGCACTAACCATAATATATACACATGACCATAAGTATGTATTATTTCCACAAATAACATTTTTATTTCAATTGCTTAAAAGAAATGTGGATTTTTTGTGTTATAAATATATATATATATAAAAGGAATCAACAGTACATAATTTTTGTTTTTTTATATATTTGTTAATTTCTCAATAGTTATTGATCCATATATACAATACACTTATTGGTCAGTAAAGGACATGTAGATAGACAGCATCACCTGTCTGGAGAACCTATAAACATACATAAATATGACAGGCACAATTACCATCACAAGACATAAACATTTAAATAAAGAGACAAATAATAATTAGATTCTCAAACAATTTGAGGGCTGGTGGTAGATGAGAACACTACGCCCGTTTCGACTTGTATGTCTTCTTCAGGTAGACCGTCTCAACTTTCTCTACAACAAAATAGACATGGTGTAAGCTCAAGAGTGCACTGAAATTATTGGGCTATAAGGTATTTACATTTAGCAATCACGGTGATGGCGATATACAATCAGCACACTGCATGAACAGTATTGTGCATTTTTAAGATCACTTGGTTTTTAATAGATTTTTTAGATATGAGTGTCCCTTTTGAAGCATTCGCACCGATCATTTATCTAAAAGAAGCATGAACTGCTCTTATAATATGAAGAAGTTTCCATTTTTAGGCATTTCTGTGCACTCGTGAGCTTACACCATGTCTATTTTGTTGTAGACAAAGTTGAGACGGTCAACCTGAAGAAGACATACAAGTCGAAACGGGCGTAGTGTTCTCATCTACCGCCAACCCTCAAATTGTTTGAGAATCTAATTATTATTTGTCTCTTTATTTAAATGTTTATGTCTTGTGATGGTAATTGTGCCTGTCATATTTATGTATGTTTATAGGTTCTCCAGACAGGTGATGCTGTCTATCTACATGTCCTTTACTGACCAATGAGTGTATTGTATATATGGATCAATAACTATTGAGAAATTAACAAATATATAAAAAACCAAAAAATATGTACTGTTGATACCTTTTTATATATATATTTATAACACAAAAAATCCACATTTTTTTTCAGCAATTGAAATAAAAATGTTATTTGTGGAAATAATACATACTTATGGTCATGTGTATATATTATGGTTAGTGCACTTGAACGTATGTCTTTCTATGTGAAATAGTAGCCTGAAATGTTGTACTTCAATTGAATCCAATACCTGTTCCTAGCCCTAGTCTTTACCCCTTGTGTAACTTTCCCTACTAGCTAGCAGGTTCACTGTGCTCTGTAGGGGTCCCCTTCTTCTCAACCCACAAGGTCTCCACATCTCCATCAATGTTGACACTGAATCTCCGTATCGCAGCTCTTCGCTCGTCAGAGCCGATGCATCATCACTGCGCACGGATCAGGACCGGCGCATCACCCTCAATGTGTGGATTGACACTGACACATTGCTTTATCCTATATTCTCAACATCGACACAGCCAGGATCAAGGTACTTTTGTTCAGCGGGCCTCACTAGGTCCCTGTATCAGGTCCATGCTCTTTCAGCCTGAACTTTTCACTTTATCCCTGTGCGGCGTCACCAGATACCCAAGTAAGCGCTCATTGCTTGTAAGTGCTATTTTACAATTTATTCTTTAAAAAATTGTATCTCAAATTCTGCTTATGAAATTGTTGTTGTTTTGGTCTTGTTTTATTTATTAAATTAAGTTCTATTTTTGTAACCTGGTGTGGAATCTTTTTGTGTGGTGTTGTCACTATTTTATTGTTTGAAGTGTTGCATAACTACTTTACACATTGCCTCTAATTTAAGCTTGGCGGCTGTGTGCCAAGCTCCCAGAGGGTGAACACAGGTTAATTTAGGGTTTACCTGCTTCTTAACCTGACTTGGATTGTTGTTGCTGCTTAGCTAGGGCAAATGCCCCAGTCAGCCTACAACCCAATTTCTAACAATATCACTTCACTAGGGTCTTATAAATAAATTAAATGTGCCAATCAGCTGTATGCCAATTCTAACATGTTTTAAGGAGTGAGGACACTCACTTTAGCACTGCTTAGTAGTGGTAAAGTGCACAAATTCCTAAAGCCAACAAAAATCAATTTCAGCAAACAGGAGGGGAGAAGGTAAAAGGTTTGCGGAAGACCACCCCAAAGGCTGTCAGGTCTAACAAAGGTGATTTTAGCTTGATCTGTACCAAATTCACAGGGAACTGAAAAACATGCATGCTATATATTAATTGTGTAATATCATTTTGCTCATGGAGATTCCCTATCAATCAGCGGAATGTTTGCATACTCTCTTTAAATAAATGACACTTTTACAATTGTGTCTGTGATATGATAATGAATTTGTCTGAACAGTGATAAAACATTTTCTTTAGAAATATGTAACCATTCTTTCCTCAATGCTATAATTACACTTAATATATGTAGTTTTCTGTTTCCTGTTGCAGACAAAAATGTTTTCCTTGATCATTTTGGAATATTTTCACAATGGTAACAAAATACATACTTAAATGCATGAACACATCAGGTAAGAGCAGAAACGTGAGCATTTACCCTTTGCAAAGTTTCTGAAGAAGAATTGTACCTTGCCTAAATTAACTTTAATAACTTTTAATCACTTTGAGCTAGATTTCTTTTTATAAAACCTGCACATAATGCAGCATGTGGTTGATAATGTGGCAAGTGTGCACATTCATATTTACTCTAAAAAATCACCTTTCGACAGTGGCCTAGTTTAAGGGATAGGATTGCTCTCCAAAGCTGTGGCCTGTCATATCTTTCTAACCTGGTGTATAGGTCTTATGGCTAAAAAATCTAAAGGGCATATTCTCAAGGACTTACCGCCGAGTTAGCGGCACTTTATCGCAGCCAAAGTGGCGATAGATTTATCGCCCTATTCACAAGCTGTTGCTAACAGCCGATATCGCCAGTTTTCCTGCGATAGCAGCCGCAAAAAACATCGCCACGGATGACACCGGCAACTAACGCTAATGAGATGCAGAGTAGGCGTTCCCGTGCAAAAACCCGCGACAACACCACTTCGCAACATTCTCAACGACCAGCCAGATCGGCGATAAGATCACAAAATATGCGATAAGGCGCGTTAGCAGCAGGGAATTAACACCTGCTCTTACCTGGTATTAAGTCGGACGATAACCTGCACCAGAAATGGGAGCCCAGCCCACAGCCACACCAGAAGAACAACAGATGCCATGGAGCTACTGATAATGCAGCCGGACACCCAAGAGGGCCACAACACCCACAGCCACCCCCCCCCCCGAGGACCCACCCGCCCCGGGGCCCTACCCCGGACAAAGATATTTTACATCAACTTTACAAAATCATGAACAAAACAATTCGCCTGATGTCGCACAAGTACAACAATTAACATTCATGTGTGGTCAGAAAAAGGAGAATCATTCATTCATCTTTGAATTTCCAAACAAATCATTTTATTCAAATTTAACTCAAAACAACTATTCGGAAGAGTCATGGCGGGTCTTCTCTGGACAATCTGTAAGGCACAGCCTGCAAGACAAAATTCAAGATAAGAAGGTGTGTCATGCGCTCATCAAAGGACAGAGAGAGTGAGAAAGAGAGTGAGAAAGAAAGAGAGAGAGAGAGTGAAAGAGAGGGAGAGAGAGAAAGAGAGAGAAAGGCGGAGAGAGGGAGAAGGAGTGAGAGAAACAGAGGAAGAGAGAGAGATACGGTGAAAGGAAGAGAGGGAGAAGGAGAGAGAGAGTAACAGAGGAAGAGAGAGAGACAGTGAAAGGAAGAGAGGGAGAGAGAGTGCCGACACTGCGGACCCAGGCTTCACTGCTCACCTGCTGCCACCGGTGTGTCTCCAACCACGTGCCGGTATACACTGCAGTCCACCAGGTCCCTTATCTGAAACAGAGTCCAGATATATGAACGGCAGAGTTCATATCATTGCACATGCCATCATCTCTTGGCCGCCCCAGCGCACACAGGCTGCTGCAACCCAGCCCCTCCCGCTGCCAAGCGGTGTTTGCCCACCCCTGCGCATCCAGGCCTCACTGCTCACCTTCCGCCGCCAGCGTGTCTCCAAGAGGGCCCACCACGTGCCGGTGCAAGCTCCAAGCCCGGGGCCCGCGACCTTGGCAGCCTTCACATCATGCAGCCCCGCAGGCCACCAGGTCACACACGTGATTCTGGGTCTTGATTTCGCAATGGCAGAGATCATATCAGTGCACACGGCATCATCGCAGGCTGCACACCGCTCAGCTCTATAGGTGCCACTAACTCTGTGAATCGCGAGGCAACGCCATGTGGCGGTAGGCCCGCGCTGCCCGCTGGCTCAGGCCTACACTGCGGTCCAGCAGGGCTCACACAAATCCTTACCAGTTCGGACCGCCAGGTCGGCACCTCATCGCAGGCTGCACACCCGCTCAGCACTTAAGGTGCCCCTACCTCAGTGCACCGAAAGTCAACGTCCCGTGGCGGTAGGCACGTGCCGGCCGCAGTGTATCCGGTGCCACCAACTCTGTGCAAGGCAAGTCATGGACCCTTTATGATTGAGTCTCGTGATATGCCAGGCGGACGCAGCCATGTCACCTCCGGCAGTGGGGAAGAACTGGGACACGTAGCGTCGTCGTCGTCCCCTTTATACGTAAGCTGAGTGGGCTGGGTCGGCGTATGCCAGGCCAGCGTAGGGGTGTGAATAATTATCCCTGGGCTCTGGGCGTGGTTCATTTCTGGGCTGGACAGGAAACCAACTGATGAGTGTGTCTCTGTTGCAGTGTCTGCGCCACACGGCCCGCAATCGACAATGTTGCAATGTTGCATGCACCCGCAGGGCGGCCGCGCACGAAGGGATTGTACAAGGAGCGCAAGGCCGCTCGGGCTCTTGGCTCATGCATGCGAACTGTTGTGTGTGTATCGCTATTGGTGCACCATAAGCCTAAGGCCTAGCCTCAATTGCAGCGCGAAAGCCACACCACATTCCCAGAATGCAAGCAGTAGTCAGACTAACATTAGGGATGAAAGCTCCTTTGTCCCAATACATAAGGCGGAAGGACATCTGCACCTCCGACCTTGGTCTTGAATGCGGCAGGCACCCCCTGAGAGAGATACCATAGCAGATAATGACGACTCCCACACTACGCACAGCGCTTATGAAAGACCAACGTAGCCACATCCCACACACAGAAGTTCTTCCTCGAGGTACTCTTGCATGGAATGCCCTTGACACTTACGTACACAACAACCCATACGTCCAAACGTTGCACACACATACGACTCATTGCTCCGAGCTGTGGCATATCATCCACATAACTGCCGCAGGTCAGAAGAGTACCGGTTCTACGAGAGCCACCAACGCAATGGCAGAACTTCCCGGGCGCATGCACAACACCTGTCACGTGGAACTGTACCGTCACCGAATGCTGCCTGTTAGTGTCTGATGCATTGGTATGCATGTTGTGGCCCTTGTCTTGCCTGTACTGACACGCACATGCTAATAAAGTCTACGCAACTTCACTAGTGTTCAACTGTGATGAGTGTTGATTAGAATGACAAATCGTGTGCCTCAATGAGCATTGTCCGTACACAGGGAGGGACTGACTGACGCATTTCACTTAGGGGTGAGTTCCTATTGCCAGCTCCACCTCTGTGAGCCAGACATAGTGGTTGGGATAGTTGCTGATAGACCTGTGCTCTTACGTGTCTTCAGCAATGTGAGTATGGTGTCCATATTCTTGCCATGTGGATCAATGTGATCCATCACTACAGGCTGTGTCCACCCAGTTGAGTGTGAGTAGGTATGCGAAGAGATGTTCTGTTGTCAAATGTGATGGTGGACACTACTTTAGGCCTGCCAACGACTTTGACATTTCATACCCAGCCCTATTTCTAACATTGCGTGGGGCAAAGTTGAGGAATTGCGCGATTGTTGTTTCAGAGCAATGAGGCCACAGCTAGTGCACACATTCCCAGTCATCTCACTTCCTATGTGTGTCACGGTCAAACATGCGCATTGCTTTCATTTCCCAGGATGTACCTTTTTGGGCAATCAATGTCCTTACATTCATCCATTCGTTCATACTTGATCGATTATGGACATGACACATCTGTGTGAATTTGAATGATTTATTCACATTCGGTGGAGTGTCGCAGCTGGAGCAGTACATGGCCATGCAAACCCCACATTACATTGTAGCCCAGTGGAGGGCCAGCCAGAGTCATTTAGGGATTGACAAGTACATCGGAAGAGGAAGAGTACAGTCCGCAGTCTGATTGCTGTGTCATTGGTAAGCAAACAAAATATGGCAGTCCATGTCGAGGTCCAAGGTGAGTGTCGCAGAGTGTTTCGGGGGACAGTGGGAGGTGTTGTTACAGGGAATGATGCAGAGGGCAGAACCAAGCTGAAACAGGGCATATGGCAGAGAAGAATGCTACTGGCGCCTTCTCACTGCAAAGGTGGAATCACCCACATCTTCGTCCCCTATGTCATCTGTCTGACATGTGGGTGCTGATGTTTGGTCTGCAGCACTGTGTGCCACTGACACATCAGGGGCCGGAGATGTGTGTGTAGAAGTACCAGCAGCATTCATCAGCGACTGCCTTATTGGCAGCAATGCGATGATGAGGATCTGCAGGGCATGGAAGATCCCAACAACTTTTCACTGGTGTGCATCCATGGCAGCCATTCTTTCCGCATGCATCCGCTCCATGTTCTCCATTATCCACAGCATCTGTGCCAACTTTCGGCTGACATCGCTGAGGCCACTCTGACTAGACAGTTGTTCTCCTCTCAGAGTCATGACTCCAGCGATGTCGGGCATGGATTGTTGGACATCATGGAGCGAACTGTGGGTGTCCGTTAAGGAGTGTAAGTTGACCCTGATGGGACTTAGACACCCACGTATGTCATCTAGTTTGGCTGCCATGAGGTCAAACCCCACCCACACCTTTTCAGCCACCTCATTCTGGCAGTCTAACACATGGCCTTGGAATGCGATGTGTTCTTCAGTGAGGTGCTGGGAGCCAGCCGTGGTGGCGGGTGCTTCCTGCTGTGTGGTCTGTGCAGGGGGTGGGGTCTCCTCGATGCAGCTGGGCTGCCCTGCTCCTGGAGGTAGGTTGCCGTAGCTGTCCATGAGCTGTTGTAGGGCGTCAGTATCGAAGGTGTGGAGGTCCTCTTCATCATCACTGATGAGTTGTCTGGTCTGCTCTGCAGGAGTTGTTGATTGTACCTCTGCAATGTGAAGGGGAGATGCATTTTAACATTGTGTTGACATGTATGTTGACGCATTGTTCAAGTTTACATACAGACTGCATGACAATGTGCATTGTGACTGTTTGGGAGGAGCTGACTATTTGATGCGGGACAGTGGACATTTGAACTACATCACGGATGTGAGGTTGTACACGTACATTATCATCCCACAGTTTCCTGCTCTGCCAGATGTGATTGGCCAGTTTCTACACACAAGCGGAACCAGCTGTGTCCTCTGTTCTGTAGTGAGAGTGTTGCACTTTGTACCACATTGTCATCAATGATGTGTGCTGCATTGTGGGAGAGTCGCCCCTGCAGCTGTGATTTTGCTGCCCCATGTCCCTTTGAGGCGGTGTGCCTTTGACTTCTGTGCTTCTACAGTGCTGAGATGTTGCAGACTTGGCTAATTTTGGCTCTAGTTCAGATTTTGGACTCTTGGGCATGGTTTATGCGCAGATGTGCTGTTGACGTCAGGGGTTGTTTGCGCACGTGGATGTGTCAGAGTGTGACCTGCTCCTTTACGGATGTGTTCCACACTCAGCCACCTCAGTGTCGTGGCGTGCACCATGTCATGATAATTGGACTGCAGCCATGCTGTTCGTCATGCAGTGTCACTTGCATTGTCAGTGTGGCTCACAGACACGCAGCTATGCTGTTTTTAACACGTGTGCATGGGTTGGTTGTGAGATTGGTGCTGTGTGGGGAGGGACCCCTTAGTGCCCATAGTGGATGGGGGTCTACTTGCTGTTTGTATGTGTGCTGCAGTGTGCCAAGGGGATCAGGGACATGATCCAGAGTCATTGTGGGTGTGCAGTGTGCTCTACTTAATTGTGGATGTGTGCCATTGTGCCCATCTCCCCCCGCACCCCCAGTCCCTGTTCGGTACTCACCCTGGTGCTGTTGTGTCAGGTCATGTCGAGCAGTGTCCGGACCCCCAACTCCTGCCACCATCTCCCCACTGATGACTGTGGACACCATTTCCTCCATCTCATCCAGCTCCTGGTGTTCCGCTGGACTGCCACCTCCAGTCTGCATTGCTGCCTGATGGTTGTCAGCGAGTTTCTTCTTGGTTTTGCGCTTCGCATCATTCCAGCACCTCTTGACCTCTCCAATTGTCCTCCTCCTCACTCCGACTGCATTCACCTTGTCCAGGATGGACTGCCATATTGCATTTTTATTTGCCAATGACACGTTGGAGGTGATGTACAGTTGTTGGTGGTGTTCTATCACCTCCGTGATGATGATCCTGCTTTCCTGCGGACGGAACCTCGTCTTCCTCGTCTTCTTCACCTGGCCCTTCCGTGACCCCGAGGTCCCAGGCTGGTCCTCCTGGGGTCTTGTGGAGTTCTGGTCGTCCTCTGTGCTTGCTCCGGCTTCCTCCATGGTGCTACGCAGTTTAAATTATTTTGTTTGTGTTTTTCGGTGCTTTTGTAGTGCATTTTCCCGCATGACGCGTGGGAATTGCAGGCCTGTCGCTGGTTATCGCTGATTTTTTTATCGTGGTTGGCCACATCGCAACTTTTTTCGCGTTCGTGTTTCGCTTTTTTTTGCCGTCACGGTAATTGTATCGCGGTCATTTGACGCGTTAGCGTGAGACTATCGCATGGTACAGCCATGTTGGGAATATAACGTTAACACAGCGTTATTTTCCCGCGATAGACTGCGATGTGCAAAGTTGCGTTAAGCTAATTTTGCGGGAATTATCACACGTTCTTGAGAATATCCCCCTAAGAGTGTTAGATGTTTTTACATTAGGAGATAGCTCCACTGTCAGCAGCCTGGAACATTCATGACTGTATAAATACATTGTCTGAATCCTGATTCTGTGAGATCCTTGTAACATGAATTAAAGTTTTACGGCCCAATTACATATGAGTCGATACCAAAGCACTCCTTCTTTAGTAATCACAAAAAGTCTGCATTGTAAGATTAAGTAACAAAAAGGGGTTGAATTTATGCCATTCAAAGTATTCAACTGATCCGATATTCTATTAGCATTTACAACATCAGGCAGCCGACATGTGTTTCGTCTATGGCAACTTTTTCAAGGCTGCGAATGTATAAAGATCATACAACTAAAGTCACAATCTCGTTGTTGTAGAATATGATTTTCATAATTGATAGTACAAAACTTTTTTGGAAAGAGATAAGATACCTTAAACTGAAGGAAACACCCAGTAATAAAAGTTGGGTGGTGATAAGAAACATCTATACATGCGAAGATGCCCAGCCATGATAGTGATTTAAAAACTGAAAACTACATATTTGAAAAACATGCGTAACAATGTGTGCAAATACAACAAGTGTGGTTCAATCTTACACAAAGAGTGCTGTGATAAAGGAATATATATATATATATATATATATATATATATATATATATATATATTCACTGAAAAAACCATAGGTTTCAGGGACGTTATAGTTACAAATTAGCATTTAAAAAACCTTTGAAATTCACTGAAAAAACCATAGGTTTTAGGGACAGTTATAGTTAGTTGGACATTGCACTCGTACAAAACCCGTGAAATTCCCCGTTATAGTTAGTCCAGCTAACTATAACTCGCGCTCCGCAATGCACTGCTGATGACGTCACATATTACATCACTCATGACATGGTCAGTGACATCACTGATGACATCACTGATGACATCTCAAATGACATCACTGATGACATCACTGATGACATCATCCAGTGACTGTGTGTTTCTGTAAAGTTTAAATATTTTTAATATATATAGGAAAAGACGTATTGAAGAATGAGTGGGTGGGTAAGTGTCTGTATGGATGATTTAGTAGGTGCGTGACTGACTGTATAAGTGAGTGATTTAACTTATCTTACTGAATGCATGGGTTAGTGACTAAACTGGGTGAATGTCTGTATCCGTCTGTCTGTTGCTGTGTAAGTGGCTGCATGTGTTTGAGAATAGCTACATGAGTGTCTATATGAGTTATTGAATGCTTGTGTGAGTATCTGTATGGGTGCCTGAGTGTTTGTGTGGGAGGGGTGTGTGCAACTCTGTGCATAGATGTGTGAGTGGGTGATTCACTGGGTGGATGGTTTCAAGAGTGCATCTGTGATAGACTGTATGGGTGGGTAAGTGTGTGTAAGAGTGTGTTAGTGAGTGAATGTATGTCCCAGTGGTACATGTGTGAGTAACTACATATGTGAAAGGCAGTATATATGTGTGTTGGAGTATATAAATAGCTATAAGCAAGAGTGACTGATTGTGATAGTGGCTGTATGGATGAGTGTGTGCTTGTATCAGTGATTGTATAAGAGCGTAAGAATGTGCTAGTATTTGTATGAGTAAGTGAGCTGGTGTGTGTATAACTGTATAGGTGAGTAAATGGTAGTGTGTTTAATTATTTGCATGACTGACTAGGTGTGTGAGTACCTCTATGGATGAGTGGCGGTGTTTGAGTGTCTATATAGGAGTATGAGTGCATATGATAGTCCTGTACTGAGTGACCGTAAATATGAGTGACTGTTCGGGTGAGTGAGTGGATGTGTGCGTAGACCTAAGAATCAGTGAGTGGGTATGTAGTTATTGGTGTTGGAGTGTCTATGGTTTTGCGTATGGCAGTCTGTACTTTAGAGTGGGTGTATCAAAGGTTATATTAGGGTGTGAGAAGATGCATGAAATTATCACATGGATGATGTCATCAGTGATGTCATCAGTGATGTCATTTGAGATGTCATCAGTGATGTCATCAGTGATGTCACTGACCATGTCATGAGTGATGTAATATGTGACGTCATCAGCAGTGCATTGCGGGGCGCGAGTTATAGTTAGCTGGACTAACTATAACGGGGGAATTTCACAGGTTTTGTACGAGTGCAATGTCCAACTAACTATAACTGTCCCTAAAACCTATGGTTTTTTCAGTGAATTTCAAAGGTTTTTTAAATGCTAATTTGTAACTATAACGTCCCTGAAACCTATGGTTTTTTCAGTGAATTTCAAAGGTTTTTAAATGCCAATTTGTAACTATAACATGTCTGAAACCTACGGTTTTTTCAGTGAATTTCAAAGGTTTTGTAAATGACAATTTTTAAATGTATTAATTGTTATATAAATTTTTAAAATACTGATTTACTACATTTTTAGAAACAATTTTTTTTTACATATTTTATTATTTAAATTACATTGTAATTACATTATACATTACATTACAAAAAATACTTTCTCTTAATGAATTACTTTAGTTTAAATACTTTGCAGATAGGCAATAGACTTTTAAGTACAGTAGTTACAGTTGTTGCAATGGGCAACACATTTTCAAACACAATGCAACATTCAGCTCAATGTGAATTTCTAGTTAAATGCGATTAGTTACTTTATGGATTACTTTTCTAACCACAGGACTGGATCCTAGATTCAGTCCTGGGACATCTCCTGTAAACAGTTGAGTAAAAGCGTTTTGGTTACAGTCGTGATTTTTAAGGAATATTATTGTATTTTAAAAGTTGACACTTTGAAACTTTTTCTCATAGAATCACCAATGTTATCCTATGGAAGGAAATTCACTTAGCAGGTAAAAACTGTTATCGTTACTTTTTCTTACTCAGTGTTGGATCCTGGATCCAGCACTGGTGCATCTCCTGTAAACAGTTGAAAGAATGCGTTTAAGTCATACTGTCGATTTTTAAGGAATATTTGTAGTTTGTGAAAATCAACACTTTGAAACTTTTTTGCTGAAAACTAGTCAATGTTAGCCTATGAAGGAAATTCAAGTTACCGGTAAGTACGGTTAAAATTACTTTTGAGGATCAGTACTGGGCTGAAACATGCAGCACTGAGGTCTCTGCTGATAACAGGTGAGTAAATCGGAATTCGTATTTTGGCTGATTTTAGAGGAATATTTTAAAGTTCCAAAACTCCACACTTAGAAGAATTTCCAAGTGAAACCAGTCAATGTTAGCCTATGGAAGGAAATTCAAGTTACTGGTAAGTACGGTTAAAATTACTTTTCAGGACCAGTACTGGGCTGAAAGATGCAGCACTGAGCTCTCTCCTGATAACAGGTGAGTAAATCAGAATTCGGATTTCGGCTGATTTTAGAGGAATATTTGTATGTTTCAAAAATCAACACTTAGAAGAATTTCCAAGTGAAACCAGTCAATGTTAGCCTATGAAGGAAATTCAAGTTACCGGTAAGTACGGTTAAAATTACTTTTCAGGATCAGTACTGGGCTGAAAGATGCAGCACTGAGGTCTCTCCTGATAACAGGTGAGTAAATCGGAATTCGTATTTCGGCTGATTTTAGAGGAATATTTTAAAGTTCCAAAACTCCACACTTAGAAGAATTTCCAAGTGAAACCAGTCAATGTTAGCCTATGAAGGAAATTCAAGTTACCGGTAAGTATGGTTAAAATTACTTTTCAGGATCAGTACTGGGCTTAAAGATGCAGCACTGAGGTCTCTCCTGATAACAGGTGAGTAAATCGGAATTCGTATTTCGGCTGATTTTAGAGGAATATTTTAAAGTTCCAAAACTCCACACTTAGAAGAATTTCCAAGTGAAACCAGTCAATGTTAGCCTATGAAGGAAATTCAAGTTACCGGTAAGTACGGTTAAAATTACTTTTCAGGACCAGTACTGGGCTGAAAGATGCAGCACTGAGGTCTCTCCTGATAACAGGTGAGTAAATCGGAATTCGTATTTCGGCTGATTTTAGAGGAATATTTTAAAGTTCCAAAACTCCACACTTAGAAGAATTTCCAAGTGAAACCAGTCAATGTTAGCCTATGGAAGGAAATTCAAGTTACTGGTAAGTACGGTTAAAATTACTTTTCAGGACCAGTACTGGGCTGAAAGATACAGCACTGAGGTCTCTCCTTATAACAGGTGAGTAAATCGGAATTCCTATTTCGGCTGATTTTAGAGGAATATTTGCACAATGGTGAAGGGAGGGGCGGGGCCTGAGGTGACATCTTTGCAAACGCGCCCCGTGGCGCGTTTTAAGTTGGGGGATTAAGTCCCCTTGAATCCTGAGGGTCCCTAGGGGCCAACTAGACCACCAGGAACCTCCAATATGCGCCAGGGGCTGCGTTGCAGAGACGTGTAGAGAGGCCACACCCTTTTACACCTCTCTGCAACGCAGCTCTGTGGCGCATTCTGGATGTACCTGTTGGGCTAGTTGGCCCCAGGGACCCTCAGGATTGAAGGGATTTAATTCCCCATCTTAAAACGCGCCACGGGGCCTGTTTGCACACATGTCACCTGAAGCCCCGCCCCTCCCTTCACCACTGTGCAAACGCGCCCCGTGGCGCGTTTTAAGTTGGGGGATTAAGTCCCCTTGAATCCTGAGGGTCCCCGGAGTCCAACTAGCCCACCATATACCTCCAAAAGCGCCACAGAGCTGCGTTGCAGAGAGGTGTAAAAGGGGCGTGGCCTCTGTACACCTCTCTGCAAGGCAGCCCCTGGCGCATACTGGAGGTACCTGGTGGGCTAGTTGGCCCCCAGGGACCCCCAGTATTCAAGGGAATTCGTTCCCCTCTGCAAAGCGCGCCAGGGGCGCGTTTGCAGAGTGGTGAAGGAAGGGGCGGGGCCTGCGGGCCCGATCGTTTTTTTTTTTTCTCCCCTGAAGGGGGCTGTGTGTCCCCCTTCCTTTTTCTTTTTTGGGCCCTGGGGACCCCATCCCCCAGGGCCTTACCCCTTTTTAAATTACCTTAAAAAAAAAAAACGGGAAGGGGGCCGCGTGGCCCCCTTCCCTGGGCCTGTATTGGCCCCGGGGACCCCATCCCCGGGGCATGGCCTCTATATTTATTTTTTGAGGGGGCAGCATGGCCCCCTCCTCTGGCCATTTTAAGGCCCCGGGGACCCCATCTCCCGGGGCCGGCCTTTCCATTTTTTTTTTTTTTTTAATTTTTCTCTTTTTTGGGGAGGGCTGGCCCTCTCCGTTGGGGACTGTGGGGGGGTCCCCAATCCCCCCACAGTCCCGCCGGCTCCCACGTCCCTTGGGAGCCGGCATTGCTATTCCACATGGGGAGCAGCTGACATGCTGCTCCCCATGTGGAAAAGCAATCGCTTTGGATATTGGAAGGAGAGCAAGTTTCCCTGCTCTCTCTTCCAATATCCAAAGCAGTTTGCTATGGCAGGACGGGAGCCGCGAGGCTCCGTCCTGCCATAGCAAACTACAGTGTCCCGGGGGTAGGCACCCGGGACACTGCAGGAGCCGGCCCTGGGGGTGGTGGTCCCCAGGGCCATCAAGGGCTCCAGGAGGGGGCCGCGCGGCCCCCTCCCATTCAGTACACAGCCCCGGGGAGGTGGTGGTCCCCGGGGCTCTGGGGTCCGTAACGGACCCCCATATTAAAATGTTTAGTGCCCCGGGAGGTGGTGGTCCCGGGTCGTGTGGGGGCTGGAGCCCCCCCACACAGGTTTAATAATTATAAAAAAAGCCCCGGGGAGGTGGTGGTCCTCGGGGCTGCGGGAGGGCTCAGAGCCCTCCCGCACCATTTTTAAAAAAGCCCCGGGGGTGGCGGTCCCCGGGGCTTGGGGGCCTTTGAGGCCCCCACACATTAAATTATCCCCCCACCATGCCCCCGGGACTTGGGCCACCCGGGGCCAATTAACATCGAGCGCGGAGACCGCGCTTCGATTTTTTTCGGCAGGATTCGCGCACCCTGAGCGCATCCTGCCGATTTTTAAAAAAATCTTATTTTTTGCCCAGGGGGTCTTTGTGGGACCCCCTGAGCAAACCTAGGGGGTCAGGGTGTTTCTACCCTGCCCCCTTTGTGCGCTTTGCGCACTTGTTTCTGTCCCTCGGTTCTACCGAGGGACAAAATGGCTGCCAACATTTCCTGAATCGGAATGTTGACAGCCAGCTGACAGCCAATTAACATGCATCTCGTGATCGGGAGGGTACGCGGACCCTACTCGGCCATAGATATCACTAACTTTTTACTTTTCAAAATGCTTTTTCTGCCCAGGGGTCCTTGTGGGACCCCCTGAGCAGACCTAGGGGGTCAGGGTGTTTCTACCCTGCCCCCTTTGTGCGTTCTGCGCACTTGTTTCTGTCCCTCGGTTCTACCTAGGGATAAAATGGCTGCCAACACTTCCTGATTTGGAGTGTTGACAGCCAATTAGCATGCAGCTCGTGATCGGGAGGGTGCGCGAATCCGACGCGGCCATAGATATATATGTGATTTTCCTTTTGATTTTCACAGGAACTACTGAACGGATTTACACCATTTAACAAAAAGGGTTCTTTCTGAACCAAGAACTACCTCTTTGCCAAATTTGGTGTAATTCCGTTCAGCAGTTCGGGCTGTAGCCGTGTCTAAAGTTTCCTATGGGAAAATGCATGGGGAAAACACGTTTTGGGACCCCCCTTTTTCTCGGCCCCCGCTTGACGAATCCCCCGAGACTTTCAGGGTAGGAGCGGACCGGAGCGGGCCACAAAGTTTGAAAATTTCGCGAAGATACGTCAACCGGCAAGAGAGTTATTTCAAATAGAATGTCGCGGATTTCCTATGGATAATAGGTTGTAACTATAACTATCTACTGGCGACCGCCAGTAGATAATATATATATATATATATATATATATATATATATATATATATAGTGAAAAGTAGTCCATAGTGCCCCTATAGCTATGTCCATTGGATTGAAAGTCAAAGTCACAAAATAGGTGTACCTAAAACTCAAAAAGCTAGGTCTAGTAATTCTGTCCAAAATATGGCAGTGTAGTAGCATAGCGAAACAATGGTATTTTGCAAGTGAAATAGTAGAAGGGAAAGTGTAAAGGTATGAGTCACGGAGAGGAGTATAATATCTCTTTACTGAGTGGTACACCAAATTGAATAACAGACTTACTGAGCTGTATGTAAATGCGGAAAGTGTATAAGCTGGTAGAAAGCACGCCAGAAAGTATTGAAAGAGAGGAGACAGTGGTAAGCTCCCACCTGTATGGATCAACGAGAAGGGGTGAGTGGATCCACTGTGAAAAGGGGCAGTTGATGAACACCGAGAAGTAGTCATGTGTAAAAGAAAAATGGAAAGAAGACTACCCTCCTGTCAGGCAAGTTGCAGTCGCATGTTAGATCAGTATCTGTATGTATAAAGAAGATGGAGTGAACAGTTCCATTGTAAAAGGTTAAAGTTAAAAAAGTGTTAAGAAGATTAACAATATTGACCTAAGTAAAGTGTAAAATACCTGTAGCAGCATGCGGGTAAGGTTTAAGTGTGTCAAACATTCTATGCAGTTTGTAAATGCCCAGAAATAGCCACATCTAAATGAAAATGAAAAGAAGACTACCCTCCTGTGAGGCAAAGTGTAGTCGCCGTGTTAGATCAGTATTCGTATCAGATGATTGAGTAAAGAAGTACAAAACCACATTATAGTAAGCAGCGGCCAAGCAAAGAATGCATTCTATTCCAGAATAATTTAAACATAGTGGAAGCAAAGTGTAAAATATTATGTGTGACTTATGCAAACAAAAAGAGAGTATGACTCTTTAGGTGAAGTAAGGCCGGCACTTTCAGCAAATCTTAATGTCTAATGTATGGTAAGCAATATTAAAATGTCTAGTGTCAAATGGTAAATAGACAAAACAGTAACAGAAAGAAACCAAAAAGAGGGGGCTCCCACGTTAGAGTTTTTCTAACAAGTCTGATATATGCAAAACCAAAGGACAAATAGGTGGTGGGGTTTAGAATGCGCAATATGGTTTACCCTAATATTAGTCAAAACCCATCATCCATTAGACTGCTCTTTAAGGACATCAAACAACGACCACCTGACGTTGTTAAATAGGTGAAGACAATGTCAACACACATATAAAGTCAAACAGAATAAATGTCCTGAGCAATATTCCTATTTGCACCATCAATAAATCCACAATGGTCTTCTTCAGTGTTCTTTATTTTTCAAATCAGATGAGTATTTCAATTTTCATTTTCATTGTTTCCACAACTGATAGCCACACAAATGCCAACACGTGTTTCGTCTTATATGGGCTTTCACCCAAGACTTCCTCAGGGCTATAATAAACAGATATAGAAGACCTCATTATACTCAAAATGAAACAAATTAACTATAATCATCACCACTATCACCCAAGATAGTGAGACAGCAGAAAAGTGAATAGAAAAGGATAAAGAAAAACCAAACCACCCTAACGTAAATATTAAATCAACTTAACTACAAATTCCATGTGAAAAAGAAGGTGAAACCAAAATTACACCCACAAGGCAAAGAGCATAACACAAAAACAAAAGAAATAAATCATCAAAAGTGTATAAAGATCATAGAGAAATCAACACAGAAATAAAACCAACCACTAATCCCATTGTGCAAATAAAGAGTTCGGTGTGTCGCATAATAAGGACTCACCACGGTCACTTATTATCCAAATGAATTAGAAACCGGGATGTCTGCTTATAAACGAGATATAGCACTTGCAACAATTAAAAACCCTGCAATAAAACAAAATCAATGCAATATTTAATAATATTTAATAATTACCCCTAAATTGCAAACAACCAACTTTCAGTTACTGACCACGAATAAGAAAAGGAAGAAAAAGACTCAGGCTTACCAAAAGAAATATCATTCTTTTAGAAGCCATTCCATACGTTCCAGCAGCGACAATCTTATCAGTATGTTGCAGACACGTATAATATACAGTATTCTAAAACGCCAAAAATGCAAACTGTTACTTCATATGTTTAAAAATGCTCCTAAAATATCCTAACAGAACCAAATGTTTTATACAATCCTAAAGCATCTACTATAAGGCACCCAAAATTATTGAGATATAAAGTTAAGAACTTATCTAGCAACAAATATATGCGCTAAACACCGCTATAGCGCAGAATTAGACATGTTACTTATAGTAATTATTAACGAATATTCACTGGCAATTCGTCTTTATCAGCCAGTATACTTCCGTATCTAAAGTTCACCTTATATCACACCGAGCCATATATATGCGTATTACTAATCCACTAAGACCCGCTACCGGCAACTAAATTACCCAGACAGTCCACAGCGCAGTCTGTGTTCACAATTTAAGTCGTAACCCCAGTCTCAAACCTTTTTAAGAGATCTCAAAGTTCTTTTTTTTTTTAAAAATAACCACTAATCATTTTATAAGTCCAGAACTTGAAAACAAAAAAGAAAAGACTAAAATTCTAACCACAAATCCATCCCGATCTTACTGTATAAAGAAGAAAAATAAATATCCGTTTCACGGAGAGTACTCCGTCTAAAAGTCGGCGTTCAGCTCAGGCGCCATCTTGAAATGTCTATATATATATAGCCTCACTAATGTGCACAAACGACGTACTATTACATGTCGTCGTCAACCAACAAGCAAATAAAGCGCCATTTTAGAGTGGAGGATAAAACCAAAACTTTAAAAGTCCATCGTGTCAATGGTACCAACTATCCCTAATATATGCGTACATACGCAAAATTAGCAACAACCTTTTAGAAATTAATCACCAAGGTCGTAACATTACTTTCGTATTTCTTTTTACAGGAACCCAAATCCATAATAACAAGCAAAGTAATTCCTTTTTAGTCCAGCGTACATAATACCAGCTGTCCCTAATAGGTGCATGCATTAATTCTAATACCGGACCCCAGATCGATAGTAACGAGCTATCTCTATTTTAAAATACTAGTGCTAATACTGTGCATACTATATCTCCTTCAGTAATTAAAAAGAATTAGATACTGTGACACTAATATAGTGAGGAAAGAGAGGGGGTGAATAATATAAAAAAGAGAGGAAAAGTGTAACATGCTTCCTACTCCAATTCCCAAGACCATAATCGACATTTGTACAAATCTCCACATCAGTGTTTTCTCATCAGATTACCCACATTAAATTCTCTTTTTGATTCATATGTATATAATACCGACAAACATATAGTACAAATATTGGATAAGTGTAGACACTCTATCAATAAAGAACAATTTGAATATAAACAGTATAATTGTAACACAATTACATTTCCAAACAAATGTCATGTGACAAATTTCTAGAAGTTACTTTTCATCCATACAGCAGACACATTGAATATGAACATAAGGTACACCTCATCTCCGAGGCTGATTCTAAGTGCCAAGAAAGTACTGAAGTTCTGAATCAATATTAATGCCTTGCCCAACCGCATGTAATTTTAAAATCCAGCGTGCTTCCCGTTGGCGTAATCTAAGCTCTCTATTTCCACCCCTGATGTCATTTGGGATCGATTCAATACCATGAAAAGCAAAGGATAATTTTGCACTTTGGACTTGACACTCTAATGCATGGGTCACTATAGGATATCGTAGGTCTCTATTCCTCAGAGCTCTAAAATGTTCAGACATGCGTTCTCTTAGACATCTTATGGTACTGCCAATGTATATCTTAGTGCAATCACATATAATTGCATACACTACATATTTAGTAGAGCAGTCGATATGCTGGTTTACCTGAAATTTTATTGATCCATTGTACTGAAAGTCTAACTTTTTATGTATGGCAAATTTGCACATACTGCAGTTGCCACATTTAAATGATCCCTTATTTAAGGTGTGTAGCCATGTAGGTTCTCTCAATTTTTGTATAGGGTAGCTCGGACTGACAATGTTACGTACAGTTCTACCTTTACGATAAACAATACTAGGGTAACTCTTAATGTAGGGACATAAACTGGGATCAGATGTTAAGAGATGCCAGTGTTTTTTAAAATATTGAAAATCTTGTATGACCATGGATGAAAATTCGTTATCAGTTTTAAACTAGATGATATTTTAGGGTCCCTATTGATTTGTGTTTTCATACTCAGAGTGTCAGTTCTTGAGAGTCTTGTGGCCCTATCTTTAGCTTTGTGAATTATCTTTTTGTCATAACCTCTAGCGAGGAATCTAGACTCCATGTCTTGAGAGCAAATCTTAAAGTCCACGTCATTGCTACAATTCCTGCGGGCTCATAAAATTCCCCATAGGGGATGGCATTCACCTGTGACCTAGGATGTGCACTCGTCGAGTGCAATATTGCATTGCAGGACGTACTCTTCCTGTATAATTTGCATTTGATTTTGTCAGCTTCCACAATTAGATCCAAATCCAAAAACACAATGCTCTTTTTGCTGTGCAACATAGTGAAAGATACATTGTATACATTATCATTCAAATATTCAAAAAATTCACACAAATCCTTTTCACTTCCTGTCCAAATTAGTAGACAGTCATCAATATATCTACCGTAATAGACTATATACTCCTGCCACCTTGTCCCAGATTGGCCCCAGATATGCCCCGCCTCAAACCTGCCCATAAAGAGGCAGGCAAAAGACGGCGCAAATCTGGAACCCATCGCGGTTCCACAAAGTTGATGGTACCAATCCTGTTTATATAAAAAAACATTATGTTCAAGAATCATACGTGACATACTAATGAGCATTTCCGAGTGTTCTAACAGCTCCACAGGTCTTTTGAACAAATAATATTCAAGGGCAGAAAGGCCCTGATCATGGCCAATGTTGGTGTATAATGAAACCACGTCTAGTGTCACTAGAGTCATGGAGTCATCCCAATTAAAATCCATAAGTATGTTCAAAACGTGTTTTGTATCTCTAATGGTCGATGGTAAATTGGCAACATAAGGCTGTAAAAAGGTGTCTACGAACTCTGAAATCCTCTCTGTAGGGCCCCCTATTCCAGAAACAATTGGTCTCCCCGGTGGTGTAGTAGCATGTTTGTGAATTTTTGGGAGTGTGTACAAACAGGGAAAACGGGGTTTATCAATTAAGAGATATCTATATTCGTCATCATTTATCAGGCCTCTTTCATACCATCTCTTTAAATCCATATTGACCATTTTTTTGATGTTAAAAATTGGGTTATTTAAAAAAATTTGTAACATCGGGCATTAGATAGTTGTCCCAGAATCTCATCATCATACATAGTACTATCCATTATAATAATATTGCCGCCCTTGTCGGCTTCACGAATAGTAATTTCAGCATTATTTCGTAATTCATTCAATGCCCTTTGTTCACCTGTGGTGAGATTATTTACATATAACCCAGACTTCTTATTTTTCATAATCTCTTCACATTTGTCAAGATCGTTGTTAACAATTTTATAAAACACTTCAATATTGTTACCACTGGGTAATTGTGGTGTCCAGAGTGACTTAGGCTTCAAGCCACTATCAATACTAAAATCGGTGCTACATTCCAAATCTGCTAGCACCCGTTGCATAAGAACCGGATCATGTTCGTTCTCTGTGATAGATAACAATAAAACAGTATCACGAATGTCCTGTATAGATTGATCACCCATCATAACATTGCTAGCAGTTGGTTTATTTGGAACAGGATTATTTGCAAAGTACTTTTTCAATTTGAGGTTACGTGCAAATTTATACAGGTCTATTTTTACATCAGACATATCACATTTTGACGTGGGACAAAAGTTCATTCCCTTACCAAGGACAGAATACATGTCTTTTGACAATGTTACTTTCGATAAGTTAATAACCTTTATATCCTCTACTCCAATGGCACCTGTTATTTGTTCTTGTTCCATGAACGAGTTTCCATTCCCTCACTGACTCTTTGATTTACTTCTCCCCCTCCTCCCTCTTTTTGTCTTCCTCTGGTTTCCTCCCTTTGTCTTATATTGGATTCTTTGTTTCCCATGCGAATCAGTTGGACTTCCCGTAAAAAGTATTGGTCATATTAGAACCTGATGCTCCCTCAACTCTGCCTTCCTCGCTGTTTATAGAAATATTACTTGAAGATGTTATACTTGGACCAGAGATTATGGAGGATTTACTACCAACCCTTTGCAAGTTGGTTTTAACCAGGTTATCAAACCTTTTAGCAAAGGTGAATACCCTTCCGTTTGAGTAGTCTACCTCGTCACGTTTCAGCTTACGTGCTTTTCGCTCTTTTATGTCATCCTCAAATTTCTCAAGTATCTCTTCAAGGATAACATAATTCTTTTTAGTGGCATCTGCCAGATTCAGATCTAAAATCTCTTTCTCCAATGCATCAATTTCCTCAATAACTTTCAACACTTTTCTATCGGCATTCTCAATTAAAATATTCATTAACCGCATTGAGTTGCCAGTTAACTCCTTTTCCCACAACAAAAGTAAATCCTCCTCCAGGTCGTCGTAAGTCGGAAAAATAGTAGAGCGCAAGCCTCGTGGTACTCGTTCTAGCCTTAAATATTCCTTCAGGGTGGCTCCGTCCCACCATTTTGCTATTTCCATTTTCCTTAATTTTTCAAGTCTGGTAAAATTAGATTTCAGACCTTCATTTGGTCTACTTACCCCATGTGTGACCGCTTTATTAACGGACACTCCTGCATGGAGGTTTTTGAAAAGGTCTTCGGCAACCTTAATTCTATTGTTTCTAGAACACATGATTTTTTCAAAAATAATCAAAACCTAAGTAGGTGGACAATACCAAATGCTGCAACCCCAATTTAGCAAAACCAAAGGACAAATAGGTGGTGGGGTTTAGAATGCGCAATATGGTTTACCCTAATATTAGTCAAAACCCATCATCCATTAGACTGCTCTTTAAGGACATCAAACAACGACCACCTGACGTTGTTAAATAGGTGAAGACAATGTCAACACACATATAAAGTCAAACAGAATAAATGTCCTGAGCAATATTCCTATTTGCACCATCAATAAATCCACAATGGTCTTCTTCAGTGTTCTTTATTTTTCAAATCAGATGAGTATTTCAATTTTCATTTTCATTGTTTCCACAACTGATAGCCACACAAATGCCAACACGTGTTTCGTCTTATATGGGCTTTCACCCAAGACTTCCTCAGGGCTATAATAAACAGATATAGAAGACCTCATTATACTCAAAATGAAACAAATTAACTATAATCATCACCACTATCACCCAAGATAGTGAGACAGCAGAAAAGTGAATAGAAAAGGATAAAGAAAAACCAAACCACCCTAACGTAAATATTAAATCAACTTAACTACAAATTCCATGTGAAAAAGAAGGTGAAACCAAAATTACACCCACAAGGCAAAGAGCATAACACAAAAAACAAAAGAAATAAATCATCAAAAGTGTATAAAGATCATAGAGAAATCAACACAGAAATAAAACCAACCACTAATCCCATTGTGCAAATAAAGAGTTCGGTGTGGCGCATAATAAGGACTCACCACGGTCACTTATTATCCAAATGAATTAGAAACCGGGATGTCTGCTTATAAACGAGATATAGCACTTGCAACAATTAAAAACCCTGCAATAAAACAAAATCAATGCAATATTTAATAATATTTAATAATTACCCCTAAATTGCAAACAACCAACTTTCAGTTACTGACCACGAATAAGAAAAGGAAGAAAAAGACTCAGGCTTACCAAAAAGAAATATCATTCTTTTAGAAGCCATTCCATACGTTCCAGCAGCGACAATCTTATCAGTATGTTGCAGACACGTATAATATACAGTATTCTAAAATGCCAAAAATGCAAACTGTTACTTCATATGTTTAAAAATGCTCCTAAAATATCCTAACAGAACCAAATGTTTTATACAATCCTAAAGCATCTACTATAAGGCACCCAAAATTATTGAGATATAAAGTTAAGAACTTATCTAGCAACAAATATATGCGCTAAACACTGCTATAGCGCAGAATTAGACATGTTACTTATAGTAATTATTAACGAATATTCACTGGCAATTCGTCTTTATCAGCCAGTATACTTCCGTATCTAAAGTTCACCTTATATCACACCGAGCCATATATATGCATATTACTAATCCACTAAGACCCGCTACCGGCAACTAAATTACCCAGACAGTCCACAGCGCAGTCTGTGTTCACAATTTAAGTCGTAACCCCAGTCTCAAACCTTTTAAGAGATCTCAAAGTTTTTTTTTTAAAAAAATAACCACTAATCATTTTATAAGTCCAGAACTTTAAAACAAAAAGAAAAAGACTAAAATTCTAACCACAAATCCATCCCGATCTTACCGTATAAAGAAGAAAAAGAAATATCCGTTTCACGGAGAGTACTCCGTCTAAAATTCGGCGTTCAGCTCAGGCGCCATCTTGAAATGTCTATATATATATAGCCTCACTAATGTGCACAAACGACGGACTATTACATGTCGTCGTCAACCAACAAGCAAATAAAGCGCCATTTTAGAGTGGAGGATAAAACCAAAACTTTAAAAGTCCATCGTGTCAATGGTACCAACTATCCCTAATATATGCGTACATACGCAAAATTAGCAACAACCTTTTAGAAATTTATCACCAAGGTCGTAACATTACTTTCGTATTTCTTTTTACAGGAACCCAAATCCATAATAACAAGCAAAGTAATTCCTTTTTAGTCCAGCGTACATAATACCAGCTGTCCCTAATAGGTGCATGCATTAATTCTAATACCGGACCCCAGATCGATAGTAACGAGCTATCTCTATTTTAAAATACTAGTGCCAATACTGTGCATACTATATCTCCTTCAGTAATTAAAAAGAATTAGATACTGTGACACTAATATAGTGAGGAAAGAGAGGGGGTGAATAATATAAAAAAGAGAGGAAAAGTGTAACATGCTTCCTACTCCAATTCCCAAGACCATAATCGACATTTGTACAAATCTCCACATCAGTGTTTTCTCATCAGATTACCCACATTAAATTCTCTTTTTGATTCATATGTATATAATACCGACAAACATATAGTACAAATATTGGATAAGTGTAGACACTCTATCAATAAAGAACAATTCGAATATAAACAGTATAATTGTAACACAATTACATTTCCAAACAAATGTCATGTGACAAATTTCTAGAAGTTACTTTTCATCCATACAGCAGACACATTGAATATGAACATAAGGTACACCTCATCTGCGAGGCTGATTCTAAGTGCCAAGAAAGTACTGAAGTTCTGAATCAATATTAATGCCTTGCCCAACCGCATGTAATTTTAAAATCCAGCGTGCTTCCCGTTGGCGTAATCTAAGCTCTCTATTTCCACCCCTGATGTCATTTGGGATCGATTCAATACCATGAAAAGCAAAGGATAATTTTGCACTTTGGACTTGACACTCTAATGCATGGGTCACTATAGGATATCGTAGGTCTCTATTCCTCAGAGCTCTAAAATGTTCAGACATGCGTTCTCTTAGACATCTTATGGTACTGCCAATGTATATCTTAGTGCAATCACATATAATTGCATACACTACATATTTAGTAGAGCAGTCGATATGCTGGTTTACCTGAAATTTTATTGATCCATTGTACTGAAAGTCTAACTTTTTATGTATGGCAAATTTGCACATACTGCAGTTGCCACATTTAAATGATCCCTTATTTAAGGTGTGTAGCCATGTAGGTTCTCTCAATTTTTGTATAGGGTAGCTCGGACTGACAATGTTACGTACAGTTCTACCTTTACGATAAACAATACTAGGGTAACTCTTAATGTAGGGACATAAACTGGGATCAGATGTTAAGAGATGCAAGTGTTTTTTAAAATATTGAAAATCTTGTATGACCATGGATGAAAATTTGTTATCAGTTTTAAACTAGATGATATTTTAGGGTCCCTATTGATTTGTGTTTTCATACTCAGAGTGTCAGTTCTTGAGAGTCTTGTGGCCCTATCTTTAGCTTTGTGAATTATCTTTTTGTCATAACCTCTAGCGAGGAATCTAGACTCCATGTCTTGAGAGCAAATCTTAAAGTCCACGTCATTGCTACAATTCCTGCGGGCTCTATAAAATTCCCCATAGGGGATGGCATTCACCTGTGACCTAGGTTGTGCACTCGTCGAGTGCAATATTGCATTGCAGGACGTACTCTTCCTGTATAATTTGCATTTGATTTTGTCAGCTTCCACAATTAGATCCAAATCCAAAAACACAATGCTCTTTTTGCTGTGCAACATAGTGAAAGATACATTGTATACATTATGATTCAAATATTCAAAAAATTCATACAAATCCTTTTCACTTCCTGTCCAAATCAGTAGACAGTCATCAATATATCTACCGTAATAGACTATATACTCCTGCCACCTTGTCCCAGATTGGCCCCAGATATGCCCCGCCTCAAACCTGCCCATAAAGAGGCAGGCAAAAGACGAGCGCAAATCTGGAACCCATCGCGGTTCCACAAAGTTGTTGGTACCAATCCTGTTTATATAAAAAAACATTATGTTCAAGAATCATACGTGACATACTAATGGGCATTTCCGAGTGTTCTAACAGCTCCACAGGTCTTTTGAACAAATAATATTCAAGGGCAGAAAGGCCCTGATCATGGCCAATGTTGGTGTATAATGAAACCACGTCTAGCTGACAAAATCAAATGCAAATTATACAGGAAGAGTACGTCCTGCAATGCAATATTGCACTCGACGAGTGCACATCCTAGGTCACAGGTGAATGCCATCCCCTATGGGGAATTTTATAGAGCCCGCAGGGAATTGTAGCAATGACGTGGACTTTAAGATTTGCTCTCAAGACATGGAGTCTAGATTCCTCGCTAGAGGTTATGACAAAAGATAATTCACAAAGCTAAAGATAGGGCCACAAGACTCTCAAGAACTGACACTCTGAGTATGAAAACACAAATCAATAGGGACCCTAAAATATCATCTAGTTTAAAACTGATAACAAATTTTCATCCATGGTCATACAAGATTTTCAATATTTTAAAAAACACTGGCATCTCTTAACATCTGATCCCAGTTTATGTCCCTACATTAAGAGTTACCCTAGTATTGTTTATCGTAAAGGTAGAACTGTACGTAACATTGTCAGTCCGAGCTACCCTATACAAAAATTGAGAGAACCTACATGGCTACACACCTTAAATAAGGGATCATTTAAATGTGGCAACTGCAGTATGTGCAAATTTGCCATACATAAAAAGTTAGACTTTCAGTACAATGGATCAATAACATTTCAGGTAAACCAGCATATCGACTGCTCTACTAAATATGTAGTGTATGCAATTATATGTGATTGCACTAAGATATACATTGGCAGTACCATAAGATGTCTAAGAGAACGCATGTCTGAACATTTTAGAGCTCTGAGGAATAGAGACCTACGATATCCTATAGTGACCCATGCATTAGAGTGTCAAGTCCAAAGTGCAAAATTATCCTTTGCTTTCATGGTATTGAATCGATCCCAAATGACATCAGGGGTGGAAATAGAGAGCTTAGATTACGCCAACGGGAAGCACGCTGGATTTTAAAATGACATGCGGTTGGGCAAGGCATTAATATTGATTCAGAACTTCAGTACTTTCTTGGCACTTAGAATCAGCCTCGCAGATGAGGTGTACCTTATGTTCATATTCAATGTGTCTGCTGTATGGATGAAAAGTAACTTCTAGAAATTTGTCACATGACATTTGTTTGGAAATGTAATTGTGTTACAATTATACTGTTTATATTCGAATTGTTCTTTATTGATAGAGTGTCTACACTTATCCAATATTTGTACTATATGTTTGTCGGTATTATATACATATGAATCAAAAAAGAGAATTTAATGTGGGTAATCTGATGAGAAAACACTGATGTGGAGATTTGTACAAATGTCGATTATGGTCTTGGGAATTGGAGTAGGAAGCATGTTACACTTTTCCTCTCTTTTTATATTATTCACCCCTCTCTTTCCTCACTATATTAGTGTACAGTATCTAATTCTTTTTAATTACTGAAGGAGATATAGTATGCACAGTATTGGCACTAGTATTTTAAAATAGAGATAGCTCGTTACTATCGATCTGGGGTCCGGTATTAGAATTAATGCATGCACCTATTAGGGACAGCTGGTATTATGTACGCTGGACTAAAAGGAATTACTTTGCTTGTTATTATGGATTTGGGTTCCTGTAAAAAGAAATACGAAAGTAATGTTACGACCTTGGTGATTAATTTCTAAAAGGTTGTTGCTAATTTTGCGTATGTACGCATATATTAGGGATAGTTGGTACCATTGACACGATGGACTTTTAAAGTTTTGGTTTTATCCTCCACTCTAAAATGGCGCTTTATTTGCTTGTTGGTTGACGACGACATGTAATAGTCCGTCGTTTGTGCACATTAGTGAGGCTATATATATATAGACATTTCAAGATGGCGCCTGAGCTGAACGCCGACTTTTAGACGGAGTACTCTCCGTGAAACGGATTTTTCTTTTTCTTCTTTATACGGTAAGATCGGGATGGATTTGTGGTTAGAATTTTAGTCTTTTCTTTTTTGTTTTAAAGTTCTGGACTTATAAAATGATTAGTGGTTATTTTTAAAAAAAAAGAACTTTGAGATCTCTTAAAAGGTTTGAGACTGGGGTTACGACTTAAATTGTGAACACAGACTGCGCTGTGGACTGTCTGGGTAATTTAGTTGCCGGTAGCGGGTCTTAGTGGATTAGTAATATGCATATATATGGCTCGGTGTGATATAAGGTGAACTTTAGATACGGAAGTATACTGGCTGATAAAGACGAATTGCCAGTGAATATTCGTTAATAATTACTATAAGTAACATGTCTAATTCTGCGCTATAGCAGTGTTTAGCGCATATATTTGTTGCTAGATAAGTTCTTAACTTTATATCTCAATAATTTTGGGTGCCTTATAGTAGATGCTTTAGGATTGTATAAAACATTTGGTTCTGTTAGGATATTTTAGGAGCATTTTTAAACATATGAAGTAACAGTTTGCATTTTTGGCGTTTTAGAATACTGTATATTTTACGTGTCTGCAACATACTGATAAGATTGTCGCTGCTAGAACGTATGGAATGGCTTCTAAAAGAATGATATTTCTTTTTGGTAAGCCTGAGTCTTTTTCTTCCTTTTCTTATTCGTGGTCAGTAACTGAAAGTTGGTTGTTTGCAATTTAGGGGTAATTATTAAATATTATTAAATATTGCATTGATTTTGTTTTATTGCAGGGTTTTTAATTGTTGCAAGTGCTATATCTCGTTTATAAACAGACATCCCGGTTTCTAATTCATTTGGATAATAAGTGACCGTGGTGAGTCCTTATTATGCGACACACCGAACTCTTTATTTGCACAATGGGATTAGTGGTTGGTTTTATTTCTGTGTTGATTTCTCTATGATCTTTATACACTTTTGATGATTTATTTCTTTTGTTTTTTGTGTTATGCTCTTTGCCTTGTGGGTGTAATTTTGGTTTCACCTTCTTTTTCACATGGAATTTGTAGTTAAGTTGATTTAATATTTACGTTAGGGTGGTTTGGTTTTTCTTTATCCTTTTCTATTCACTTTTCTGCTGTCTCACTATCTTGGGTGATAGTGGTGATGATTATAGTTAATTTGTTTCATTTTGAGTATAATGAGGTCTTCTATATCTGTTTATTATAGCCCTGAGGAAGTCTTGGGTGAAAGCCCATATAAGACGAAACACGTGTTGGCATTTGTGTGGCTATCAGTTGTGGAAACAATGAAAATGAAAATTGAAATACTCATCTGATTTGAAAAATAAAGAACACTGAAGAAGACCATTGTGGATTTATTGATGGTGCAAATAGGAATATTGCTCAGGACATTTATTCTGT